>JAOQAZ010000004.1:1441668-2041668 GCA_027945595.1 Fusarium torreyae
GTCTTAATAATAATAATTTAAAGCCTAGGCTATAAGTAATATAATATATTAAATTAATAAAATTACTTTTTAGCTATATTATATAACTTTATTATTTAACTTAACTTTATTTAAAATAAATATTTAATAATACTAGCTATAAATATAAGGTTTTTATACTAGTTTAATAAGCTTTTTTTTAACTTTTACTTTTTAATTAAAAGAAGAGAGTATAATATATATATACTTATAAGTTAACTTTTTAAGCTTTTATTTTTTTAATAGATAATATTAATTATAATTATAGCTAAAATATATAATTCTCTCTAATATATAAGCTTATAACCTAAGCTTATAACTTATTATAAAGGCCTTAATTCTAGTATTAAGGCTATTAAGTCTAAGCTAAAAATCCTTTTTCTTAAAAACCTTAATATATTAAAATAAGAGGCTAGTAAGATATTAATATTATATATATATTTATTAAAACCTAGAAATTAAATTAATTTACTAGTTCTTAGTAATAAGGTTTTTATTTTATTAGGCTTTTTTTTAATTTAATAAATATAACTCCTAAAAGAGCTATACTTATTAAAAGAGAAGCTTATATTAAGTTTACTATAGGGCTTAAATAATATATTTATTTTTTTATACTAAAAAAAACTCTTATTAATAAATATAATTAAAAACCTTATAAATAAAAGTAAACTATATATATAACTAAGCTAACTAAATAGTATAATAAGCTAGTTATAGTTTTAAATTATATAAAATAAAACTATTAAAAATAGAAATAAAAAATAAGTAATAATAATAAAGGTTTATTTAAAGGGATTATAAAGTTAAGTTATATTAAAAGTAAGCTTTTACTAGGAGATAAACTAAATAGGTTAAAAATATAAAGTTATTTAAAATAAAAAAGTTTATTAAAATAAGAGTTTAAAAAAAATATATATTTTAAAAAAAAGTTAATATTTAAAGTTAAAAAAGTCTTTTAGTATAAAAAAATATTAAAGTTAATAAACTTTTATATTATTATATAATATAATAAAAATAATTAATAATAGCTTAAAAGTAATTTAATAATAATTTAATTAATATAAAAATATTTTATAATAAAGTTTTCTTTTTTAAAAACTTAATATTAATTTTTAAAAATTTTTTAAATAAGCTAATAATATTTCTTATTAATATAAATAATAATAACTTTAGGCCTAAGTGTGATTATTAATATATTTTATTAATAAGGTTACTTTTTAATTTTATTATATAATTTTATAACTACTTTAATTAATTTTATTTTAAATAAATAGCTTATATAATAAGCTAAAAAGTGTTTTTTTTAAAAGTCAATAATAATTTTTAAAAAAAAACTAAATAAACTAATAAAATTTTAAAAATAATATAAATATTAATAACTTTACCTAAGTTAAATTATAAGTATATTCTATTAATAAAATTACCTTATAGTTATATTTTATAACTTTATAACTACTTTAATTAACTTTTTTTTAAAATAAATAGCTTATATAACTAGCTAAAAGGCATAAAGTCTCTTTATAAAAATACCTACTTATTTAATAAGTTTTTTTTTAATTTCTACTTTTTAACTTTTTAAATACTTATAAGTTTACCTTTAAGTAAGTAATTATATTTAATTAATAAATTAATTATATTTATAGCTAAGATATTAACCCTAAGTAGCTATAAATTAATACTTTATAATCCTAACTATAAAAAGTTTTAACTACTTAACCTAAGTAATATAATTAAGGCTTATAAGACTAAATTTTAATATATACTTAATATTTTCTATAATTTATAAATAAAACTTATAAAAAAACTTAGTATAAGTCTTTTTTTTAATTCTTTTTTTAACTTAATATTATTATAAAAAGATCTAAATATTTTAAAAGCTTTAATAATATTAATAATAGCAACTTAATACTTAGGTTAATAACTTAGTAACTTAGATTAATAAAGTTACTTTTAATTATAGCTATAATAATACTATCTTAACTAATTTTATTTAAAATAAATAGCTTATAAAATTACTATTAAATATAAAACCCTTTAATAAAACTACCTATTAAGTAAGACTTTTTTTAACTAACTTACTTACTTAGCTAGTAAATATTTAATAAGTTATTTAGACTTAACTTTACTTATTAATTAACTTATTTAAAACTAAGCTTATAAGGGCTTTTAGTAATAATACTAAAAATACTTTTATTATTAATCTAAAAGATTATTATTAAATAATATAGCTTATAAACTTATAGGCTTAAGCTAAGGCTATAAATCTTTATATTATAAGAAAAAAATAAAAATAAAAAATAAATATTAAAAATAGAGATTTATTTAAAGGGATTATATAATTAAGTTTTATAGAAATAACTATTAAGGTTAGAATTTCTAGAGAGATATATATTAAAAAACAGAGTTTATATTTAAAGTTAAAAAAAAGCTCTTAATAAAAAAATATTAAGTTTAATAAATAAGATATTATTTAATTAAGACCTTTATATTATATAATAATATAATATAAAGTAACTAATAGTAATAAAAATAGTAATTTTAATTAAAGAATTAATATTTAAAACTTATAATAAATAGAAATTAATTAAATAATTTCTTATTAATATATAATAAAGAAAATAATATTTTAACTTATTTATTTTATTATTAAACTTATAGTTAAATTAAGTATTAAGTATTACTATTATTTTATTATATTTTTACTATTATATATATAAAAGTAACCTATCTAAGCTTTTAAAAACTTAAAAATAAGTTTTAAAGCTAGGATAATTCTTTTAAATTTAATACTTTTAATTAGTTTTATACTTTAGAAGAGACTGTTTTAAATACTACTAACCCTGCTTATAATAACCCTAAATATAAACTTTTAGCTCTTTCTAAGAAATAAGCTTATCTTTTTTTAAAAAGTCTTTTTATTTATATATTTAAGCCTATTAACTTTTTAAAAAAATTAATATAAGGAATTATATATATAAAGTTAATTTATTATATATATATATATATTCTTTAATTAATATTACTATTTTTATTACTATTAATTACTTTTTATTATATTATATAATTATAAAAAAGTCTTACTTAACTAATATCTTATTTATTAAACTTAATATCTTTTTATATTAAAAGCTTTTTCTTAACTTTAGGTATTAATTCTTTACTTTTAAAATATATATTTTCTTAAAAACTTTAACTTTAATAACTATTTTTATAAAACTTAACTATATAATGCCTTTAAATAACTTTTTCCTTATAATATAAGGGATTATAATCTTAACTTAAGCTTATAAGTTAAATTATTTAATTCTTTATATTTATAATAAAGGTATTATAAGTATTATTATAAATATATTTTACAAGCTTTCTTATTAATAAATAAGGCTTTTTTTAAGCTACTTTTATTAGTTTTTAAAAAAGCTATAAAATAAAACCTTATAGCTAAAAATTATATTACTATTAAGATCTTTAAGGTATTTTATATTTAGTTTTTAAGCTTATATCTTAACAGCTGTTTTTTTTTTAGCTTTTTATATTTTTTAAAATATAGGTTTTTTATTATAATTTTAAAATTAAAAAAAGGGATATTTTACCCTTATATATAAGCTATAAACCTCTGCTATAAGCTTACATATTAAATAGTATTTATTTTAGCTATAATTATAATTAGCCTTATTAATTAAAGACTTATATAATTAACTTATAGGTTTATATAGTTTAAAATAAGTTAATTAATAAGTAATTAAGTTTTAATAACTTATTAAAAAGTAGTAGTTAGGTAGGTAAGTTAATAAAAGGAAGTCTTATTTAATATATAAAGAGTTTTATACTTAATATTAGTCTTATAAGCTATTTATTTTAAATATAATTAATTAAGGTAGTATTATTTAAGCTATAATTAAAAATAAATTTATTAATTTAAGTTACTAAGCTATTAACTTAAATATTAGGCTATTATTATTTATAAATTTAAATATTTTTAAAGGTTTAATTATATTAATAATAGTAATTAAATCCTTAATTTAATTGCTAGGTAATTTAACTTTATAAAAGTAATTTTAATTATAAGTATAATAATACTATTTTAACTAACTTTATTTAAAATAAATAACTTATAAATTTACTACTAAGTATAAAACCTTTTATTTATTTACTAAGTTAAATTTTTTTTAATTAACTTACTTATTAAGCTAGTTACTATTAATTAACTTACTTATAAATAAAGCCTATAAGTTAACTATTTAAGTTAATCTTTAATTAATAAGTCTAATTATAATTATAGCAAATTAAATACTACTTTTATTAAATATATAAGCTTATAAAAAAGTATAGGAGCTCCGAAAGGTAAAAAGCTAGTATAATAAACTAAAAGTTAACTAGTTTAATTATATAGTAATTAAGCTGCCTTTTATATTAGTATATAAAGAGCCTAGGCTGCCTTTAATAGCTATAGTAGGTCTTATAGGTCCTGCAGGTATTATATCCTTATAAAAAGGTTTATAGCTTATATATAAGGCTAAAATATTTTTTTTTTAATTTAAAAATATTAATAAAAAAGCTATTTTTTAAGAGGTATAAAAAGCTAAAAAAAGGCAGCTATTAAGATATAAGCTTAAAAACTAAATATAAAAAACCTTATAAATCTTATTAATTATATAATATCTAGGTATAAGAGTTTTTTTTTTTAATAATCTTTTTAAGTAGCTAGTAGAAGCAGCTTAAAAAAAGCTTTATTTATAAAAAAAAAAGCTTATAAAAAGAATTTATAATAATATTAAAAGTACTTTTATTATATATTTAAAGAATTAAATAATATAAGTTATAAGCTTATAAGCTTAGATTAAACCTATAATCTCTTATATTATTAGAAAAAAAAGAAATAAATATTAAAAATTAAGATTTATTAAAAGGGATTATATAATTATATCTTATAGGAATATTAATTATAATAAGAGTTTTTAAAAAAATATATATTTTAAGAAAATAAAGTTAATACTTAAAAGTAAAAAAAAAGCTTTTAAAATTAAAAAAAAAATTTCTAACTAATAAAATATTATTTAATAAAAACTATTATACTAATATATAATATAATAAAATATAAGTAATAATAGTAAAAATAGTAAAAATAATTTAAAATAATTAAAGTTTAATAGTTATTATAAAAAAAATAATTTTAATATTAAATTTTTAAAATTTAAAGTAATAAACTATTAAAAGATTAGCTTAAAAATATATTTATTAAAAGTAATAAATTTAATTTATTAATAAATCTTTATTTTTCAAAGCTTAATAATAAAAAGCTTAGAGCTTTTATAAGTAATTTTTTTTAAATTTAATTTAATAAATAAGTATAAAGAAATCTAAGTATTTTAAAGTCTTATAAGAGTCTTAATAATAATAATTTAAAACCTAAGCTATAAGTACTATAATATATTAAATTAATAAGATTACTTTTTAGCTATAATATATAACCTTATAATTTTAACTAGCTTTATATTTAAAATTAATATCTTATAAAACTAGTTATAAATATATAGTTTTTTTACTAGTTTAATAAGTCTTTTTTTAACTTTTACTTTTTAATAAAAAAAAGAGAGTATAATATATATATACTTATAAGTTAATAATTTAAGCTTTTACTTTTAATTAATAATACTAATTATAATTACAGCTAAAATATATACTTCTCTCTAATATATTAGCTTATAGCCTAAGCTTATAGCTTATTATAAAGGCCTTAATCCTAGTATTAAGGCTATTAAGTCTAAGCTAAAAGTCTTATTTTTTAAAAACCTTAAGGTATTAAAATAAAAAGCTAATAAAATATTAGCTTACAAGATATATTTATTAAGGTCTATAAATTAAATTCATGAATTAATTTTTAGTTATAAGGTTTTTTTTTTATTAGGCCTTTTTTTAACTTAATAAATATAACTTTTAAAAGAGTTATATTTATTAAAAGAAAAGCTTATATAAGGCTTATTATAAGATTTAAGTAATATATTTCTTAATACCTTAGAAGACTAATAAATATAGCTAAAAAGCTTATATATATAAGTAAATTATATATATTATTAAGCTAATTAGAGAATATAAAAATAAGAAATAAGTATTAATAATAAAGGTTTTAAAGGAATTATATAGTTAAGTTTAAAAAGAATATATATTTTATAAGAAAAAAGTTAATACTTAAATTTAAAAAAATCTAACTTTTAATATAAAAAGGTATTAAAGTTAATAAACCTTTAGGTTTTTATATAATTATATATAATAAAAGTAAGTAATAATAATTTAATGATAATTTAATTAGGGTTTATAAGTAATTATAAAATATTTATAAATTTAAATTTAATTAAAGAATATATTAATTTTTTATATTTTTAAAATAAAATAATATAATTAATAAGTAAGTATTTTAAATAAATAAGTATTTAAAAAATCTCTTAACTTATATTATCTTTATTTAATAAAATATCCTATAAGTACTTAATATATTATAACTTTTAAATAAAGCTAAAACTATTTTTATATTTTAAATCTTTTGAAATAACTTAAAATTAAATTCTTAATAAGTAATATTTATATATATATATATTTTAAAAACCTAGTAATAACTTTTAAAAGGGATTTAAATAAGCTAATAATATTCTTTAGTAATATAAATACTAATAATCTTAAGCCTAGGTTAAGTTATTAATATATTATATTAATAAGGTTACTTTTTAGCTATATAATATAATTTTATAGCTATTTTAATTAATATTATTATAAATAAATAGCTTATATAACTAGCTAAAAAGTATAAAGTGCCTTTACTTATTTAAGAAGTTTTTTCCTAACTTTATTTTTATTACTTTTTAATTATCTTATTAAATTATTTTAATTATTAACTAACTAGCTAAGCTATTATACTTATAAGTTAACCTCTAAGTAAGTATTTAATTAATAAGCTAACTATAGTAATAGCTAAGATATTAACCTTAAGTAGCTATAATTTAATACCTTATAGTCCCTATTATAAAGACCTTTAACTAACTAACCTAGGTAATATAGCTAGGGCTTATAAAATTAAATTTTAGTATATATTTAAAACTTTTTATAACTAATTTATAAAGACTAATAAAGAGACTTATTATAAGCTATATATTATAATTAAGTTAAAAAGATTAAAATAGCTAAGATTAAGTTTTAAACCTAAGAATAAAAAAACTAAAATTAAGCTTATAATTTTTAAATATAAGGTTCTTTTTTTAATTAACTTTTTTATTTATAATAATAATTATAATAATTATATTAAGTAGGTTAATAAAAAGTAATTATTATTTATAAGGCTAATAAAAAAACTAGCTTATAATTAGTAATATAATAATATAAAAAAGGGCTTCTTAAATAGCTTAAAAGAAAATAAAAAAAACTTAGAGATAAGAGGGTATAAAAAGTAGCTAATAAACTTAGTTATAATTATATTTATAATTATAAAGAAGCTATAAGTATTTTAAAGGAGTTATTTAGTTAAGTTTAGAAAAGTCTATTAAGGTTAGGATTTTAAGAGGATATATATATTTAATAAAGAGTTAGTATATAAAGTTAAGATAAAATTAATTTTTAATATTAAAAGAAGTTAGGTTTAATTAATTAGAAGGTTATTTATTTAATATAAAATTCTTTATAGGGTTATATAACTATATTATAATAGCTAATACTAGTTAGTAATAAAATAAATAATAGTTTTAATAGGGGGTAATATTTATATATAAAAGTAATTATTATATCTTATAGTACTATTATAATAATATTTATTTATAATATAATTTTATTTTAAAACTTATAAGAATTATTTAATTTAAAGAAATAAATAATATTTTACTTTATTTTTAATTTAAATTTATAAGAATTTATCTTACAATTATATTTTATAGAAAAAGTAATTAATTTTCTACTTCTAAACTGCGATATATTACTTATTTATTAGCCCTAAGCTTATAACTTTATAAAGTAATAATAAAAATTAAAAATATATTTCTTTTATAAGTATAATTATTAAAAAGCTAAGTATAAAAAGTTATTATTAATTATACTTAGTATAAGCTTATATAAAATATAATTATAAAATATAATATTTTATTAAGAAATATTTAAAATTTAAATAAAATTAGCTTAATAATAGGTATTATTTAAATTAAAATAAATATTACAAGTTTAAAAGCCCCTATTAAAACTATTATTTATATTATTACTAGTTAGAATTAGCTGCTTATAATTATATAACCTTATAAAAATTCTTATATTAATTAAGTTACTTTTAAATAAATTAAACTTAATTAGTTTTAATATTAAAATCTTTATTTTAACTCTAAGTATTGATTTTTTCTTAAATATATATATTCTTTTAATAGAATTCTTACTTTAATAAACTTTTTTAAACTTAATAATATAATTCCTTAAAAATACTAAAGCTATAGCACTTATTTTTATTATAGTTTTTTTATAACTATATATATAATTAATACTAAGTTTATTAAGTACTTTTTATACTTTTTTCTTTTTAGGTTTTTTTTATCTTTTTTAAGATATATAAAATGCCTTTTTTTATATTATTATACTATTAATTATAAGCTAGTATTATTACTAGCCTTATTAGTAATAAATACTTCTTATTAACTTATTTATAATAATTATTATAATTATTATTATTAATAAAAAAGTATATAAAAAAAAGAAATTTTATTTTAAAAATTTTAAGCTTAATTTTAGTTTTTTTACTTTTAAACTTAAGA
Source organism: Fusarium torreyae (assembly GCA_027945595.1). Classification (NCBI taxonomy): domain Eukaryota; kingdom Fungi; phylum Ascomycota; class Sordariomycetes; order Hypocreales; family Nectriaceae; genus Fusarium; species Fusarium torreyae. The sequence goes on from JAOQAZ010000004.1 coordinate 1,450,461, forward strand.
TTTAATTTTAGCTATTATAACCTTTTTAGTTTTTATTATAATATAAAACTTATAATAAGTCTTTTAATTAGTTTTTATAAGTTAATTATAAGAATTAATAAATATATATTAAAATTTAGTCTTATAAGTCCTAGCTATATTACTTAGGTTAATTATTTAAAAGTTCTTATAATAGGGATTATAATAAGTAGGTATTAAATTATAGCTATTTAAAGTTAATAACTTAGCTATTATTATAATTAGCTTATTAATTAAATATAATAGCTTATATAAAGATTTAGTTATAAGTATAGCAGCTTAGCTAAATAATTAAGAAGTAACTTTAAAAATTATAAAGAGAAAGTTTAAAAAAGACTTATTAAATAAGCAGAGAGATTTTATATTTCTTAGCTAGTTATATAAGCTGTTTATTTAAAAGAAAGTTTATTAAAGTAGCTATAAAGTTATATAATATAGCTAAAAGGCAGTTTTATTAATATAGTATATTTATAACTTAACCTAGGCTTAAAGTTATTATTATTTATATTATTAAAAAATAATATTAGCTTATTTAAATACCTCTTAAAGGTTATTATTAAGTTTTAAAAAAAATTAGTTTTAAAATTATTTAAGTAAGGATATAATAAATAGTTTTAATTAATTAAATAGTTTATAATAATTTTTAAAATAATTTAAAAAAAATAAAAATAAAATTTTTAAAATATATATTTATTATTTATATTATAATGATTAAAAACTTTTATTAAAAAGATTTTTTTAATATGACTTATTAAGTAATTATAAATAAATTTAAGTATCTTAAAGTCTTATAAAAGTCTTAATAGTAATAAGTTAAAACTCAAGCTATAAAGTTACTTTTTAGCTATATTATATAACCTTATTCTTTTAATTAATTTTATTTAAAATAAATACCTTATAAGACTAGCTATAAATATAAGGTTTTTTTATTAAATTACTAAGTTTTTTTAACTTTTACTTTTTAAGTTACTAAGCTACTTATTAATTAGCTACTTAAACTTAATATTATTAATTAACTTATTTAAAACTAAGCTTATAAGTTAACTATTTAAGCCTTTAATTAATAATACTAATTATAATTATAGCTTAAATATATATTTCTTTTTAATATATAAGCTTATAGCCTAAGCTTATAGCTTATTATAAAGGTATTAATTTTAATACTAAGGCTATTAAGTTTAAGCTAAAAGTCCTGCCTTTTAAAAACCTCAAGGTATTAAAATAAGAGACTAATAAAATATTAGCCTAGAAAATATACTTATTAAAGCCTAAAGATTAAATTAATTAACTAAGTTCTAACTGTATAGTTTTTTTTATTAGGTTTTTCTTTAACCTAATATATATAACTTTTAAAAAAATTATATTTCTTAAAAAAAAGGCTTATATAAGGCTTATTATAAGGCTTAAGTAATATATTTCTTAATACTTTAAAAGTTTAATAAATATAGCTAAAAAGCTTATATATATAAGTAAATTATATATATAACTAAGCTAATTATAAAGTATAATTTAAAGGGATTATATAATTAAGTTTTGCTAAAAGTAAACTTTTTATAAGAAATAAACTAAATAGCTTAGAAAATATAAGGTCTTTTTAACTAAAAAGATTTATTAAAAAGATTTTTTAAAAAGAATATATATTTAAGAATAAAGTTAATATATAAAAGTAAAAAGGTTTAACTTTTAATATTAAAAAGTATTAAAATTAATAAACCTCTAGGTTATTATATAATTATATATAATAAAACTAATATATAATAATTTAATAATAATTTAATTAAAAATAAATTTATTTTATAAGAAATATAACTAGTTATTTATTAGCTAGTTTTAATATATTACTTTTTTATTTAATATTACTATTTTTATTACTATTAATTACTTCTTATTATATTATATAATAATATAGAGGTCTTAATTAAATAATATCTTATTAATTAAACTTAATATTTCTTTATGCTAAAAATTAGCTTTTTTTTAAGTTTAAGCACTTATTTTTTTTTTTTTAAATATATATCCCTCTAGAAACTTTAACCTTAATAGCTATTTCTAATCTAACCTAACTATATAATCCCTCTAAATTACTTTTTCTATATAGCATAAGGAATTATAGTTTTAACTTAAGCTTATAGGCTTATAAGCTATATTATTTAATAAGAATCCTTTAAATTAATAATAAAATTATTTTTAGTATTATTATTAAAGCCCCTTATAAGCTTTTTTTTTTATAAATAAAGCTTTTTTTAAGCTATTTTTACTAGCCTTTAAAGAGGCTATTAAGAAGAAAAACCTTATAGCTAAATATTATATAATTAATAAGATTTTTAGGGCTTTTTATATTTAGCTTTTAAGCTTATTTCTTAATAGTAATTTTTTTTAGCTTTTTGCGCCTTTTAAAAATAGCTTTTTTATTACTATTTTAAGATTTAAAAAGGAAATATTTTAGCTTTATATATAAGCTATAAACTTCTGCTATAAGCTTATATATTTAATAATATTTATTTTAGCTATAATTATAATTAGCCTTATTAAATAAAAATAAAAGCTTAGATAATTAATTTTTAAGTTTATTTAGTTTTAAATAAGTTAACTAATAAGTAATTAAGTTTAAATAACTTATTAAAAATAGCTAGGTAGGTAAGTTAGTTAAAAAAGTCTTACCTAATAAGTAGGTAATAGTTTTATTAAAGGGTTTTATACCTAGTAGTAATTTTATAAGCTATTTATTTTAAATATAGTTAGCTAAAATAGTATTATTATAGCTATAATTAAAAATAACTTTATTAATCTAAGTTACTAAGTTATTAACCTAAGTATTAGGTTGCTATTATTAATATTATTAAAGCTTTTAAGACGCTTAAATCCCTTTATAATAATATTAAATTAACAAAAAAAAAAATCATATTACTTATTTATAAGTGCTAAGCTTAAGGTTTAATAAAATAATAATTAAAGTTAAAAATATATTTATTTTAAAAATATAACTATTAAAAAGCTAAATATAAAAATCTTATTTTTATTTATAGCTAATTTAAGCTTATATAAAATATAATCGCAAAGTATAATATTTAATTAAATAATATTTAAAATATTAATAAAATTAGCTTTATAATAAACCTTTTAATATTTTAAAAAATAACTATAATAAATTTAAATAAGTAAGAAAGATTTAAATTAATATAGCCTAGAAATTATAAATAAATTATTATAATTTAAGTAATTAATATATAAGAATAATAAATTGCGCTATTTATTATTAATATAAGCTAATATTACTTTATAAATTAATATTAAAATATAACTTCTTAAGTAATTAAGTTATTATAATAAATAAAAATAACTTAAGAAATAACTAATTAAGTTTAAAAAGCTAAAATATTTTAATAAAGCTATAAAAAAATAATTAAAAAATAATTATTATTTTTAAATTTTTAAGAATTATAAAGAATATTATTTTATTAACTTTAAATTATATTATAAATAAAATAATATTTTTTTACCTAATATATTTACTTATATATCTTATTTATTTTAGTTTTTTAATATTAATATTTTAAACTACTAAGAATATATATATAATTAAGAAATAAAATATTTAATTAAATATTTTATTACTTATATTTTATAAATTAAGTTTTTTTATATATTTTATATTACTTTTAAAGTAATTTTTATAAAAAATAATATATATAAAAGTTTTTAAAAAGCTAAATTTATTTTTCTTAATTTAAAAACTATAATTTTAAAGCTTATTATATAGCTATAAACTTTAATATTTCTAAAAGCAAATATAAAATTATTAACTTTTTAGACTTTTAAGACTTTAAAAATAGTTCTTAAAATTAAAGTTTAATTAAAATACTTTTATAAATAAATAAAGAATTATTATAATAGCTTCTTAAAATTAATTTTTAGAGCTTTTATATTTCTTTTTAAAGAAATAACTATAATAATATATTAAAATACCTTATTAAAAAGAACGAGGTAAATCTTTTAATAAATAAATAAAATATTAAATTAGTATTAAAAATAAATAAAATTTAAAATTTAAAAAATAAAACTTAATAATTATAAAAAAAGAATTATAAATAATAAATTAAATAAATATTAATATATAAGTAATTATAAAATAATTAAAAAATAATAATAAAAAAAGGTTAATATAATTTAAGAGTTAATATTATAATATATATAAATAAATTAATTTTTTTTTAAAACCTAATAATAACTTTTAAGAGGTATTTAAGTAAGCTAATAATATTTTTTAATAATATAAATAATAGTAACTTTAAGCTTAGGTCTAGTTATTAATATATATTATATTAATAAGATTGCCTTTTAGCTATATTATATAACCTTATAGCTATTTTAACTAACTTTATATTAAATAAATAGCTTATATAACTAGCTAAAAGGTATAAAGTCTTTTTACCTGTTTATTTAATAAGTTTTTTTTTAACTTTCTTTTTATAACCTTCTAAGTTATTAACTAACTAGCTAAGCTGCTACTCCGCAAATTAGCACCTACTTATAAAATAAAACAAAAGTAGTATACTACTTATAAGTTAACCTCTAAGCTAGTATTTAATTAATAAGCTAATTATAGTTATAGCTAAGATATTAACCTTAAGTAGTTATATTTTAATACCTACTTATAGTCCCTATTATAAAGAGTTTTAACTAACTAATATAGGCGATATAACTAGGGCTTATAAGACTAAGTTTTAATATATATTTAATACTCTTAATAACTAACTTATAGAGATTAATAAAGAGACTTATTATAAATTATATATTTTAATTAAATTAATAAAGTTAAGGTAATTTAAATTAAGTTTTTAACTTAAAAATAAAAAAACAAAAGTTAAGCTTATAATTTTTAAGTATTAAATTCTTTATTTTATTAATTTTTTTACTTATAATAATAATAATAATAATTATATTAAGTAGGTTAATAAGAAGTAATTATTATTTATAAGGCTAGTAAAAAAGCTAGCTTATAATTAATAGCATAAAAAAGGGCTTTTTAAATGCCTTAAAAGAGAATAAAAAGAACTTAGAAATAAGAGGGTATAAAAAATAGCTAATAAACTTAGTTATAATTATATTTAAAGTTATAAAAAAGCTATAAGTTAAAGGTATTATTTAAATAAGTTTTATAGAAAAGTCTATTAAGGTTAAGATTTTAAGAGGATATATATATTTTATAAGAAAGAGTTAGCGCTTAAAGTTAAAATAAAGCTAATTTTTAATATTAAGAGAAATTAGGTTTAATTAATTAAAAGGTTACCTATTTAATATAAAATTCTTTATAGAGTTATATAACTATATTATAATAGTTAATATTAACTAGTAATAGTATAAATAATAGTTTTAATAGGGGATATATATAAGTATAATATAAAACTTATTAGGTAGTTTTAAAGTTATTTAACTAAGAATATAATAAATAGTTTTAATTAATTTAATAGTTTATAATTATTATAAAGTAATTTCTATTTAAATAGCTAAAAAAAAAAAAGTAATTAAACTATTTATTAAATTAAACTACTTATTAATTATATTATAAGATATTAGTAATATATTTTTTAATATTTTAAACCTTTTATAAATATAATAAAAAGGCTTAAATATATATAAAGTTATATATATAGTTATATTAATTTAAAATTTAATAATTAAATTAATTATTATTTTTAATAATTTAAATAATAAAAGCTTTATTATAATAAACCTAAAAGGCTTTTATTATATATATAATAAGTAAATATTATAAATAAGTAAATATTATATTTTTTTTAGCCTTTTAAATAAAAATTACTTAAAAATAATAATAAATTATTTATTTAATTATAACTACTTATTATATTTTTACTTAAACAAGTTAAAAATTACTTAATAAGTCCTTATATTATACCTAGCCTTATTTTATATATTATAGTATTAACTACTTTTAGTTAATGATACTATTCTTTTTATTATTAATTAGTTATTATTATATTATATAATAATATAATAGCTTTAATTAAATAATATTCTATTAATAAAACTTAATATTTCTTTATATTAAAAGCTTTTTTTAAGTTTAAGTATTAGTTTCTTTTTTTTTTAAATATATATTTTCTTAAAAATTCTAACTTTAATAGTTATTTTTATAAAGCTTAACTATATAATTTCTTTAAAACCTCTATTTTTAATATTTAAGCCTGTTTTTCTCTTATATAATTAATAATTATAAATAGCTTATTGTTTTTTTCTTAAAATATAAGAAATTATAACTTTAGCTTAAGCTTATAAGCTTATAAGCTATATTACTTAATAAGAATCTTTTAGATTTATAATAAAAGTATTTTAAATATTATTATTAAAGTCTTTTATTAGCTTTTCTTATAGTAAATAGAGATTTTTCTTAAGTTATTTTTATTAGCTTTTAAAAAAGCTATTAAAAAGAAGAAACTTATAGCTAAAAGTTATATAATTAATAATATCTCTAGGGCTTTTTATACTTAGCTTTTAAGCTTATATTTTATAACTGTTTTTTTTAAGTTTTTTATATTTTTTATAAAGTAATTATTTTATTATTATTTTAAAATTTATAAAAGAAATATCTTAGCTTTATATATAAGCTATAAATCTCTGCTATAAGCTTATATATTTAATAAAAAATATATTTTTTAGCTATAATTATAATTAATCTTATTAATTAAAAATAAAAGCTTAAATAGTTAACTTATAAGCTTACTTTTAAATAAGTTAATTAATAAGTAATTTAAATAGCTTAATTTAGCAGCTAAGTAAGTAAGTTAGTTAAAAAAAAGTCTTACTTAATAAGTAAGTAAAGAGTTTTATATTTAATAGCAGTCTTATAAGCTATTCATTTTAAGTAGAGTTATTTAAAATAATACTACTATAATTATAATAAAAAGTAATTTAATTTATTTTAATTAGTAAGCTATTAACTTAAGTATTAAATTATTATTATTAGTATTATTAAAGCTTTTAAAATATTTAAATTTTTTTATTTCTTATTTTTTATTTTTTTTAAAACTTAATAATAACTTTTAAAAGAGATTTAAATAAGCTAATAATATCTTTTAATAATATAAATAATAATAACTTTATACTTAAGTCTAGTTACTAATATATTATATTAATAAGGTTACCTTTTAGCTATATTATATAACTTTATAGCTGCCTTAACTAACTTTATTTTAAATAAATAGCTTATATAACTAATTAAAAAGCATAAAGTTTCTTTACTTACTTAGTAAGTTTTTTTTTTTAAATTCTTTTTTATAACCTTTTAAGTCTCTAATTAGATTATTTCAATTAGAGGGATTATTTGGTTAAGTTTTATAGAAAAGTCTAGTAAGGTTAAGATTTTATTAAGAGGATATATATATTTAAAAAAAATCAGCGCTTTTTATTATTAAAAGCAGTAAGGTTTAATTAATTAAAAAGTTACTTATTTAATATAAGATTTTCTATAGAGTTATATAAAGTAGCTAATACTTATTAGTAATAATATAAATAATAATTTTAATAGGGAACTCTCTTTATAATAGTACTAAATTAAAATAAAAAGAAAATAAGCTTAAATTAGCTATAAATAATAATTAAATTTTTATACTTAGCTTTTTAATAATTATATTTTAAAAATAAATATACTTTTAATTTTAATTATTATTTTATTAAATTATAAACTTATTATATATTAATAAGTAATATATTATTATTTATAAATAAAGAATTAATTATTTCTATTAATAAATATAATTAAAAAGAGAATTTTTATAAGTTTAAATTAAATAAAAATTAAATAATAAATTCTTTTTTAATTAAATAGTTTTTTATAAATTTAAAATAAAACTATTTTTTTTTAATTTTTTTTTTAATATAATATTATAATAAAGAAATTTAAGTATTTTAAAAGCTTTAATAATATTAATAATAATAATTTAATACTTAGGTTAATAACTTAATAACTTAAATTAATAAAGTTACTTTTAATTATAGCTATAATAATACTGCTTTAATTAAGTTTATTTAAAATAAATAGCTTATAAGACTACTATTAGGTATAAAACCCTCTGCCTATTAAGTAAAACTTCTTTTAATTAACCTACTTACCTAGCTTCTTTTAATAAGTTATATAAACTTAACTATACTTATTAGTTAACCTATTTAAAACTAAGCCTATAAGTTAACTATCTAAGCTTTTAATACTTACTTTTTTATTAATAAAGCTAACTGTAATTATAGCTAAAATAAATATTATTAAATATATAAGCTTATAATAGAGATTTATAGCTTAAATATAATACTAAAATATCCCCCTTTTAAATCTTAAAATAGTAATAAAAAGGCTACCTTTTAAGAGGTATAAAAAGCTTAAAAAGGCAGCTATTAAAATATAAGCTTAAAAGCTAAATATAAAAAGCCCTAAAGATTTTATTAATTATATAATTTTTAGCTATAAGGTTTTTCTTCTTAATAGTCTCTTTAAAAGCTAATAAAAATAGCTTAAAAAAAAGCTTTATTTATTAAAAAAAAAGCTTATAAAAAGTCTTAATAATAATACTAAGAATACATTTATTATTAATTTAAAAGATCCCTATTAGATAATATAGCTTATAGGCCTATAGGCTTAAGCTAAGGCTATAATCCCCTATACTATAAGGGAAGAATAATTTAAAAAGATTATATAATTAAGTTTTAAGACTAGAAATAACTATTAAAGTTAGAATTTCTAAAGAGATATATATTTTAAAAAAAGAGAGTTAATACTTGAAATTAAAAAGAAGCTTTTAATATAAAAAAATATTAAGTTTTACTAATAAAATATTATTTAATTAAGACCTTAATCTTATTATATAATATAATAAGAAGTAATTAATATTAATTAAAGTAAAGTAAAACTATATTATAATCTAAAAACTATTATATTAATTATAATATAATTAATAAATAAGCGCTGTAAATAAATAAGTGCTATGTTTTTTCCTTTTATATTTAACTTTTTATTTAATTAAATAATTTCTAATAACTAATAATATAATAACTTTTAATTAATACTAAGACCTCTTAGCTTTTTAAGTCTTTTAAAATAACTTAAAACTAAGTATTTAATATATTATAAAAATATCTAAAACTAATAAGAAGTAATTATATTATTAGCAAAATAGTATTTAATTGCAATATAATTCTGTTTTAAACTAATAGAAACTATTTAATTAAAAAAGAAATATAATAATTTAATTTACTTTTAACTTAAATTTATAAGGATTTTCTTTTTAATTATATTTTATAAAAGAAATAACTAATTTTCTACTTATAAATTATAATATATATCTTATTTATAAGCACTAAGCTTATAATTTTATAAAATAATAATTAAAGCTAAAAATATATTTCTTTTAGAAATATAACTATTTAAAAGCTAAATATAAAAATCTTATTTTTATTTATAATTAGTTTAGGCTTATATAAAATATAATTATAAAATATAATATTTAATTAAATAATATTTAAAACTTTAATAAGACTAGCTTTATAACAGGCCTTATAATATTAAGAGAAATAATTATTATATATTTAAATAAGTAAAAAAACCCTATATTAATATAGCTTAAAAATTAAAAATAAATTATTATAATTTAAGTAATTAATATAAAAAGTTAATTAATTATACTATTTATTATTAATATAAGCTAATATTACCTTATAAATTAATATTAAAAATATAACTTTTTAAGTAATTAAGTTATTATAATAAGTAAAAATAAATAAATAAATAACTAGCTAGGTTTTAAATAGCTAAAATCCCCTATTAAAACTATTATTTATATTATTACTAGTTAGTATAAATTATATATAGTTATATAGCCCTATAGAGGATTTTATATTAAATAGGCGATTTTCTAATTAATTAAACTTAATTTCTTTCAATACTAAAAGTTAGCTTTATTTTAACTTTAAGCGCTAACTCTTTCTTATAAAATATATATATCCTCTTAAAATCCTAATCTTAATAAACTTTATTTTAAAACTTAATTAAATAATCCCTCTAAAGTACTTATAGCTTTTTTATAACTATAAATATAATTATAATTAAATTAATTAATTACTTTTTATACTTTTTTATTTTTAAGTTTTTTTTATTTTCTTTTAAGGCATTTAAAAAGCCCTTTTTTATATTATTATATTACTAATTATAAGCTAGCTTTTTTACTAGCTTTATAAGTAATAATTATTTCTTATTAACCTATTTAATATAATTACTATAATTATTATTATAAATAAAAAAGTTTATAAGAAAAAAGATCTTATATTTAAAAATTATAAATTTAATTTTAATTTCTTTATTTATAAATTTAAAACCTAATCTTAGCTGCTTTAATTTTTTTAATTTAATTATAATATATAACTTATAATAAGTTTTTTTATTAGTTTTTATAAGTTAGTTATAAAAGGTAATAAATATATATTAAAATTTAATCTTATAAGTCTTAATTATATCGCTTAGGTTAGTTTATTAAAGGTCTTTATAGTAAGAATTATAAGATATTAAATTATAGCTACTTAAAGTTAATATCTTAGCTATAACTATAGTTAGCTTATTAATTAAATATAATAGCTTACTTAAAGGTTAACTTATAAGCGCTTAACTAGTTAGTTAGTAATTAGGATAATTTAATTAGAGATTTAAAAGGTTATAAAAAGAATATTAGAGAAAGACTTATTAAATAAGTAGGTAAGTAACCTTATAAAGGGATTTTATACCTTTTAGCTAGTTATATAAGCTATTTATTTAAAATAGAGTCAGTTAAGATAGTTATAAAGTTATATAATATAGCTAGAAAGCAACCTTATTAATATAATATATTAATAATTTAACCTGGGCTTAAGGTTACTATTATTTATACTATTAAAAAATATTATTAACTTATTTAAATCCCTTTTAAAAGCTATTACTAAGTTTTAAAAAATAAAATAAAAATTAGCTAAAATTTTTTAATTAAGCTATAAAAAAGTAATTAAATAACTACTATTATCTTTTAATTCTTAATAATTATAAAAGTTATTATTTTATTAATTTTAAGATAATATAATTAATAAGCTTGCGAATTATCTAAGTATATAAATTACTTCTTATAGTCTTTAAAATAAAAATAATATTTAAATAACTATTAACTATCTAATTAATTAAAATTACTTATTATATTTTTATTTAAATAACTTTAAAATTACCTAATAAATCCTTATATTATAACTAGCCTTACTATATATATTATAATACTAACTACTTAGTTATACTAATCTTTCTTAATTACTACTTCTTAATAATTTTATAATTACTTATAAATTAATATTTATTTAATTAATTATTAATAATACTTTTTATATAATTATAATTCCTTTTTTTTATAATTTAATTCTTTTTGCCTTTTAATACTAACTTAATATCTTATTTACTTACTAAAGATTTTAAACCTTACTTTTTAATAAAATATTCTTATATATTATTATAATAATTTCTTTAAAAAGAGATATTAAAGCTCTAAGAATTAACTTTAGAGAGCTATTATAATAGCGCTTAATTTATTTATAAAAGTATTTAAACTAAGATTTAGTTTTAAAAATTATCTTTAAAGTCTTTAAAGCCTAAAAAGTAAATAATTTTATATTCTCCTCTAAAGGTATTAAAGTTTATAGGTATATATTAAGCTTTAAGATTATAATTTCTAAGTTAAAAAAATTAAATCTAACTTCTTTAAAACCTCTTTTAATATTACTTTTTATAAAAATAATTTAAAAAGTAATATAAAAAATATTTAGAAATTAAATTTTTAAAATATAATTTATAAAGTGTTTAATTAAATATTTTATTTATTAATTATATATATATTTAAGCGGCTTAAAGTATTTAATATTAAGAGGCTAAAATAAATAAAATATATAAATAAGTATATAAAAAGTAATAATTTTATTTTTCTTATAGTATTTCTTAAAATTAATAAAGTAATAGCTTTTATAACTATTAAGAATTAAAAAATAATAAGTACTAACTAATTAGTCCCTTATAAACTAATTACAGTACTTTAGCTACTTAAGGCCTAGCTAGTTATTAATTTAGCTATTTTTATTTATTATAATAACTTAATCTCCTAGGAGGTTATATTTTTAGTATTAATTTATAAGATAATATTAGCCTTTACTAATAATAAATAGCGTAATTAATTAACCTTCCGTATTAATTGCCTAAATTATAATAATTTATTTTAAATTTTTAAGCTATATTAATTTAGGTTTTTCTTACTTATTTAAACTTATAATAATTATTTTAGATATTATAAGGCCTATTATAAAGCCAGTCTTATTAAAGTTCTAAATATTATTTAATTAAATATTATACTTTGCGATTATATTTTATATAAGCTTAAATTAATTATAAATAATAATTAGATTTTTATATTTAGCTCTTTAATAATTATATCTCCGAAATAAATATATTTTTAGCTTTAATTATTACTTAATAAAGTTATAAGCTTATTACTTACTAATAGGTAATATATTATAGTTTATAAGCAGAGAATTAGCTATTTCTTTTATAAAATATACTTATAAGGGAAATTCTTATAAATTTAGGTTAAGAATAAATTAAATTATTGTCTTTTCTTTTAAATTAAATAGTTTTTATAACTTTAGGATCTAATTGCGTTATAATTAAATACCCTAATATTAGTAATAAAGTATTATATATAATATATAATAGGCTTTTATGGCTTATTAAAGACTTATCTTAGGGTTATTTTAAAGGGTTTAAAATGCTAAAAGAATTCTAGCTTTATTAGAAAACTATAGTATAATAAGTAATTAAGATCTATTTAATTAAATAGTAATAATATAAAATAAGGGATTTTTTATTTATATATTTAAATAATCCGCAAGCTTATTAACTACATTATATTATAAATAAAATAAAATTATTTTACTTTATATACCTATTTATATATCTTATTTATTTTAGCTTTTTAATATTAAATACTTTAAGCTATATAAATATATATATAATTAATAAATAAATTATTTAATTAAATATTTTATAACTTATATTTTAAAAACTAAGTTTTTTTTTATATTTTATATTATTTTAAAAGCTATTTTTATAAAAAGTAATATATAAAAGGTTTTAAAAAGCTAAATTTATTTTTTTAACCTAGAAATTTTAATTTAAAAGCTTAATATATAGCTATAAAACTTAATATCTCTTAAAAAAAAGTATTAAATTTTTAACTCCTTAGGTTTTAAAAACCTTAAAGATAATAATTAAGGCTTATTTTTAATTTAAATACTTTAAAAAATAAATTAAAAGATATTATTTTTTTTTAAAAAAAAACCTAGTAATAACCTTTAAAAAAATCTTAATAAGTAAATAATATTCTTTAATAATATTAATAACAATAATCTTAAGCCTAAGTTAAGTTATTAATATATTTAAGATTACTTTTTAGCTATATTATATAACCTTATAATTACCTTAACTAACTTTATTTTAAATAAATAGCTTATATAACTAGCTAAAAGGCATAAAGTCTCTCTGCCTATTTAGTAAGTTTTTCTTTAACTTCCTCTTTATAACCTTTTAAGTCTCTAATTAAATTATCCTAATTATTAACTAACTAGCTAAGCTGCTATACTTATAAGTTAACCTCTAAGCCTTTACTTAAGTATTTAATTAATAAGCTTGTTATAGTTATAGCTGAGATATTAATATTAAATAGCTATAATTTAATACCTATTTCTTATAATTTCTATCGCAAAGATTTTTAACTAACTAACCTAAGTAATATAGCTAGGGCTTATAAGACTAAATTTTAATATATATTTAATACCTTTTATAACTAACTTATAAAGATTAATAAAAAGACCTATTATAAATTATATATTATAATTAAATTAAAAAAGTTAAAATAATTTAAATTAAGTTTTAAACTTAAAAATAAAAGAACTAAAATTAAGCTTATAATTTTTAAATATAAAATCTTTTTTCTTATTAACCTTTTTATTTATAATAATAGTTATAATAATTATATTAAATAAGTTAATAAGAAATAATTATTACTTATAAGACTAATAAGAAAGCTAGCTTATAAAGAGTAATATAATAATTTAAAAAAGGCTTTTTAAATACCTTAAAAAAGAATAAAAAAAACTTAGAAATAAGAGGGTAGGTATAAAGAGTAGCTAATAAATTTAGTTATAATTATATTTATAATTATAGAGAAGCTATAAGGAAAATAAGTATTAAAGCTTTTAAAGGGTTTATTTAATTAAGTTTAGAAAAGTCTATTAAGGTTAGGATTTTATTAAAAGAATATATATATTTTATAAGAAAGAGTTAATACTTAAAATTAAAATAAAGCTTTTAATATTAAAAGAAGTTAAGTTTAATTAATTAGAAGGTTACTTATTTAGTATTAAATTCTCTATAGGGTTATATAATTATAAGCAGCTAATACTAATTAGTAATAATATAAATAATAGTTTTAATAGGGGAAAAAATATTATAATAGCTTTTTAGAGTTAATTATAAGAGCTCTAAAGTTTAATATTAAAGTAATAAAGGTAATTATATATAAGGTTATTTTATTAAGAAATAGAGTTTAAAACCTTTAAGATATAAATAAGATAATAAGCTAGTATTAAAAGGTAAAAAAACTAAATTATAAAAAAAAAGGAATTATAATAATATAAAAAGTATTATAAGTAATTAATTAGATAGTTATTAATATATAAGTAATTATAAAATTATTAAAAAGTAATAATTAAAAGAGGTTAATATAATTAAGTAATTAAGATTATAATATATATAATAAGACTAAATATAATATAAAAACCTATTAGGTAGTTTTAAAGTTATTTAAGTAAGAATATAATAAGTAGTTTTAATTAATTAGATAATTTATAGTTATTTTAAAGTGATTTTCATTTAAAGGGCTAAAAAAAGTATAATACTTACTTATTTATAATACTTACTTATTAACTATATTATATTTACTTTTTATTATTTTTTAAATATATTAAATACTTAATTTTAAATTATTTTAAAAAGCTTAAAAAGCTAAAAAAAGTTTTAATTTTAATTAAAAGTTATAATATTAATAGTTATTAAGAATTATTTAATAAAAGAAAAAATTAAATATAAAATAAAAATATATAATATTTACTTATTTATAGTATTTACTTAATATATATATTTATTAAATTTAAAATAATTTATTAAGATAAGATTTAAATAAAAAAAAATATTTTATAAAAAAGAAATTTAACTTAAAATATAAAAGAATTTATTATTAAAGCTATTACTTATATTATTACTAATTAGTATTAATTACTTATAATTAAATAACCTTGAAAAGAATTATATATTAAAAAAGTAGCTTTTTACTTAATTAAACTTAACTATTTTTAATATTAAAAAGTATTAACTTTTTCTATATATATATTTTATTTCTAGGTTCTTTTTTATTTTTTTTAAAAATATTAAAAAAACCCTTTTTTATATTATTATATTATTAATTATAAGCTAGCTTTTCTATTTATCTTATAAGTAATAATTACTTTTTATTAACTTATTTAATATAATTATTAAAATTATTATTATAAATAAAAGAATTAATAAAAGAAAAAACCTTATATTTAAAAACTATAAGCTTAATTTTAGTTTTTAATATTTAATTTTAAAATCTAATTTTAATTATTTTAATCTTTTTAATTTAATTATAATATATAGCTTATAATAAGTTTTTTTATTAATTTTAATAAGTTAATTATAAAAAGTATTAAATATATATTAAAACTTAGTTTATAAGCCCTAAGTTATCTTACTTAAGTTAATTAATTAAAAGTTTTTATAATAAAAATATTAAAGAATAAGTATTAAATTATAGCTACTTAAGGTTAATATCTTAGCTATATATATATTTAATATATTTATTTAATATAATAGCTTACTTAAAGATTAATTTATAAGTATAGCAACTTAGCTAGTTAGTTAATAAGTAGTTTAAAAAGTTATAAAGTAGAAATTAAAAAAGGACTTATTAAATAGGTATTCTTATAAAGAGATTTTATACTTTTTAGCTAGTTATATAAGCTATTTATTTAAAATAAAATTAATTAAAGTAATTATAAGGTTATATAATATAACTAAAAAGTAACTTAATAATATAAATAATAATAACTTTAAGCTTAAGTTAAGTTATTAATATATTATATTATATAATAAAATAACTTTAATTAGTATTAGTATTTTTATTACTATTAATTACTTTTTATTATATTATATAATAATAATAAGGTTTTAATTAAATATTATCTTATTAATTAAACTTAATATCTTTTTATATTAAAAGCTTTTTTTTTTAACTTTAAGTATTAACTTTTTTTTTAATATATATCTTTTTAGCCCCTATTAAAACTATTATTTATATTATTATTAGTTAGTATTAATTACTTATAATTATATAATCTTATAAAAAATCTTATATTAAATAAATAACCTTTTAGTTAATTAAGCTTAACTTCTCTTAATACTAAAAGGTATTAACTCTTTCTTATAAAATATATATATTCTTTTAATAGAATTCTAATCTTAATAGACTTTTCTAAACTTAATTAAATAATCCCTCTAAAATGCTAGAGCTTTAGCGCTTATTTCCTGTTTTTTTTTGCCTTATCTTTATAGCTAGGAATTCTAGCTAGCTTAGTTTTTATAACTTCTCTGCGATTATAAATATAATTATAATTAAATTTATTAGCTACTTTTTATACCCTCTTATTTCTAAGTTTTTCTTATTTTCTTTCAAAGTATTTAAAAAGCCCTTTTTTATATTATTATATTATTAATTATAAGCTAGCTTTTTTATTAGCCTTATAAATAATAATTATTTCTTATTAACCTATTTAATATAATTATTATAATTATTATTATAAATAAAGAAATTAATAAGAAAAAAAACCTTATATTTAAAAATTATAATTTTAATTTTAATTTCTTTATTTTTAAATTTAAAATTTAATTTTAGCTATTTTAACTTTTTTAATTTAATTATAATATATAATTTATAATAAGTTTTTTTATTAATTTCTATAAGTTAATTATAAAAAATATTAAATATATATTAAAATTTAGTTTTATAAGCTTTAATTATATTACTTAGGTTAGTTAATTAAAAGTCTTTATAATAGAAATTATAAGTAAGTATTAAATTATAACTACTTAAGGTTAATATCTTAGCTATAATTATAATTAACTTATTAATTAAATACTTACTTAAAGGTTAATTTATAAATATAGTAGCTTAGCTAGTTAATTAATAAGTAATTAAAATAATTTAATTAGAGATTTAAAAAGTTAGAGAAAAAAAGTTAAAAAAAAACTTATTAAATAAGTAAAAAAAACTTTATACCTTTTAGTTAGTTATATAAGCTATTTATTTAAAATAAAGTTAATTAAAATAGTTATAAAATTATATAATATAGCTAAAAAGTAATTTTATTAATATAGTATATTAATAACTTAATCTAGGCTTAAAGTTATTATTATTTATATTATTAAAGGATATTATTAACTTATTTTAATTCCTTTTAAAAGTTATTATTAAGTTTTTAAAAAAAATATATATATCTCTTTAGAAATTCTAACCTTAATAGCTATTTTTATAAAACTTAATTATATAATTCCTTTAAATAAAACTTTATTTTTAATACTTATTTCTTTTTATTTTATATAATTAATAATTATAAATTACTTAGTTTTTAGTTTTTCTTTATAATATAAAGAATTATAGTCTTAGCTTAAGCTAATAAGCTTATAAGCTATATTATTTAATAAGAATTCCTAAGATTTATAATAAAGATATTTTTAATATTATTATTAAAGCTCTTTATAAGCTTTTTTTTTAATAAATAAAGCTTTTTTCTAAGTTATTCTTATTAGCTTTTAAAAAAACTATTAAGAAAAAAAACCTTATAGCTAAAAATTATATAATTAATAAGACTTTTAAGGCTTTTTATATTTAGCTTTTAAGCTTATATCTTAATAGCTGCTTTTTTTAGCTTTTTATATCTCTTAAAAAATAGCTTTTTTATTATTATTTTAAGATTTAAAAAAAAATATTTTAGCCTTATATATAAGTTATAAACCTTTGCTATAAGCTTATATATTTAATAGTATTTATTTTAACTATAATTATAATTAGCTTTATTAATTAAAATCTAATAAAAGCTTAAATTATTAACTTATAGGCTTAGTTTTAAATAAATTAACTAATAATTAAGTCTTAATAGCTTATTAGAAATAGCTAAGTAAGTAAGTTAGTTAATAAAAATCTTATTTAATAAATAAGTAAAAAGTTTTATACTTAATAGCAGTTTTATAATTTATTTATTTTAAATAAAATTAATTAAAATAGTATTATTATAGCTATAATTAAAAGTAACTTTATTAATTTAAGTTATTAAATTATTAACCTAAGTATTAAATTACTATTATTAATATTATTATAACTTTTAAAATATTTAAATTCTTTTATAATAATATTAAGAAAAAAAAAACATTTATAATATAATAAAAAGTAATTAATAATAGTAAAAATAGTAATATTAATTAGAAATTTAATTTATTTATTTATTAATTATATTATAATAAAGAAAATTAATAAAGATTAATTATTAATAATAAAAATAATAATATTAATTAAAGAATAATATTATTATAATTATAATTTAAAATAATTTAAGTAGTTTAAATATTAAATTATTATTAATAATATTAACTTTTTTAAAATAATATTAAATTAAAATAATAAAAAAATATAATTTTTAAATTAAATATATAAAAAGCTTTTTTAATTTTAAAATTATTATTAAATATTAAATATTAATATTTTATTAAATATATTTTATTTTAACTCAAGGGTTTATTTAATATTAAAATACTTAGTAATTTTCCCTAAGTTTTTACCCTCTGCTTTATTATTACTTCTCTTCTCATTCCGAGTTGCGCTGATCTTTCGCATCTTCTGTTGTTTCGCTGGACTTTGCATTGCTTCCTCTGGATTAAGAACCTCAGAGGCTTTATGTTTCGCAGCTCGTGACGCGTCTGGGTGAAGTGACTGATCAAGATCATAAATACTCTCACTTCCCTCCGTCTTGATCTTCTCCTTATTTCCTTCTTCCGTGTGCTCTTTTTTTTCATTCTTTATTAACTCCTTCTTTTGTTCCTTGGCGTTTGCAAAGAAGTTGACGATGTTCGATTTGTTCTCTTTGCTATCCAAGGGAATGATGAATGTGGCCGAGTTATTGCCTACTTTGCCAACATCCTTAGACACTGGATAGACTTCAAGCTCTCCTTCAAAAGGTTTGAGAAGTGATTGTAGCTCATTGGACCACTGGTTTCGAGAGGGATCAAGCCAGGTTGTGACAGCCGACGACTGGGGGTCCAACAATACCGGCATGCGGTCATGGAGGAATTTCAGCTCTGAGTTTGAGTCCGTAGTGATAATCGTGTATGTGTAGAGTTTCTTCTCTGATCCTGTGGCATGTCAGCTCAAGTTCCGCAATATTCCCCTGAAGATATCGTTACCCTCATATTGCACACAGTCCCAAAGGCCAGCAAACATCATCAGGCGACCATCTTTTCGCTTGACGTAATGCGGGAGCTTGTCTTTTCCGTTTTTGAGCCACTCGTAGAAACCCTGGGCGATGACGATACACCTCTTGCGAGCCTTCATGCTGGCCCACAAACCTCCAGGAGAGCTGAGCGAGTCGTCACGACAATTGATGGTCTTGAGCATCGACCCGTAGTCCGGATTGCGCTTTGTCCAAAAGGGAATCAGACCCCATTTCATAGACTGGAGCTTGTACTGGGCATGCTTCTCAGACTTTGTAGAGCTCTGTGCATCGGTCTTCGGGTTCTCTTGGTGTTTGTCCTGTGATCCGGCGCCCTGATCTGGGGTATCGGCACGATACACAATACCATGGTAGCCAGGGGCAAAGTTGTAGGAATTTCGTGGGGCACCGTCTCCATCATCATGCGGTGCATCGTCAATCTCCAGACCATCGTCCTCGAGCATCTGACGGATTTGCGACGGCCGCTATATGGTCAAGATTAGAGAATTGCGCCGATTTTTACCATCAACGCACTCACCAAAGCTAGAGCATATCGCCCACACATTTTCGATTTATTTTGTTTCCACCGGAGTGCTTCTGGGCTGGGTGTTGAGTGGTGGCGTTCACGGTGTATTCTTGTAAGATGGGATGTATTGGATCACGTGGGAAATCCTATGACGAAATGGAAACATTTCGGCAGCTGAACTGAACGGTGAAATAAGCCTGGTCACGTAGCATTAGAGAACAGTCTATGGGTATAACATTTAGGCAGGCTTTTTATCGATAGAACAAGTTCTGGCTTAGAGATAAATAATAGAATTTTTATGGTATCGCTATTTTCACATGAATACATCACTCCATCCTGCCAAGTTACTCCTGGACAACTTGAATAGTCAAGACTTTTTCCTAAACTTTCCGGCGAGCCTTACGCTTCAGAGCCGTCTCCTCAGCCCAGGCATCCTCAAAGAGCGTCGGCTTCTGCTTCACATCACCCTCGCGAATACCCAAACGACGAACAACCTGGAACGCGCCAGTGCCGACCGACATTGTCTGTCCCATGATAATACACTCACTGACACCTTCAATCTGGTCTGTCTTCATGCCTGCGGCGGCTTCGAAAAGATGATCTGGTGTCTTCTCGAATGAGGCCAGTTGCAGTACGCTATCGCGCATCTTGGACAAGCCGAAACGAGTGATGCCAAGTACTTCACCCTTGTATGTCATCACATCGGCAAGAAGTTGCATGTGTCGCGGATCGATACCCATGTCGCCCATCACTTCACCAATTTCGTCGGCAATAGTCGTTCTGGCAGCTTCGATACCCAAAACGTCTCGGCATTCCATGACGTTGTTTGAGCGGGCTTTTGTGCCAATTACACCCTCGGTAGTCATGCACTCTCGGAGACCATAACCTTCAACAAGAACGGTATGGGTGTTTTGTTCTGACGTTTGAATGATAGCACGAGTAGCTTCGGAATAACCAGAGATGGGTACGTTGGGAAGTGCTCGACGAAGGAAGTTAGCCCTCAGCAACATGTCTCCAGTCTCAGCTGCTGCAGCTTTACTTCGAGCAGCTGTCCTCTTCGCCGCTGGGTCGCTGACATCACGCACGCGAACAATAATTCGCTCTCCATCAATTGACAGATCGTCTCTCTGCACCTTCAGCTTGCGCTGTTTGCATATAGCCTCAGCGATATCGTATGGCCCAATGCCTAGGTGCATATCCGAAAGGGCAGTAGAATCGATCTGGAGAACGACATTACCCTCAGTAGTACGCCATTCATCTTCAACGAAACGCAAAACATCCGAAACGTAAGTCTTCTCAATTCGTCCCTTGACGACCCGTGCGGCCTCGATTTGCTCATTATTCTCCAGCGGGCATGTAATGACGGGAGTGCTGATGGCTTTGGATGCATTGATAATTTCCTTGATTCGGGGCACGCCCTGAGTGATACTCATACCGGCAACACCAGCAAAATGGAATGTCTTCAGTGTCATCTGAGTACCTGGCTCACCAATTGAATGAGCGCCAACAGCTCCGACAGCATGTCCAGGTTCGACATGTGCTTTCTTGTACTTCTCAAGACACATCTTGATGAATAGTCGAAGTGTAGATAATGTGACCTTGGCGGTTCGGTCGGCATGGTCTTGAGCGGTTGGCCTGACCATCGTGTCACCCTCAAATCCAGCAAGCTTTCTTACTCTCTCCAACTTTGATGCCAGTCCTTCGACGTGACTTTCGATGGCTTTAAGGAATCCTCTCGCGCCCTCGTGTTCATCAATGCCGTAATCACTGGTGTCTCCATAGTCCAAGATCTCATTGTGTAGTAGACCACGCCTGACATAGCGCCGTCGTTCGGTTTCCAAAACGGAATCGCAGAAGGACCTGATCTCTTCGGGCGTCATGGAGGTCTCGCTATTGTCCACAGTCAAACTCTCGGCATGGGTCCAGGTTCGCTGGAAATGGACTGGTTCTGCCGACCCTTCCATATCCACGGGATCGAGTTTGTCCGCACCAAATTGGAACTGGACAATGCCACCTCCGGACGTTCGGACCGTGTCGTCGTATTGTGTAGACAGGTCCTCAAGTGACTTCATGAGTCGTCGAGACATGTATCCAGTCTCAGCAGTCTTGACAGCCGTATCAACCAGACCTTCACGACCTGACATGGCGTGGAAGATGAACTCAGTAGGGAAGAGGCCAGTATAGAAACTGTTCTTGACGAAACCTTTCGAAGGAGGTTGTCGAGCATTCTTGTGGAAATGGGGGAGCGTTCGATCCTGGAATCCATCCGCCACACGCGAACCTCCGATAATCTGCTGTCCGACCAGGGCAACCATCTGCGCCACGTTGATGTCTGAACCCTTTGATCCGGATTTGGCCATGATAAGGGGGGCATTGTTGCGGCTCAACGTGTCGACACAGTAAGATCCTGCCTGTTGTCGAACCTTGCTGAGAATACCCGACATAGAATTCTCTAAAGTTTGCTCTTGGTTGCAACCAGCAGCCTTCTCAAGCTTCCCTGCCTTGAAAGTTTCGATCAAGTCGTCACACTGCTTGTAGGCGACAGCAACAAGTTTCTCTTTCTCTTGGTTAAGCGATTCAGTCGGAAAGACGTCTCCGACACCGATCGAGAAACCTCGGTTTGTCAATTGTCGTGCGCAAAGCTTAGCCAATCTATTCATGGCAATAACGGCCTCATCAGGTCCAAAGTCACGCAGGATTACATAGAAGATTGAGTCCTTCTTGCCTGTTCCAACGGTAGACTTGTCCATGCGCCCACACATGACTTCTGAGTTGCGAACGACAAGCCAGCCATCGTTAGGATCCATATCAGGGCATTGACCAGGTCGAGCTTTGTATGCTCTGCACTTGGCGTCAAGGTTGACTTTGACGGGAGAATCCTTGTTTGGCCGCATTAGCATGCTGAAAAGCTGCTTTCCAGTCCAAAGTGATTGAGGCGCAATAATGGCTGGAGGCGGCAGGTCCAAGTGTGTCTTGCCGTCCATCATGTGCATACAAAGGTAGGTGAAGGTTTTTCGGTCAAAGAACCGATCTTTGCTGCTCAGCAAGAAAGCTGCTGTGATGAAATCTTGTGTTGCGGCAATGACGGGTTCACCGTTCTTGGGTGTCGCCAGGTTGTGTTTGATACCCATGAGGTTAATGGCTTCAGCGCGAGCCTCTTCTGTTTGGGGAACATGAAGATTCATTTCGTCTCCGTCAAAATCGGCGTTGTACGGCCCGCAAACACATTCGTTCAATCTGAATGTCCTCCAAGGTCGAACCTTGGCAAGATGACTCATGATACTGAGCTTGTGAAGAGAGGGTTGACGATTGAAAAGAACAATGTCGTTATCCTCAAGATGTCGTTCAACAATATCGCCGAATTTGAGATCGCGAGCTATGTAGTCTCTGTTGCCGAATTTCAGGGACTGTAGATAGCCGCCTTCATCTGACTTGATGACACGCTGGGCTCCAGGCCAGACGTCTGGTCCGTTCTTGACACATTTGCGCAGCTTCTCGATGTTATGCCGTTGTACCCGTTCAGGGTAAGTCAGATTCTTCGCAACCAGCTGAGGCACAGCAACTTGGTCAATACCAAGATTGGGGTCTGGGGAGATGACGGTTCTTCCAGAAAAGTCGACACGCTTTCCGGAGAGATTGCCACGGAAGCGACCCTGCTTGCCTTTCAGTCGTTGACAGAATCCCCTGGTAGCTTTTCCAAAACCGGGCTGCTGAAGGCCAGGGACATCACTGTTGACGTACATGGCAATCTGAGTCTGTAAGTATTCCCACTGCTCCATGATAGTCTGAACGGGAGAGCCCTTCTGCAAAGCAGACCGAATCATTCCGCTGACCCAAACGATGTCGGCCAGCTTGGTGGTAATATCGTCTTCGTTACTGGCATTGTCCTGGGCGACGGATGGTCTGATACAGACCGGAGGCGCAGGTAGGAACTGCCAGATGAACATCTCTGGTCGTCCTTCGGCGGGATCAAGGCCTAGAAGTTCGCAATCTGTAGGGCTAATCATCTTGAAAAGATTGAGGACCCTGAGTGGATTTAGGTCCTCCATGGCCTTCCTAAGGTGCTTGTCGAGCTCTGGGTTTTCGCGTTTTGCCTCGTTGAAAGAGTTGTCGAACTTGATCTTGCTCTCGGGGGGTACCTTTTTTGCAGAGGTTGACTTATTATAGGCAACGAACTTGTCATGAGCGAGCTTAAGAACACCAATCTTTCGGATTTGACCATTCAGAGAGCCACAGTAGGGGCATGTCTTAATCTTCCGGCATTGTTCATTGATCTTTTTACATATTTGGGTTCGTCGTAAATTATCCAGGAATGGTCGTCGCAGTTCCTTGAGGAACTGCTGTCGTTCGGGCTCTTCAAGCAAGACTCGGCCACAGTCCTAAAGAAACATTAGAACCTTGACAGTCAATTTAGTGCTCGGAAGACAACTTTACCTTGCAAATCTCTTGAAGAATGGACATAATGAAGCGGAGGTAGCCCACATGAAAAGCTGGCAAGGGAAGTCGGACATGGCCAAAGTGACCATTGCAGTCCTTCAGAGATTCCTGACAGGTAGAACATCTTCCTTGCTTACTCGAAGTACCCTAGAAGAACATCAGCTTCCAACTCGAGCATTAAGCAGTCGACAGAGAACTTCACTCACCAGCCGAGAATCCAGCGGGCCGTGGCGATATGGAGCGCGGTTGTTTTCAATGTCGTAGAGTAATCGATCGGAAACCTCGAGAACGGCTTGATTGGCAATATCCTGATTCGACCTAGCAGAAGGGACGTCGTTAGCGACAAGCCGCAAAATAGGATGGTGATTTTGTAGTCACGCAGGGTGGGACTCACTGGATGCCAAACTTGATACCCTTGAATCGTTTGGGCAGCTTGTCCACAAGCTGCTGCTTGACGGGACTATCCGCAGATGCAGCGATAGCCATCGTGGGTGTGATGAGGTTGTAACCTTAGAAGTCGGGCCAGTGAAGGGCTGGATCGCTACGGAAGAGCTGCAAGCTCGGACGTTGATAAAACCGAGGCGTTGATCTCAGGACTGCGGGTAATCGGTATGCGCGGATCGTGGAGTTTCGATCACAACAAGCTCAAAAGTAAAGCTGCTTGAAGTGTTGAGCGTTCGCATGCGACGTACATGACCAGAGGCTCGAGGCGCGGCGCAGAAAGCGATATACCGAAAGTCGAAAGGCGTGGGTGTGAGTCGCAAAATTTCCATCGGCTGCGAAGAGGGACCTGAGCGCTCTAGTCTTGTCGTGCCCCACCATGCTGTCGACACGCGGGGTGGGTGCCAGCCACCCAGTATAAGAGATAGCTACAGCTGGATGAATCATTCGGCGACGACAACCTAAATCACCACGTTTCGGCGTAGGTAGGACCTGTCAACGAGTACAGTGTATCTGTATAAGTTTCTGCTATTGGTTTGAAAGCTTTGGTGGAATGAAGGTGAGATAATTTATTGGCTTTAATACGTAAACTCTACCTTGAAGTACCTCAAACCATCGCTCTTCAGATTTGGAAGAGCTGTGTGACTACTTTAAGATAAGATACAAATGTCAGGAACAAGTCCATTGACAATCGACATGAGATAGTAGAATAAGCTTGGTCCATCTTCAGCCTCGTTCCCTATCGTGAGGAGGCATGGATTTGGAGATGCGATGCTGCTTCACTTGTCAGAAACATGTAGAACTGATCGTCGCTATTTGGGCCCCATGTCATTATAAAGGATACTGAACTGACACGGTCACTTATTACGAGGCAAGCGATATGAAATAGGTACCTATATAAACCAGGATAGGAACTATCTAAATATCATTATGTCATTGGTTGAAGATTCCACCTTGTTTAATGCCTTTTAAATAATCCTAATACCAATCATAGAATTAAGCTTAATACAAAAGTCTTCATAGACGTTGTTTCGGCCACGTGCAATGCTAGCAGCTACAATGTCCATCCCTAGAAATAGGTAGGTATCAGTGTCTCAGTTTCGGTTTTGTGTCAGCAGCTCAGACCCACTAGTTCAGGCACACGCTTGCGATACGTGACCCGTGTCGTCACCTCCACATCCCGTCAAGGCTCATGCATGCATGCCCAGCAGCCCTGGGACGTCATTTTTCACATGAAATGTGTGAATATGCTTATTACAGCTCAAGAGACTCTTTGATGTTGTTGAGATCTTTCGTCAAATCCTTTAGGTGACCACTTTTGTACTTTATCTTGCCGTCTTCTGTAACCCTTCCTGGTCACCTACGGTAGCATCAAGCGCTGTCATACTCGCATTCCATATCACCAAGCATCTTAGTCCTTTCACGACCTCGGAGAACCTCATATCGCGCTGGCTATCTTCCGCCCCCCAGCACACTCACTCGCCTACCCGCTTCTGCTACGGCGGTCTGGATTAGTCTTATACTCTAGCAAAATCGGACTTTGTGCATGGTCGCGAAGATTCAGTGTGACCATGGCCCCAGGGGCAACCGACAAGAAGGCTGAGAGGTCATATTTGAGCTCCGCGGTCGATTCTATTAATCCTTGGGCTGCAAGCCGCAGCACGACTCCAACTCAGAAACCTAAGTCAGAAGAGGAGAGCCGTCCCGCTCCCGCTCCTGATCCCGCTTCCGCGAATCCTGACGATCACAGCACAACCCACTTGTACGGTCAGAGCCTCAGGACATACCCCTCAGGATGTCCTCCTCTCAAAGTCCAATGGTTTCATGCCGTAGATGTGAGATAGATCAAACTGTGACCTAAACTATGACAAAGTAATGTGTGACTGACCATAGTGGCAGGTTCCGAAGCGAAAACCTCGGCTGTCCAAGTCAGCTCAGCCTGAGAAACCCTCAACAGCCCCAAAGAAATACAATGCCTTCTCTCATTCTGATTCAAAATCTTTGGAGGCCGAGTATCAAAAGCTACTAGAGGAAGTGGAGGATACCAAAAGCCAGGCTCCGGCTCCCAGAAGTGTGCGTTTGGCCTCCAGGAAACGAGAAGCCGACGCCGCAGACGTTGCAGACGATATCACGGAACAGACCCAAGGACTCTCGGATTCCCATTCAAGTGGCACTCGTGTCCCCGTAAACGAAGACTTCTTGTTTGACGTTGATATTGAAGCTCGAGAGTTAGCGCCTGTGTACTGGCTCGGTCCAGTCTACGATGGTTCGTTGTCACGCAAGTCGTTGATCACTTCTCACTGACATATGGAAGTTCGGCGAGGAACTTGGTTTTATCAAGAAGGCTCAAACCTTCGCCCTTGTGAAGAGAACCTAGCCGCCCAACTCGAGGAGGTAAGCATAGAGAAAGCCGTTCCTGTCCGGTGCCAAATCTAATCCTTTTTCTAGGGCTACCTGAAGATGAAGCCATGGCTAAACCCCAGTAAGACAAGCCATATTCCTGCGTCGGTGCTGTGACTAATCCGTTCGCTAGCTAGAGGTCGTAGTCCATCAGGGACGAGTAGGAATCTAACACCAAAAGCATCACAAGAGAACTTGCGGTCAAGGTCCAAGGGCCCGGCAGAGCATGCTAGCCAACTGCAAGCTACTGACTCTTCTGCAACGGACCCTTCCCTTCGTAGTCAAGCTCAGCCTCAATCATACCGACTATTTGGAACATACATGAATAGCATGGCCACTTACCACGACACCAATACTGCCTATCTGAATACGGACGGTATGCTTTCATGGGTGACTTCCTCTGTATACCAGAGGTTTGCTGGCGGGAGCTACATGAGCGGAGTCAAACTGGTTCGTGGCTATTTAGAGCCTAGCAAGAGCAAAGAAAAAGAGGCCGAAAAGGATAAGAGTAACGAGAACCAGTCTGACATCAGTGAACAAGCTCTATCGCTAGATGAAAAGCAGCAAAAGATGCTAAAACGAAGATCAGCTCCGCCCTCTACTCGTGCCTCATATGATGAGCCAGTTCAAGATGGCGAAAAGAGTAATTCAAATCGGGATCCTCGCCAGTCCACGCTTCAACGCCAATTATCCTCCCTTCTTGAGGGTGAAGGAAAGACCAAGGCAGAGAAAGAAGAAGAGATACGACGACGCGAGGAACAAGAGATACAGGATGACTACAACGCGCAAGCGGGCGAGACTCAGGGGCGTGACATAGAGCACCTAGTGCTGGTGACACATGGAATTGGCCAACTTCTCAGTTTACGGTATGTTCTCGGATGAGCTGTGCTCCAATGTTTTCCACGACTAATCATGATTAGAATGGAGAGTGTCAACTTCGTTCATGATGTCAACGTCCTCCGAAAGACCATTAAATCTGTCTACGCTAACTCAGCAGACCTGAAGGCATTGAATCGGGAGCTTGGCGCAGGGCCAGGGAACTGCAGGGTACAAGTACTTCCGGTATGCTGGAGACACCTCTTGGACTTCCCCAGGAAGCGCGAAAAGAAAGGCGAGCGCGACTTAGGGGATGTTGATGGCGATGAGGACGATTGTGAGTAGCGCACTATTCTGCCTTGGCTGGTCGGGATACCTTGGACTGACACAACTTGACAGATCCATCTCTGGACGACATAACCATTGAAGGAGTAGCCTTCGCTCGCTCCCTGATATCCGACCTTGCCTTGGACGTTCTGCTCTATCAAAGTTCGTATAGGGCGCAAATTTCGAAGATTGTGCTCAATGAGTGCAACAGAATCTGCAACCTGTTCAAGGAACGAAACCCTGAATTTAAGGGCAAAGTGCACCTGATGGGCCACTCTTTGGGCTCCGCTATTCTCTTTGACCTGCTATGCCAACAGAAACAGGACCAGCACGCAGAATCAAAGTCCCTTCTGCGACTGTGGCCAGCCCAAGATCGTGCAGAGCCGCCCACCAAGGACTCTGAGCTCAGTTTGGAGTTCAAGGTTGAAGACTTCTTTTGTCTGGGCTCTCCAGTCGGCCTCTTCCAGATGCTTAAGGGACAGTACGTTGTAACACGCCTTACATTGAAAGAGCTTTGTGGCTAATATGGTTTATAGAACTATAGCGGCCAGGCATCGCAGTTCAGCAGGAAACGTCAACAAAACTCAGGGGATAAACAGCCAAGAGGACATTCTTAGAACGACACCGCTTGCTTCAGGAGCAGAAGAGATATCCCCGGTGACTGGCCTGCCTACAACCGTTGCGTCACCCAAGGTTCAGCAGCTCTTCAATATTTTCCACCCCTCGGACCCCATCAGCTACCGCCTTGAACCACTGATATCACCATCCATGTCGACTTTGAAGCCTCAATTACTACCGTACACGAAAAGAGGTATATTTGGCAATGTTGCACCACAGGGATTAACAGGAATCGGTGCCAAGGTTGGACAAAGCGTTAGCGGACTGTGGTCAAGCTTGAGTGCCGGCATTGCTAGCAATCTACTTAACCGTTCTCTCGGGTTGAGTAATGAAGAGGTAGCGCGACTCACGGTCAATGCAAGCCAAAGCGAAGGCCAGGGCTCTGATACCACAGGGGTCAAGGCACCGGAAGTATCGAGCGCTGCTGAGAAACGAGAAGCCACAGACGCACGAATGCAAAAGCTCGCAGACTCTGCAGCTGGAAGCGCTACACTTGATTCAGAGACAAGTGATCACAACCCAACACTGATCGACGACGAGCTTGAGACTTTGTTTTCCAAGTTCCAGAAAAGCCGCGGCCAGCCGGGAAAGGGTGGAGAGGCAACAACAGTAACGGAAGAAGACAAGAAGGCGCGCAAGATGCGCAGTGAAGAAGCCAAAGTCCGAGCGCTCAACCGCAACGGCCGAGTTGACTACAGCATTCAAGAGTAAGTGTTGCTTTGACCGTGGTAGGCTCATGGAAACATGCATTTACCAAGGAAGACGAACAGAAACTGACAGTGCACACAGGAGTGTTTTGGACTTCAACCCAATCAATACAATTGCGTCTCACATGGCATACTGGGCTGATGAAGACGTAAATCATTTTGTTCTCTCGCAACTGCTGTCGAATCGGTCAAGCAGAAAGGGCAAATCCGAAGTTTCGTCAAAGAAGGACCTGCCTTAAATGAAGGATATGAATATAGACTTTTAGACTAGAAGGGCGGTAATAGAACTTTGAGAGTTGTTTGAAGTGATACAACAACTTGTCCCATCGAGTTCGGGTGCACTTGTAGAAGAATACTAAATGTTGGCTCTCGCTTCCTAATCCATATCTTCAATGTGTGTAAACCATTCCCAAGGACCTCATGGCCATGGTATCTTTATGGTGTCCTTCATCACAGACAGAAATGCTGATGCAATACTGGGCCAGTCACTTACTACTCCCAATGAACTACCTCTAACAGCTAGGATTAAAGTTCCATGATTATTGTTACTATTATTATTTGAGATCATCACAATACTCCATTATATTACAAGATACTTCTTGCAATTTTGGTGAAACCTATGTATCCGACCAGCCAGGTGCCAAGACAGAGTTCGAGTCATATGCCACCACTTACACTACATGTTAGCTAAACAGTCGCAGTCGAATAACCTCATCGGGCCTAGATGTTTGATGATTGGACGTTTTTTCTATTATAGCCACTATGCTTACATGCCGCCTTTTCCTTCTTTATTTTTTCCACTTCACCAACGCCGTTAGCCTATGCTCCCTACCGCTAATACCTCATCTTTATGAGGCACAGCCGCAACCTCTCAATCAAAAGCCATACCCCAGAAACAGGATGTACAAATTGGTCTTACAGAGACAGTAGACCCGTTTGAAGTATCGATCCCCACTGTCCCGGCTGCTGTTGAGCAAGGTCCGCAGCTGTCCTGCCCTGGCTGTCCTGCAACCCGCGAATATCCTTTTCCTTAGTCACTGATAGGCGGCCAACGCCTAGAGCTTCAGCTACCGAGCGAGCATAATCGGGAAATGACGAATCCGGGATGGTCGAACACAACCAAAGCAAAAGCCACACTGACTCCTCTTGGGCCTTCTCAATAGCTAGATGTAGCCCGCTCTTCATATCTGCGAGAGGGTCCTGGTAGGCCACGAAGGATGCCAGGTCTGCAATCTCGTCACCTGCATCACGAAGAAGTTCGACAACACCGCCGACGTCACCCTCAGCGCACATAACGTGCATTGCGCGGGCCGGGCGTGCTTCTGGGTGGCTCTCGAGATATGCTTCCTCAGTGATTGATGGCAGTATGTCTAGCTTTTCTTGCACGCCACCCTCATTGTTATATGTTGTGAGAATGGCAGAACCTGAAGGCGTAGAGAGGAATGGGTTGGTCACCGAGGGTCCGGCATCATTGACAGGGAGATAGGTGCTGCAACTAGGGCACTTGAGAGAGAGTGCTATATCGGAAGACTGATCCAACAAACATTGCCTGTTACCGTATTAGCCAATATTCTTACTCATCAAAAAAGGTATCATAGGATGAGCAAGCCTCCCGATTTTTAACATACCAGTGGAAGTGACAACCACAGGGTAATTCAAGGTCATCGGGGACTGAGGCGGTACTGGGACCAGCGGCGCTCGACGCCCCAGCCTCTTCATCCGCGTCGTCCTCCGGATCAATAAGCAGCACCAACGCCTCTTCGCAAACTTTACAGAGAGACATCTCGGCAGTAAGCAGAGTGTGTTGTGAGGTATGTAATTGAACGTGGCTCAGTACCGGTGACTCTGAATAAACAATGGCTTTTGCTGTGCTTTTTTCTTTCTTTTCTCCACCATTCAGCACAGTATCCCCGCCACGCAGAAGTAAAACTAAAAAACTACCTTATGGTTATGGGCCTTACGCAACGGAGTGGGGCTTTGCTCTGATCCACGACATTAGGTAGGTGAACGACTACCTGGGACTGGGAGGTACGAATCACTTGGTCAGGCACCGAGTTTCTACGGTATAATTAGCTAGGCTGGCCAGGTACTTTAAGGGCTGCCTGCAATAACGTACCCCAAGTGCCTAAAATGCTGTCGTAAGTGACTGCCTTAGGGACGTCTGGAGAGGCTTCGACAGAATAAACTTGAATAAAGCAAAAAGCAGCGCTGCACTGCCATCCCAAAAGGGCCCATTACATCACCGCTCTAGAGCGCCAGAATGGAAGGTTCTCTCGGTAGGGAAGCTCCCCGCAGTGACGTGGCAGCAAGTACCACACTCCACTCTATCAAGTACAACTGGCATGCGTCGGCCCGGCCTAGGTACCTGACTCATAGCAGAAGATACTTGATTGATTGCTCTATAGAAGTACCTACCTACTCAAGTTGGAATGAGTGCTACTAAGGACCTCCCCCACCCATGCTATGCCCGCCTGAAGATGGTCCCTCTCCTTTCAGGTGCCCAATTCTCGCATCATCTTCTTCAATCTCATAACAGGGCGCTTCTCCTCGACTGTTCCCCTGTCCTTCGGATTGTCTGATTATCTCAAGTCCCGACGGAGCGCGACGCTTTAGTCCTTCTCAGCACTCTCCTCTATCTGGGCGCCCCTCCTCAGCGCTCCTCACCTCCCCCGCCATGAACGTTTTGAAGCTCCAGAGGTCGGTCGCGCCGGATCTCGCGGGCTACGTTGTCAGACTAACAATGTTGTGATAGGAAGTTTCCTCAGTTCCAACAGAACGAGATCTTTGGCTTGTCCGATGCCTTCCAGCGACTTGATGTCGACGACAAGGGATACCTCGACGAAGCTACCGCCATCAAGGCCACGCAACAGAGCGAAAACCAACCATACGATGTTGTGCGCCAGGCGCTAAAGGAAGTCGAACTTGACTCTTCGCGGCGTGTCGAGCTCGAGGACTACGTTAGCGTATGTTCCGATACATCTGAACAAATACAAGTAAACAACGCTAACCCATACATCGCCAGCTCGTTGCCAAGCTCCGCGACTCTTCACCCGCTCAGCAACGCATGTCCACAGGGCCGACGCCTTCCTCCGGCAGTGGTGGTGTTGTTGCGCAACGCACTGGAGGCCATGCTTCCAAGGGTAGCGTCAGCGGCAAGATTCAGGTCCAGGGCTCCAATGCCAACATCATCCACTCCATCAACGAGGATGAGCGTACCGAGTTCACCCGCCACATCAATGCCGTCCTGGCTGGTGATGCCGATATCGATAGCCGTCTGCCTTTTCCCACCGACACTTTCGAGATGTTTGACGAGTGTAAGGATGGTTTGGTCCTAGCTAAGCTCATCAACGACAGTGTCCCTGACACTATCGATGAGCGTGTCCTCAATATCCCCGGTAGGAAGATTAAGAAGCTTAATGCTTTTCACATGAGTGAAAACAACAACATTGTTATTGAGTCAGCCAAGGGTATTGGTTGCTCTGTTGTTAACATTGGTGCTGGCGACATCATTGAGGTCAGAGAGCATCTCATCTTGGGTCTGATCTGGCAGATCATTCGACGAGGTTTGCTAGGCAAAATTGATATCAAGCTTCACCCTGAGCTGTACAGATTACTTGAAGAGGACGAGACTCTTGAGCAGTTCCTCCGATTGCCTCCTGAGCAAATTCTTCTTCGATGGTTCAACTATCATCTGAAAGCTGCCAATTGGTCTCGCACGTAAGTCAATCGCGACCTCATTTTGTTTTCTTTGTCACACTAACCGTTCGCAGTGTCAACAACTTCTCTTCCGATGTCAAGGACGGCGAAAACTACGCGGTACTGCTCGCACAGATTGGTCCTGACTATGGAGTTACCCGTGCACCTTTGCAGAAGCAAGATCTACACGACCGAGCCGAAGCAGTTCTTCAGGAAGCTGAGAAGCTCGGTTGCCGCAAGTTCTTGACACCAAAGTCTCTGGTTGCTGGAAACCCCAAGCTTAACTTGGCTTTTGTTGCCAACCTCTTCAACAACCACCCCGCCCTCGACCCCATCACCGAAGAGGAGAAACTCGAAGTTGAGGATTTCGACGCCGAAGGAGAACGTGAGGCTCGAGTCTTTACACTGTGGCTTAACAGCTTGGATGTCCAGCCTGCGGTTGTCTCATTCTTCGATGATCTCCGGGACGGTAGCGTCCTCCTCCAGGCTTATGAGAAGGTCATTCCTGGTTCCGTCAACCCACGCCACGTCAACAAGCGACCAGCTCATGGAGGCGAGATGTCGAGGTTTAAGGCCGTTGAGAACACCAACTACACAATCGAGCTAGGCAAGCAGAATGGCTTCTCGCTGGTGGGTATCCAGGGTGCCGATATCACTGATGGACAGAGGACCTTGACTCTTGGTCTTGTGTGGCAGCTCATGCGCAAGGACATCACTGTTACCCTATCATCTCTGGCTCAAAAACTGGGCAAGAGGGAGATTACCGACTCAGAAATGGTGCGGTGGGCAAACGACATGTCACGAAAGGGTGGCAGGAACTCTGCTATTCGCTCTTTCAAGGATCCTTCAATTGCTTCCGGTATCTTCCTTCTGGATGTTTTGAACGGAATGAAGAGCAGCTACGTCGATTACGACCTTGTGACAGCTGGACAGACCGACGAAGACGCGTACTTGAACGCCAAGCTGAGCATCAGCATTGCTCGAAAGCTTGGTGCCACCATCTGGCTGGTTCCCGAAGATATCTGCCAAGTCCGCAGCCGCCTTATCACTACCTTCATTGGTAAGCTTCGATTGCTTCTAGTTGTATTGAAAAGATATACTGACTTGACATTTAGGGTCTCTTATGGCTACTCACGAGAAAATGTAGATTTAGTTTGGGACTTGTTTGGCGATGGCGCGATATGGAGATGTTGTCATTCACAGGCAGGAATAGTCGATACTTTTATAAAAGCCCATGTTCCTTTGATTCTCATTATTACAAACCAAGATAAATACTTGATCAAGTAAGGGAAGTCCACATCGCAGTATCCTTGGTCAGGATACACCGTGACAAGCCGGGGAAATGTTGTTTGCACGTTAGTCTGTGATAAGCTGCATACATCCAAACTGGTTCTGTAGAAAACATTTAAATACTCTGCAATCATTACGAGCTGAAGTTCCATATGATGCTGAATTTTCATCGAGTTGCATAGGCCTAATCCTACAGTGTCGTACAATCATTATGAATCGAGACCAAATCAGAGGATCAAATACAGGCTGCACAACAGACTTGGGCCCGTAAAGATACCCAACCAGAAGATAAAGTTTCCCAGCGTTTTACGTCCGCGTAACCACTTGGTACGGCTCAGCCTGACCAACTAGAGAGCCAAGTGTCAGTAAATCACTCTTGCTTTGTCTCAAAGATAACACTTACTGGTAATTGACACATCTGGAGGAACAAGAGATAGCCTCTCAGCTTCTTAAATAGACACCACATGACCAATTCGTGAACACAGGCCGAGAGGAAGAACGTGATGAGGGTGGCTGTATGTTTGTTGACCTTTAATGACGAAATAGAGCTGTGATAGACATGTCGAAGAAGAAAGATGTGGACCGGCCGGTTCCAGTCACGGGCAAATTGGTCCCAAGATACTAAAAACCGCATCAGTTTGTATATCAGCACTGAATAAAAACTGTGACTTACCGCTGTTCCACCAGGCATCGTAAAAGCTTCGGTCAGCAAAGTATGTCAACTCGGCTAAGATGTTCAGAATGGTTTCCCATATTAGATACCAGACAAGCTATACATATCAGCACGGATACTCGATAACGTCAGTTTCTTCCAACCTACCAAGTATTCCATCATGAAAGGGAAAATCAAATCAAGAAGGAGCCAGGGGAACTCCTGGAATCTGCCAGACAATGGAACGCCATTGTTCTTCATCTCAACTGTCTTCATGACGACAGGATCTGTAGTCTTTTGTTAGTCTTTGCATCGGATAAGCTCCCAGAATAAGACAACTTACACATAGAATACTGTGAGACCTGGACCATGACAAACAAGACTCCAATCATTGCTGCAAACTTCTCGAAAACATACGGCCAGCTGATGGAGTCTGATCGCGGGTACTCCAGTTCGTATACCAGGGTTGGCAACGGGATCCATTTGTAATGGTCAATGAAAGACAAGTTGTTCGGGTATGCTTTGTCCATGGTGGTAGCGGTTCCCTTCAGTTCGTCTGTCATAGCGTCTACCTCCCAGTTCATGATACGTTCAAAAGTGGCAATCTGCTCGTCATCCAGAGGCTCGCCAGAGGCAATAGCCCGTGAGATCTTATCAATGTCGCTTTCTTCATGGTCTGGCTGCGCTGAGATAGACTTTCGGCGTTCTTCGGCGGAGGGTGCAACGCTGAGGTGCTGTGTCGAGATGGCTGATGCTGGAGGCTCGGTTTGAGAGGGGGTTACGGCTGGATCAACAAGGTCGAGTTGCTTGAGCTTCTTCATTATTGTAGCACGGTACTTGTATACTGAAGAGAGGTGGCCATTATAAAAAGCGTACGAGTGTTGCTTCATCAGCATGACGATGCCATGTAGTACGAAGAACACGGTATGAGTCCATGGCCAGTCACGCCACAGCGTGAGGCCAATGACGCCTGCAAGAAAAGTTGTTTGCCATATCTAAACGAGAATTGTTCAGTCCAGCAATGCTTTAGCAGCGGATATCGATCACTTACATTCTGGATGACCCATCCAGCTCCATCCCAGTTCAGATAGTTGGCAGCTACAAGGCGTTGAATCAACCAAGTCACTGCTGTAAGGGCACACATGATGCCATCGGAGAGTAAGAGGACAATCACTTTCACCGAATTAGTCTTTTTCCATCGCGCTCAATTTTCGAGTAAGGGTAGGGGCGACTCTTACCATCTCGATGAAACATTGTCTTCATGATATCGCTAGTTCCAAACAGGTTCCCATAAACTTGCCAGTTCTGGACAGAGATCTTGAAGACAAAAAGAGCAACAGCAAGCCAAAATAATGTGTAAAACCCATGGAACGGACTATTTGATGCTGATGGGTTATGGCGATCAAAGGTTGAGAACTGGCGGGTGAAGACAAGATCAGCAAATTTGCGTCGTCGTTGCTTCGGACTGGTAGATTCCTGAGCCCATTGCGAGCTGGACTTCAACAGTTGCTGTAGGCTTTTGTCTTCATCTGAAACAATATGAATGCCTGAGTCGCGACGATTGAACCGGAAGCCAGGTTCTTGTTGAAGTTTCTCGAATTCTATACTGGAAAAGGATGGTGTTTCTGCCCTTTTGCGACCGCGACGAATGTAACGCTGGCGAATAACGGACGGCTCTGTCAGGGATGGCCGAATGTTCTCTTCGTAGTCCTCTTCGCTGGGAGTTTCGGAGCCAACTCCTGTACCGGTCCCGTCAATGGTCATGCCGGCAGCTCGCAGAGCATCACCAAGTGATCTTGGCGCTGGCCGTTGGAATTCCGGCGCCGGTTCCCGGGCGATATAGCCGGTGCTCCGGCCGGAAAGCGGGGAGTCACCGGAGGCGACTGTGGAAGCCATTCGTTAAATAGTAGGCAGATTCGGAGGGTTTTAGGCAAAGAATCTCTTGATGATGTTCGAGTTAGATAACCCGACTCAGGTTGATTTGCCTTGACAGCTTTGAGAAGACGGGAGATGGTGAGATAAGATGTTCAAAGAACTCAGTATTATACACGGAAGATGAAGAGTCCAGGAGGAATACCACAGCACGGCACTGGGGCTTTTTCAAATAACTATGGAGGAAGCTGTCATATGGACCTCGTCGGATGCAACGGCTGACGATCAAGAATAGAATCGGCATTTGAGAAACCACGAGGATACCGACCGTATCTTCCCTGTTGAGGCCGAGGTTGCCGTGCTACTGTAAGAAAAGATGACTGACAATCATGCTTATCTTGAGCCTTGTAATACTGACTGACTGACTGCTCAGTCTTAGCAAAACGTCATTATGTCAAGAGCCTCGGCCTGCAGGCCTTGTCTGGAGGTGGATGAGGCTTACACACACAGTCGGCACGCTCGGAGGGTTCCGGCGACTACGAGCCTATGAATTAAAGACACCATCGGAGTTTTCTAACAAGCGAGCCCCAATTCCCCGGCATTTGTTCTTCAGACAGCATGTGCAATTGCATTTCGTTGGTTTTCACTTGCTAATAGAGATTATCGTTTTTTTTCTTGTGTCAGGCAAGGTGACGTGACATGACGATACAGGAGGCCCATTGTGCATCTATAGCAAACCGTTCAAGAGGGTATGACCTCATATGCTCTGCTTTATTGATCCAGGTAGATAATAGATGGGGCTTTGGACCTTGGGTCGGCCTTGTTCTAAAACGCCTCCACAAATTCTCCTTGAGCCTCGTGTCGGACTCCGGGCTCAATGCGCTCGCCGTCTTATTAAGCTCCGCGCGCCGATTGTAAAGTCGGTCGGAGAAGCAATTGCCGAACATTGTAGAGAGGATGATTGCCTAATTGTTTCAATCTGGTCGCATGATCTCAAACATACATTAACAATATTTGGAGCATTCCAGTAAATGCCGATAATTATAGAACAAGGCTGAGGATTGTCCAGTTACCGCAGCCAGTGCGCGTAATGAACTTGTACGGGCTGGCCAAGCATGTTTCAATTGGTGCAGCCACGCACGGTGCATTATGTCAGCATTCTGCCGCCAAATTTTCCGTACCTACCGGAACCTCGTGACCATATCGTACAACTTCGATTCTAGTTGGTCTACGGTTACACCATCATCAACCATTTGACATTTCCATCAATCTTCTCCTCCCCAGGACTCTTTGGAACTGTTGCATCAGTTTCCACTTCTTCTTAATCGCTTGAAACGTCTACTTTGATTTTACAACCATGTCTCGCGGCGGCACCACCCTCTACGTGACCGGCTTTAGCCACGGCACCCGCGCTCGCGACCTCGCCTACGAGTTCGAACGGTATGTCAACCTCGCTCACGCTCACGCCCACGCCCTCGTCCACGTCCACGTCCTATCGTTTTCGCGCGCGCCTTCGTCCGTGTCCGTGCTATAGGCTGGTGGCTTCTTTACTGGTCTCCAGCCTTGGCCATGATGCCTCGCCGTCCATCGTCGTCCTCGCGCCATCGCCCTCTCGTTTCGCTCGCGCCCACGTCCCCAGCACTATCTCCTCCCCCATCTTCCCACGTTCATCGATTGGGCTGCTCGTCCACTGCGCAGTCGCTTTTCGTTCGAGCCGGCCCGGAGTCTTTCGAGATCAGGCGCGTGAATGCGCATGACATTTCATGTTCAAAAGGGGGCCTCTGTCGGCGTTTTGCTGTGTTCAAGTATGTTTCCGCAATATGCTGACCAATTATCTAATAGCTATGGTCGCCTGGTTCGCTGCGACATTCCTGCTCCCAGGTCTACGTCCAGCCGTCTGTAAGTGTGAAACTCCCTGCTGTCATGCGAATTAACTGACGTAGACAACAGCTTCGCCTTTGTTGAGTACGAGGATCGACGTGACGCTGATGATGCTTATCACGAGATGCACAACAAGCGCATTGGCCGCGATGACATTCTCAAGATTGAGGTATGATCCATGAGTCCAATGCGATTCGGCATTGGCAGTTCCGCTGACATATTCCCAGTGGGCTCGCACTCCTCCTTCTGCTTCTTGGCGATTTGAGTCTGGCCGCGACCGCGACCGCCGTGGTGGTGCTCGATCTCCTCGTCGTGGACGCTCTCCTTCTCCCCGTCGCAGCACTCGCGATTACTCTCCTCGCAAGGACGAGCGCAGGGATCGTGACCGCGACTACGACCGAGAGAGCCGCCGTGACCGAGACCGTTCTCGCAGCCCTGACCATCGGTATGCATCAATTTGTTCGCATTCTCATGACAATGCTAATTCAATCGTGTGTAGGGACCGTGAGCGTGATTCCAAGGATGACCGCGATGACCGTGACCGAAGGGAGAACGGTACTAATGGTGATGAACGCAAGCGTACGTTCGACAATTCCCACTCTACCCGATCTATGCTCACATTAGACACAGCTCTTGACAGCCCTCCTCCCGCTCATGACGACCTTGACGTCGCCGAGTAAGCATATCACTTGCAACGTTGGAAGTTCCCGCCATATATGGGCGGACTTCTCAAGCAAAATTTTCTGCTTCCTGGCTGGGGCTAGCTTCTTTCCCTCTCACTTGACAGGTGCAATGTGTAATATTGAACAAATGGCCCGACCAACTAAGTGTATGGCAACGTATGAGAAGCTACGGACGCCATGTTGGGTCGGGTATGGGTAACCTCGTTTTTTTGCGAGACTGAAGGCTTTTGCCGCGGCGCGTTTCCTTTGGAAGTTATTATTTCGTAGGTAGTTTAGACTGTTTTGTTGTAACATGATTCGGCGCAACGGGTCAATGATCTGTCTGTATCGCTCATCCTATCGATCCCTCTGCCACGAGTCGTATGCCCCTATATCTTTGACTGCGATGACGTTGTATAGCCCAAAGCTGTGACTGGTTCCATTCATGCGGTTGGAGCTATATAGTCTCCGACCAGTTAACTTGCGGACATTGGTTGTCGCAATCCCCTTGCCCCTGTGCCTAGCCAAAAGGAGCCTGGTTGCTGATTGAGCGTCTAGCCACCTTCATGGTTTGACGCCTCTCAGATTCCAGCTTCAAATCAGATCAGTTAAGAATGCAAGACGCATCAGAGTCTCGTTTTCACGGGCTGGCTCGTGAAGACAGTATGCTGTCGACAGGCTCATCAGACTTTTCTCTAGGACATCATATTACAGCCATGGGGTCTACCTTAATATAAAACAGGTTGTCCGCGTGGTCATTAGTACATACCTTATGCTCAATGTCATCTGGTCGCAACCTACCCTGTAGCCGATAAAGTACCTGATCTGGCTGTGAGAGTTTTCCCCTCCCCCACAATTAAGCGTTCCAGGTCCTGCTTTTGCTTCTCCCGAACGGAAACCGGGGGACCACGCGCGCGCCCCGAAGTCATCCGCATCGCCGGCTCACGCGCCCCCATCCGCTTCTTTATTGACGGTACCGATCTCCGTCTCCCGTCGGTCGACCTCCTCTCCGCATCACCACTCGACCAAGTTCCTATAAATACGACTCCTGCCGTACTCCTGACGACACGGCCCGCTAGCAACCCGCCCGCACGCCTTGTCGTGTGTCGGTCCCGGCGCAGACGTCTCCCACTTCTCCACCGATGGTCCCCGATATCCTATTCTCACATATTTCATCCAGCATGCCATTGCTATCCTTCCTACCACAGTAACAATTGGAGATATCATCGCTTGGAAGGGAAGACACAAATTGCGGAAACGCGTTTCTCGAGTCTTGAGGCTGTCCGCCACAGTCGCAACCGACACCTGAAGCCTAGCAACCCCTACGAAACCAGGCGCTTCCGACAGAGACAAAGCCTTGTCTCGAAACCAATTGCAATTGTGTCTCACATACGACGCAATAAATCCACCCACCATCATGTCAACTGTACGTCAACATGCGAGCGATTGTTGATCTTGAAGCTATTTTCCCGCATGATCGTCATCCTATCATAAAGACTTTACTGACTGAGGTACCTTAGTCGCAGCCGGACATGGTCAATTCGGCGGAGGCCGTGGCCTCTAGCCGTTCTATACAATTTCGAGAGACCATCTCCCAACCCGTCATCGCTGCGTTCTGCGCCGGAGGTGTCGCTGGCGCTGTCTCACGAACCGTCGTATCCCCCCTAGAACGACTCAAGATCCTCATGCAGGTCCAAAGTGTCGGACGAGATGCGTACAAGCTTTCAGTGGGAAGGGCCTTGATCAAGATGTGGAAGGAAGAAGGCTGGAGGGGATTCATGCGAGGCAATGGTACAAATTGCATCCGCATTGTTCCATACTCGGCTGTACAATTCAGCAGCTACAACTTTTATAAGCGGGTGCGTAGTATTTGCATTCTACACTTGAGTTTGTATGCGGGAGACTAACAGATATGCAGAATATCTTTGAACACTACCCAGGTGCTGATCTTTCGCCGATCTCTCGCCTTATCTGTGGTGGTATAGCCGGCATAACGTCCGTATTCCTCACATATCCTCTCGATATCGTTCGGACGCGGTTATCCATTCAATCTGCAAGCTTTGCCGAGCTCGGAGCCAGACCGGACAA
Source organism: Fusarium torreyae (assembly GCA_027945595.1). Classification (NCBI taxonomy): domain Eukaryota; kingdom Fungi; phylum Ascomycota; class Sordariomycetes; order Hypocreales; family Nectriaceae; genus Fusarium; species Fusarium torreyae. The sequence continues at coordinate 1,492,569 of JAOQAZ010000004.1, forward strand.
ATTACCTGGCATGTGGACGACTTTGGCGCAAATGTACAAAACCGAGGGCGGCATGTCTGCGTTGTATCGAGGCATTATCCCTACCGTCGCTGGTGTGGCGCCATATGTAAGTCGAATCTTTAACCTGCAACAATCTATGACCTTTGGACTGACTTGAGCTTCAAGGTCGGACTTAATTTCATGGTCTACGAATCTGCTCGGAAATACTTGACGCCCGAGGGAGAGCAAAACCCAGGTGCAAGCCGCAAGTTGCTCGCTGGTGCCATATCTGGAGCTGTCGCACAAACATGCACATACCCCTTGTAAGTGACTGAATCATAATATTTGTACGATCATCTTACTGATACAACACAAAGCGATGTTCTACGGCGTCGGTTCCAGATCAACACCATGTCAGGCATGGGTTACCAATACAAGGGTATCACAGATGCGATTCGGGTCATTGTGATGCAGGAGGGAATCAAGGGCCTTTACAAGGGCATTGTGCCCAACCTTCTCAAGGTCGCTCCCAGTATGGCATCCAGCTGGTTGAGTTTTGAGATGACCCGCGACTTTTTAGTCGAACTCAGACCCGATGCTGAGCCACGCTCCTTGTGATTTTATATAAATATGTCAAGATAGTCTGTACGACGGAGGGTTTTCTACTAAAGCATGGTTGTTTGGCAGCAGGAAAAGAACAAAAAGGGACAGGGAACGGCGCGATTACGGGAGACGCAAGGCAGGTAGATTTGTATGTACAATCATTGGGGGCAGTTGGAACAATAGCATACCTTAGTGCAAGGTCTGCTGTATTACTAGACGATGCGGAGGGTATTGTCGTAGGAAAGATTTAACGGTAGGATACCAGGCAGGGGCATTTGAACCAATAGACAAGCACCACCGTACGTGGATTCCTTATTGTGTGTTTTAATTGTCGTTGTACCAAAAACACATCTGTTGTTGCATTGTCACATTGTCATTTCTACAACCAAAGCTGGTAGGGACTAGGGAGGTAGGTGTATGGTGAGCTGCTGAGGTGAGCTCGGTGTAGCAATGAGATGAGGTGACCAGGACAGGCTAGCGCAAGTTGCTGCAAGCACCTACCTGATGTGGCAAGCACAGCCTTCTGCATTCTGATCACGTGCTACTGAGCCCTAACTGCGAGCAGGTGCGGGTAGCGAGCGCCCCACCAACCCAAAGCCCTCGAAATTTTTCGAAAAGGTGAAAGAACGACGCATCCAACTCCATACCCCATCGCCAAATTTCACAGCGACAACCGCCGTCATGGGTACGTGAAGCACTTGAATTTCAGCCTCTGTATGCGAGTAGAGAAGGAGTGTGCTTCGGTGCCTTCTTCTCTGCGACCAAGGCACCATCTTGTCCGCGAAAGCGCAAGACAGAGTTGCCCATTATGAGCATGCTTGAAACAAATGGCTGACGATGGCTTCACAACACAGGTATCGATCTCGACCGCCACCACGTCAAGGGCACTCACCGCAGTGCCCCCAAGAGCGACAACGTCTACCTCAAGCTCTTGGTGAAGCTCTACCGCTTCCTGGCCCGTACGTCCAATCCTTCCTGCGTCTGCGACCGCACAAATCGAACGAGAGCACGCGAGCTAACCAAGTCACAATTCTTCAGGCCGAACTGACGCTTCCTTCAACAAGGTTGTTCTCCGACGTCTGTTTATGTCCAAGATCAACCGCCCTCCCGTCTCCCTGTCCCGAATTGTCGCCAACATCAACAAGGAGGGTGAGAAGCGAACCGTCGTTGTTGTCGGCACCATCACCGATGACAACCGTCTGCTCGAGTTCCCCAAGGTGACCGTCGCTGCCCTGCGATTCACCGCCACCGCCCGTGCCCGCATTGTCGGTGCCGGTGGTGAGGCCATCACCCTGGATCAGCTTGCTCTCCGTGCCCCCACCGGAAGCAACACCCTGATCCTCCGTGGCCCCAAGAACTCCCGTGAGGCCGTCAAGCACTTCGGCTTCGGTCCCCACAAGCACAAGGTACGATCAATTGGTAATTGCTACGTGGTAACACTTGCTAACCCCCATTACAGAAGCCCCTTATCGAGTCCAAGGGCCGCAAGTTCGAGCGTGCCCGTGGCCGAAGACGTTCGCGCGGTTTCAAGGTCTAAGCGGCTGGTTGGTGAAAAATATTGGCCTTGGGTGGAGTTTGGGCCAGTTTATGAGGCAAATGATGCCGAACTTCGGCTTGCAAATGGGTCTTGCATTGAATTGGCGTGCCTAGGTTTCACAAAATTCTACAATCAAATTCTCGCGCATTGCTGCCGTCATGATGGGACCATCTTCCAAGTGATTGAGAACGGCCTCGTCCAAGCTCCATGTATTATACAGACCAGTAAAATCAACAACACACCGTCTGGGCTTATCGATACAAATGTTGTACAGCTACTATGTTCTAGTCTTGCATATATGCAGGTGGCTCTATCGTGACACCGGGTTTCCTTCGTAGTCCAACAAAGTATGCCTCACGGCTCTCCTAGATCGGGTGTTAGAAAATTTTGTTGGTCTTGCTTCGTTTCAATCATCATCTGCTCATATACCTTTCTCGAAGATTCGGGTTTCTCTCTAAAGACCTTGGTAAAAAGAGTCTTTAGTTTTTTCTCAAAGTCCTTATCCTCTGGCCCCTGATAGAACTTGCAGACAAAATGACCACCAGTTCTAAGGGTATCACTGGCAAACTGAAGAGCAGCAGCGCAGAGGTCCTTCAAGGCTCATACATCAGCGATAAGTCCCTAGCAATGTAGTCTAAGTTGCAACTCACCATGCTTCCGGCGTGGTCGCGAAAGGCGTTGCCGCTCGTGTTCATCAACCTATGATAGGGATTACTCAATGTGTTCACGTTGAAGCCGGTAGTTTGCTCCCAGGGTGCTGACATGTCACTTAGAACAACCTAAAGGTGTGTCAGCAATCAAAACATGCGTGAGAGGGCGTCGACAAAGACAAACATCTACAAGGCGCTTCTTTGATGCCTCTGGCTCAGGGGCCGGTGCCTCGTCTTGGGCCGTATGTCGTTCCATGTCGAGGTAGCTCGGTCGATCAAGCCCAGTGCTCTCGTCCGTATCCGAGCTGTCGTTGTCCTCGGTTTCCTTTAACGGAGGCGGACGTCGATGACTCTCGACAATGAAGTTCTTGACCATCTCTTGTATGCCCGGTGAAAGGAAATCTCCTTGGAAGGTTGCTACACCACGCGGCGGCTGGGCTGGGATGAGGTCGATACCAATGACACGGCCATTCGGTCTTGTCCTTTCCACAGCAACCTTGGGATGTCAATTGAGTGATAGGTCTGGACAAGGCACGTAGAACTTACCTGTGACCAACTTCCTGGCGCATATCCCTGGGAAGGGTGAGCTCAAGAGCTCCTGCATCGTCCTGTTGATTCAGTCATAGGAACTCACCAGGTCAACCACTGTTTGTCCATTGCTCTTGAATAATCTGTATTTGGCATCCATCTATTCCAATAATTAGCCAGGTGCGAACATGCAAATTATCGGAAAAATAAGCACGTACCTCTAAAAGCTTGAAAGCCGCTCGACTTTTGAGGCCTTGAACTTTTGCATGGCGGGCATATGCATCGCTACCCTGGCGCTGTTTCCAACGAGAGCCCGACGATGACCAACGAATTGATGATGCTACTTGTCGTGAAACTGACAAATACAGGCTGAGCTGCTGGCCTATGCTTGTGAAGCATGGTGTTAATCGAGTGTTCATCGTGAGAGTTGATGTAGTTAGGAAAAGTGAACGACAAGGCCTTTTGCAGCCCGCTACTTAAAAAATCGGCACTCAACAGTGCGGGATTCCCAATTACGCAGATGTGCTAGGTAAGTTCTTGAATGGAAGTACCAGTAGAAGAAGGAAGTATGTTTATCAGCTTGTCGCAAATTAAATGTGAAGAAAGAATATCTGATGATTGCTGAAAGCTGAGGCCTTGGTTGAACTTTTCAAGCAAGAAAGCTCCACTACCCTATACCTGCCACATTGGGATGAACTCAACCTCGACCTCATCTTCAACCTTATCGACACTTTGGTATTCGATTAGAACAAGCGTTTCAGAAATCACTCGATGAGTCATCTTCAGATGCGGAGAGAGAATGACATTGTTCTCAATTCAAAACCCAAACGCCATTGCCTAGGCCCCCTAACCCAACATCACCGCTACTCGAGATAAAAATCAGGATGCCAAACGCCAACCATGCCATGTCCATGTCCTTGTCCATATCCGCCAGTCCAAATTATAACTCTTAATGTAGGAAACTAGCACCAACTCCTCGTCTGTCCTTCTTCAATGGTGAAAATGTTGCTCCACCAAAAGCACCTTGAAGGCCGCCCAATGGTGCCTTGAGTCTACGACCAGGCTTCATCTGCATCTTCGCTGGTTTCGGCTCCGTTTCGGCATCATCGTCGTCAAAGAGTGTCCTATTACCACCACCAAGCACCTTTCGCTTCTTCTTGAGTGCGCCGAGATCATCATTTCCAGGCTTTAAGAAGCTCGGAGGAGGATTGGCCTTCAACCCTGACGACTTCTTGGGTTTTACGATAGGCTCAGCCTCCACTTCACCAGCTTCGGCTTCCTCGTTCACAATGTCGAGAACGAGGGGAGCCTTTGTTGCCTTGGGCTTCCTCTTTGTCTGTGCCGGCATGTTCTTCTTTGTTGTGGGCGCGTCGTCAAGAGCCTTCCTCGGCCTGCCTCGAACTTTCTGTTCCTTTGGTTCCGATGTCTTTTCAACAACGACATCATCAGCTTGTCCCTCAGATTCTGCTTCCTCTTCGATAGGTTCCATTGACACGGAGTCGCCTGCTTCCACAGCATCTTCCTCGTGTGGTGCTACGGGCTCTGGGGCATCCGCGCCCTTTCCAGTAGGTGAGTGAACCTCGCTCAGTTCGTCTGACATGTTATCCGACATGTTCTTCGTGCGGTTCAAGAAGGGGGTGATGGAGAAAGTTGACTTCTCCCCGACCAATGCGCGCTCAGCGCCTCGTTTCTTAAACGGCCGCCTAAGAGTCGCTTCATCTGGACCAGGAGTTCCAATACTGATGTCTTCCACACTCATGTCCTGGGCACGCCGCTTGCTGGCGGGTTGTTCCTTCATAGTGACAGTCTTCTTGCCTGGCTTGTTGTTCAACGCAGCCTTACGAGCCTCTTCCAGCTCGGCACGGCATGACTCAAGCTCGGCTCGTGTGTCCTTCAAGTCCGTCTGTGTCTTCTTCAGCTTGCTTCTTGTATCCTCAACACGTCCTTCTAGTCTGTCACATTCGCCACGTGCTTCCCTCAGCTCTCTCGTGTGTTCTTTCTTAAGTCTCTCCAACTCTCTCTTGGCTTCGTCGAACTGTTCTTTCAATTGGTCATTGTCGTGGTTCTTTGATTGCATGCGCTGCTTCGATCGCTTCTCGTTTTCGAGTTCAACCTCGATCGAGCTCAATTGGCGCTCGAGATCTTGTTTCTGGGCGACGACGGCGCGGTGGTTTTCGAGTTGTGTCTTGAGGTGGCTGAGTTCGGGCTGGATCTGGTCAAGCTTATGGCTGAGGGCAAGCTTCTCCTGCAAGACCTTATTTGAGTCTTGTCTGAAGTCGTTCAAAGAGTCGATCTCAGTCTTATCTACCGTCAGCTACATGGAGTGATGTCCATAACGAACTGCATACCTTGAGTCCTTCCAACTCGTTGCCCTGTTTTCTGAGTTGCATATCCTGGACCTTGAGCTTTTCCTTGGTTTCGGCAAGCTCGGCGTGCGCTTCGTTTCCTTGCTTGGTGAGCTGCTTGACGAGAGCATCACGTTGAACCAAGCGATCCTTTAGCGACGCATTCTCGTCGCGCAGCGTCAACAGCCGAAGCTTGAGTAGACGGGCCTCTTCATCGCGACCGGTCAAGTCCATCTGATGGACACTGCCTTGGTGTTTCAACTCAAGGTCACTGATTCGAGCAGAGCGCTGTAAGGTTACAGTCAGTACTGGGTCTAGATCAACCATGTCGTCGAGCGCGTAGCTACCTCGGTGGGCCTGGTCCTCTTGCTCATTGTCAATGCGATGCTCCTATTGACAAGGTTTTGATGAATGCAATGAACAATGACACAGCTGAAGATGGTAACAAATGCTGAAGCCTTGAAATATGTAGAGGCTACTCAAGCAAATGACATGAGTGTCGAAACAGGTTGAGGTGGGATGAATCAGATATTAGCGACAGGCACCAACCTGTGTTTTGGCTAGCAAGTAAACATGATGCTGCATCAGGAATAGCGTTGTAGCTGTCGGCGGGTAAGTCCACGTGATTAGTCTCACCCAATGATGCTGCCCATCCCCCACTATCCTCCAATGCAGGGGAGAGCTTAGGTAAGGTGCCGTTTTAGATTCAGAGGCCACCTCAGCTTCACCTCGATAGCTCCTCGTACCTAAGTAACTAAGGTGGTAGGTTAGCATTGTAGTTAGCTTTGACAGCCAAACTACCGCACTTCACTACACTTTCGGCCAATTGGCCCTCGTTCTTCTTTCTCTCAAGAGCATCACAGGCCTGGCATACTCATATCGTCACCATGCGTTTCTTTTCGTCGCTTCTCTCCTTCGCCCTGCTTGCGACAGGTGTCGTGGCCGCCAAGAAGTCCTCGGCCGATCGATTCAATGACTTCCACACCAAACAGTCCTCAACACCTATTAAGCTCAAGGAAACCTCGTACAAGTCTTTGACGTCCAGTCCTCGCGACTACAGTGCCGCCGTTCTCCTCACTGCTGCCGATGCACGATTCGCCTGCCAGCTTTGCCGCGAGTTCCAGCCTGAATGGGATCTACTGGGCAAGAGCTGGGCCAAGGGTGACAAGGCTGGCGAGTCTCGACTGATCTTTGGCACCTTGGACTTTGTTGACGGACGAGAAATCTTCGTGCAGGTATGGGATACCTAAGCCATCAAGTGGCTCTTTGATTGCTAACCTTGAGCAGCTTGGTCTTCAGACCGCCCCTGTCCTGCTCTTCTTCCCGCCTACCACTGGTCCTCATGCTTCTAACAGACATGAGCCTCTGAGATATGACTTCACCAGCGGGTGAGTTGCCTTGACTCTCAAGCCGAAGAGATAGCCATTGACCTATGAATTCCTAGACCCCCGTCTGCCGAACGAGTTCACGACTGGCTCTCACGACAACTGCCTGATCGACCTCATCCCGCCATCAAGCGCCCTATCAACTGGATGGCATGGATCATCGGTACTACTGCTGTCCTCGGATCCATCACCCTAGGTGTGGTTGCTTGGCCATATGTGCTTCCCATCCTCCAGAGCCGTAACCTCTGGGCTGCTATCAGTCTCATCGCTATTCTGCTGTTCACTAGTGGACACATGTTCAACCACATCCGCAAGGTTCCTTATGTCGCGGGCGATGGACGTGGTGGAATCAGCTATGTTGCTCCTGGTTTCCAGCAGCAGTTCGGCTTGGAGACCCAGATCGTGGCTGCGCTGTGTATGTCTCACCCTTTCCTCTTGGCTTGTTTACTTGTGCTAATTCTCACATCTCAGACGGTGTCTTGTCGTTCTGCGCCATCTCTCTTGCTATCAAGGTCCCGCGAATCGCTGACGCCAAGACGCAGCAAGTTGCTGTAATTGCATGGGGTGGTGTTCTGTTCCTTGTCTACAGCTTCCTGCTCAGCGTCTTCCGCGTCAAGAACGGTGGCTATCCATTCTCTCTGCCACCCTTCATGTAAGAGGTTGTGAGAGAAACGACCAAATCCCATTATTAAACAACTGCGCGGATTGTAGAAAGTGATGCATAGCAACTTTCATTGGGGATCTGGGTCCAAATAGTCCGGGTGAAACCCTCTCTATTACCAAGAAAAGAGAGGCTAAAGGAATCAAAAGTTTGATGTACAATATTGCCCGAATAGACGGTCGCTTAGACCATTTACCAATAGCACGACAAAATTCATGTCTTCAGTTACTAGCAGATTTGTGTGCAGTGTGTTCCATCGTTCCAAGACTGCGCATGAAACCACAGGTGCTATTGACAGTTTGGTCTGTGAGGATACATCTAGCTCTCATATATCGATACATCACATAAGGCGCAGAGGTACAATGCATCACTTGGCACCACATCATGTTTTAAAACTCGAGTTCTTTATTGGAGAACAAAAGGATGAATCCCGGTAATTTCAGGGGCTGCCTATAACCAGCAAATGCGTTATGCCCTCGTCAGATTTGTAGTCGCCCCCCTTCCTTTGCATCAATAAAGACCAAACGAGGAAGCCAACCGTTTGACGCCCCACCAATGATCTACCTTCTTCCGCTCGCCTCCGTCACCACGCCTCTTTTTTTAGGGTAGAGCAAATTTATGCCCTCGACATGACACCCCAGGCACGGATGATGTTGTCAGTGTAACCAGCGAACAGAGTCTGGCCATCAGCAGACCAAGCCAAGCTGACACACTCGGGCTCCCGGCTCTTCTTGCCGGCAGCGGGGAACTCAGGCTTGAGCTCATCAACCTTGCTCTTCTTCTCAAGGTCGAAGATGATGATGCTGCTGGCGGTGGCAGCGCACAGCCAGTATCGGTTGGGGGAGAAGACGAGAGCGTGGATCTCGTCGTTGGCGTTGAGAGAGTAGAGGTGCTTGGACTCGTTAAGATCCCAGAGCATGGTGGTACCGTCCTTGCCACCGGAGGCGCACAGCGAACCGTCGGGGGAGATGGTGACGGTGTTGATGTAGCCGGTGTGACCGATGTGGTCGGTCTGGAGCTTGCAGGTGGAGAGCTCCCAAACCTATAGAGATCGTTAGAATCGTTGTTGAACACATTGATATCGTAACAAGAGAGATGAGAAAAGGCTGTGAATAAGCTGGAATCAGGGCAATGGTGAATAGTGGTCTCATGGCCTGCGTAAACAGGCTCTGAAGTAGCAAATACTTGGGTTGCAAACATCATGTGAAAATTACTGTGGAGAGAATTCTTCTTTGTACTGACCTTGACGAGCTTGTCCCAGCCAGCGGAGACGATGACGGGGTTCTGGGGGTTGGGGCTGAAGCGAACGCAAGAAGCCCACTCGGTGTGACCCTTGTCAGTGATGGTGTACTTGCAGTCACCGAGGGTGTTCCAGAGCTTGATGGTTCGGTCGCGAGAACCGGAGACGATCTGGCGGTTGTCGGCAGAGAAGCTGACGGAGAGGACGTCGTTGGTGTGGCCGACGAATCGTCGAGTGGTGGTACCGGTAGCGAGCTCCCAGAGACGCAGAGTCTTGTCCCAAGAGGCAGACAGAGCGTAGGCACCGTCAGAGGAGATGACCTAAATCCAACAATCAGCCCGAGTCCTAAAACCCTTCTGCCCGCCAAAATGCTGTCGTGTGCGGCGGGGCACTGGATGAACGTACACAGTCGGAGACGATGTGGGAGTGGCCGTGGAGAGATCGCTTGGGATAACCGTACTGGGTCTCATCGCGAGTGAGGTTCCAGATGATCAGGGTCTTGTCTCGGGAAGCAGACAGGAGCATGTTGGGGCTGGCAAACGGTTAGTCGAGCGACCTTGAATAAATGCATGTTTGGTGTTTTGACATACTTCTCCATAGAGGTAGCCAGGCTGGTGACCCAGCCATTCTGTTAAGAGTCAGCCTTCAGTCCTTCGTTGCAGAGATCTCATCGCATTCCACGATACCGACTGAAGGCATCTCGTTTGGAGCGGGTTGCAAGATAACCAGCTACATCCGTGACGCAGCAGTCGGCAGCGATGGAAGCCAGGTTCATGGGGTTCGACGTACGTGGCCCTCGAGAGTGCCCTTGAGGATCAATTGTTCGGCCATTTTTGCGGTGACGAGGCGATGCAGAGGATCAAGGTGCGTGAGGGAGAAGAAAGAGAGATTTCAAGGGCTGCTCTGCAAATCCTAGGTAGGCCGAGTCGGATCTTGGGAAGCTGCGACCGGCAAGAAATTGGAATTTCTTGTTGTGGGCTATTAGGGCCGCCGTCCCTCGCTTTCATTGGAGGGTTAGCGCGCGGCAGTTGTGGGTCCCGAGTGAGGCGTTTGAATGTGGCTGATGATCACTGGTGTGGATCATACAAGAGAATTTGGATTCATGAGAGGAAGACAATCATGAGTTTTGATACTCGGACAAAAGCTGCCAACATGAGGGCATACCCAGTCTCTTTCATTCCGACAGTCTGCCAAATGAGAGTTAGAGCTTGTAAATACTCGGGGGGTAGGGAATACGCACATCAAGCCTTGTTTCTTCAACCATATCATTGATCACATCGCATCCACACTCGAGACAACGTTTTGAGATATGCACCTGAGACCTAAGAACAACATTCCGGTTGTCGCTATCGCTCGACTCTCTTTCGGTCGAATGCTCTATATCAGCAGTCGCTCTATCGACTTTCCAATCCAAAGAACAGCAAGTCCCTAAACACCGTACGCCGACCAGCCAGAACCATTATGTATGGGGTATCATGTAAGTTATCCTGTTCAGAATTTCTTTGTACTCATGCCGCCTTTTTGTTTGCCAAGGCAGCCGACCGCTTGCCAGCCCTGGGAACTTCTTTACGCGAGAAGAGTGTTTCACCGTTGACAATCATGCTGTGATCCGCAATTTCCATTTGATCGGTATTCTCCCCTCTGCCCTCAGTTGCCATGAATCGTTTCATCGTGGATTCCCAGAGGCGGAATCGTTCCTTGCCGTGCACATCGCGCTCGACTAGATTCTTGACTTCTTTCTGTTTTCGCATCTTGGATGCCCGTACCAGTCGTCGTAGAGCGTCCTCGCCCTGTTGAGCGGTTCTCGCCGCTTCTTCACGAATCTTCTTGGAATCGCGAATACTGGTATCTTCTTGGGGAGTAAACTTGTATGTATGTTTGCTAGGGAAGTCGGGGAATGAAGACGGAACGTATTCCTTTTCATCTTTGTCTGGCTGTCCACTGAGCTCCTCACCCAGGAGTGGTAGTGTCGTATATGCGTCCAGGTCTTGAGGAAGCACATCAACGTAACCCGGGAAGAGTTGGTTTTTCGTAACTGGTGGCTTCAAGTGCGGTTTTAATGATGAAACGCTAACATTGTGTCGTCGTAATGCGTGTTCGAAATCAGTAGGAATGGGATGTTCGCGACGAGCAGCTAGGGCGAGAGTTTTGGCAGCCTCAATCATACCCTCTAGGTCTGATAAGGAAGCATCAGTAACAAAGCATCAATGATGATACTGTGTATAAGAACTCACATGTCTCCACCATCCCTGTGAAGCTCTCCATAGCCTCGGGGCTTGCTCCCTGAAAGCCATCATGATTCAGAACCATCGCGATCGAACGGTGAAGACCTGTTCTGGCTTGATAATGCGGATTTGGTACCGATGTTTCTATCGAATGAGCCTCATCATCCTCCAGTTGAATGATTTCATTTTCGCCATCCTCGATTCGGGGGCGCTTCGGGTCGGGCTGCTGCTCGTCGGCGGGTGATAGGCTTCGCTTGGGCGTCATCGCGACGAGCTTGAGGTCGTGATTTCTGCGACGCGATGCAGGCAACAGGTTGAAAAGGAGCACCGCTAGTTTCTCATTGAGAAGTATCTCTGTTGAGTCTCGGAAAAGCTTTGCGATAAAAGGGCGTAAAGGATGGTGTATCCGAATGCAGTAGCTTTCTTATTGTCGATGAGGCTGAATGCACATGCGTGATGGATGTTGGGAGCTTGAGCTGGGAGGTGAGCTTCCTTCACTAGTGCTACGGAGAAACTCCGGCTCATTGGTTGATAATTCACAATCTACCGGTACAATCTAGAATGACCCACCTTCAATTGACAATCACCTACCCTGGGCAAGCCTGGGTACCAGTAAGTTAACCAGCTCAACGTCCGTTTCAATTGTTGAATTTGTCTGTCAATGCATTGTTGAGTATATCTGTGGCCTGATTAACCCTTATTCTCTATGCACATTTAAGTTACTTCCTCCAATGCGACGTACATGTGTGAAAGCTGCCTGTGTCGGCACGCAGTTGTAGGCGGATGGGCAGGTGTCAAAGCTGCAGATGTATCAAGCCCTGCCAACTCAACATACGTCATCATGGGTACCTAGATCAGAAATACAGTTACCTGTCACATATCATCACACTCAATGGCAAATACCACGATGCAAAGGATGTCAAACGACTTGAAAACACTGCGGAGCATAGTCTTACGCGTCGTGGGCGTTGTTAACGCCAGTGTTAACAAAGTTCTAGACCATGAGATCGACACGGATGCGAAACTCACAATGCGACCCAACCCACGCTGATCCATGCTGGCTTATTTCTTCTCACATGCAAGTCGCCAAGATTGTACATTTCAATCAGATAAACATGTACTAAGGCGGTATGGCCAGTTGGTTGACTGTAAACTGCCCTGACCGACACTTTGAAACAAGCCCTTAAACAACCAATTGATCCCTGCATATTCGGTTTCAATGCTGGATTGTAGATGTTGGCCCAACTAGACAGAGACAGACAAGTCGATGTATCACTCATTGCAGAATTTCTTAGGCAATGACTTCCTTATGCAGTCTGTCTTTCCGTCACACTTTCAGGTCAAAGCGTAATTATCACCCGAGAACCCTATTTATATTCATTTGGGTCGTTCAATTCCCGCAGCTGCCCTAGCCCCTCTCGAGCTTGGGGGTTGATATGCAAGGTAGAAACCGGCTATCTTTTTATTAAATCACTTGAAACTCCTCAATCTTTTCTGACCATTCACCTTGTTCAATACTCAAACAACCGTTGAAACAGAAACACGAGTCATATGTGACTGCTCTTTCGTGTCCAAAGCATAATACAATACGCCGAGTTCCCTTTGTGGTCCGCCTACCCTGCACTCTCAAAGTCCCTTCTATCATCACCATGGGTTTTGCTTAAACAAGACCCTGATCGTCTGTCCCCTGCCCTAAAACCCTCAACGTCGATTACCAGTCCCACCTGTATATGTGCATACTTTCTTGGGCACTGAAAGCTGGACTTTCGGAGCGCATCCTCAATTGCCCTCTTCTCGCTAGAGATACAAATATCTTAGTACAGTCTAGCTGTCACATTTTGGTGCCTTCATCATGTTTTCTTTCGACCAAGCCTCTCTTCCACAGATCACAACCCGCAAAGCCTTTATTGGAGTGGACTTTCAAAATGACTTCATAGCTACGGATGGCGCTTTGCCAGTCCCTGAGCCGGAGGGTCTTGTGGATCGGACTATTAAGCTAGCCCAGGCGTTTCGAGATGTAGGTGACGTTGTTTGGATACAGTCTCAGTTCAACGAGACTCGACATGCACCCGAGGAACACATCGTCCTTACCGACAATGTACCTAAGCTATCACGAATTTCATCACGAAACCGACCAAATCTTCCCGCCGAGGCAATCGAGGCTGGAGGTCCGCCAGATGAGGAGGCTTTCCTGAGCCATGAGTACGCTACATGCGTCAAGGCTGACACGCCTGGCAGTCAAATAGCCTCAGCTATCCAAGACTCGCTACAAAAGACAGACACAAGATTGACCAAGTCGCACTACTCAGCTTTTCAATCGACTCATCTACTACGCATTTTACGCGCCAAGATGGTCATGGAATTGTTCATCTGTGGATCAATCGCCAATGTCGGTGTGTATGCGACAGCTCTCGATGCAGCAAAACATGGCATGGCCATAACCGTTGTTGACGACTGCTGCGGTTACCGCACCGAGTCTAGGAAGGCTGCAGCAATAGCTTCTTTGATAGAACTAACTGGATGCGAGATCGCTTCGTATGACGAGGTCATGGAGGTTATACAGCCTAAGCCCAAGCCCTCAAAGTCGCGAGGCGCCAAAGCGGCCTCATCTTCGTCGAAGCACCCGGAACAACCACGAAACACCAAGGCAGATTCGACAGATGGAAAAAATCGTGGGAAGAGCATCACCCCAGATTATATCAAAGACATGACAAGCCTTCGACTGGCTTCAGACTCGCCAAGCCCCGCACCAGCAACGACTCAGCCTCAGCCAAAGGCGCCGTCTACAAGCGCTGCTGAACACTATGACTCAAAAGCCAAACCACAATCGAAGTCTAAAGAACCGAATGGTGTATCTCAGGCGGCAGCGAAAGTAACTCTAGATGCAGCACAAAAGCAAAATGCAGCCCAAGATTCTTCTATTAAAGACGGCATCGCAAATGCAGCCGAAGTCAAGAAAGAACCAATATCCTCACATCAAACCACCGAAGGCGCAGCGCAAGTCACCGAACAATTACCCTTGACAGACACCATTAAAGGCAAAGAACAAGTCATTGAGCCATCACCTCCAACGGAGACACCTAAAGACGAGGCACAAACCACTCAGTCACCACCCGTTCAAAACACTACCAAGCCTCAAGAACAAATTGTGAAGGCATCCCCAGACACCAAACAAGAAATGCCCAAAGTCGAGAAAACGACCGCTGCCGATGACAGCCAGTTCCTACAGAAGGGCCTCTGTGAGGGAGATACCGACATTATCGAGAATGTTCTTTCCGACTCTTTGCTAGATGGTGTGTTCGATAAGCTACGCGAAGAGGTTCAGTGGCAGCGTATGTCCCACCAGGGCGGCCAAGTCCCACGACTTGTCGCGGTCCAGGGTGAGGTTGGATCAGATGGGAGTATTCCAGTCTACCGTCATCCATCTGACGAGTCTCCTCCATTGTTGCCATTTTCTCCAACTGTCCTGGCCATCAAGAACGAAACAGAGAAACACTTAGGTCATTCTCTGAACCATGTTCTGATCCAATACTACCGAGATGGAAACGACTACATTTCTGAGCATAGTGATAAAACCTTGGATATTGTCAAAGGATCTTATATCGCCAATGTAAGTCTTGGCGCTGAACGCACCATGACATTCAGAACGAAGAAGAAGGATAAGGACCCTTCTAAGACTGAATCCCCTTCACCAGCCGACCTCAAGAGAAACATTCAGCGTGCGAAACTGCCAGATAATTCTCTGTGCCGACTGGGCTTGAAGAGTAACATGAAGTGGCTGCACGCCATCCGCCAGGACAAGCGACACAAGAATGAGAAGTCTACAGCCGAGCTTGCCTACGAGGGAGGTCGAATTTCTTTGACGTTCCGACAGATCGGGACGTTTTTGAACCGTGAAGAGACTCTTATCTGGGGACAGGGAGCCAAAGCCAAGACCCGTGAGGATGCTCACCCTGTCATTAACGGCCAGACACCCGAGGCTATCGAGATGCTCAGGGGCTTTGGCACAGAGAACCATTCGACAGAATTTGACTGGGACGCTCACTATGGTAAAGGTTTCGATGTGCTGCATATGAGCAACGCACCTCGATTCTTTGCCTGTACCGATCCAACTGTCAACATGCGCATTGCTCTTATGCTAGCAGAGTTCGGCGTCAACTACGCAAAGGGAAGCATCGCGGCAGGATCTGAGTCACCAAACGCTGAGAACCTCGTCGTAAAGTTTGTGGATAAGGACAAGTCCACTGTTCAAGGCGACATCGCCGTCATGTTGTACCTTGACGCTCGCTATGGTCTCGGCAAGCCTGGCAGCACTCCACAGGCTCCCAAAGATCTGGCCACCCGACTCACTCGCTTCCAGCGTGGTATGGCTCTCGTGGATACCTGGAAGAACCTGCCCAAGGACAGCACTAGTGGAAAGCGCAATATCAAACCACTCAAGCAGGAACTTGAAGTTTGGGACGGGTTCGCAGCCGAGGACGAAGGCCCTTTCATTGCTGGCGCCGAACTGACTTTGGCCGATTTCGCCCTCTGGCCAGTCCTGCATAACATTGTGGAAGAATCGGGGCTAGAGTCTCTCGTCGGACTAAAGAACCTTCAACAGTATTACGAAAAGATGAGCGAGAGGCAGAATGTGAAGAAGGTGCTAGGTAAGGAATCGACACCTGCAATTAGCTCTGGAGATCCGGTTAGCCAAGAGTAGTAGGCCGATGTAGTGCTTGTTTGGTATAGTGATTTAGCGATAGGTATTTTGGGTTTTACAGATGAAGGCTATAGGATAGGCACAGGTAGACAGACACTGGATCACAACTGGTATTTCATGTTTAATATCCTACATTTCACTTAAGTGAGGAGTGCCTAAGTTACAGATGATTATATGCAAAAATCAGTGCAATGCAAGAGGAGGGGTGTGATTGTTGAACGCGGTAAAGTCAAGGTCGGTATGTTCGTGGAGAAATCGACGTGTGATATGCATATTGAGGCAAAGGTTTCGTTAATCGCAGAGACGTTCAAGACTTGGTCTCTATTGTTCCTAAAACGTGATGAAGGTGATAGGTTTAATGGGGTGGCCCTTAGTTAGACATTTGTGTTGGGGGACATCATTGCGAGGTGCTCCACGGCAGGGGATATGTGCCGACCCAATCCTCAACCTCGCTTCGTAGTTGGACGATCTCGGACTGTGTCTCGCCGTCTCCGAGATGATCTAGAAAAACCTTTATCTTGCCGGGGCTCTTCTCGCCCTTCTCTTCTGCCGCCTTCCGGGCCGCCTTATCGATACGGGAAGCGATAGTGACGGCACGATCCACGACATCAGCGACACGGACGAAGTCGTCCTCGTTGAAGCCGCGAGTGGTCATGGCTGGTGTGCCCATACGCAGACCACCAGGGACTAATGCGGAGCGATCTCCAGGGACTGTGTTCTTGTTGGCCGCAACACCAACCAGCTCCAGGACTCGCTCAACTCGGCCACCATCAATCCCTTGAGGCTTAAGATCAGCCAGAACCAAGTGGTTGTCTGTGCCTCCGCTGACAAGCTTATATCCTAGGCCGCCCTTGCCCTTGGGCTCACTCAACCGCTTCGCAAACGCCTTGGCATTTTTCAGCACTTGAGACTGATATGCTTGAAATTCGGGAGTCTGGGCTTGTTTGAGAGCCACAGCGAGGGCTGTAATGGTGTGGTTGTGAGGACCCCCTTGGTGACCGGGGAAAACGGAGTTATTTATGGGGCCTTCAAGATCGTAGAGTATATCTTCCTTTGTCTTGGCGTTTTGTTTTCGAACGCCTTTTCTGTAGAAGATCATGGCACCTCGGGGGCCTCTTAAGCTCTTGTGGCTAGTTGTAGTAACGATATCGGCGTATGCGAAAGGACCAGGGATGACCTTGGCTGCGACCATACCGGAGATATGGGCGATATCTGCAAGGAGGTAGGTATTGGTCTTATCGCAGATTTCCCGCATGCGCTGGTAGTCGATAAGTCGGCTATAAGCGCTCGCACCAGCAACGATAATCTTGGGTCTATATATGCTTGCCACCTCCTCGAGCTTGTCATAGTTGATGTATCCAGTTGACTCGTCTAATCGGTAAGGTACGGTCTCGAAGTATTTTGATACGGCTGAGATCTTCTTGGTCGGTGTTTGGTAGCCATGAGACAGATGGCCCCCATGTGGTAGATCCAGTCCCATTAATCGATCGTGTGTGTTTAGTAGAGCAGAATAGACGTAGAGGTTGGCAGGGGCACCGGAAAGAGCTTGAAGATCGCAGTTAGCCCAATGCCCAAAGATCTGGAGCAATGTATTAAAGGGCTAGGAGCAACCAACCTTGAACATTGACACCCCATAGCTTGGGATCGAGGCCGAATGATTCGAGAGCGCGTTGTTGGCATAGCCTTTCGGATTGATCGATGAATTCGTTTCCCCCGTAATATCGAGCGCCTGGGTATCCTTCCGAGTATTTGTCTGTAGACAAGGTCAGTCTCATGGGTTGTTGTAGCTGGCTGCTTGGTATCTGAAGCTTACTTTGCATCACACTACCAAGAGCATCGAGTACAGCTTGGGAGGTGAAGTTTTCGGAGGGAATGAGGTTGATGAAATGCTTCTGACGGTCTTTCTCCTGAACAACAGTTTAGCCAAAGCAGATAGCGGTAGTGATTCAGTTATTTGTAACTCACCTTCTCAACGATGTCGAAGACGGCGGGGTCAGCCTTGTTGAGATGGGCTGAGAGAACCTGGACAAGAGCGCGGGCTGGGTTAGACGATAAAAGCTACGATGCCAAGCCAATTGAAGAAGAGACAAACCTGCTGCTGATCCTCCAAGACATAGGAAGAAGCTGAACGAGTACATGTCGCGGATACAGCAGTTGGCCTGGCGATGCTGCGCAGGACACGCGAGGTGCCTCTCACGCCAGCAAGAGACATGGCGTTGTCTGCGATGGGACGGACGGGACACAGAAATGAACGAGTGCGCGATTGGGAGAGACAAAAGAAGTACCTATCTATTCACACGAAGAACAAAGGCGCTTCACGAGGTGGTTGTGATAGTCCAGCGGCGCGCGAGCTCAGGACGTCATTGACTGATAGTCTACAATGGACTTATTTAGTGCCGCGACGACGACGTAGTAGGCGAAGGTGGAGGTGGAGGTGGAGGAAGCCCGGCCAGGGCCGAGACTCGAATGATGCGCGGCCCATGGAGAGCAACAACAGCTACCTACACTGCTACAGTACCTGTAGGCCAAGTACCTACCATGATGGCCAGCGACAAACCCTGCTATTGCTGGGCTTAGCGCTTTACCTGCAGAGCATCAGCTGTTTGACCAGCAGTTCCAGTGGGGTGACAACTCCAACAGTAAGAGGGAATACTCTCCAAACAGGTAGTCAGAGCATCCCTACACCCACCAGCCACGACATCTGTGGCAGTGGTCACATTATAAAAATCCAACACCTCTACCACACATCCTTTTCGATTTTCCTCTCCTTTTTCCTTCTTTATCAACTAAAGTTGGGCGTGATGTGACCGCCAAGACAGCAAATTGGTTCATCCGCTTGGGCGGGAGCATGCTGATATGCCCTGGCACAACCTCACCACTAATGAGGGGGCAATTTGAAGGAATCTGATCCAAATTTGGTTGATCGTGACTATATTATTCTCTATCCTCTTTTCACTCTAGTCAGGTAGTTAGTATTCTTTTACGTACCTAGCTGACATGTCTTGCGGGTGGCAACTAATCCCTGTGAAACAGGGTTGAGATCTTGTCCCGCTGCTCTTGTCCATTAAACAATTTGTGAAAGCATAAGTTTCTAACGACCTAGGGATCGTGACTTGTGCAGCAATATGCCAGCTTGACCAAAATATTTTTGGAGTCAAGGGTTGGCCGTGGCTCTTGGCTGGGCCTGATGCAAGTCCACTTGCACGCAGACTGGATGGAAACTTCAAGAGTGTCACAGGTAAAAATTCAAGTTGAAGCCAGACCGCACACATTATTTTCAACACTGGTACTCATGTCATGATGGGCGAAACAATCGCCCACGAGAAGGTCGTAAAAGGGAAAACATCCAAGCATCCGAGCATCATCGATTCCATTTTTCAATGCTACATGCCTGAACCCCGCCGGTACAAGTGTAGAAACCAGAAGGGCATAAAAAAAGACCCAACCCGTAGACTCCGAATGCAGCCTCCTCAAGACCGAAATGTTGTCGTTGTCCACTAGGCTTACTCTTACTCCTCGGCGAGGAGAGCATTTCGCTTGGCCACCGCACGCTCCTGCTTGCGCTCGCGGGCAGCCTTGTTCTTCGCACGCTTGGCATCCATCTCCTCTTGGAGGGCAGTCTCACGGGCCTTCTCAGCCTTGGCACGGTGAATCTGTAAATCTTCATGTCAGTAGACTTTCCTTGTGGTGACCCCAGCCATGGGGCATCGTGATGTATAAGACGTACGTGCTCAACGAGGGCACGCTTGTGCTTGAAGGCGTTACCCTTGCTGCTGTGGTACAGCTCGTGGTAGAGGTGCTTGTCGATCTTTCCGCTGGCACGGTACTTGACCAAGAGACGGCGGAGGACTCGGAGGCGGCGCATCCAGAGGACCTGGCTAGGCATACGGGCATCGGCGGTACCCTTACGCTTACCGTAACCACGGTGTCGGCCCTCTCGTCGGGCAAGGTTCAGCTCCCGAGCGCGCGATCGTGAGTGCTGGGTGACGGGCTTTCGGATGATGAGGCCATCGGAGATGAGCTTTCGGATGGTCTGACGAGAGTTGGCGTTGGAGATCTCGCTCTGCTCGTTGGGGTCGAGCCAGATCTTTCTCTTGCCGCAGCCGATGACCGACGAGGCCAGGCGCTTCTGAGTTCGCAGATTGACCCTGTTGGTAAGAAAGAAATTTAATGATTAGCCACCAGTCCCCTCTGATAAAATAATGTTCAAATTTCCCGAGGCATTGAATCCAATCCGTGGCGACGCCATCAAAGCATTTGCATTCAGCTCGGATACTGTCTCCAAAGCTCCTCCTGCATCGCCTCCTCACTTGTCCTGATCGTTTCGGATGACTTACATCTTGATTGTCGTTAGTGGTGATGGCCGGTTCCTCGCTGGATGGTTGATGAACTGAAGAGGGGGTTTGCAAGGCCAGAATTTCTCTGCGTTAGACCTCGCTCCTTGGGGTTTGTGGGTTCACGTACGCTAAACTCCGTTAGTCAAGCGAGGGCTCTATGAGTCATTACTGCACGTGACTCAGGGTCTCGTTACAATTGATTTTGGTACTAGGTGGGGTAAGGAGGCAGTTTCCCCTGTCCCAATCAAACATATTCCATCCTGATGATTATTTTGGGTTTGCATTCGGAGAGGATCCTCCGATAAGTGATGATGGCATATTCCTAAGCAGAGAATGAATACATGAGCGGCCAATACCTCGCCTTAAAGTCAAGACTTTATCTATCTGCCAATAAGCTGGTGTCATTCCGTAAAATAGCAGAGTTCGAGAAAACATTGTTCTTGAGAACGAGACACAAAAGTTACCCAATCCAGGCGCAACTTGTTGGTCTCGTGGGCACAATAGTGCCATCTAACATGACGGCAGCCTTTTCACTTTAACAACCAAACAGTCTAGGGGGGCCAGTTTACCTCGGACGCGAGTCTTAACTTAAATGAACTATACTAATATCTACAAAATTTATTACTTTTAACATATATATACATATATTATAATATCTACTAAGGTTTATGCTAATATCTAGTAGTTTTTTATCCCACCTACTCTTGAATAGTAGGAAACTTTAGCATAAATGAATTGATATTTGGTAGATCTCGAGTCCAACGTAAACTGCCCCCCGAGGGACAAGCAAACAGTCAATATCGTTAAATGTCCAAGCAAACATCTGTATTTACTTTACTAGAATGGTATAATATGTGTAAATATTTTCTACTCTGGACATCCCCTAATCACCTTCATGAGAAGGTCTCGCTTCCTACATCAACCTTGCCTACACTCCAAATCTCCTTCTCATCTTCCGCCTCATCGTTTGATAAACCAAGTCCTCCTTGTCCACCCTCAGCCTCACGCCTCTCGCGGACTTGCGATCCTAGCCTCGTGGCAACACGCTTGAAGTAGTCTCCCATACTCCTCTTGGTGTTGGCAGGCAGATCCGCTCCGGGTCCAGCCATAAACTTATCGAAGATGCGGCTCTCCTCATCAGCCACATTGAAGAGCTCCACAAATGCCGCTTCTGCAGCAAGCTTGACGGGAATAACGGGGTCTCGAACACTGGCAAATATGGGCTGCGCCAGTAGCGCAACATGGGGTCGAACCATCTCCATATCGTTGCGACTGATGGTGCGTACAACAACTAATGCAAGTCGGCGAGAGTCGGTTGCATTGCCAGGTTGGATGACGGATGCGAGTGCCTCGAAAATTCCCTTTGTTGTTTCAAAGCTCTTGGGAGAATCTGAGAGTAGGTACTTGCCAGTAGCCAAAATGCAGTTGTCTGCCATAAAGACCTATTTGCGAATGTCAGTTTACTTATATGAAATTATTGGGATTCATATAACGACTTACGTTCTTGCTGGTGATGCCCTGGCAAAGCAGGTCGGGCAAATCGTCGGCAATGGAGCTTTGGAGCAGGGCATCTGGAGATTCGACCAGAACAGAGTTCAGAGCAAGGACAGAAGAATAGGTGAAGTGGGAGGTGGCCACTCGGTTCTTCAAAAGACCCAAAGCGGCTTCTTCAGGAACGTTCTTGATGAGTGCACCCAGCAGCTTGGCGTTAGTGATTGTCATGGTTTCATCTCTCTCGTCCGTGTCCATGTCGATAAGTGACAACACGGAGGCTCGTGACGCCTCGCCCATGTTGGCACCTGCTTTGCTAATAACCTCGTACAGGGCCTTGAGCATGGCAGTCTTGACACCGGGATCAGCTGTCTTTGATCCAGTAACAAGTTCGGCAATCAGAGGATCAATACGGGGCGTGTACTTGATCAAAGTACCCAGTGCCTTGGCAGCCCGTGTCCTCAATGTCTCGCTGGAAGAGTCGGCAAGAGATTTGGCGAACGTACGCTGAAGCTGGGGCAGGAAAGGCTTTAGTGCCGCGGGCATCTTGTCGAGAAGGTTGTTGAGAGTGAGAAGAATTGCTGACTTGACTTCAGTGGCACGTTCTGAAACGACTCGGATCAGGGGGCCAGTAATCTGTGTCACGAATGGCTTCAGAGAGGCCTCGCTTGTCCTGTCGACAATGTCGGAGATACCCAGAGCAGCCTGGACTCGTTGATCGGCAGTACCGTTCATGAGACCTTGCAGGAAGATTGGCAGAATGGCATTGATGCCCTTGGGTAGCTCGAAACCACGCAAGTTCGCTCCCGCGACACCAACACGCTGCAGAGTTTGTCGAGTAGAGATGACAAGTGACTCCATCTCTTCCTTGCGCAGCTTCTTGGTGAAAGCGCTGAGAGCTGCCCAGGCGGCCTTAACGACCTCCGTGTCTCTGTCGTCAAACGAGTTGAGCAGGGAACGGATGATATCTTGGTTGTATCGGGAATAGTCCACGCTGGCAGCGGCGAAGAAGTTGCCCAAGTGGCGCGCAGTAGCCGCTCGGCGACGGTGATCGTCGTGCTTGAGAAGCGCCAAAAGGACGTTCATGACTGTGTTCAGACCATCGTATTCGTCAATGGATTGAATGACAGTGTCAAAAGAAGTTACCAGCTCTTCGCGAAGCCCATCCTCCTTGCAGTTGATCTCGTTATCCATAAGTGAGTTGATAATGTTGGGCAGGCGGCGGTTCATAGCGGGACCAGCAACCTTGGATAGAGAGGCAAGGGCCTTGGCATCGAAGGCTGAAATAGGCGGTGTTGTGAGGGTAGGGATGAGGTTTGGCAGGATGATGTTTGATCGAGTTGTCTCGGTAAGTAGCGTAAGGAGAGCCTGCAGAGCGTTGTCCGCTTCCTCCTCGGAGCGCAGAAGGTTGAGAAGGAAGGGAAGAACTTGATCGACTGCTCGCTTGCCAAAGATCTGTTGAAGCGAGTCGAACGCTTCGGCAGCGGCTTCTCGGACATCCTCATCAGAGTCTGTAAGAGCGGTACGAACAACAGAAATAAGGGTCTTTTCGTGGTCTTCGAGCGACTCGGGAGAAGCAGATGAAATTAGCTCTCTCAAAGCCAGACAGATACCTTGCTTGGCATCAACATCGGTAGATGTCTGCAGACCTTCCTCCAAAGTAGGCAAAAGACTTGACAGAACACCATCTCCAGCTTTCCGGATAAGCTCTCCGAGAGCATTGCTGGCAATGACCTTGTGTTCCATGTTGGAGCTTCCCAAGCGTCGGATGAGAAGTTGTGTGAGAGTTGGCACAAGCTCCTTGAGGGTTCTTGGACTGTGGACGAGGACCTTCCAGACGGCAATTGCAGCGGAGCGGACGGCTCCAGCTGTATCACATCGGCACACATAGAGCGCCGAAAGAATCTTGTTGCGCTTTTCCTCGCCAAGGGTCTCCTTGAGAGATGCACCCGCCTCCTTGATGTTTTCGTCCTCCTCAATGTCGTCGGCCTCAGTACCGGCCTTGATACCTGTGAGGTTGAACAGAAGGTCTCCAACAAGTTCAACGGAGCTGAGTCGGATTCGGTAGCTGTCATCTGCAAGACCACGCTCAAGCTCCGGAAGTAGAAGATCAACGGCACGAGCCGCAAAGTTTTTGACCAGTAGACGACCTGCACGCAGAGCAGTTTCACGAATGGACTCAACATCGTCGGCAAGACCCGCAAGGATAGGAGGAACGATGCGACCCAAGTAGTTGGAGAAACTGTTGCCGAAACAGACGGGAAGGAAAATGAAAAGAGACATGAAACCTTCGCGAACGGCGGCCTTTGAGGACTCCACGTTCTGAAGAATGGTTGGGAGTGTCTCCTCCAGTCTTGTCGTTCCCAGTCCAGCGAGAACCTCGCTGAGAGCCTGCGCGGATCCCAATCGGTCGCCAGCACCAGTGTCCGATTTGAGGGTCTGCATAAGGCCAGGGATAAGATCGGGCAGGGTGTCTTCTCCAAGCTTCTCGACCAAAGAACCCAGAGCCCTGGATGCTGTGGCTCGGGTAGTGGGCACTGGATCAACAACGGCGAGCTTGAGACCAGCCACAAGTACGGGCAAATGCATGATAACGTCCTTCTTCTCGGTGAGATGAGCCAAACTGCCAATAACCTGGGCTGCCTTGCGTTTGGTGTTTGAACGATCGCCCAAACCACGCTGCAGGATGCGAGTAACCAATGCCAGAGATGGGGCATCGAGGTAATGGACGAACTGGACCTTGATGAGGGAGTCCAGAGCCTCGTCCGTGTATTTCGTGGGGTCACTGAGAGCCTTGAGAATAATATCGACCAAACTCTTGATTTCGGGGTTATTGATGACTTCACCGAATCTCTTCAAGCTTCGGTTGGCTGCTGATCTGACCTCCTTGTGGCTGTCGTTCAACACACCAGTAAGAGGGGGAATAATGTCAGGCAGACTGTTGGCGAGCTGTTGGGGGTCGAGGTACGCCATCGCACCGAGAAGGTCACAGGCACCCTTCTTACTCCTCCATTGTTGTTCCTCGAGTCCTTCGAGAAGGGTTGGCATGATTTGCTTCACACCGTACGAGCTCAACTTTGCGAAGCATGCCTTTGCTGCTGCTAGACAGGCATCTCGGACGTTTGCATTGGCGTCGCCAAAGCCTGTCAACAACTGAGGTACAATTTGAATCACGTACGGCTCGAAGATGCGTCCTAGCATGCTGGATAGAAGCTCGTACGCTAACAAAGCAGACTCACGCTGGTTCGCCTCTTTCTTGTTCTCCATTGCATCAGTGAGAGTTGAGAGGATTCGGTATTCCCGTAGCGCTGCGATACCCCTGCCCATAACAAGACCAGCCAGACCATAGGCAGAGCCTCGCTGGACGGCATATTTCTTGGAACTGAGAAGTTGCTCCATGATTTGGCCAAAGTACTTGGAGGACTGGTCTGGGCAAGCCCGAATAAGCGGAGGCAGACATTCGGCAATAGCATATTGTACTGTTTCTGAGGGCGTGCTTAGAGTCGCCACGAGACGGTCAATGACAACAGGGATCTTGGGATCACCGGGGCTCAAATGACGAGCCAAGGCACCGTACATGATAATGACGGCCTCGTTGACACGATCAGTCGCATCGCTGTTCTTGTCTGGCTGTTCCAAAGTCTGCTCGAACTTGGACATGAGCTGGTCAAGAATACCCTTGCCATGAATTTCAATGGCCCTGATTGAGGCATCCAACATCTCACTTCGGACCGCGCCGTTCTTGTCTCCCAGAGGACCAGCGTCAATCAAAAAGTCGAAAAATGGATCCAGTTGATCGGTCTTGATAACAGGAGCGAGTTCCTTGAAAGCAGTCGCGATACCATGTCTACCCTCCCAAGGATCAGACAAATCCATCTTTTTGGGCATTCCAAATTCGTCGAGT
Organism: Fusarium torreyae; assembly: GCA_027945595.1. Classification (NCBI taxonomy): domain Eukaryota; kingdom Fungi; phylum Ascomycota; class Sordariomycetes; order Hypocreales; family Nectriaceae; genus Fusarium; species Fusarium torreyae. The sequence continues at coordinate 1,518,156 of JAOQAZ010000004.1, forward strand.
TGCTGCACTCGAGGCTTCGCAAGCTCGGCATAGGTAGATTTGAGTTGGTCGAGCACGGAATCCAGGGTATCGTTGTGTAAGCTGGCGGCTTCGGCCAAGGAGCGAGCAGTGCTACGACGCAGCTGCCCGTCTTTGCTCTCAAGGAAGGGCAGCATCCTGAGTGGCACCTCTGCCGCGATTTCAAAGCCACTCTCGTCCCAGATCTCGCGTCCAAATTCCTGGTTTTCTTCTTCATCGTCATGAGCAGCGATCCAAATCTCATCAGAATAGCTGAGTTCGCTCATATCAACCTCGGCACTAATAGATTGCAAGACAGTTGATCTGACTCGGGTTTCGGGTACTAGAGCACCCTTTGCTAGAACAACCATCTCTTCGCGATTCATGTTAGGAGCAACGCAGCGGCACATATCGGCAAAACAGTCTCTGAGGAGCTTATAATGCTGGGCGTAAGCCTGCATGGAGCTGATCAGAACTGAGAAAAGCTCGGCTCGAGGAACCGCTTCGTCGGCGCAGACATCTGTATGGTACGACAGAAACTCAATGGCCAGTACTAGCTGAGCATCTGCGTCATCAGCCGATTCACCAACTCCTCCCTTGCGGAGAAGGTCTAGCACAAGTGGCAGCGCATAGATGAGCGACACGGAGTCAAAAGGTCGCTGTTCTCCCGCAAATCGCAAGCGGTAAAGGACTCTTGTAATCAGGTCTTCAACGGCTTCCTCCTGGTAGTTTTCTGCCAGTGACACACCGCGCAGTCTGAGGGCTGCGACTCCGACAAAAGGTCTCATTGAGCCTAGACGTTCAGAAACCTTGTCCGCGCAGGTGATATAAGCCAGAGGTGCCGCATCGCCAGTAATCAATGTAGCACCGGAATCCATGATGCCAATGAGCAGCGAGACAGCAGTGCCAATCCATTGAGTAGCATCAGTTGGTGGACCAGTGGCAAGGCTTCGGATAATACCAATACCTCGCAAGAGCCTTGCCTCGATCTCAGTGACCGATTGCCTGATCTGGCTTTCTTTCTTGAGTTGGGCGTTGACCTTTGCGTTCTCCTCAGGGGTAAGTTTCTTCTGTTGACCTTTCTTCTTCTCGAGCTGACTCCTGAGTTCTTCTTCCCATTTAAGGATGTCGTAATCCTTTTTGTTCTTATCCAAGACTTGCTGGGACTTCTTTGCAAGCACGTCAACAAATGCAGTACCTTCAGGTGTTCTGAAGATAGCCGCCTCAACAGGACCAATATCCTGTAGTTGCTCAACGTTGAGATCTCGGCTGAGAGCCTCCAGCAAGCGTGGGATGATAGTCTCAGGAGCAACAAAGGCCAAATCAGCAGCTGCATTATATGCAGCCTTCTTGATCGCGTCGGTCTACCAAAATTGATTAGTTACTTTCGTCAAATGAAGATTGCAAGGTCTCAAACCTTTTGATCGAACGATGTCTTGCTCTCTATTTCTGTCACAAGCTCATTTTGATACTTCTTAACAAGGTCACCAGGATCCAATTCCATCCGAAGACACAAGTCAATCCAGCTCGCTCTAGGGATCAACTCTGGACGTGCCAAGACGAGGAGGTTATTTGCCTGGGATTCAAGATCTTCCTTGGCAATGAACTTCCCTGATTTTTCTACATCATTGGGGGTCAAGCAGATAGATTTGACAACCTGGATCAAGTTGTGAGTATCTGATTGGTCCTTATCATGGGACGCGGAATGTCCCAAATGATCCCAAAGACCATTGATAATGAAACCGGATACCAATTTCGGATTACGGGTATATAGATCGGAAAGAGTGTTGGATGTTTCCTGTTGAACAGTTGTAGAAACAGTATGAGCGGTGATGAGATGGATGATTGCCTCAGACCAGGCGAGAGCGACCTGGCTGTCCGCACCTTGCTCGAGACTTTGAAAAACAGACCTCAAAGCATGCGCAAACCATCTGAGATCCTCATCCGCAGTGATCTTGGAGTAGATCCGATGACTAAGGAGAAAGGATGATTTTGAATCCAGAGACAACGACTGCTTGTTAACAGAGGCTTTCGTCAATGTTGACGCGGCTGTAGACTCAGGAAGAAGACGTTGGATGTAAGGAGTCACTGCTGTCAAAATGTAAGCACCGACAATGAGGCCGCTCTGAGCAGCCGCAGCTGCATTCCCTGTCACTTCGGTGAAAGTTGTGACAATCTTTGGAATCACTGCCTCAACAAAGGCAGCCATTCCTGAAGACATCGATTGAGCCTCAGTAAGGGTTTGCAAGATGTAGCCCACACGGAGCAACCAATATTTCCGGGAAGGGATCTTTTTATCCGTAAGGCCCTTAGTAACCGAGTCTAGCACAGTCTTTGAAACTTCGCCATCGTTGGCTAGAAGGAAGGCCACAGCCTTTGCCAACGCTGAGGTCTCTGCAGCCAGAGCACCCTCGTTTCCCTCCTTAGCAGCGATAACAGACACTGCAGTAGCGACTTGATCGGCACTCGATTTGGAGAGAGGCGCAGCTTCAAGCATCTGTGCATGCAATATACGGTGGTCAGGAGATGCAAGCTTGCCTGACTTCAGGGGAGTCGCAATCTCGTTGATAACCTTCTCCAAAGAAGCATTATCGCTGGACTTGTTGACTAAAGCGCGGAAGGCATCCAAAGCGCCAGCACGGATAGCTGCGTTGGTAGACTTGGCGTTTGACAGGAGGGGCTTGAGGAGATTCTGTTCAAGGATTCTGGAGAGGTCAAAATTGTCGGGCAGAGAACGGACAAGAGGTGTAACAACTCCGCCAAGAATGACCTCAGGGGCACGCAGAAGACCTTTCTCGAGAGCCGGAATCAGCTCCTTGGAGATCTCCTCAAGAGTCGCGAACGAAGCAAAAAAGTCACCGAGTCCCAGTACGGTGTGCTCCGGAACTGCAGTACGAGAGCCAATAATTTCTCTTGCAAAGAAATCGTAATACTTGGATTTGAGAGAATCGAGAACAGGTCGCAAGTGATCCTTCCTAGCAGATACGCCAGCGATGACACCAAGTAAAACAGCATTCCTGGGGGTAGATTGAGGCCCCTTCGTGGCCAGAGCATCCACAGAAGCAGTAAGCCTCTTCTCGCTCGTTTCAGGGGAAGAAAAGAGTTTCCGCAGACCTCTTCTCGTAACAACGATGGCGGAGTGAGCGACTGACTTCCTGGAGACTGGCTGGTGACACTTTTCCAAAGCATCGGCATTCGTCAGGAGAATGTCGGAGGCAAATTGGTCCCACAGTGAGGCATCGAGGTGCTGCATAAACAAACTGCACCATTCGACGAGAACAAATGCGTTGGTGGGAGCAATTCCATGTTTCTGACTTTCCTTGCGCAAGGCGGTGATGAGCGGGGCGATGGTCTTGGAGTCGACACCGGCGGTGATCAAGGCGGTCAGACACTTTTGAACAGACAGACGGGATTGTCTGTCAGCATAGAAGGCATATGTACCAAACAGGAGCTGGAGGATACGAGCAATTGAGGCGCTATCGAGGGCTGCGGGACAAGGGTCAGTTGACTAATGGAACTTTGGAAGATCATGAGGTCGTGCGCACATTTCTGGGTAAGCTTCTCCTCGATTGAACGAAGCTGTGTTATTCGAATAGCAGTCGAAGAGGAGGCCAGGGCCTGTTTAACGGCGGCAATGTCGAGGTTGGCCGGAGCGCCAGAGTCGGATGAGTTGCCTTTAGACATTCTGGAGTTCGGAGATGGAAGTGGGCGTTCGGGTTGATGAACTCATCTGGGGCTACCAGAGCTCGTAAACGCCAGATCTGAGGCGTAGATCTTCGGTCGAGGGCAGGGAGAAGGGAGAGTCGAACGAGTTTGGTGATGGTGTTGGAGGTGGTGTTTTGGAATTTTCGGGCACCAAATCCGTCAAGTGAGAATGGAAATATCGAGATGGACTGACCCCACGTCGAAGCAACAAGTAGCACCTTACCTAACGCTACCTATGGATGGTGGGATAAGGTAGCCATTTTTTACGTGGAGCTCAGCGTCCAAGCACTTACATACAGCTCGATAGGCCAGCTTAGTGGGGTTAAGAGCCCTGAAAGTGGTTATGCTGCTAAAACCATCCCCGTATGACGCATCGGCGAGCGGGCAGCCAGACCAGGGGGTTCTTTTAGGCGGCGCGGCTTGTGTTGAAGTGCCCGACGCGGGTTAGAATATTGTATGTGAGCCGAGAAAGAAACTCAAGAATGCAGCTGAACTGTCTGTACCTTGCAGATCCGAGGAACCTGAAAATAGAAAAATCCCTAACTTGGGGTAGTCGATCAAAATGTGTAACTCAACTCGATTTTCCTAACGGCCGTTCATCCCAACAACCAGTCTTGTACTATTACCTCAATTCTTATTCTCATCCCTCCTCTATCATCCTCAATAAGGTACGATCCACAACTGGAGATCAAAGCCCTTGCGTCACAACCTCCACCTTGAACCATTTTACTCCTGCACCCTTTCTTTGTACATTACCTATGGTTTGAATCCAGACCTGGGGATATTTCAAGCAGGACAAAGAGATGCTTTGGGTTCACCTGCAAACCTTAACCTCATGAACTCCCTAGACTAAAAAACATCTAATTCGTTTCCAATCTTCCTCGACCTTACCGCCTGCTCTTTCTTCTGTCTTCTTCAGTCACTGACCATCATGGCTGGCGCAAAAAAGAAGAAGAAGCCCGCCGCCAACCCAGCTCGAGGCTTTGCGACTACCTCGGTTGCTTCCAAGCCCAGGCCAGAAGTCTCTGAATCCGAATCAAAGCCTGCCGCCGCCAAAAGCCAGGCTGCCCCTCCATCGGCACAGAAAGATGCCCCTCCATCCTCGTCTGCGACATCTGGCAATGCGACTGCCAACGCCGAAAGCAAGGAGAAGACGCTGAGCCCTGAAGAGTTCGAAAAGCATTTGGACGAATCTGAGTTGCAACTGCTCGTTGAGAAACATGCTGCTAAAACAAAGAAAGATGCCCAACGTCAACGTAACCGGCTCGATACCGATCGCCGCCTTCTTCGTGGCCAAGCGGACTCGATCAATAGCTTCAAATGGTTGCCTCAAGATTTGATGGAGCATATTCTCGATTTGATACAAGCGGAGAACCGGTTCGCAGCTTCAAGTCTCTCATCGTCAGAGAATGCAGGCGCTGGCAAGATGCCTCCTGAGGAAGATATGATCATCCGCCTTTGGACCTTGCAGCAGACCCTAACCGCCGCCGAATTTCCGACCGAGCGTGTAGCAGCCGTGGTTCGATATATTCTAGACATAGCTCCAAATGTAGCATCCACGAGTCGGGACTCTATCTGGGGACTTGAAGAGGCGCTCGACTGGCTAGCCCGAGAGTGCCCAATTGAGGAACTGCCATCCTACGAACCCAAGTCAAAGCCAATTCCCAAAAGCACTACCGGTTTGTGTTTCAAACTCCCAGACACTTTCCTTTCTGACCGTCTATCCTGCAGATACTCCCCAAGATAGCCCGCTACCAAGTCGCTCAAGTACACCTCGTCATACTGATCCACGAAACGGACGCAAGAACAAGTCTGCTGGGGCCAAAGGTCGAAACGCCAAAACTTCTTCGTCGACTAAAAAGTTGGTGGTGACTTGCGACAGCGATATAGAGCCTGACGAGCTCGTTTCGAAGTACCTGGAGACTAAAGCAAAACTATTGGAGCATGAGCGCGGCCACGGTCGATCGGGTAACTCTGAAACGACCGAATCTGACGATGAGCTTGCTGTTGCGAAGCTGGAAGCCAAGATCAGGAAGATCGAATCTGACGTGCTATTCGACAGGTATGAGGCTGAACAGAAGTGGAAAGCCCAAAGAATTGATTTGGAGAGACAATTAGCTGCAGCGAAGAGAGAAAGTCAAGAAGAAACTGAAGCAGATCCAACTGCGGAGGAGGAAGTTGTACCCGAAAAGGCAGATGATGATGACGATGTCAATAAGGAAGCTGAGCGCATCGCTGCAGAGATATTGGCAGAAGCGAACGATGAAGAAGAAGATGACATTGGTGGGCTATTTGCATCTTTGCCGCAAAATGAAGTCGACGCAAGCACAGGAGAAAGTCGTACCGTGGTCAACTCGGCCGACGGGAACAGAATGGTTATACGCGATTTTGGGAAATCGACAGGCATCAGCCCTCGGAGAGCTTTGGAAGAAGCTTGTCGTTCAAGGTAAGCTCCAGCGCAATTTGATGGTGCGATACATAGCAATCGTACTGACCACGTTCTCAGGGACTCCTCGGCAAGGATATCATATCGTATTGTGTCGGATGCTACCTTTGCAAATCGACATTCATTGGATATCGTTTGGACAAAACCCCAGGAAATGCCACCACCAGCGGCGTCATCGGAGGTTGAGGTCGTTGCGGATCCCTTCCGATTCACATTCACCATGACTGGCATTGCAACGCCAGATTCCAAGCAATCTGAATCATACATATCTACTGCGGCTTTGTTCTATACATTCAGCGGCAACGCCAAAGATGAGAAGGTTGTCATCAGACTTCCCCATGTATGGAAAGACATCTGGAACGAGCTCGCTGAAGCTAGGAAAGCTCAGATTGACGAGCAGGACAGAAACGTCGTGAGAGACTTGAGGTCCTTGGTCCGTCAACGGCATGACCAGGAGCTTGAAGATGGTGTCATTATTCAGGGAGCATTCCGGGGACGAAGTGCCAAACATCTCAACGACTCGGGTGATGATGGCGGTCAAGATCGATCACGGGACAAGGCTGTGAATGGGGAGCACTACCAGAAGATCTGGGCAGACAAGTCCAGTACACGCAGATTCCAGACGATGCTTGTGAGTTATGGATTGAACCACTGGTCTTCATGAAAGCTAACGAAACTCTAGCAATCTCGAATGCAACTCCCAATGTGGAACTTCAGAGAACAAGTTCTGACTGCTGTTGATGAGAACCAGGTGGTGATTGTCTGCGGTGAAACTGGATGGTATAGTGTTGAACCCACCAAATTCATATTGATTCGACTGACCATTACATAGTGGAAAGAGTACTCAAGTCCCATCTTTCTTGTTAGAACACCAACTCTCTCAAGGAAAGCCTTGCAAAGTTTACTGCACAGAACCTCGACGAATTTCTGCAATCTCTCTTGCTCGTCGTGTGAGCGAGGAGCTCGGCGAAAACAGAAATGATCTTGGAACCAACCGATCTCTCGTGGGTTATTCTATCCGACTCGAGGCCAATACCTCTAAAGAAACGAGATTGGTATATGCGACTACTGGTATCGTGATGCGAATGCTTGAAGGTTCCAACGACCTTCAGGAAGTGACACATTTGGTACTTGATGAAGTCCACGAGCGGACGATAGACAGCGACTTCCTTTTGATCGTCTTGAAAAAGCTACTCATAAGGCGTAAGGATTTGAAGGTCGTTCTCATGTCTGCTACAGTTGACGCAGACCGCTTTTCTGCATATCTTGGTGGTGCACCTGTTCTGAATGTTCCCGGACGAACGTTCCCAGTTCAGGTTAGGTACCTTGAGGATGCTATCGATCTCACTGGATATACTCCTGCAGACTCACAACCGGACAAGATGGTTGACCTGGATGATGATCCGGCCGAGAGTGAAGGAGAAAACACCAAGAGCGACATCTCGAAGACTCTAGTAGGGTATTCGTCAAGAACCCGATCAACTCTGGCTCAAATCGATGAATATCGGATTGAGTTTGATCTAGTTCTTCAGCTCATAGCTCAGATTGCTATTGACGACCATCTGCAGAACTTCAGCAAAGCCATTTTGGTCTTCTTGCCAGGTATTGCGGAGATCCGCACACTGAATGACATGCTGCTGGGTGATCCCAGGTTTGCCAAAGATTGGCTTGTCTATCCCCTGCATTCTACCATCGCGACAGAGGACCAGGAGTCGGCATTCCTCGTTCCGCCTCCTGGAATCCGTAAGATCGTTCTTGCTACCAACATCGCCGAGACTGGTATCACTATTCCTGACGTTACTTGTGTCATTGACACCGGCAAGCATCGTGAAATGCGATTTGATGAGAGACGTCAATTGTCACGGCTGATTGATACCTTCATTTCTCGGGCAAACGCGAAGCAAAGGCGAGGTCGAGCCGGTCGTGTGCAAGAAGGTCTTTGCTTTCACATGTTCACCAAATACCGCCATGATCAGTTGATGAGTGACCAGCAGACGCCTGAGATGCTCCGGCTTTCGCTACAAGACTTGGCGATTCGAGTGAAAATTTGCAAAATTGGAGGAATCGAGGAGACCTTGGGTGACGCTCTCGACCCCCCTTCGGCCAAGAACATACGTCGGGCCGTTGACGCCCTCGTGGATGTTCGTGCCTTGACTCAAGCTGAGGAGTTAACGCCACTTGGACACCAGTTAGCCAGGCTACCTCTGGATGTGTTCCTTGGAAAACTGATTTTGTACGGAGTTATCTTCAAGTGTTTGGATATGGCTATCACTGTGGCTGCAATCCTGTCCTCCAAGTCACCTTTCTCCGCACCGTTTGGACAACGCACCCAGGCAGACAACGCCCGTATGGCTTTCCGCCGTGGTGATTCTGATTTGCTTACTATATATAACGCCTACCAGGCTTGGAAGCGAGTATGCCAGTCCACTGGTGGAGGCGGAAAGGAGTTCCAATTCTGCCGCAAGAACTTTTTGAGCCAGCAAACACTCGCCAATATTGAAGATCTCAAGGGACAGCTCCTTACTTCTCTGGCTGATTCTGGTTTCCTTTCTCTTACTGAGGATGAAAGGCGAGCACTCTCCCGGGCTCGGTTCTCTGGCGGTCGGGGAAGAAGGCAGCAACAGTTCTACGACATTCCCCGAAGAGTCAACCTCAACAGCGACAACGATGTTGTTTCAGCATCTGTCATAGCCTGGAGCTTCTACCCTAAGATCCTTGTGAGAGATGCGCCTGGATCCAAGGGCTTGAGAAATATTGGCACAAACCAATCCATCAGTCTGCATCCATCGTCTGTCAACCGAGGTCGTCTTGATCTTCGATGGCTTTCTTATTATCACATCATGCAATCTAGAGCGTAAGTTCGTTTTAGCCTTGGAGTCTGATCAAATAACTGACATTCAATAAAGGGTATACCACGCTCACGAGGCTACTTCCGTGGAAGCCTTCGCCATCGCTCTTTTGTGTGGCGATGTACGATGCGATGTAAGGCCTCCTGTCAATTCCACTCTCGATACTGTACTGACACGATTTCTAATAGATGTACTCTGGAGTGATTGTCCTCGACGCAAATCGAGGGCGTTTCGTTGTGCCAGACTGGAAGACGATGCTTGTCATGAAGGTTCTCCGAACACGTATACGGGAACTCCTGACACGGTCCTTCAAGCAGCCAGGCAAACTGCCCACTGCCCAGCAAGAGAAGTGGCTTGACGTTTGGCAAAGGATCTTTACACAGGATTTTGGACAGGACCGATCTACTGCTGGCATGGCAATCAAGGCATGAGTGGACGGTTATCTCAATGGGCTGTGACATTTGGCTTGGTGGAAGGTAAAAGCATTTAGAGTATCACGGGGTGTCACGAATGTACCTGGATATAGATACAACACACACGGATGTATTCAGAGATGGAGGACTATATGGTCAATAGTAGATGTCTCTTGAAATGCATTTGGCATGTATAGAAAGCAAGCTTCAGTCAATCGGAAAGTGAGCATGATATTGGATCGAACAATACAATAATGACAACGGAATATCTTTTTTTTTGTTCTAAGTAGGCGCGATTATTCGCATTTAATATCTGTACTTCGTACAGTTTCATCCCATCCTTTCCCTTCCCTGAACCCCCTGGATATCATCGTGTGGTAATAAATTACATTATGCTACATGATGTTGCACTCAAAATGAACTTCCAAACTCCTTGCTCACGACTCGGACTCCGTCTTCTCTTCGCCATCCTCCGTCTTCTTTTCTTCGGGTTTACTGCTGGCAAGGAACATGGCCTTGAAATCAGCATTGCTCTTCTTGGTTGGCGCTTCAGAGTCGCCATTTTGCGCAGGCTTGGGACCACTAGGCTTGAAACCAAGACCACGGCGTGGACCAGTCTTGCCTAGCACCGGTCGTCGAATCGTAGTTGGCGGAGGCATGAGAGTGGCGGATGAGGCGCCGGCACCCTTGTGCTTTTGCTCCTTGTCCTTGTCCTTCCTCCCGTAGACGATGCGATCCTGGGCATGCTCTGCCTTGGCTTGTCGAAGCTCATCCAACGTACCAGTTCGTAGCTTGTAGCCTTCAAACTCCATACTGTTGAGCTGCAAGCTCGCTTTTCCGGCAGAGGCTGCATCGACAAACTCGATCTTGGCGCCACCGTTGCCAGGCAGCACGGTCAATTTGACTATAGCGCCTAGAGGCTCGACGAGTGCCCGAACACGCGCATCATTGACAGTATCGGGAAGGCCCATGAGAGCGATCGTTTTTGCCGAGATGTCTGCCGCGGTTGGCTTGGTTTGGCCATCGTTGGGAGCGTCCTGCATGGCTTCGTCGCCCTCAGCATCATGAGATGAAGGTGCTGGGGAATTTCTGGCGTTATCCGCGACAATGGTCTTGGCCGCCGGCTTAATCTTCGATTCTTTAGAGAGAGCAACTTCGAGAATTTGACTTCTGAATTTAGTGTTATTCATCTCGGCCACAGCCTTCTCCGCTTCTTCTTTGGTCGCAAGATCCATAAAGGCAAATCCTTTGTTCTTTCCCGCCAAAGTCTGGGGGATGTTGACTCGTGTGACTTTGCCAAACTTTGAAAAGACCTCCTTCAAATCGCCCTCGCTTGTCGAGCGGTCCAGGTTGCTAATATGAATCTCACGGCCTTCTGCAAGTGCGCCTTCACGAGCCTTCTTGTGACCAGGGTCAGAATATTTGGCTAGGAGCTTGTAACGCCCCTCGAGAAGTGTGCCCTCCTTCTTCACTGCCTTTGCTGATGCTTCTTGATCCCGGAAAGAGATGTAACAGAATCGTCGGCGGGTATCGACTTTTAGACTTGGCCATCGTATGCTAAGAATTTCACCGCAGTCCCTGAAAAGATCGCGAATATACTTTTGGTCGGCAGCAGGGGGATAATTCGCGACGTATACCGTCAAGTCGTGACCCGACTTGACGGTCAGCTGTGACTGGCCAAAGTATTTTCCGTCTCTCAGTAAAGCGGACTGGGCCTCTTCAGGTGAGCTGAATTCGATCAGCGCTGTCGAAGTGTCGGTCTTTTCCTCGCGCACCAAAGCGGTGATATTGTTGATGTGGCCGTAATCTTTAAAGTATTGACGAAGCTTGGTCTGCGAAACATCTCCGGGAAGATTGGTTACGATGACAGTTGCGTTCTCTCTGTCCCTCTTCGGCGGCTGGGTTTGTTGTGTCGCAGAAGTTTGTTCGGGCTCTACTCCATTAACCTCGTTCTTCTGTCGCTTGCTATTGCTCTCAGGTCCATCTGTAAGGTCTGCCTCAGGGTCTCTCTTCCGCTTAGAGGCCCCCGGTGACTTGGCCTCCTGGCCCTGCTCTTGAGATTCGGGAGCAGTGTAGTAAGCTGCATAGGCCGCCGCCTTCTCCTGTTCCTCACGCTCTCTACGCCTCTTCACTTCCTTTCCGGTCTTGTGTACCCTGTCTGCTGCCTTACGCAAAGACAAGGGAATCTCGTAGTCGTTGCAGTGCTGCATATAAACTTCCAAGACCTTCTCAGGCCAGCCAATCGTTCTACGGGTGACAGCGCGAGTGAGGACTCCAGTTGCCATCGTTGGTGTACGAAAGCTACCGCCTCCAGATGAAGGCGTAGGGCTTCGGTTATCCTGGCCTCCAGTGGACGAAAAGATGAGCATTTCCCACATGTAGTATCTGAACCAAAAGTCGTGGTTGTCTGCATGGATTTGCAGGGACGCTAATTTGTTCCATTGACCCCTGGCCTCGTCCACGGCACCCTTCTTTTCCGTCAGGTATTGGATGTAGATACGCTCAAGTCGGAACTTGGGATCGCCTTGAAAATCTTTGCCGTAAAGTCGCTGACCTACAACCGATACGTCCTCAAGGGCCGCGCCGAGACCGACGTCGGCAACATCAACAGCCTCGTCTGCAGCGGTGGCATCCATGGCAGTGCGTTTCAGGAAACCACACCAAGCCACATACATCTCGATCATGCCCTCCATACCATCCTTCAGTAGCTGGTCCTCACTTGTTGCAGCGTGTTTGATGGACTCGACCTCCCCAAACGGAAGCCTGGCCTCTTCGGCGCACAAAATGTATCGATTCCAGAGAAGACCAGACCAGGGGCAGTGTTGAACAGATCGTCGAAGTACATCGAGCAGACTGCTTGGCGCTTGAAGGTCGGTATTCGATGAAGAGAGAAAGACGACATAGTCGTACCAGGTATTCTGGTCTGTTGAGAGAGCACCTGTGAGAGCGCGAGCATAGAGACCGCGGCATAGATCAATTCCGATTTCAGGATTGTCGTTGCTGCGTTTACTCTGAAGCATTTCCCATTCGAGATACTCGCTGAATGCAGTTTTCTGAGCTTCATCGTTGCCAGCGTCTACAGCCTTCTTCAACGCAGACTCGTAAGGCTCGCGTGCGGCGATCAGGCGCTTGGTCTCCTGGGCTGTAGTGGTAACTTCCTTCATGGAATCCTCCCAAGCAGCACGGTTGTACTCGGACAAAAAGGTAGAAAAATTCTGAGAGGTTTCGTCCCATGTGAGGTGGGGAGTTAGTAGGCGGTCGCGGTATAAATGCGTGATGCGCTTGATGCCTTCGGGGGTCCTCGTCTTAGCTAGCAATTCCATCTCTAACGATACCCAGCGGTCCCAAAGCAAGTGGCTATCGCCGAGGCGGTATCGGATGGCTTCGTATCCTTGCTGCCATAGATCGAGAGCGGCGCCAAATGAAAAGAGCTCTCTACCGATCATGCGATCCTCATCAGACCAGCCATGGCCTGTGGGAGCCTGGGTAGCTTCCCATAAGGACCAAAAGTAATTGCAGTAGGCAAGCCAAATGCGCATGCTGCCGGGCTCAGAGCTGACGGCATGCTTGTAGTGCTCGACGGCATTGACTCGCTGCTCGAGGTCGGATGCGTTGCGGACGATCTCTTCGAGGTAGGCGAGCCAGTTTTCTTCACCTATTGGGTTGGCCATGTTTGCTTGTCTCGCGCGCGCAGAGTTGGGTTAGAGCGCATTACACGGTGCTCTGTGTAGTATCGAGACGGCCTCAATAGCAGCGCATGAGATGGAAGTTTGATAATGAAAGTGGGCGACAGTCGCAGGAGCAGATCGAGAAACGGGTACGTGTCGACGCTATCGCGGAACCGCTCGGGTTCAAAAGAAAGAGTAGATCAGGTAAACAAAAGCAAGGTGGTAGGATTTACCGAAGGAAAGACTAAAAAGCTTAAGAAAATCCCGTGACTGTAATATTCAGCACGGCTGAATCGGTGGGAAAGGAAAAATTGAGGATTGAATCAAAGGCCACGAACACGCAGGCTGAGATTGATCAGCAGTTGCCTTGTGTGAGTCGAAGTGCGCGCGTGGAGTGGAAAAAAAGTTGCTCCCAATAATTCGACACCTTCCAATCATTGGGCCTGGGGACTAAGGTTAGCTAGCACAGGGATGCACTTTCCCAGAAGCACGGGAAGCGAGGGTCGTTCATATGATGTAATGCCGAGAAGGCACTGAAGGTTTAGATACTTTTGGAGCAACCCTTATTTGTTGAGTGCGTGTTAGGACACGCTATCACTTGTAGAAAACAGTATCGCATTGATGAGATCTGGTGTGCGAGATCCCCCCAATCCAGACTCTTCATCAACTTCAACAACAAACATGCATCTTCAAATCCCCTCAATCCCCTTGTTCTGGTACATTTTCTCTCGTATGATTCCCATTGTCTCTACCCATCTGTAAACAGCTCCGACTCCCCGTCCATCGACGCCTCAGTACCCGTTACATCTGCACGAGGGCCCGTTGGCTCTAGGCCGATCTATTTCCCAAAGCGCATAAGCTGGCAAAGGGTCTAGACCTCAATTCGACCCGGTCTTGCCTGGCGAGTGTGCGACTAGGCGCCTTTTGACTTGCTCGTCATGTCCAATTTTAACCCCGAGCCGTTATTCCCAGCGCACGGTCAGATCGGGGTCCCGGCCTACAAAAATGCCCGAGTCAATCACTAAGATCATGCATCGAAAATGGTAGTTGATCGTCTGCGATCTCGAGGATGAGTAAGATAAATACATACTTGGCTCCGATATTTTTCGCTCACGTATCAAAGTCACAAAGCAAACGAATCTCCTCTTTTTGGGTGTGTTTGCAATAGATTCCGTCGCGTCGCCCACATCCCGAGAGGGCTGTGCTTACTCTAAATTTGTAAGTCGGTAGTCTCCCAAGCTGGAGCATCAGGTTTTGCAAACCTCGAATTCAATGCAAAACATCAAAGCCATTGGTTTCCGCTGAGTACATATTGTCTCACAAGTCAGTATTCAATATTGAAACCGAGGGCTGTTTGCCCACATGCCTGCTATTCTACGTGGTCTGCGGGGGTTTTGCAGCACCGAGTTGTGTCTAGGTAGCTTATTATTACCCAAGAGCCGCAACGCTGAGGTCATTCCATCGTCAAGATATTAACAGTCAACATGGCGTCTATGCTTTGAGACAACCTACAAGATACAATCAGATCCTAGATCGCTTTAGCTCTCCAAAGATCCCAAGGACGGTCTTGTTTCCACACACTTCGTGCTTCTTAAATGGACATTGAGTACTAAATAGACCATCTAGAACTTCGGATGCATGGACCCGAATGTTATATTAGCACCTTGTTATAGTTAGCCACTTATTTCTGTGGGCAACTCAGCATCGCTAGCGATATTCCACGTTAGCTCGTATTCGATAATCACCTATGTGCTTGCCCAAAAGCCTTCAAGTCAATGAGAGGCTAGAGCGCAACGTTGTACTGCAGCCCTGACAGCCAACTTGTGGATGAGAGAATGATGACATCCCGAGTTCGTAGCAGTTCTAGTAACTTTATCCATCTGAACTCTGGTTACTTAAGGCGTAGGGCTGGCTTTCGGTCGGGTTTTTAAAACTCCGTCTGAACTCTGAACAACCTGCCGCCAGCCTACTTCGAGATAGATCTAGAACTCCCTTCTCTAGATGCGAGAAAAGCTATTGGTCGGTAGGGTTCAAACTCTCAATGTCAGATTGACAATGCTACATAGCTTCAAGATGCACAAATGCTCTCCAGTTGATCACACATAGAGTGACTCCAGATGCCGCAAGCAACTACATAGTTGCAAAAAACACATGTATCCACGTAAAGAAGCCTCCGCTTCCTAGGCATCTCATGGGTGACCGGACGCAGTCAAGAGCCGGGCGACTAACCATAGCATTTATGATGCCATTGGACAAGGAAACACAGCCAGAACAACTTTGAGGCCGGCGTCTTGCCGATCGACCAAAGGTTAAATGCATTCAACGGCCGCCCGGATGTGGAGGTAAGGGAAGGGCGAACAGAAACAGAGAGGCCACCGAGCCAGGAACTGCATCCCTTGGTGCTATTGTTTCGCGCTAAGACGGGCAGCTCAGCTCCTGGTCTGGGCTCACATTCATGCACACCAATTGACAGATGAAACAAAGACGTAGTCCAGAGGATGACCCTTCTACCCAGTCATGGTTTGCATGAACGATTGCAAGGCGTCTTGTCTTGTTACCATGTCTTGCCAGCGGCTATCATGAGGTAGCAGCACCAGAAGCCTCTTGAAGCCATATGCCATCTATTGTACACCGGCAGTCACGAGCCAATAACGACCAGATGGTGAATCCCTGAGGCTGATCCAGAATCCTCCATGCAGGCCTTTGTCACACACACCTGACAACAGAGTGTGTGGTGTTGGTTTCGCGGTCGGCGCAAGGAGAGAAGCTAACGGTGCTATCCCTGGTGGATGCAAACGTGATACATGTGGTGCATCGTCATCTTGTCTTTGAGATGCAATCTACCTTGACCGCCATACTTGACCATTATTCAGTCTTGCTCATGAATCACAGCAGCTGCATATAAATGATCAGTCAGACCACTTCTATCAAGAGGCTGATGGAAAGGGAGCGTGTAGGAGGTGCGTTGAGATTTGACGCTCCACCGCGGCTGTCGTCTAGAAGAGTTTCCTGGCAGCCAGCTTACTCTGGGGTCTGAAGAGGATTGATTCATGGTGCACTGCCTCATTCAATTTAATAAAGGTTTGTTGGCAGAGGGCACACTGTGAAGAACCCTAGCAATTCTCGTGTGTGTCAGTGTTATTTACATGGATCTGGACGATGGATCCTTGATCGTTCCGCTGGCGTTATTCTGGGGCTAGCTGGGATGCGGCTTGCACATCCCAATAAAAGTGACAAAGGCTCTGAGGTGGATTGCATAAAATAGCGCCCTGATTGAGCGTTTCGTTTCTGCAGCTCAGCTTCTTTCTGGCAAGGTTGACTTTAGCTTTTACTTGATTCTTGTGCTGAAGTAGAGGCGCTGTCTTCGATCGATCTGTCGGTCTCATATACGTCAGAGAATAATCGTCATTAGTAGCCACGGGGCCTCGCTAATATAGATGAGGTCCCTCCCTGTAGAAGGCATAACGAGAGTTTGAGGTAGATGCACAGACTTCCATCAAATGGAAAGGAGGAACAAAGAACGGGCTCATCGTCCTTGCATCCACTACTGCGGTAGTCACGCGGCGAGTCGGAAGAAAAGATCTAGAAAGGCGATCTTTGCTGGTCTCTGCAGGTACATTCACATCAAGTCAGATGAAACAAGTGAGACCACCTCGGGAGATGGTATTGGGCGGTAAACAGCCTAGGTCAGCTTGGAAGCTAGGGTTGAGGAGGCTAGTACCTGGCGCCAGGGGCACTTCCAGTGAACCCCGCCACTAAGAAAACGCTATCGTAGCCCTGAATGGCAGTTTTGTCTCCTTGTCGTAAAGATTGATTGGCCCCCTTTTTTGGGGTAGAATAGACGTTAATGGCTGAGCTCTGCTTGTCAGTTTCGTGACGTTGGATCCATGGTGTTGCAGGAGGCCAAGGCGCCAGGGGCAGACAAGGCGTCCGTACGCGGGAATATGGAGTCTTGGGACTTGGGTGTTGGGAAAAGCGACAAAGAAAGAGAAGAAACAACCAACATCCAATAGAGAGTTTGTATCATCCCCTGGAAGGATCTGATACCCATCAAGCTGGGTCGCCCTGGTCCCTTGTCTGCATTGCATGTAACTTGAGGTGCTGTACGAAGTACCTGGCACGGCAATTCCATGCCTTCTCTTCCTTCATTCTTCAACCTTCTCGCTCGCACCCCACGACGGTCAAGGGCTTGCATTCTTTCTCAGACCTCAGTGTAATTTACCAGGTCCCCCGTTCTTTTCCCGAGCCCAAGCCTAGGACTCGCGTCGCTTCATTCCTCATCTCATCTCATCTCATTTACTTTCTCTCTCCCTTGGCCGTTGCCGTTGCCGTTGTCGTTGTCGTCACGCAACCCCATCTTTTCCGTTCTCAAACGAAGCGGCCTCTCTTCTGCTTTCGTCTTCGATTTCGATTTCGATTTCGACTTTGACTTTGACTTTGACTTCTCACGACCGCTTTTTGCGTCGGGCTCTTTCACTCTCTCAAGTGTCCCACGCCGCCTCTTACCATTCATTCAGTCACTCATTCATCCATTCATTCATTCTCTTATGGTCGATTCTTCGTATTCCTCTTGACTTTCCTTAACTTTCCTTACTCTCGACTCGTTCCCGACCTTGGCCGACGACAACTGCAACCCCATCACTCGTATTCTCCTCGGAGGCTTGCATCCGTTGCTGCATCGAGTACCACGTTAAACCAAGCCACTGTTGTTACACTACACTACAATACATTGTCCGACTCTCGTTTTCCATTTCTACTTGGAGGACGCTCTTCCGACGACTATTCCTGGGATCTAGTTGCGACATTTATCGTTGCCTTTGTCAAATCCGAACCGATATCACCGCCATTGTTGTGACAGCACTTGTCACCACTTCTTCTCTTTATCGACTCTTTACTTGACCTGTCTTTCATTCAACAATTAACAAGGATTGCAGACCGCAATTTCATCCTGGTTTCTCACGATATATCCAGGTAATGAGATTTTGTCTCATTACATAGTTCTTTCGATATGCGCTTTTCTCTTTCAACCGTAGTGGCGCTGGGCGCCCTTCAGACACTCGGTGTCTATGCTGATTGTATTGTAAGTGACCAGTACTCGACCACCACGCAATTCAATCCAAAACAGGTGCTGATGGTCTTCAGAGCGATTGTGTCGATTCAGTCAAGCCAACTGTAGGCTGTCCAGATGCTACTCTGGCAGGTTGCGTCTGTGTCTCTTCCGAATTTACGAAAGGTGTTGCTGAGTGCGCCAGAGCGCCGAACTGCGCTGCTGCGGACGATGCTATCACCGGATTTTTGAGCGGCGGATTTTGTGCTGGTATGTCATGTGGTGGATGCTGCCATATCCCGTAACAAAGACTAACATGGCCAAGGTCAACCACTAGGTGCCCTCCCTCCCGCTGCCGCTACTACACCTACCTCTGCTGCAGCAACCGATGCAGCAACTGACGCAGCAACATCTGCGGCTCCTGATGCTACTACTGATGCCGCATCAGCCTCTGATGTGCCTCAGGTAACTTCAGAAGCACCCGAGGCCAGTACTACTGACTCGGCTGAAACGGCCGATCCCACTGTAAGAAGCTCATGTCTGTCGTGAGTTTGAGAACTTGTTTGCTGAGACCTTAAATAGGCCACCGAAGCTTCTGCTTCTGCTTCTGCTTCTGCCTCTGCCACTGATGCCGACAGCTCCTCTGCTACCTCGGGGGCTGCGGGTGCTGATGCTACCTCTGGCTCATCAGATGATGATGATTCAGACAAGGACGAAGATGACAACGAGGAGTCGTCTGGAGGTGGCATGTCTGGTTCCGCCAAGGCAGGTGTTGGTGTTGGCGTTACTCTTGGTATTCTCGCACTCCTCGGTGTCGTAGGTTTCTTTTTCTGGAAGAAGCGCCAAGGCCAGCGAGACAATCTCCCACGCGGAAACATGGCAGGAATGTCACCAGCTATGTCTGGCGGAGATCGTGGCTATCCTTCACCCGATCAAGGATCGGTTGGCGAGAAAAACGGATATGATCTCGAGATTATGTCCCATCGATATGAGGATATGCTTCCTCGGGAGGAGCCACGACATATGGTGTAAGCAAACTCGTGGAGAATATCGGCGTTTAAAAGGGGGGCACAATCAGGGTCAATATATCGCAAACGACAATTGCATGCGCATTCTATCCACTGTACAGAAAATTCCTGGTTGTGATTCGCAACTATGTGAGTGCCCTATGGCTTTCCAAAAGGGTGTAGTTTTCATCCTATCAACCCATGACTACAGGCAATTGTACAGTATGGATAAATGCTGCTAATGAATGGAAATGACATTTACCTCAGACCAAGGTTTGACTTGAGCGGCGTTGGGTGGTTGCTCGACAGTTGAGATACCACAGATTTGCCTTTAAGAGCGAGGATTATTTATAACGGTGTTAAGCCAAGTTTCAAGTTGGCCTTTTGAGTTTGCACGTCAACTTTGATCAAGTGTACATCCTATTCATTGTACATATCTTACAAGTTTCTATGAGAAATTACATGGTGGCCTCTTGCGACGCTTGAATTCTCCGCCTCTTTTCAATTCCAATAGTACATATGACAGACGTATTGTCTACCAGGAATAGTATGGCCTTTGTCCGTAGACTGGTCGATTAGGCAGATGCACCCAAGGTCCCTTCTTGTTCTTCTTTGCCACACGCTCATCGTGCTCTCTTATTCTTGTCTTCTCCTCCTTCAACAAGACCGTTAGACCTGGAGGAATTGTCAGTATTTATTAGAACCAGATGTGAGGAACCATGGAAACGTACTTGTGCTGGGGTGTTTGATGATACCCATACGTCCACGACCCTTGTAGTCGATCTTCTTCCCTCGCCAAGGACCTCTTCCAACCCACGACTGAGCAATGTACATGCGTGTAGGATCCTCAATCTCAAGCCACTTGCCATCGACATCCTGAATCTTGCGGGGAGTTTTCAAGGTCTCGCCGTTGATCTTTCCGAGTCCCATACCACGCTGAGCAATGGCCAGATCGCGGGCCTCCTCGAGGTAGTATCGAATCTCAGCGGACATCTTTTTCTTGGACCACTTCATCTGCAGGATGGCATCGTCGACGTTCTTGCCGGCGATCTGGCGAGCCAACATGACGAGCTTTTTGACACTGGTCGGCATGAATTCGCTCTTGTGTAGGAGTTGTCGCTCGGTGATCTGAATGCGTTCCTCCCTGGTCAAACGGCCGTTACGCTGAACCATCTGGATAACCTTCTTTCGCTGCCAGCGAACACGGCTTCGGGGATCAGGGTCTGTAATCATAGCCATATTCTCCTTTGTCTTTTGCTCGGCCTCGGGGGCGCCGGGGGCGACTTCTTCTGCCTTAGTGGGGGTCTCGATCTCGTCCTGGAAGATGTTTTCCTCGACACCGCTGTACATGCTCTTCTCGAGGAACTGTTCACGGGTTTTGGGGTCGTCGAGAGCCGATGTAGGGTCCTGGGCCGCGCTGACTTTAGTGTCCTTGTTCCGGGGCTTACCCCATCCCTTGAAGAGATTGGAAACCCATTTATGCCGTCGTTGTACTGAGGGTCCGACGGTCGCGGAGAAGAGGGGTGCGGGTGAGCTGGATACAGGGTGCGCGGTCCTTGCTATAAAGAAGCTCTTGATTAGCCTAGGGAACTTCGACGCCAATTGAGCTACAGAGAAGGCAAGATGAGTATCGTCGTACCTGATACAGCCAGCTGCCGGGTGGCTAATCGAAGACTCATGGTTGCAGAGGTCGTCGGGTTCTGCAAACCAACCAATCTCTATGAGTCGCTCTCACGGGATGTGTCTTTCGACTGAGGTCCGTTTCAATGGACGAGATTCTTTTCCGCAGATGTTCGATAACCGGGGTTCATCCGGGGTGCCGGTTCCAGCTTACCAGGCGGCTCGGCTGCCCACACGTGACTTGGGTGCTTTAGCGCGATTAACATCAGCCCATCTTCGGAATCATCTTGGAACACTGCTTGACCACATCGAAACCCTCAGCACCTCTGCACCCTCTCGAAAGCTCCGCTCCTTCGCCCGAACAGCTTCGCAAAAATAAATCAATCACAATGGCCGTCCGACCCGTCACCGGTGTACGTTTTCCCCGACTCAATGGCTCGGTTTTCGCATTCGCCCGGCCCAGAGGAGCCATAACCTCCCGGTTCCAGAGCTTTTTCGTGGACTGACAATTGAACTAGATGCTCCGACGAAACCTCGTCCTGGACCTCAGCATCGCTCTCGGTACGTCGATTTCTCTCAGGAATTGAGTCGAATTATGTCAATTGGCAATTGTTTCCTTAAAGAGGAGGATATTCGGAGGAAGCTGACAATTCGCGTGATGTGGTTGGTTGAGGAACATTGGGCTGACTAGCAATTGCACAGGCTCCGGCTTCGTCATGGCCAACTTCTTCTGGTAAGGAACCTCACCGACGAAACGAAGCGATACCGAGATTAGAAGAAACTCACCATCCCGACACAGGTACGGCTTCCACATGCCCCGAACCAACGCCCGCGACAACTACTACATCAAGCTCGAGGAGGAACGAGCCGCCCAGAAGAACGAATAAAAGGGTTAGCACGCCGATTCGAGAGAATGTGTCAGTTAGAGCAAGGTCATTGAGGGAGACGGGGGAATGCACATAGATGCGTCGAGGCGGCTAGCCAAATGTTTCGTTTGTCGTGTAGCTGAGCTGGGTAGAAAGAAGAATACCACCAAGGCTTCATTCATCTGAGACGGTCGCCGAGCAATCTGTACTTATAGGCAAGGGCAACCGAGTCGTAATGTGCTTTGATCATTCTTACGAGCCGTGGGTGAGATGCGTGATGCCGAAGGTGCAATTGGATCAAGTGCACAATGAAAGTCGAACTGTGACATTGTATACCTCTTTAATTCCTCCACTTTAATAACGTACATCTCCAAAATTATAATTGAGGTCCAGCAAACATTCCCAACTCCTAGTCTTTGTACAATGGTTCGATTTCAATGTCGTTTGGGCAGTTCCTCGGGCCATTCCGGCAATGCCGTCATCAAGCTGTTGTAGCCTTGCAGGTGACTCAACGCTCCCATATCCAAACTCACAACGTCTGCCCTTGAACATGTTGCTTTGCGTTACAATGGCATTGAGCATATCATTGGGTATATAATATGCTCAGTTGACAATTGCTGGGAGTAACGGCAGCGCATATTGGGGAGCTACCATGGGATAGTCGAAGCTCTCTCTCCCTTCTGAAGCAGAATCAGCCCATATAAATAGCCTTCAGACTGAATACCAGAGCCTGGCTCATGAGTTCAAGGGTCAGAAGGAATACCTGATTCTCTACCGTGCTGTGTCGGGCGAGTGCCAACTCGATGACCAGTGGTAGTGCTGAGGCGCCTTGTCTTTGCCGTCTTTTCCATCATTACTTTTCTGTCCCGCAGTAGGATAATCTTTTCCCTCCCACGCCGTCGTCTCAACCATAAACGAGCCTTTTTTATCTTTACATCTACCACAAGCAAATAAAAACGTCAGAAAATTTCATCACCTCGTATAGATTTCCGAGCTCCAAGCGAACAACGCAGAGGAACGCGCAGAGGAAAGACTCACTTTCGGAACAATCGCTCAAAGGCAAAGCATTGCACAGGACTATCCCACTTGACAGGCTCCTTGATCTCACACTTATACTGCAGCATCTCTAGGAGCTCGCATCCAGTGAGATCGATATTTTTGGCGCCTTGCTCCAACTTGCGCTTGCGACCATTGAGATTAGTCTGGACATGCTCGGGAAGCTCTGAAGCGTGAAAGACTTGGCACGGATAGCCCATTATCAAGGACGATAGTGGCCACAACGAATGATCAGCATCTAGACGATATATACTCTTCAGCAGTGATACTGCTTTTGAGAGGCCTGCGATGGAGGCGGCAACTGGGAGGAGGTTGTTAGGGGAGGTTGAGGAGATGAGTCTTGAAAATGTGAGTTGCAGCTGTGATATTTCGGCGGGTCTGAGCCTTGTGCCTTCTTGGGTCATATACGTTCAACCACCACACATCGTCTTCACAAAAATCCGTCAAGAATCATAGACTATCAGTTGTCTATACACATGGCCTCATGCGTCTTGTTTCTTTCCTATTGCTTTGAAGCCAACCCTGTCGAGAGATCTTCGACAAGCACGAGTCTGATAGCTGCAAGCTAGCTACCCTGGAGTCAAGATGAAGATGATGCTCACACGAGTTTGGTAGAAGTCTGCCACATAAGGAACTCTCACTCATCTCCTCTAAACATACATGGCGCTTAACTTATATGAATCATCATGCTGAGTCTCAATGACAGATGCTTCGAAGCTTACGATCACATCTTACCTTGGATTCCAACGCCCGGACTCAGACACGACACCAACCTCAAATCCAACCAACAAAACTCACACATATAGGACCACTGGACGACATTGCCGCTGGTCACTTTCACACAACAAAAGCAGCTGGTATCAGTATATCCGGCCGCCATCTGCCCCTGCTCTACAAACTCATATCAACCCTCATCAGCCCTCCTTATCTCTATGCCGTCCTCGTTATCGACATAGAAGGTCGCTTCGATGCTACCCGCCTGACTTGCTCACCAACTCACACACAACACGTCTACATCCAACGGCTAGCAAGAAGCAGCCCAGAGCAGCTCCGTGCTCTAGCAGCCGAGGCCGAGAGCATCCTGCTGTACAGCGACGTAGCACGCGCGAGTGCCGGGCGAGAATGGTGGGGGACTATCGTCGTAGGCGGTTTGGGAGCTGGTGACATTGCGGCGGGCTGGAAGGGATGGCTACGAGTTGATCGTGAGCATGTCCGTGGTTTTGCAATGGGAATCAGCGCAGAAGAGGCTTTGGATCAGAAAGGACAGAGACAAGATGTCGTAGATGCGGCTGGTTGGGCTGCTACCTCGCAGTGGGGAGGGTTCACCTTCAAGGAGGCAGATGAGGAGAGGAATGAGGAGAACGCAAGTCAAGAACCAGAAGTGGACGATAAGGAAGGCGAGAATAGCCGAGGATGAATCCAACCGAGGTCCTGATGCCGAACATGTCATCTCATACCAGATGGGTCTTCTCCAGACTGACGTCGAGGCTCATGTTGAGCCGCGCAAGCCCCGAACCCGCCAGGATGCATATCAGTGAAGCTTAACACGAGCCTTGCATGTGGAGAGAGCCGGGGGAACGTGGAGGAGAATTATATCATGCAGTCTCCAGCTCAAAGTCGGTCCGTAAGCATCGTCACCGTTAGGCTCACCCGCATCCCCTGGCATCTGACGTTAATCCCCACGGACAGGCATATGCTTCAGCAAGGGGGATCGTGATAAGAATAACGGGTCGGTCACATTGCGACAATTGCGATTGTGACGCCAACTGAGCGACTTTTGTGCTGTGAAATATGGGTATAAGTGGGCTTTGAACTGAGAATGAATTACGAAACGTGTCAGTATCGAGATCTGTTTTTAATTCTCCGTTATTTTAACTCCACTAACGATCGAGGGGATCGAGAATGAAATCTATGTGTGCAATATGCGTGTTGAACATTGCTCAAGTCTCAACTTGATGTTAGTAACGTGCTAAGTGTAGAAAAGTGCAACACCACGGTCAAATATAATATTGGGCAAAATCCTTAAAAAAGAAAAAAAAAAGAAAAAGTATAATTGATCATTCATATTGAGCTAGTCACATTGAATATTCGCATGGTGAAGTTGTCAAAAGATGATTGTTGAAAGAGCCTTGAATTTTCTATCTTGATGCTATTCTATAGGGTTGATGTGATGCTCATCAGGGTATAGTAAGGGAGGTGCATCATAGGTAGGTAAGAAGCTAGCTAGATAAGACGAAAAGCCCCAAAGTCTAGAACTCATCGATCTATCAAAGACGATCTATGTTGTATCAGGTCTTCAAGACTTGTATGTGTGTGGTTGTTCATGGCACCTGCAAAGAGCCGTAATGCAGATGCTTGTGTAAAAGACAGTTCATATCGCATGGCTGTGCTGTGACAAAGGAAATCCCAAACTCCACCAAAATATCAAAGAAAAAAAGTTGTTATCCCAAAGTGTAAAGTGTGAAGAGAAGTTGAAAGTGGTTGTTTAGATGGTGATGCCCTCCATGTCGGCGGCGATCTCAGTGATGCCGGACTCGGGGATAAGAGCAGGCTTAGTGATCTGGCCCTTGGCAGCCTTCTTGTCCATCTCGCGCTTGATACCATGGTTGACAGCATCGAGAACGTTCTGGACAGTGACGCGGGGCTTGTAGGCGGGCTCGGTACCCTCCTCGTAGACACCAGTCTTGACGAGGATGCTGTACCAGTCGTTGTCGGCAACCTTGTTGACAGCGTTGGTACCTCGGATGTCACTCTCAGGAGTGTCACCGACGAAGTAGACTGTCTCAGGGGGAGCAACGAGGCCGTGCTCAGTCTGGCGCCACTGGCCCATCAGACGAGAAGCAAACTCGAAGGTAGAAACCTGAGGCTTGCCAAAGGCGTGGGTGTGCAGGACACCATTGCCGCCAGTAAGGTCCTTGAAGGTAACCTCAAACATGCGGCGGAGAGCACCCATGCCAAGACGGACGTGCTCGTGAGCGGCAGACCAGACAACATCGTTGTGAGAGAAGTAGAAGGGAGGACCCTCATCGTTGGTCTCGCTGCGGGTGCCGAGACGGCCACCCTTGGACATGGCAACGTCGAGCATGATCTGGATGTCACCAGCCCAGTCGCGAGAGTCGGCGAAGACAAAGACGGCGTCAATGACAACGTCGGAGAAGTCTCGCTCACGGGAGTTGGCGTGCTCCTCAGGAGTGAGCTTGCGGAACGGAGTAGTAGCAGAGTTGTGCTTAATGATGTCGCCAGGGGTGACAACATCCTTGAAGCCGTAGCCCTCAGCAACGTGGCGGCACTTCTCGCCCTCACCACCGACAACAAGGACGGTACCGTACTTCTCGGCCATCTCCCTCATGGGAGTGTGGCCGCAGATGAACTGACCAGGCTTGATGTCGCACTGGAGCTGACCGGAAAGGTCACCGCATCGCTCCTCTTCAGTCTTACCACCACCGTTGGTGAGGAAGATGTGAGGCCTATAAGAGGTGTGTCAGTATACAAAGTTCAACGCCCAGGTAAAAGTCACGATGCCCTTTATTATGTGGACCTCCCCAGAATAAATCCGGGGATGTGGATCGTGACTGCATATTGTGGATGAGATGACTTACACTTGAACACCATACTCGTTCTCGCCGTTAAGAACCTTCATGGCCTGGATAGCCTCGGGAATGGCTCGACCACCGCGGACAAGGACACCATCGATGTCGAAGGCGAAGACGAAAGAGTCGGCCACGGGCTGGGAGGCGGGAGGAGAGATGGGAGAGGCAGGAGAACCGAGACTGGCAATGCTATCGCTAGAGCTGGAGCTGCCGAGCTCAGGAGAGCTAGGAATAGAGTCGAGAGAGTCCTGACGGCGCTGGACAGGGAGGGCGTCCTTGAAGAACTCGGTGGTCTGTTGTGTAGACATGATGGAAGAGGTGGTGATGATTGTTGATGGAACTGGTCCTGTTCAGGCGCACGCGTAACTATGAAGACGCGTGAAGTTGATGCTTTGGTAAAGTGTTTCGTAGGGAGATGCAGATAGTTGAGCAATGACTCGGAATGTTGGAGCTATTTGAGTGTTTGTGATAGTGGATGTGGAATCTGGGGAATGATGGAGAATGATGATTTCTACCGTCAAGAACGGTGGGAGAAATCTGGGGCTTTATAGATTTAGATGTCAAGCGGAGAGTAACTGGCAGGTACGTAAGATTCCTGAGGATACAAGCATCAAACAAGGCGTCATCTTGGCCATGGCACTCTGATCGATATCGCATCGACAATATCCATGGCATCTCGGTAGGCGCCCGTCGATACGTAGCTCGGGGTTCCCATTACCGAGTCAGTCTTGGGCTATCAAAACCGTGGCGAGCCATGGATTACTTTCCCCTTACCCACAATAACGGTTCCACAGCGTCCTTGCGAGGCTTTGTTTTGGTTGCAGCAAAACTCTAAGACGAGGTACAGTATGAGGTAAGGGATGTGATGACGGCGTTGCTTTTCAGGTCTGGGCGATAAAGGTACCTGTCATTGCGAGTCGGGTGGGTACTGGATACATGACGTTCCTTGCTATGATGTATGGGACCCATTGTATTAACTACGCTAGCTTCTGACAACCTGGCGTCTCTCTCCGCGGCTGGGGCGGGCTATCAGATTTTTGCAATGGTGTATTTTGTGTCAAGTTGTGTAGACGCCGTCGCCGCACTAATCCAACCCCATTCTCAACTTCACCTCGCGTACGGAGTACTCTGAACGTCATGGTCACGGCCTGACAAGGAACGGAGATGTAGATACGAAACAGGCCCTGCCCTTATTTGTCAACCCAACAGGTTGTAAATAACGCAACTGGAGCTGACTCTGTTGAAGCATCATGATCTATCGGCGAGACACGCAAAGCATTACATACACCCAGCATCTGATCAAAGCTCTGCGGCTGCGACTTTGTCAGACGTAGTACGTGGTTCAGGATCGCCAAATGATTCTCGCTCTGATATCTGGTTTTTCTTGAATCGTGAAAGATACTGCATGAAACGGTGTACCGGTAATACAGTACCGTCTTCTAAAGGCAACGATGTGCTGCAGAATCTTTTTGGTGTGGACCCTGAGGCTCGCTGCTCTGGTACGTATCGCCAATCAGGGTCTCTGTATCGGCCATTTACAACCAGTGAAACCAAGACTCCAGGGGACCTCACTCAGCGAAAGGGCACTTGCAGATAGCTTCAGGCTACGCGAGTGGCTTTTCCAGGGGCCTTTGCTAAGGGGTTAGGGCGCGAACTGTAGGCCAGGGCTCTGTGTTCTCGGCGTGAGAACCAACGCAAGGCAGACGACATCAAGCGCGGGTTCCGTCAAAGAAACCGGATTCAACTGTGATAGTATCCACCGTCAAGCACCGCATCCATGACGCCAATACGGTCACCGTCAGAAAGGAAGAGGCATTGTCGACGGTGAAGCTGCATGCAAGCAGGCAAGCAGGCAAGTAGCCATCTGCCTCCACTATCTCCCGACCAACACCGCGGAATCTTGAGTCGGTTCTTTGATTCTAGTGCAAATCTTGTACCCGTTTCGTAAATTTTGTCTTTTTTTTTCGCGCGCACAGTTCGGTCCGTTACTGACCGTGACGTCAATCTGGCTCCGCTCAGGGTCCGCTCGTGCCCCGCCAGTCCGGTCCGAAGCCCTATCAGCCACGGCGTGCGGTCCCGCCTGTGGGTTTCGCTATCCACTTCAGTCTGTACGGCCACACTCGGCTGGGACTATCAGCAAAGGATTATTCATGTTAGGCCGTCTCACAGATGTTACATTGCACAGCAATCGACATTTCTGTTGTCATCTTGGATAATTGCAAGAGTGCACTAAGTAGCGCAGTTGAAATGGATGACTTTGTGATATCCTACCAGGGGAAAACGACGGTCGCACGACGTGTGTTACACAAGCCATCCAATACAATACAGAGATCTTTGTCCCTGAATAACATGTGAAACGCGGTCAACGAATAGCCCTTATCGCCCCTATCAGGGTCAGATCTGCATAGCGCGGCACAGGGTCCTTCTGTACTGAACCGAGAAATGGTTCGTTCGTGGGCTTGAACAGTTTGGCACTAGGTATCGGGCGCGCTGCAAGTCACTGCGCCGGTCTGCTATCTGAATCCAGCCGAGCTTGGCTTGGCTGTCTTGGCTCAGCTCAGCTCAGCCTTTGCTGTCATCTTGATACGGCAGTCATCATCGTCATTGTTACCGTTTTTCCGTCTTACAAGAGTTCCCTACACATGTCCCATATCACTAATGCATGCTTTCACTGCCTACCTTGTTATCTGCCTGCTCGTTTAACCACGGCGTGAAAGAACAACATCTCGTTGGATAACCGTCACTCCCTTGGCGGCCTCATGAGATGAGATGCACTTAGGAATCTCCATTACCAGGATCATGGATGATGGCACTTGGCATCTGTTCCCCTCGATTGTCTCGATCAAACGTTCGCGTTGGCGCGGGGCATGGCGCGCGATTAACACTCTCTTCCTTGTATCATCCCTGTGTTTGATGGAGCACAACGTCGGGATGAAAACTAACAATGAGGGGAAATAGGAAACACGGTGGAGAAGAGAGTACAGTAATTATGTGACTGCAAGTCGGACATTACGGTGACTCCGCTTAGACGGTATAGGGGGGAACTCTGATACAACAAGAAATGGTGTTCTTTGGTGGTTATCTTCTTACATGCTGAAAGCAGACTGTGATGTCACCGTTTTTTTTTTTTTCATGTCTGCAAAGAAATTCTAGAAACAAGACTCAACAAACAAAGTTCAACCCTTGCAGAAAGGCGGTATCTGATTTCGCCTCTATCTGAACCCAAGAGAACGGTATGTAACAGCTACCAGCAACTCCAAACGAGGGGAAGGCTTGGCCAAAGTACAGTATACGGGCTCGGTCGACTCCCGTCAAACAATCCCAGCCACCTCCTGCCTATCATTTACTCTTTACGTGCAAACCTCCCGCTTGCCGTTCAGCCCCTTCTGAATCAGACGGAATATTTCTCACGTTTTCCTTGATCTGAGATGGAGGGTGAGAACGACAATTAACCCTGAATAAGAAGGAAAAAGGTGTGACGGGAACAGATCGGTTGCAGGAGATCTACAGTAGGACTGTATTGAGTGACATCTACAGCCTCTGAAAAAAAGCCGCGTTATGCGGTTTGACTCCCATCCTCCTCCCTTACAATCTGGATAGACACATGCCTCCTGTCACTCGCGTTTTCCGTCCCCTCCAAAACGTGTTTGAGTATCTAAAGTGTTGCCGCGTTAGGCAGCGATCGACAATTTGTAGTGCGCCCTTTCACATGGAACGAAAACAGATGCGCCCGGCCGGCTCCGTCCAAGCCCGACCCCGCGACCCGGATCGGTCAGGCCCAATAACGGCGCCCCGGTGCTCCGGGTCCCCCGTCGCACAGATGGACGTCGAGTTCCCGATATCCAATACTTTCGTGACAAAACACTCGCAAGACTCCACGAGTCAATAACTTGCACGACTCAAGAAGAAACTCCCCCGCGGAACTAAGAAATTAACTCCTCCACATAGCAGGGAACGCTTTGATGCCTCATTTCTCCAGGTTTCGCTTCGATAGTGCTTCGTCTCCGCGTCTCCACTTCTCCATATCCCCATTTCTCCCCACGAGCTTATTCTTCTCCCCTTCACTGAAGGTTGACAAATAGACCACCGTCGACGAGTAGCTGCGCTCCTGTCACGTATCCGCTCAGCTCTGGACACGCCAGGAAGACAGCCGGACCAGCCATGTCTGAAGGAGCACCTGTTCGTCCCAGGGGAATACGGCCTTCCATGTAAGATCTCTTCGCATCATCAGCCAGATCGGCGTCGTTGAGCTGTGTGCGAATTGTGCCTGGAAGAAGAGCATTGCACCGAATACCGTGTTCTCCTAGGGCACATGCTGTGCTCTGCATCAAGCTCAAGACACCAGCCTTGGTAGGCGTATAATGTGTCTGCTGACCACCACCGACGAGCGCTGAGATGGACGAGACACCGATAATGCTTCCTCCTTTGGGTTCTTGGTTGAGCGCCATTTGTCGGGCCGCAGCCTGAGTCACATAGAAGGCACCGTCCAGGTTTGTCCGTACTGTCGAGTAGAGGAGATCCGGCTCGAGCGTTAGGAAGTCGGCAAATGTGCAGATACCGGCGTTAGACACGCATACATCGAGTCGTTTCTTGGGAGAGTGCTCAACGGCCCTCTTGACTAGTTCTGTCGCTGTCTCTGGGTTGCGGACGTCGCCTGCTTGGTGCTCGAGGTGGCCAGCTGTGGGGGATGCTTTGCGGATAGCATCGGCCTCGGCGATGAGTGAGTCGAGATGCTTCTTGTCCTTGTCGAGGCCTAGGTGGTTGACCACGACGTTGGCACCTTGTCGCAAGAACTCGAGGCAGATGGCACGGCCAATGCCGGTTGTACCGCCTGTGATGATGGCGCTCTTGTTAGCCAGAAGACCCGCTGGCATCAACATGATGGGCTTGTGTGTGAGTAATGAGCTGTAAGTGTCTATTTCACTTTATTCTTGCAGTATCGCAATATTCAGTGAGATCAGTAGCTGTTCGATTCGACGTCCTGTCGCTGTGTCCTATCGGTCGGTTGTGGGAATGCCGAGGATGAGGGGTCAATTGCGCCGTGCGAACAGGAGGGGTTCCGTAAGTGAGTAATGAAGCTATACGCTGAGTCTTTTCTTAGAATGATTACTTTGTACGAATAGCTCAGAACGAAGAAGAATTGAGGAATTCCAAGATGTCAATTTCAATGATCCTCTTCCCCTCACTCCCGGGGAACGGCTCTTAATAGCACCGAACTCTCCCACCTTTCCCTCTGGGACCCTCCTCTTTTGGTGGTTAGCATCCATCGTGACCCGCGCAAATGGTGGGACAAGGTAACAAAAAGAAAGACGCGCCTCTACTTCCGGGAAAGCACTCACACCGAAGCCCCGAACCCGCGTTGTCAGTTGTCGATTTTGTCAGAGAGAGTTCGGTGCACCAGTGAGCGAGGGGTCATGTGGCAAATCAGAATTATTCCGGATAATGGATCTCATTGCATCTCGGTGTGCTTTAACGCGAGATGCCGGCGGGGGATTGCTAACGAAGTGGGAGAGTTTTTTTGGTGCAAAACTTTTTACCCAAGGTGAAGATCCCTTGGCAAGGTTGAGAGTCAGCTCTGCCGATTAGTCGAATTGTTATTGAATTGAAACAACAATTATGAATGTTAAAAACATCGTGAACCCCCATGCAATGCCATCTCAGTAAATCTCAAGTCCCACAAAACCCCAACGTTCGGTCAGACGCTCAAGCCACCGGCTGTTTACTGGGGCCTAGGGTCTGGGGTACCAGTATCGTGAGGGTGGCCACGATGTGGGCTCCTCAGAACGGCCACCGTCTCTAGGTGGCGTTGGACCCTCTGACTCTGACGGTCACCGTTTGACCCCAGAAAAAGGGTCTCACGATGCATGCACGCTTTTCAACGTTGCGCCTACTCCTCCTTGTACTGTAGGGTGCGCACACACCTCTACGGGTGGACCACCCTTATCAAGATCGTGGGTTGCTTTCTGATTTCATGGGTCATTAAATGCGACTCATCGTCTGGGGTGCATAGTATAATTCGACAACATTCACAAGTTTTGCGCCATCTGCTAGATTTTTGATGTGGTCGCATTCATGGTAAAATGGCGCCCACCAGTGCTCACAGGCCCTTGTGGAATGTCTCATAATCAGGTACTTTATGTTCACACTTCGCTTCTTTTACATAGGCAAAGATAAACTTCACAGTATTGTTAGATCAATTGGTAAACTTAAACATTTGTTATTTTATTGTTTAAAAATGCCTATAATCCAGATGCAATGCAGAATTATGAAAACACTACCAGGCGTCGTCTATTTCCAATAACAATCAACACCACAACCAATGCACGTTTCGCTTCTCTGCTAGGTCCCATCATGCGATCATAAGAAACATAACTACCATCGCAAACCTAACACGGAGACTCTGAAAATACGACATCGGTCTGTCTCAAGGATCCTCTTTTTAAGCCAGTCACCTTTTAAGCTGTTGAGGTCGTGAGGCTCTCCACCTTCTCTGCAAGCGAATCAACAACACCATTAGGCTTGCTGGCCTCCTCGCTCTCGTTGGGAGGGCTTGGGGGAGCAAGAGATGACACTGATGGCATCTTGAACAGGTAGTCGCTAGGGATAAGCTTGGATCGAGCAGCAGGGTTGATGGTCAAACCGAAACCGGGCTTGTCCAGGTCGGCCGTGGTGAGGTAGCCCTTGGTGGGGATGGGCTCATCAGTGAAGAGGTCTCCGAATACAGGCAACACGCTCTTGCCGTCGGGGGAGTTGGCCAAGTACTCCTGGAAGGGAGTGTTGGGCTGAGAGATTTGGAAATGGTAGCTGTAAGGACCACTGGCGTGAGGAACAACGGGAATGTCATAGGCAGCGGCCAAGGCAGCGACCTTGAGAAGCTCAGTCAGACCACCGAGCCACATGACATCAGGCTGAATGATGTCGAGGTTTCGGCCCTCGACAAGCTTGCGGAAACCATATCGAGAGTACTCGTGCTCACCAGTAGTGAACTTGACTGTGGGGTGAGCGCGCTTGATGAGCGCAAAACCATCAGTGTCATCGGGCGACAGGCACTCCTCCCACCAGTTGATGTTGAGGTCAAGACAAGCCTTGACCAACTCGATCGTGTAGGAAACGTTGAGACTCATATAGCAGTCGACCATGATGGGGAAGTCTGGACCAACAGCCTCGCGGTGCTTTCGCAGGAACTCGACGTTCTTGCGCAGACCCTCATGGCCGTCATCGGGGCAGAAGGGCAGAGGAACCTTGCCTCCCCAGAAGCCCATAGCCTTGGCAGCTGTGGGCTCAGGGCCGGTGCAGTAGAAGTCGAGGCGCTCCTTAGTAGCACCACCGATGAGGCGGTAGACGGGCTCGTTGCGAATCTTTCCTAGAAGATCCCAGAGGGCGAGATCGATGACGGAGATAATGGCGATGGGAAGACCCTTGCGACCGTAGAACATGGAAGCTCGGTACATCTGCTCGAAGAGAAGGTTGGTGTTGCGGGGGTCGGCACCGATCAGGAAGCGCTCGAAATGCTCATGGACGAGCCAGCAGGCGGGAGGGCCTATCGATACTCTGTTAGCAAATCTTCGATCATCAAGCCTTCGAATGCACGCCTGTTTTCGAGATGCATCGTCTGACTTTACAGTGACTTGTGGAACTCACCTCCAAATCCAGTTGCGAAACCAACAGTTCCATCTGTAGCCTCAATCTCAACCAGGAATGAGCCCAGAACGTTGATACCCCAACTTGTTCGCGACTTCTTGTACTGCTCCCATTTTGAGGCCGGTGTTGAAATGTCGCTGTCGATGAGCCTATAAGTGAGGTGTGAGTGATGCTGCGACGCCGAAAGCATGATGATTGAGTGAACGTACCAGTGGCCACCCTTGACATTGTGATAATCACCACCTGTTTTCGCAACTTAGTTAGTAAATGCATTCATGACTATTTCCAGTTCGCCGAGAGTCTATCTCTCGTTTCGATTGACAAAAAGACAATGCGCCGTACCTGATCCAACACCACCAATGATGAATGACCTTATGGCCTTGATCTTGGGGAATTCTCTAACAGAAGCCATTTTGGATGATGTGAATGATCAATTGGAGTATGAGGGGTCACGAAAAGGGTTGGATTGGAGCGTGACAAGTTGGAGAATGAAAGAGAGGTGATGATGGAGGAATGGGAAGAAGAAGGATTGCTACGAGTTGGGGATGAGCCTCTTTACAAAGGAAGCGCGAGTGGCACTGTAGAGTGGGTTAAACATAATTCCAGCCGATCACGTATCATCGAATGCAACAACTACAGCCAGTACCTAATGCCTTTAGTCGCGAAACTCATGATTGACTGGCCAGTTCAGTCTCGTGATGGCGCAGAGACCGGCAAAGCATGCCCCGTGGGGGTTGTGCGATGCGCCGGATTCCCCTCTGACGAAGCAGATATCGGGACAAGATGCACCGAAGTTGGTGTTTAACAATGGAGCCGTCTCCAATTACATGGCCATCTCCACCTTTTCTCGGTGGTCGTCGGGGTTCCAGCTGAGCTTGAGAAACAAGCCATGATCGGACAGCTTAGCGGCGGCTCATAGGTTCCATTTTTTTTTTCTTTCTTTTTTTACCTAGGTTTGTTTGGGTTGGAGTCTTTGGGGGGTATGGAGCATCTTGCTCTGATGGCAGTTTTGCAGGATGCAAGAGAAGAAGTCCAAGGTTATTATCACGGGCGCTTGAATTGTGTCAGTCATTGTAAAAGCTGTCATGAGGTACTGCACAGCCATCTGCACGTCTGTAAAAGTTGTCGAAGCCGAGATTACTGGCGGCTCGGCTTGTCATTGTAATTGCGGGGTGACAGGGGATTGAAAAAGTAGGCGAGGCGGGCAGGTGTGGAGGGAAAGTTTTGGGGACTAGAGTCTGGAGACGATAGTCCAAGCTTGATCGATCAGACGGCATGTTTGTGCGAACATATATACATGTTTAACACGGAGATACTACCTCCCCGGCCTCCAAAGATAACCTATGTCAACTTCATTGATACCATCACTTGCTATAGTTGACTCGTTCAAAAACAGTGACCGCTTCTTCTTAGGCTGAACCCGTCAAACAAGGGCTAAGATTTGATGGAGGTTGTGCTACACCTGGTCCGGGGCATTGAACTTGGTGGTAGCCCCATTTTAATCCTCACTTCCACAAATCAGATTATACCGCTTCTCTCATTTCCCCGCTTCATCGCTCCTTGAGGAAAGAGCTTCAAGGGTTAGAACGAGGTAAGAAGGTTTGGGCAGGTACGCGTGCGGCGCGAGGATCAGTTCCTTCTCTCCGCATCACTGAAAGTTTAACGTTTGGTTAGCTGCAAATTTCATGGCATGTGCAAGCCAGGCCTCTCCCCCTTTACCACCCTTTTCCAGATGCCAAGTCAACAGGATTCTGAGAAATTCAGAAGGGCTTCAGTCCGTCCAAAACTTTTCAATAATTTCTTTTGCGGCTCCGGTCAACGGAAGTACACCGACGATCTAGAGCTTTAACAGCTGCCCTTGGCCCCCGAGTCCACCTCGGCCCACCTCAAATTGGCCCGGTCATCACGGCGCCACTTCCCATCCGTCCGAGGCACAAAGCCAGCAGAAAGCGAGCAGGACAATAAGAAAACAGGTGACAGGCGAAGGGGAGAGGACAACTCATAAATAACATTTACCAGAAATTCTCTATACCTGTCGGTAATTCGCGGGATTGGGATGAACATTACTATCCCCCGATGTCAATAGGCCATTCGATAGTCGCATGTGCCTTTAACACCCATAATAGTACTTAGTACAGACCTTTTTATCCTCGGGCGATCATTCTCCTGATCCCGCTTGCCATTATCCCGGATCGCGAGGTCCCCTTTGCAGCGAACACAAACTCCCTGTACCGCGGTTTACCTGTCGCGTACCGGTTCAGCATCTCGTCGCATGCTTGCCTTGCCCTGTCTTGCCCCTGTTATTCGATCTCTCTATTCTCGTTGCTCACACGACCGTTGGTGAGCTCGTTCTTATATCGTACCGACAGCGACAAGGGCTCGGAAAAGGCACCCCAAAGTCCAACATCTCACTTTGACTGCTCAGCCATAACCATGCAGAACGGGGCCAGCAAAATGTCGGGCGACGGCTCGGTCGAGAATCACCCGCCCTCTACAGAGGTCGATAGCGACGAGGCGAACCAGTTCCCTAGCGAGGATGAGGACCATGGTGACCACGAAACTCTGTGTCGTAATGGAAAGAGGAAGCGTCCTGTCTCAGTTTCGTAAGTGCAGCTCTCTACTCTACTCACTGTCTCTCACCCAACACCGATCTTCGTTTCTCTACACACTTTGCTCGTTGTATTGGCACCCGAACTCTTATCGAGTACATGTCTTAAATCAAAGTTGCTCTATTCCTTGCCAGGTTCCTAACCATGTTGGAATCTTATCTCCATTTCTTATACTCTCTTATCAATACCATGCCACCATCTGAGGCCACTTTTTCACCTGAAGTCTCGCCATCCCCGCCCTCATCAAAGATCAACACCAATTCCACATTGCGTTTTCAATCTATTTTGTCTTCCAACACATTAGATGTCACATACATTGAGACTAACAACACCTTGCCCAGATGTGAGCTATGCAAACAAAGAAAGGTACGTTCTGTCGTATTGGTCTTCCCGCTGATGAATCATTCGCTTCCATCGACCCATACTAATTCGACTTCACTTACTAGGTCAAGTGTGATCGTGGTCAACCATCGTGTGGTTGGTGTAGCCGCAATGGTGCCGTTTGTGAATACAAAGAGCGCAAGAAACCCGGCTTGAGAGCTGGCTATGGTCGTGAGCTCGAACAACGCCTCGACAAGCTTGAGGAAATCCTGCGCTCTCATGCTGAGATTCTTCATGGTACCTTGGCGTCCAACACCAATCCTGTTCTTGCTGCCAGTATTCGTCACAGCAACCCAAGTCTTCCAAGCGATCAAGGAACTCCACGAGATGCTCATCAAAACATGTTCCGACCTTCCGAATCCGTTCGCACGCCTCAGACCGATTCCGCCATGTTCGGACAGAAAGCCCCCGGCTCTAACTTTGCGCCGAGCACCCAAAGTCTCGAGTTCAGCGTCGCTCATACACCTAGGATGAGTGACGGATACCCAGGTCAGAACCAGGCATCACTACCAGGCGTGGCAGCGCCTTCGCAGCTGTCGCCTATGCAGCCTAACGCTGCTACACAAGACTATTATAGCTCTGTGCAACCCAACATTCATTCACCCACAGCACCATTATCCTCAGCTCCAGGAACGGCAACTCCCGATCGAGATATGCCGCCTTATGATCTGCTCTACGCTTTGGTTGACCTCTACTTTAAGCACATTAATACTTGGTGCCCCATTCTTCATCGCAAGACGACTCTAGATAGCCTGTTCGGTCCATCGGCTCTTGACGAAACTGATCGAATTCTACTACACGCAATTGTGGCAACTACTATGCGCTACTCGACAGATGCGAGGCTGACAGAAGAGCGGCGGGACCACTATCACAGGATTTCCAAGGAACGAGTTCTTCTTTATGGCATGGAAAACTCATCAGTCAAGGCTTTGCAAGCTCTCGTCATTCTTGCGCTCGATCTCTGTGGGAGCAGCAACGGTCCTCCGGGATGGAATATCATGGCCCTCATCACACGATCTGTGGTTCAGCTTGGTCTCGCTGTTGAGATTACCTCGTCAACTGTATCGCCTCATTATCTGTCGATTTATACACTTCGAGCCATGACACTCTCCGAGCCGAAGGATTTTATCGAGGAAGAGGCCAGGCGGCGGTTGTTTTGGATGATCTATTTGTTAGATCGGTATGCGACTATTGCAACAGCCTTTGAATTTGCTCTCGACGACAAAGAAATCGACAGGACATTACCTTGTCGAGATGACTTGTGGATTAAGAATCAGAAGGTCGACACACGATGGTTCAGCACTGACCTACACTCAGGATCTCCAGGCCATGATATCGACCAGCCTGAGAACTTGGGCGCATTTGCCTATTACATCGAGATCCTCGGGATACTCTCCAAAATACACAAGTTTCTCAAGCAGCCCGTTGATATTAGCGCTCTGAGCGATGTGGAACAATGGCAGCTGCGGTACAAGGAGCTCGACAACATGCTGACCTCGTGGAAGTTCAGCCTTCCTGGCGAGTTTGGTAACATGGCCAAACTCTTCCACCCAGGAAGCAAGAACATCAACTGCGCCTGGGTCATGCTTCATGCCACATATCACACAGCTGTTATTCGTCTTCACTCATCTGCTGCTTATCCTACAACAAGATCACCCATCTTCACGCCATCCTACAGCGCTTCACAACGATGTCACGGCGCAGTCGAAAACGTGGCCGCGCTTGGAGAGTTTGTCGTGAACAATGGTATGTTAGCAAAACTGGGCCCACCGTTTGCTTTTACTCTCTGGGTTTCGGCTCGTCTTCTTCTTGTCCATGGTTCGACGGTTGAGCACAAATTATCGCCACAACTTCCGTTCTTCGTCGACAGCCTACGCGAAATGGGCCGCTACTGGCCCGTTGCTGCTCGATACTCGCAATTGCTACAGAGAGTGCTAGACGAGCACCGCGACAGCGAACGACAGGGGGATGGCATCACCCCCAGCTCGGTTAAGATCCTTTCTGACATGCGACGCACGGCATTTGATCTGGACTTCCTCATTTCTCGACAGCCTAAGCCAGGTGGCTCAGCTCTTAGCCGACTACCAAGTGTTACGCCGGCAAGGACACCAGCGCCGAATGAACTCGAGTATCTTGATGTATTTGACTTCTTCAATGTGCCTCGTCTTCCCTTCGGAGGCGAAAACATTGCCGGCGTCAATGGCACTCCGGCACCACCGGGTAATGACATGGACACATCCAATGACAATGGATCAGGATTAGGGGCATCGAACGAGTTCAACATTACCAATTTCATGGTCGATGCCAACAGCGACTGGCTATTCAAGCAGGAGGGTGGCCCTAAATACATGGCGGCGACATGATCGAGGCAGGGTTTCTTCTTGTGGTTTTCATGTGTTGAAGGTTGAGCGGAGGGTCTAGGCGAAGTTTAATCATTAGGATACCCCCTTGTTTTGCATATTCGCGGATGGTTGGAGTTGGCAGCATGGTACGGTCTGGTTATAGTATATCGTATGCTTGTACAAAAAAGAAAGGGAAAGAAAGGGATATATATGTTGAATTGTGATTAGGATCCAAGGACTAATAGGGACTTGCTAAGGATTGCGGATCCAAATATTATGAGATAACGGGTTTATGACAAGGACAAAGAATGCATGGCTCTTGGGACTATATCCATCACTACTCTATATGAAACCAGGAATTGGCCAACAGTCCTAAAATACAAAAATGCGCTTTTATGTCCCATACATTTGCACCCAGATACAGACACGTGCAGATGGGAGATTATTTCTCAACGGGAGTCTGGTAAACAGTGTTGGGGCAGTACATGACCCAGCCATCGAGGTTCATCTTCTTGATGACCTGGCTGAAACCATTTGTGCCCTTGGCCTTGCCCTTTCCTGAGCAAATCACCTTGCGATCAGCCTCCTTGACCTTGGGCGCACCCTTGGGGTACTCGATGTTGAAGACGGGCTTCTTGGCCTTGATGAAGGCAGCAAAGGTCTCGCACTC
Organism: Fusarium torreyae; assembly: GCA_027945595.1. NCBI lineage: Eukaryota > Fungi > Ascomycota > Sordariomycetes > Hypocreales > Nectriaceae > Fusarium > Fusarium torreyae. The sequence continues at coordinate 1,558,063 of JAOQAZ010000004.1, forward strand.
GGAGTACTCGACACACTGCTCGTTGACTGAGAATTGGACGTGGGAGAGGACGGAGCTGATGATGTCGCCAGCGTTCTTGAGACCAGTAGACATGTTGTACTTTGCGGCTTCAGTGGCGAGGAACTTGATGTAATCGATCGAGTCTTTCTTTGTGAGGCCAAGGCCATTCTCGTTTTGCTACGACTTGTGTTAGGTCCACGATACGGGGTTGAGTATGGTATGTTTGATGTGACTTACATAGCCATCCACATTGTCAGGATCAATAGCATCACATCCTTTCTTGGCAGCATACTGAATTCGCTTCTTCATAATATTGCGAACATTGGCGCTCTTGAGGTTAAGCCACTTCTCATCAGGCCACCCATCGAGCGTCGCGCCCAGATCAGCCTTCTTGAACTGATTCTTGTCATCGCGCCAGTCCTCCCAGGAGCCAGCGCTGAAGTAGCATATGACCTTCTTGCCAGCATCGTGAAGGGCTGAAAATGTCTCGGCGTCGTTGTCGTACATGTCCAAGTCGTAGATGCCCACGTCGGGCTTGAGGTCGTCAGCGGTGCCATCGGAGTTGAGCTTGATAGGCTTGCTGAGGACGATCTGCCAGGAGGCGCCGACCTTGGGCTGCCAGAGCTTCCCGCGGGCTTTGAGATAAGGCTCTGTCGAGTCGTCGCTGTCATCTCCTCCCTTTCCTCGAGTAAGGCCAACGCCGAGACCAACTGACAGGGCGATGATGACTGCGAGAGTCACGCCAACGGCAGTGAGCTTCTTCCACAGGGGCCAGGATGGCTTGGACTTTGCCATTTCCTGCTTCTCAGAGGTAGCGACCTCTGCTGCTTTTGTCGCCATGATGTCCAGTGGTATGGTAGTGTAAGTGAGCGTGAGATTGTAGGATTCAATCAATTAACCACCCACAACCGATTTAAAAGGAAAATAAGAAATCGAGCAACATGCCAGCTCCCTCAGCTCTAATCCAGATCCGGCCCGGCGAGCAAATAAAATAGGTTTCAAGATTCAGGGCAGTGCATGGATACGGAGGATCACTAGGCTGAGCTGCAGTCAGCACCAAACCACTAGTTCCAGGTCTAGAACGAGCTGAGGGATCCAGCGAATGGCCCATTTCAATTCCAATGGAGCAGAATCCAAATCCACTTGCTATTTACAGTGCGCGCCCTGGGCTTCTGGGCTTCGGGAGCACCCGATTTAGGTTGAGTGGTGATCTGCGGCTTTTCTGCAGTTATTGTAGATCATCTGTGAAACATTCCATAGACTATTTGCTGGGCAAGTCAAGTCTAGAACTTTAGTACCACATATAACCCAAGCTTTTGCCATAATTCCAGGATCATGCTCCTTTTCACCTTTAACCGTCCGTGACCACATTTCGCGACACAAATCCAATGTTTCGTCTTATGGTGACCCCCGGTTAGCGCGGCATTCTCATCACAGAGGCTTAGACACCACACCAGCGCAGCAATAAACCCTAGAGGCACTTTTGCAGCGACATTTTGATAGATTTCAACATACGGATATTTCAGGCTGAATATGAAAGTAATTGACATCGTCAGCCTCATCGCTTGCGTAACATACTTGTCACGTTGCCATACCCTATATCCGTCCTGAAGTCGGGAGGTCCAATTATTGCTGTGATGAGATCACCCAAATTGGAAATCAAAATAGCTAATATCGCAACTAAATATCAGCTACGCCGATGACTCCTTCGGCGTTTTATCTAGATTCCAACATTATCTTTAATCGCATGTTACTTCTCTAAACTATGACGTCTCGTCTCTTAAACACTAGGTAGTTAACTCGAAGCTAGACGAGAGTTCCACTCGAATGTAAGCTTAGAGACTGATTTACGACGGCGCCAATCACATTCCGGGCGTCATACTCATTTGATTAATTGAGTTAAAACAGTCCTCTGTTTAAGATATACATATAATAAGACAACTGATCAAGTGGCAACTCCCCAGGACTCGAGAGGGTAACTGTTGAGTTAGCAAGCAGTGGAAACACCACATCGCTCCCGCATACTGAAAGAGCTCCGGCATGACACACAATAGCTACGAACTGCCCCAAGTCTATGCCATAGTGCACATGAATGACTGATCTTAGACCGTTTTTGTATTCCAGTTTAGCCTAAGAGTCCCCATTCAGACAGGTCATGACCACTCCACGTTAACATGGGCCGAGATAGAAACCTGAAAAGGAAACTCGGCGATCAAGACTCCGAAGAGGACAACAACACATTAAAATTAACATGAGATGGTTGTAAACATAAATATCAAGCTCATGGGAAGACTTCAGCAATGTGAATATCATCTGAGCACTTCATTCGTTGCATCGCCAATTGTCATCAGATAGCCACAGTAAACATCATTACCATATCAGATCATCATGAAGACATTCTCAACTCAACTCACATTCGCGTCGATCGTGCTGGCTGGGATCGCTCAAGCATTTGATATGACACCGCCACCGCCTGTTGATCTTGTCCAAGGGTTCGACTGGGTGAACCCCTTTACCCTTGATGATATCGCCGCATTCCGACCATCTTGTGAGGCCAAAGTCCAGTTCGAGGCTCTGGAATACACCCTTCATGACTTGATGGAGCCTCCACCAAATGGCCTAAAGCCTTGGTCCAAGGGGCTCAAAGACGTATTTGCTGAAAGAGAGTACCCTGGAGGGTGGCTTGGTCTGGATCCTCACCGTCATGATCGCAGCCTACTGTTGATGAACTATGATCAACTCCCCCTTCTGGTTCGCCAGTGGATCGAGCAACAAGAGCGGACCGATGGGAAGGGCAAGGCACTCTTTGCTGTACTCGAAAAGCCCGAGAATGATGAAGACGAGATTGAAAAGGTCGTTGAGTTCCCAGCAGCTGACAAGATTGACCGTGCGAAAGACGAGAATAAGGTTGCCATCTTTGCACCTGGCGCTCTATACGGTATCCTTCCTCTGTGGACGGCGGAAGCAAGCAAATGTCAAGGTGAGTTACGAAGCTCCGAGATGCCTGGTGCATGGCCCCCTTATTGTGAGCATTTACTTACAATAAACGATACAGATCAACTTGTCGACTTGTCCAAGTATAGCCCAAAGCCCTCAGATGGTGGAGTCGTTGCTTGGGTCGAGCATACAAGACCGCAAGATCATAAGATGAAACTTGAGATCAAGGCCAAGGCACTCCAGACAAAGGAAACCAAGAGTGGACAGGAGCAGGGTCAGGCAAAGTCAGCATCGAGGGAAGAGCTGTGAAGTAAGGTACATAGATTGAGTTTCTGAGCTAGGTACCTTAGTTCTTAAATATCCACTAGTAAGGTATATGTTGCGAGTATGTTTTGACTCCAAGGTCTTTCATGATCTGATGTGGATGACCTAAGCATATGCGAAAGTCAGGAACAAGCGATGCATAAAGGGTCTTGCACCTGCGCTTGCCTAGGTTGGATTGGCGATTGGATGTAATGCAGTTGCAAGATGGAAAAAGCAATAACGGGCAGGCGTCAAGGTTTACCTTGTTCCTGCCTTAGGAGTTGTCGGATCATGACCTGGATGTGAATGTTCTCGGGAAGCATCAATAGTCACTGGCACATGAGAATGATGCTTCATCACTTCCCCCTTTCAAACAAATCTTGATGTTCTTTGACCGCTGTTCTGATCTTCGACTCATCTGCAGGGTCAAATAATCCTGGTACGCTGGCCAGGCTGGGCATCTATACTCACTTACGCGCTCACCGCCTTCGGGTTTTATGCGTTTGATCGACGCCAGCTTCACGATGCAGGCAGGCCTGACTTGAGTTGTCATGATATGGATCTGTTTCTATGAAGAGATATTCAACTGATGCCTAGAATTGCGGTGATGATCGTACGATACCAGAGGTCTACCCATATCGAAAATTTTGCAGGATAAAGCGAGTTATGGCCATGTTTATTGGTCATGAAGGTGAGTGTTTAGGCATGAGGACTCATAAAAATGTATCGGACCCAGTTTCACCGACCTCTTCCCAAGGAAAAAGCAGCCTAGCTTAACGTTAGGGGCCCTAGACTTCGTCCATTGCCAGCCATGGCGAGGTCTAGCCCAGGCACTGGTGCAATACGACGCTGCTAAGCTACCCCAGCATCGCATGGCTTTTTGGCTATGATGGAGCTATTACCGTACAATCCGTCGGGTTGCGTTGCTGCGTCTCCGGGCTGAACGTACAATTCAATACGTTGATGTTGAGAACATTTAACCGTCGTCAGCCACCATGACCACTTCATGTGAGTGCAGCGGCCTAACTCCCCGGATGCGGTTGCAGAGGAGTTGGAGGGAGAAGAAACCCACTAGCCCAGCGCCAACAAACGGCATGAGAGAGGTGGCCATGTCGTCAGAGAGGTCCCACAGCTCTTGAACTGCACCTGCGTGCCCACCCTGCACTGCAGACTGCAGACTGCAGACACAGACAACAACAGCTATTCTTCATAGATCTTTCCTGACCTTTTGTAACTTGGGGGTCAGCTAAAGTTCCTCGAGTATGGTTACAATATGGAATCAGGCGGACTTGAAGGCGCTTGAGTAGAGTAACAGTACTGGTGGTGAACAGTACTCGGCAACCGGAGGCTGTGGAGACGAGAACAGCCAAGGTACCTTTTTATCAAGTGTCGTCACTTTTCAGATGTGTTGTTGAGCTTGCCTCTAATTTAGGGACGGTCCCGTACTCCACGGAGACGCGCTCATGCCCATCACAGGCTTTTGATACCTTACCTGATAACCTCACGTCAATTACATGGGCTGGGCTACGACTCACCGTCCTCTTGCTGCACATCATCATTGATTCTGCTGCACAAAACCCAAATCAACCCCCACGTGCTCGCCATTTGCTTCTTTCATCATTACCTGTCCGTTTTCGCAACTCCTTCTGTGGCATTCTCTTCTTATCTTCCTCCCCCTTAAAACCTGTATTGACCGTCCTATCACTATTCTCCTTGTTCTGCATCCGGCGAAGCCATCCTCTCGAATCGCTTATAAACAATCCCTGCATCGATCGGTCCGGTCGAAGCGGTCGCGGTCGCTGGTGGTGATTTTTCGTGTCGCCATCCTTCTCTGCCCCGTAGCCGCCAACAACCCAATCTTTAATCTCGCTCCAGTCCCCCCCCAGCCTTGACCGACGCCAGACCAGTCCTGTCTCGTCTTGGTGTCCCGTCTACGCGGTGACTCTTCTCCTAACCCAACACAACCATCCTTTCTAAAACACAACAAAATCTCACTTTACCTCAATACGCAACAACCTCCGACTACGTTACCTCACTTTACCTCACTGCCACGCCCTTCCGATCCGCCCTCGCAGACTCCCACGCCGCTTATAACACATATTTGTAGCCATGGGCAGCTTCACTTTCAAGTGGTAAGTCGCAATTCGCTATGCTGCTTGACAAATGCACCACGAGAGATTCATCTTTTACTCCGGGTCGCACATTGTCTGCTTCAGCACGAGACAATCCATTGAGCTCTGTCTCAGAGCCTGCTTACCCCGTGCATGCCCCTTTCAAGGCTGCTTCATGTTGCAGTTCCAAACTGCGACAGTTCGTTCATGTCTGAGACATTCGAGACTGACCTCGAGCTTTCTCTAGGGAGCATCCCGCCGACGAAGTCTACGTGACTGGTACCTTTGACAACTGGACCAAGAGCGTTAAGCTCGAGAAGAACAACAATGTTTTCACCAAGACAGTTGACCTGAAGGAGCCCGAGGGCAAGATTTACTACAAGGTGCGTCAGCGTCAGCGAGTAACGACTCGCAATGCCAACAGCTTCCCCCGTTTGGACATTCAGTCTGCATTTGGCCCCGATTGAACATCATCCATGCATTTATCATCTGCCTGTTCTCGCCAGCGCCAAAGCAAAGCTCTAGCCGCTCTTGAAGATCATACAAAGATGACGCGACAAGCTGTGGTTACCTGCCCAACGTCTGCGCCGCTTCTATTGCTCGAACACGGTGGATAGCTAGCATGGCCGCGCCGCCCGGGAATCCGTGCTTTGCGCCCATCGCTATCTCGCAATCTGCAGGGCTTTTTAAGCCTAAAGAGCTTTGAAGGCACAATGGCGGTGGCTGCCGTAATCCCAGCCCCCTGTCCGTGGATTTTTTTTTTTCTTTGCTTGCAAGTTTGCGCTGGTGCCAGGGTCTGGGATTGCGCCCCATGTTCATTTCCCTGCCTGTCATGTCATGGGTTCTCTGCGACCCATTACCATCGCGCACCGTCCCCAACCAAAAACCCCCCCGCGGTTCGGTATGACGCAAGGCGACCACGATCGCGACAGAGACAGTTCTGGAATGCGTTAGTGAGCGGAGAGCGGTGGAAAATCCGCTATACTCAGCCCATATCGAGCGTTTTCCTGGTCATGCCAGTCGAATTCTGTGGCGCCAGGCGACGATATTGCGAAAGTGCCCTCGTAATGCCAACTGAGGTGCCAAGGCGGATTGCCATTTCAAGTCAGCGCTTGATTGCTTGTGCGCTAGTGTGCCTGCATTTCCGACCCGCTCCTGCTTCAGCTCCGTTGTCCCCTTCGTCATCGTACCAGCTCATTAAACTCACATTCTCCCCTCTTTTGAACCCAATTGCTCTTCTTACACACTCACACACTTGTCGCAACCATTCTAAAGACTGTCGCTCACCATCATCTCATCTAGTTCATCGTCGACGGTAACTGGATAATCAACCAATCTGCACCTAACGAGCCTGATACTGAGGGTAACGTCAACAACTTTGTTACTCCCGATCAACTCACCAGCGAAAGCCCTGCCGCCGCCATCCTCAACACCGTGACTCCTACCTCCACAACTGCTGCGATGGCTGGCGAACAACCCCTTGAGAACAAGGCCACTGAGTCTAAGACTCTGGATGACAAGGTAGATGATGAAAAGATCGCCGAAGATAAAGCCGTCAGTGCGCTTACATCTGAGCAGCCTACCGAAGACGAGAAATTGCCTCTCGAGACCCCCTCTGACATCCCCGGTGGTTTCCCTACCACCCCTGCGAACGAGCTCGACAAGGTCATTGGCATCAACCCTCTCCCCGCTACTGAGGGCGCTGGAAACCCCGTCAAGCTCGAGCCCGGCGAGAAGATTCCTGAATCTATCACCTCTCAGAGCACTGATAAACACGTAAAGCTCGACAAGGAGTCCTACGAGAAGAGCGACGCATACCCCGGTATTGACACTGAGCTTCCCCCAGTATCTTCCAACACCATCCCCGAGTCCAGTCTGCCCATTGTTGGTGCTCAGGACTTTACTCTTAACTCTGCAGCTCCCACTGCCACTACTGCAGGTCTTGCTGCTGAGGTTCCTCTCGAGTCCAATGGCGCTTTCGTCCCCGAGGTCGTGAGGGAGAGCCAGGAGAAGGCTGGTGCTGTGACCGAGGCCAGCACTGACCCCGCGGAGGTCAAGGACAAGACTATGGTTGAGGAGGAGCTGAAGGGTACTGTCCCTGAGGCGCCTGCTACCTCCGTAGGAACTGCCGGCGTTGGTACTGAGAAGTCCGAGAAGACCCCTGATACCAGCCTTGCCGCTCTCGCCGCTACTGCCGGTGGTGCTGTCATTGCTGCCGGTCTCGCTGCCAAGGAGGCCGTCGAGGAGAATGCCGGCCCTGCGCTCAACAACGCTACCGACGTCATCGCCGACACTGCCAACAAGAATCTCCCCGACTCCGTCAAGGAGCAACTCCCCGTCGCCGCCCAGGAGACTCTGGCCGCCAAGAACGAGGAACAGATTCGACAGGAGGTTTCTCCCGAGGTCCCTGCTGAGGTCAAGGAGTCTCTTGTCGAGGCTGGCAAGTCCCCTGAGGCTGCTGCCAACACTGCTGCCGTTGAGGATAAGAAGGAGGTCGAGGCTCAGCTTCTGAAGGAGGTCAAGCCTTTCACTGGTATCTATGATTCCGTCGTTGAGCAGTCCAAGGAAGAGCCCAAGCAGGTCTCTCCTGAGGTCCCTGTCGAGGTCAAGGACTCTATTGCTGAGGCTGGAAGGGCCCCTGAGGCTGCCGCCAACACCGAGGCCGTCGAGGACAAGAAGCTGGTTGAGGCTGAGCTTCTGAAGGAGGTTAAGCCCGCTGCTACCATCGACGAGACCCCCCAAGTTGCTCCCGAGGTGCCCACTGAGGTCAAGGAGTCCATTATCGAGGCCGGTGAGCGCCCTGAGGCCGCTGCTAACGCCTCGGCTGTTGAGAATAAGAAGGAGGTCGAGGCTCAGCTTCTCAAGGAGGCCGAGCCTGTTCCTGCTGTTGACGAGACTAAGCCAGAGGAGACCAAGCCTGTTGTTGAGGCCACACCCGTTGTTGAGACAAAGCCTGAGCCCGTGGCTGCTGCTATTGTCAAGCCCGAGGAGACTAAGCCTGCTGCCGAACCCGTGACCAAGCCTGAGGAGGTTAAGGCCGCGGAGCCCAAGACAGAGGCTCCTAAGGTGGAGGAGACCAAGCCTGAGGCCAAGTCAACAACCCCTGCGGTTGGCAACGGCAGCTCCACGACCGGTAACGGTACCACAGCGACGGGTAATGGCACATCGGCAACTGGCAATGGAGCCAAGGCTGCTGAGGCCAAGCCCGCTGAGACCCCCGCCAATGGCAGTAGCTCTGCGGCCAACGGCCAGAAGAAGAAGCACAACCGACTGAGCTCGATCTTCAGCAAGATCAAGCACAAGCTTTCCGACAAATAGATGAGTGAATGAGGCAACTAAGCTAATGTCGCAACGTTGTGGTGTCAGAAATGTCTCATGGGTTCTTTGTTTTCTTGCGGTTGGTGTCTTCGTTTATCAATGATTCCCCTGGATCCATGAGGAAGAGGAGAGTAGTTGAGATCACTGAGTGCGTGGATCTCCGTCATATACCTAATTCATAGTCAGTTTTTATGCGTATACTTTGATTGATACCGGAATTCATGTATGATAGCTCTTGTCAGCTTAAAAGAAGAACGTCTTGGATATACCTCAAGTCCAGTTCCATCATAACCCATCTCGAATGAGCCAATCATGTGACGATGGAAGCCTATTCGCCTCGATGACTAAGTTGATACGCCTTATGTAAGCCTGTGAAGAATGGAAGAACGAACTGAAGCCGGTAACGCCATTCCCCCTACGCCGCCGAGCCCGCCAACTCCGTCACGATTTGCCCCGCCAGTGACTCGCTCGATCCACCTCCATCCTCCATCCATCAACGGGGTCCGTCCCAGCTGGACCCCTTCGTGATCCTCATTTAACTCTTTCCATCTCGACTATTTCGATAATACTTTCTCCTACACATCATACCTCTCCTTAGAAGCGCTCATTGCCCGCTTTTGCCATAGAGCGGCGGCATTCCCTAGCCCGACGATCGCCCTTGAAGCTGTGTGTCATCCCCGCCACCGGGGACGAAGCGCAAGCAATCGAACGATTGAGCTGGTCCTTTGTCTCGCCGACTGTGGTTGAGATTCTCGAAAATACGACTGCTACGAACATGAGCTCCTCTACCTCCAACGTGGGAAAGTCTGTCCCTACACCATCGAATCCTCCGGCCGTTCAAACCGGATCAACAACCTCAAGCTTTGAATCATCTCGCCGACCGTCACAGGCCGGCTCCTCATACTCGCAATCGATGCCTCGAAAGGTCCAAGGCGCCCGCAAGCAACACCGAAGCCAGCGTCGGCCTGGGCTTGGAGACAGGTCAAATACTGGCCCCGACGACGAAGATGCGATGGCCGAACTAAGAGCTTTCAGAAACCCCAACAGCAGGCGGGGTCAGACTTCGATCACCCATCTACTCAATTACTCGATGCCACGTCCGGTGCACGATCATCATTCACATTCAAGATCTTACCGACGAACCCCAACATGGGGACCTGGATCCGGATACCATGCAATTGACAAGGCTAGATACGTCCATGCCAACTACCGCTTTGTCCTCTCTCCAGAGGGCACCTACAGTAAGCAAGCAACAGACGCCGATACACATCTAGACTGGTCTCTTGTGATGCAAATTATCGCCTCGAGCCAGTCACAGGGTTCATCATGCCCGATCTGTCTCTCGGAGCCTGTGGCACCTCGGATGGCCAAATGTGGGCACATCTTTTGCTTACCCTGCCTTATGCGGTTCATGAACTCAGTCTCGAGCGAGGATGAGGCAAAGGGACGAGGACCCAGGTGGAAGAAATGTCCAATCTGCGAGGACTCGATTTACATGCAAGATGTGCGACCTGTGCGGTTTTATGCGGGACAGGAAAGTCCGTTCCCTCGGATTGGTGACGATGTCGTCTTGCGGTTGATGGCAAGAGACGCAAACTCAACAATGGCGCTTCCGCGAGAAAGCGGATCTGAAGCGCTTCAAATTGGAGAAGACATTCCTTGGCACTTTGCTGCCAATGTTCTGGACTACGCTCGCATGATGAAAGGCACTACCGATTACATGGCAGCTCAGTACGATGAGGAGATTGCCGCATTGGGGCAACAAGCACAGGAAGACGAGACGCTTTTTGGGCAGAATGATGAGTGGTCCCAAAAGGCGATCCGGGCTATCACAACTGTCAAAGAGAAGTTGGGAGATCTCCAGATTGCTGAAAGCCCGTTAACATCAGCAAAACCCTCGTCAGATGCCGACTTCTACTTCTACAGTTCTCCGCCACACTTGTATCTCTCGCCGCTGGATATTCGCATTCTCAAGACGAAGTATGGTTCCTTCTCGTCATTTCCTTCTACACTGCTCCCTCGAGTCGAGCATATCTCCACTGGCCATGTGGTCGATGACACAATGCGCAGACGGGCGAAATATCTCGGTCATCTTCCTCGTGGATGTGTCGTCAACTTTCTGGAATGCGACTGGACCGATATCGTGCCAGCAGAGACGCTGGCATCTTTCTCGGGCGACATTGAGCGGAGACGGAGACGAAACCGTGAGAAAGAGACACAGGAAGAGCGGGAACGTGTTCAAGCTGAGCGACTTGAAGCCGCGAACCTGCGCAAGACCACTGGCTATCAGAGACTACCTGAGCCGCTAGAGGATGACAGTGCTCCTCGAATGGACCTTGAGGAGTTCCAGCCATTGAGCGGTCATTCCGGTGCCACACCCCCGGATCCTCGACCAGGATTCGAGACATTGGCTGAGATGTCCACCAGCCCATCACAACAAAAAACGGTTTGGGGCACAAGGGCGATTAATGGATCGCCTGAAATGGTAGCGACACAACACTCAGACGTTAATGACGGGTGGCTCAGAGATGAGGACTTGTTTGACACTGCTGATCTCGCGATGCAAATAGAGGCTATTCAGGCGGCGGAGAATAGCATACGCCCAGATAACGCTGGCGGAGCAGGAGAAAGTAGTAGTGCTGCTGCTGCTGTTAGTGGAGGTGGCGGCGGCGGCGGTGGCAAGAAGAAGAAGAAACAGAAAATCACCCTCATGAGCACTGGTGGTCGGAGAGGTAACTAGGTCCATCGTCCTTGCTTTTAGGTTTAAGATGTATGAGTTGTGGGATTCCTCGAGACATAGCATGCTAGGTACTTGAGTTGCCTAGTACCTTGATGGTAGATGGCGAGCCCGCCGGGGAGTTAGTTTATCTGGGATTTTGTTCTTGATGGGTTTAAGCCGGGAGGTGATCGGTCACCAAAGAGAGAGTACAGTATTAGATGCTAATCCTTTACCTCGAGCACTGGTATATTATAACTAAGGTATTATATAAAATCTAAGGCAACTTGGTCACACATTTTGCTCAGCGCCGCAGAATGGAGTACCGTAGTTCAAAAGGCCCATTGCTTATCTCTTATCGTCTTCTTTCGCACTGGAAGATTGGCCAATCACAACACTTCAACTCTGCCTGTCGCAAGGGACTGCGGGGCGTAGCTGTTACTCTCCCAAATTTTTTCCTGCTATCCATATCCATTATTTTGTCTCAACTCATTTGAAGCCGCTGAATACCACGATCACCACTCGACGGCACTCTACAAATCTGAAGCAGCCAAAATAACAAGCAGTGCAAATTAGCTCTGCTTAGTTAAATCACACCAGAGCATGGCCGTCCAGACGTCGCCATCGCTCACTTCTACCTCGCATACCTTGACTGCGGCGCCAACTACCATGGCTGCTACCGACCTCACAAACAGCCACGTCCTGGCGCTTCTCGAAAGCCTGGCCGACGGCAAGCGACATGCTTTTATCCAACCGACAGCTTCAATCCCGACCGACTCGCTCAATCTCGTCAAGCACACTCTCGAAGGCTTTGCTTCGCAAGTCGGCGATGAGCAGCAGGAGAGGTTAAAGGAGAACCGCAAGCGCAAGAGGGGCGCTGTTGGAAGCGAGGATGTTCTCAAGATGCGCAAGGTTTACATTGACGGGTTCGAGACGGGACAAGTATGGCAGCAGGCCAAGAGGATTATTGGAGGTGTCTTGAAGTACTCTGAGGAAGCCCTTGCTGAGCTGGAGGAACGCAATGAGATTGCGGTCAACGGCGCCGATGCAGCAGACTCCAAGGTCCTCAATTTCGGGGAGGACGGTTTTGAGGTGGACTCAGACGATGAGGATGAGAGCGAGGACGTGTCTGGAGAAGAGGACGAGGAACAAATATCAGCAGATGAGGCTCTCGAGAATGGGCAACAAGACGACTGGGAGGATGACGAAGACGAGGAGATTGAGGAAGGCAGGGACGACTACCAAGAAGATGATGAGGAAGAGGATGAGGACGATGAAGCAGACGGACCAGGTGACGAGTATGTTGAGGATCCTGATGGACTCAACGATGGTTTCTTCTCCCTTGACGACTTCAACCGACAAACACAATGGTTCGAGGAGCAGGATGCAAAGGGAGATCCCTACACGGATCAAGCAAGCGATGATGAGGAGATCAACTGGGATGCCGACCCCCTATCTGCTCCCAAGAAAGGCTCAAAGTCTAAGAAGGCTGCCGAAGAGCCACTTTCAGAAGATGAAGAGGACGACGATGAGGAGGATGGACCTACGTTTGGAGACATGGCTCTCGACGCCCCTGAGGGCGATAGTGAGGATGAGATGGACATGGATGAGCCTCTAGACGATGATGAGGGCAATGATCTCAACGCCAACGAGGTCTACTACAAGGATTTTTTCGCACCACCGGCCAAGAAGTCTAAGGGTGGCAAGCCCAGAAAGTCTGTCAAGTTCCAGCCCAAGCAGCCAGACGACGCCGATGTCGAGAGAGCCATGGCCGATGTTCGAAGGGACTTGTTCGATGATGAGTCAGAACAAGAAGATTCTGATGATGCTCTATCTGACGTTTCTGCGGGAGATCCCAAGTCTCGACGCTCAGCTCACGAGAGAAGACAAGCCAAGCTTGCTGAGGAGATTCGGAAGCTTGAGGCTGCCTCTGTGGCCAAGCGAGAGTGGACTCTTTCTGGTGAAGCCACTGCTGTGGATCGTCCTATGAACTCGCTGCTAGAGGAGGACCTCGACTTTGAGCACGTTGGCAAGCCTGTGCCCGTTATCACTCCCGAGATCAGCGAGAGCATCGAGGATCTCATCAAGCGCCGTATCCTCGCCCAAGAATTCGACGAGGTTATCAAGCGCCGCCCTGACACAGAGGGTGATGCCGCGGGTACACGTCGTGGCCTCATCGAGCTCGACGATAGCAAGGCTACAAAGGGTTTGGCTGAGATCTACGAGGAGGAGCACGTCAAGAACAACGACCCAGACAACTACGTCAGCCAATCAGACGAGAAACTCCAGCGTGAGGAGAAGGAGGTTGAGGCTCTATGGAAGGATGTCAGCGCTCGTCTTGACGCCCTCAGCTCATGGCACTACAAGCCCAAGCCCGCAGCTCCCTCCCTCTCCGTCGTTGCCGACGTTGCCACCGTCGCCATGGAAGACGCCCAACCCACAACAGCCCAGGGCGTCGCTGGCGAGAGCAGCCGCATGGCTCCCCAGGAAGTCTACAAGGCCGGAGCCACCGACAACGCCGCCCAAGGCGAAGTCGTCACAAAGGCCGGCCTACCCGTTGCTCGCCAGGAGATGTCCCGCGAGGACAAGGCCCGTCGCCGCCGTCGCGAGAAAGAGCGCGTGCGCAAGGCGGGCGGTATCGATGGCGGCAAGGTCGTCAGCAAGAGAGCCAAGATGCAGCGCGACACCATCGCGGATCTCAAGAAGGGTGGCGTCAAGGTCATCAACCGCAAGGGAGAGATCACCGACGTGGATGGAAAGAAGGCCAAGAATGTCAAGCTTGCTTCGAGCGGCACCTACAAGCTATAGATGGAGAGAAGTTGTTGTTTCTTTGTGCTGTTTGGGCTGGGATTAGGATGTTAAAAGTAACTCAGGGGTGTTTGCATGGCTTGCGAGCGATTCGTAATAGAAACGCACTTTCATGTTTGATCATGTCAATATGTCTTTATACTACTTCTTCTCTTGTGGTTCTTGTACAATGTTTGTGGTTCTTACACTGTAATCAAGTTCATCATCCATCATATCAAGAGTCCTACCAAAAATTGTCCATTATGTCTTGTTGAATCAAGTCCCTCGTCACTAATCGTACATCAAACAATTGTAGTTTACATCCCGACCGCATACTCGGGGTAACTTTTAGGGGCTCTGTAGTCCCACCCTTTCCGTCCCGTGCCATTCAATCCATTGCTTAACTTGCGAGATGCAAATATTCCCAAACTCCATCATCCATGAGGGGGTTTTTCCCCCTCTGCTATGGTCCCTAGCCAAAAGCTGTGGTTAACTGCTGTGTCTAAGCTTCCACCTTGGCCTTCTTGGCCTCGGTATCTTCAGCAGGTTCCTCCGCCTTTCGCTTTCCATTAGTCTCGACTTCAGGCGTGGCGGCTGCTTCAGGCTCTGCAGCCGGGGCATCCTTGTTCTTCTTGCGAACAAGTCCACTGAGATCAGTGGCAGTCTTCTTGGCCTCATCAACGCGGGCCTTGGTCTCGGCAGCAGACTCGCCGATAGCAGCACCAAGGATACCGCCAATGGGTCCAGCATCGGCGCCCAGAATGTCCTTGGCGTCAATAGGATCCTTACGCAGATCGACAAGCTAGTAAATGTCAGTGAAAGGTACTCCACGCATCCATTTAGCACATGACTCACCCGTTGCTCCATGTCGCCAATTACTTCCTTCATCTCCTGGATAGACTTGCGAGCGAGCTCGTTATCCTCGGGGGAAGCCATGGTGGCCAGCTCAACCTCCTTGTTCTGAAGCTTGAGTTTGGAGCTCTTGATAGCAAGTTCCATCTCCTTGACGGCCTCATCGCGTAGGCTTTGGTCCATTTCCTCTCGCTTGGCATTTGCGCCGTCATCACCAGGGGTGGTTACAGAAGCAAACTCCAGAGCCAGCGAAAGCTTGAAATGGGCCTCGGCGATAATCTCCGACTCTTCAGGGTACAGCTGCAGCTTGTACTGGAGTGAAGTTCGACCATCTTCAATGGCATTCGGGTATCTATAGGAACGTCAGGGTTAGGATAAGGCCGAAGTATCGTCAGGGCTTGCGCGTACCGTTCATTCTCGAGAGAAATCTCAGCGAGGGCATCGTGAGTGTCAGCGAGACGCTCCTTCACGTGCCGGACGGTA
The DNA here is from genome assembly GCA_027945595.1 of Fusarium torreyae. NCBI lineage: Eukaryota > Fungi > Ascomycota > Sordariomycetes > Hypocreales > Nectriaceae > Fusarium > Fusarium torreyae. The sequence continues at coordinate 1,573,570 of JAOQAZ010000004.1, forward strand.
GGCGACTCGCCCTCTGCAGCCTCCTTGCCCTTGCCGCTCTCCGGCTCTTCTTTTTCGAGTTCTTCGAGCCTCTTCACATAGCACACTCGAGCAAGGTCGAGAATCTCAAAGGCATTGGCCAAGTCGTCCTCCTCCTCTTCGTCCTCATCGCCTTCGGCAGCATCCTAGACGAAAGGTTAGTACTTATCGTGTAAAGGGGGAATGGTGAAGGGATCCCCTACTTCTTCATCGTCAGACTCATCAAAGTTTTCGTCGCCAGTGAACTGAAACAGGGGCTTCTTATCTCCCTTGACCTCTTCTGTCTTCTTCTCCCCATCCTTTTGCTCCGCGACGATGGCGACGCCTTCTTGTGTCACCTTCTCAGCCTCGGTCTGGGCAGGCTTCTTGGCTTTGCTCTCGGTGCCGGCTGTGCTCTTCTTCTTCTCGGGAGCGACGGTGCCTCCGAGAACATCACTCTTGCTTTGGCCGACCTTGAACAAACTGCGACCATAGTGGAAGAGGATCTCAGCGTTTTCAGGGGAGGTCTCTCCATTGAGTTCAGCTTGTAGAATGCTGGCTCTGGAGAACACCTCGGCGGCTTCCTCGAAATTTTTGTGAGCGTACAGGGCAGCGCCCTTTGCGCACAGATCGGCAAGAGTAACCTTCTTGGAGTTGGGATCTTGGTCGTTCGCGATGAGGAAATCGGTGTTAGGGGTGTCGACATTAGGAGTGCCCACTGCAGGGGTTATGGTGGCAGACTCGACTTGTTCAGCAGGTTTCATAGCTTCATGACCGGGAGCAGGATCTTCGCTTGATGTGGTCGCAACCTCTTCAGCTGTCTTGTCAACAGCAGGCACTTGGGGCTCGTCGATAGTCTTGGCCGCCTCATCGACAACAGGCGCCGTCTGCTCTGTAGCGTCGGACATCGCGACTCAAGTGAAAAGTTATCAAAGGAGATGGAAGAAAATCAATTGAACAATGAGGGTAGCAGCGCAGTTGGTTTGGAGAATCGCGAGATGAATGATGAATGTGTCGTTGTTGGGAGATGAAAAATGATCGAAACTTACGATCTCAGGTGGAGGGTTTGCGACAATCAAAAGAGACGACCCAGCAACGGCGACTGGGTGATAAGTCAGGGAAGGTATGACGCGCGTGGGCAGTGCTGAGTTTGGACGTGTTCTATTGGATACAGGTAGCATGTGTGGGGCGATAGCTTCGAGCTCTGTCCCGCTATGGAAGGTACGGCGTGGGCAGGAGCTGAAATTCATTCATGTGCCCGTCCGTCCGTGTTCTTGCCAAACAATAGGTACAAACTCAACATGATTAATATAATTAACTCTATCATATCCGATTTAACATACGAGCAAACAACTTTGCACCATAAGTGAGACTCGGCAAGCAGCTAGAACACTCGGGCTGTGACATGAGCCCTATTAAGGGTGGCCTCGGCGCATATGTTTGTTCAGCTGAACGCTACCCTGCAGACAAATATCTTTCAATTAATGGGATGTTCATGGTGGCTGATGGACAGGCTATAGCTTGAATAACTACGCTAGAGCTCTGAAACCATGAAATTATCATATGCAGTGAGCCATGTGTCGGGTATGTAGGCAATTGCATTTTTGGTGTTGCTTCGAGAATCTACGTAGCGTTCACACAGTTGTCCAAGTCAATTGAACGAGATATTGAAGATATTCTTGTCCCCCAAAGTATGCGCAAGTCAAGCGATAAAGCCACGGCTGCGAGTAACAAGCTCCATCCAGGGCCATGTGGTAGAGATATGCATGGTATCAACACTTCTAGCCCATGGCTCTTCGAACCAACATATCGATATGTGGTTTGTCGTTGACCAATAAACTGCCAAAGCCTCGAACAGTAGCTGAAATCCATCATGTCATTCATGATACGAGTTGGTCCGTCTTACTGACCCAAGACATCGATGACTGAAGCCCAACCGTATGACCCCGCGTGAAGTTGATGGGTTCACTAAACCCCCGACGTGGCGCGCGTTGCATCGTGGGATCCTGGCGCGAGCCAAGCGCGAGGTCATGTGCCCTAGTCTCAAATGCCAAGAGAGTCATTGGCCCTATAGCAAGCCATGTTCAGGCAACAACAGCCTCTGACGAAAGATGGTTTAAATTAACATTGTTGAGGCTGAACAAGCAAGTTCAGCAAAGGGACAACGCACACGCCAATAACGGGAGTGTCGAGTATAAATTGAGGGGAATGGAAGCCCTCAGGACAAAAGAAGTGAAGCCTTAGGCGCAAGAAGCAACACAGCATATCACCGGTACCCAAAAAATACAGACGTGCACAATGTGTGAGGATAACCTTGTCCAGGTAATATCTCAACGTTCGACACATAGAGATGCTAGATGCCGAAGCTGACATCCAACAAGGAAGCCCTCGGCCAGATCTGTTGGCTCGAAGTACCCGTTCGTGATGTCCCCCGAGCCAAACAGTTCTATACTGAACTCTTTGGCTGGGAGTTTGTTCCAGAGCCTCAGAAAGCCGTCGGCGACTGCGTCAAGAGTATGCACTTCTTCAACAAGGGCAAGACTCTGCACGGTGCCTTTCTCGAGCACGATGAGGAATACCATGTCATCAACCACAAACCGGAGCGGCCAGCTGCGTTGCCTGTCCTGCCTACCCTCTGCGTCCTGGACTGCCAAGCGACACTCGACAAAGCTGATGCGATTGGTGGCAAGACTGCCATGTGAGTATGCCATTCTTCTATCACGAGGTGAAGATGCTTGAGGGATGTACTAAATGTCTAACGCTGCCAAGTCCCAAGACGGCCATCGGAGGAGAAATGGGGTATTTTGCGCGCGTTATCGATACCGAAGGGAACATGGTTGGCCTTTGGTCCCAGAAATGAGCGGGCGTTTGACCAGGCCGAGTTGGAAAAGTCAGTAGCGCATTGAAATGGAGAAAAATGATGCCATCTTATCCTTTTCTTCTTACATCCTAAGTCATGATACCCCCTCATCTGACTCGATATGCGCAGTCAAAGTTCATGATCGTGATCCAAGGCCTCCCTCAAAACATCCGAACGGTGGAAAAACCACAAAAAGTCAATTGCAGCTTCGGCGAAACTATGACTGCTGACCAACCTGCTGGTAGACAGAGTCTAATGCCAAGGAAAGCCAAGTTCTTGTCTGTCACTGGCCCGGTAGCCATTGGACGGGATCAGTTGATAACATACTCGTATCAGAGGCCAACTAGCGAGCAATCCAATGTAAAGACCCGAGGTTTTCGGTTCTCGATCCACTCGATCATTCACAGCGCCAAGAGTTGAAGTTTTTGGCGACACCTCATTCGTGGACTTAATAGAGTTGACAGGCCGTTGGGTTTAAGGGGGATGCTTCAGCTTTGGGACAAGCAGAAATATATGGGGTCGGAGACCTTGCCGAATGACGAAACACAATGGGGCATGGCCTTCATGTATCTGTAACAACCCCCCCGGAAAGGTAGAGTTCCGATGCTGAGATCGTTAGAGTTTGAAGTGTTATATGTTATATCTTAAACCGAGGTGACTTGAGATAAACAATACGACGTTAGATGCTTGTATAAACCACCCGGAGAATATCATCCCTACTCATGCATCCAGAGTTAAGAGTCTGACCACGGTAGATAGCATCGGGAAGTGAGCGGTTGTTGGCATGACAAACAAGTCATCGATGTATTGCTGAGCCAGACACGGAAAAGGTGCCTGTACATCTTCAAGGATCCGGCACTTTGACCGTCTGCTCAGGTGGAAATGCATGTCGCCAAGCGATATTTGAAATAAACTCAGCAAGTTACCATGTCGAGATGATCAAACAAACTTCCGGAACGTGGCAGTTTGCGGAGATTACGTTTGAGACGAATACGTAACGCTTCTGCGGTTCCCGTTGATACAATACTACGTACGATGATGCTTCTTTTGAGGGTCCCGCCGGTTATGGATAATTAAGATAAACGTTATCCACCAACAAAGGGGAGCGTAGCACCGGAAAACACGGCGATAACTTATCCGTCCGCTTGTTGCGCGTCCGTCTACTACCGAAACATGCTCCGTAGCAAAACGAAGATCCCATGATAGGTACGCTATGGATGGATCCATGGATACAGTATCCGTAGCGAGTAGCTAAACTAAATCACGCCAGTTTAATAGACCGACCGAGTGGGCAATGGTAAGTAAGCCAGGATTCAATATTGATGCCCGCCTTGTAATTGAGGGCCCCTGAGAAACAAACGTTGCTCTGAATGCAACCTGTCCATTCCTTTCGTTTAATGTTGGTTGATGGCAATATCAATGCTTGGTGTTATCGCATGGCTTTGAAACAAAGTACAAGGACAGGGAGTGACTACGAGACTCGAAACAACCGCGAACCGAATTCAAAGTTAAAGCATGCAACGCAAAGAATATGCGGGGATTTCGAGCGGTAATTGGAGGATAATCCATGACCCCCAGATTCCGTCTATCACGAGCCATGGAGAATAATAAGTCCAGAGCTTCGACACTGGATGTGGGTCCCCCACCCCCATCAAACCCGCGGTTTTGCGTGGCGTTTTCTTTTTACCTTACCTTGTGTGGAGTGAAGTTGGATGAACTGAGCAACTCGTTTGTAAGGTACGGTATTATCGTCAGGAAAAAAAAAAGACGAGATGCCGTTCATGGACCTGGAGCCCCCAAATAATCCGTCCACTGCAGATCGTTAGTCTATGTTGGCATGGCCATGGGTCGGCCGCTTAGGGTGTGTAACTCATAGAACGCCATCACAACGTTGATACTGCTTCTACTGTGGTTTCGAATAACAAGAATCTAGGTACTGAATTGTTGTTGTAAATGATGGGCAACATCTATCCAAATTAGTTAATCGATAGTCTAGCTCATCGGGAATAGATGTAGTGGCCGAAACCACCATCTTGATCAACCCCAATTCTCCCAAACTGGAGAACCCCCACGATCAACATCTAAGCCTAGGGGAGGTAATATCTGAGGTGCCAGTGCTAACCACTAACTAGCAGTTGCCTCCTTCCATCTGTAACCGTACAGTAATTGCCTAGTCGATCATCCCTTGCCGCGGAAGGTAACAGGGAATGAACTGCATTAGATTAGTTACAGGATCCAAGAGATTATCGCGGCAAAAACGTTTCCATTTCATGACAAAACTTGTATACGACACACTCGTGGTTTTACGGGCGTATTTTACGACAACCCATCTCGAGATAAGATACGCCTGCCTCTGCCTTCATGTCCCAAAGCTACGGTTGACAGACGTCGGCATCTCCATTGTTCGCCCTCAGAACTCGCCCGCCTGGTGGTGGAACAATTACCTCGCCCACGCCGCCCGCCTCGATTCTAGCCCTTCCACCAACGACAGGACTCGTCCTTAGCCCACATCCCGGTCGCAGCCAGTCTCGTTGATCCTCTCGAACCCGCACCGCCGCCCAGTTCGTCAGCTCCATCAGCTCCATCAGGTATTGTCAGGGATCCCGTCCCTTGTTTCGCCCCGGCCGTGCCCTATCTGAGTCGGCTCAAACATCCCATCGGTCAAATATTCATCGCTTGGCACTTTAGCGACCTTGTCTAGTAGACCTGGGTCTCGCCGTAACTATCTCGTCTTTCGCATTGCTTCCCACGCTTAACTCGATCTTCTTTATGCTGTCCTTGCGCTGCGCCTTATAGCCCCAGGAGGTACGATTCTGTCCCTGATTAGTCGCCCTCGCCTCATTCATACTAGACCTACTTCCTTCCCTTCCCCAAAGACCTGATCCTTCTCTTCTCCCCTTCTTACTCTTCTTGGTGTCGGACTTCAACTTTACCCCATACTTCGACATTATCCCCACAGGGTCCGCATTCGACACGCGCGCACTTCGCATTACCTCCCGACTATCACGAGACCTGGATTGTTCGTGTGATACATTCCTAATATTCTTTATAGAATTTATTGCTGTCGTACCTTGCTGGAACTGGGACTGTGGTTGGAATTACACGGTCGACTTCAACATTTAATATTCGAACGCTCCGAACGTTAGCAACAAACTCGAACTAATTGCGCCGGATACGAAAACCGCCTCAAGAACCGTTTGCGCATTCAACTGTACACAGCAAAACAGGCTCGTCGCCCCGCTTGAACGAGAGATACACCAGCGCGTCGAAGGCGCTTGCTCTGGAGGGTAATGAGAATTGGGTTGGCTAGGGCAATTGGGAATAGCTTCAGGACTAAGCTATAACAAGAACAGAAGTCAAGGGGTGGAACTCAAATATCGTAACAAGGAAAAGAAAAAAAAAGATCAAATGGCGGCTGTTCAATCGATATTAGCCGAACCGCTCCCCGGACCTACACCATCCATCGCCTTAAATGGCTCTACCGAACCAACCGCCATGCAGATCGACCGACCGAGTTCAAGCCCAGCGATGGTCAACGAGAGTACCTTTGGAGGCACACCAGCAAGGGGGGATACGAGGATTGTCGTTATCGTCTATGGACCAGGTCAGGAGCACATCGTCTCGATATTCGCAGAGGTGTTAGGCACGCCTTGTAGAATAAGGAATGGGTTTGAGACGGTATCAGCAGAGGATTCTGGGTTCGTTGTGGGAGTTGCAGCAAACGAGGCCAAGGGAGACGTTGCTGCGCGCAACCAAGACCTCGTTGTTGCCATAAATACTCACTGTGTGAATCTAGGGATGCCCCCCGACATCCACCTTTCTAACCATTGCGACTACGAATTCCTCTATACCGAATCGCCCTTCTTCCGCCGCGATCTTGCGAGGTTTATATCCTTCACGTTGGGCCAGGTCAATCATAATGAAGCTCTCATGGCAAAGCCAAGAACTTACTTCATTTCCACCACATTCCCAGATGTCCATGCCGCTCTGCCGAATATCGATATCCTGACAGTTGGCGCGGACGCGGTTGAAATTCGAGTTGACTTACTCAGAGAACCTCTTAGGGATGGCAGCTATTCAGAAGTCCCCAGTCTGAGCTATGTTGGCGAACAGGTTATGCTTCTCCGCCAGCGAACAGAACTTCCCATCATCTTCACGACTCGATGTGTACGAGAGAACGGGAGGTTTCCCATGGACAGACCCGAACTATACTATGAGTACCTCTATCGCGCGATACAATGGGGTGTGGAATATATCGATGTAGAACTATGGCTTCCAGAGGAAATCCGCAAGAAGCTGCATGAGCGCCGAGGAAACTCGCGCATCATGTCAGCGTTTCATGACTTCTCAGGAACCTTCCGGTGGCCGTCCAACTATGCTCAGGAGGTATTTCAAAGGTCCATGCCTTACGCCGATATCATCAAGATGATCGCTATAATCAACGAACATAACGAAAACTTCGAGCTCGAGTATTTCCGGTCCAAGATGCGTGCCGAGTACCCCAACGCCCCTCCCTTTTCCGCTGTCAACATGGGCGAAGTTGGGCAGTTTTCGAGAACACTGAACCCCGTTTTCACGCCCATCACTCACCCACTACTCCCCCTTATCGCTGCTCCTGGCCAGTTGAGTGCGGCTGAGATCAATGCCGCTCTATCTCTTCTGGGTCAGCTACCAAGGAAACGCATATACGGAATCAACAGTAGTTCGTCTCGAAGCGCCACCCCACAGGCACCTTTCTATGAGAAATGCATCAACGAACTAGGTCTGCCGCACCAATTCGCAGTTGTCGAGCGACATCCGAACAACCCCAGGAGTATGGAAGCGTGGTGTAACCAGAAGCATTTTGGAGGTGCATACCTCAACCCAGGACTACCGCACAACACCTTGACCAAGATCAGTCCGTTCTTTGCCTCATTGAACGGAGGTAACGGTCCAACTCTGACAGAGGCTGCGCGTGTAATTGGAGTCGTAGACACCATCGTGGTTCAGTCTGGTACCTCATCCAGGTCATCGTCCCCAGGTTCGATGCCCTCAAGCCCACGTCAACGACAAAGCGACTCACTTGAGTCCAATGGTCATTCTGGTTTGGGATCGGCGACTTCTCTTGTATTTGACAACGCTGGATGGAAGGGCATACTCAGCACGCTTACACGCGACCTTGCACCGTCTGCGTACTTTGGCCGTTCGGCCGTTGTTATGGCTTCATCATCAGACGACGCTGCCCCGGTTTTCTTTGCCATGAGAGCCCTCAAGATCTCCAAGATTTATACAGTCGGCTTCCGTACGCCTACCAGTTTGGCTCGAAACGCACCTCCGATCGAACCGTTCATCAGTCTCGAGAGCCTACAGCGTGCTCGATCAGTGGAAGACGATAGCGCGCCTTTTGTCATTGTGTCAGCTCTTGGTTCGGAGAAGAGTCACCTGGTCGGCATGTTGTTACGTGCGTTTGGAGGTGTCGGACCCAAAGGAGTTACGAACACGAAGAAGGTCTTCCTTGATCTGGCTGACGGAGCTGTAAGGAAGAGCTCTGATCCAGGTCTGATTGCCGAGAAGAATGGATTTGCAGCCTATGGGGCAGATGACGTTGCTGCTTTCACAACGGTCGAAAGCTTGCGGCTACTTGTCGGACAGAATGTGCCCTATAGCTTCGTGAGACTGGCAAGTGGAAGTCATCGCTATGGAGCATGAAGGGGCTGGCCAGGGTTTACGAAGACTATCATCACAGTCACCAGCGACAAGTATTGCACATGATCGTTGGAATAGGAGATCAGCCACAAGCCCAATCTGGCTCACCTACTATCGGAGTCGTCCAACATGGGAGACCGACGACGGAACAGGCTGGAGACCCGACACCGCTCTTAGTCTAGGGGTAGAAGGCAAAAGATATCCACGATGCCGAGCAGGGCCATCCAGGAAAAGAAGCAGGGAACAACACCCGGTATACCCGCGCCAAAGGTTCCCGCCGCCAAGCGCCGAATGCCATCGAGACGGTCTGGAATCCCTTGTGTTGTTTGCCAATATGGAATCTTGGCGACAACTGGCTCATCACCGCCCGACTCCGGGTTAGATAGGGCCGAGGCGGACATCCGGATGGCAATCTTTTGTGTGAGGGAAAGCACAGAGTTACATTTCGATAGGATGTCGATCTGGTGTGCAGAAAGACCCCTGCGTACAAGGGGCAATGGAGTGGGCTTGTTGTAACGGCTGCGGCGTGACCCTTCCTGGCCACCACGTCAAGGGCCAGGCCAGGCCATTGACCTCCACAGATAGGAGCACGAAGGTTCTTCCTCTTTCTGAACCTTCCGGATATGTGCTTCTTTTTTTATCAGCAGGTTATAATCGCCCAAGTATAGACTGGCCCATGCAAGATTGACTACGATATGAAGATCATGGTTGTATACGAGAACCAGTGGACTGGAAACCACCTATATGTCAGTTGAATATTACATAGACGCTTCTGGCAAACATGACCGAAGCCCAAGTTGATGACGAGATTTGAACAACCCTCCACTCCACCGTTGACGTCGCCATCTCTCTACTTGTGCGCATGTTTAGATGTGTCTGATGATCCTGTTCCCCTGCTGGATATCTTCCTGGCCAAGATGTGCCTGTACAAGCAAGATGCCCTCGACTCGTTCGATTTACGCACCCTGATGTTTTGTATGTGCGCCATGTAATCGCATTCTTACCAAATAGCAATGAGAGACTCAAGATGCAGCTCCACAATGTTCTCCTTGACCCTTGTCAACAACCTCGATGGGGTTACTGAATTCCGTATAGTACAGTACCGCCCAGGCTCTGAGTAAGATGGGGTTTAAAGGCTGTGTGAGATTCAGGGCGCTTGGTTGGGGTGGCTTCACCCTGGCTCTCACTTGGGGCCATTTGCGTCCTGGTCGGCTGTCGACGTCTGTATCCATGCCTATGCTCCCCAGATCGCAAGGTACGAGTTAGCCACTCGTGGCTTCTGTGTCGACAGACAATAAACATGGCTTTGTAAAGGAGAGGGAGAAAGCAACTGGTTTTGGGTAGATCCATATGAGACAAGGTATGGTAAGATAAGGACAATAATAGCCCCAACTCGTGCATATCGTCTTACTGTCAAGAGATGAAGGACGCCCAGTTGCGTTTTAGGGCGGCATGGCAGCCACTTTTTCCACTTGAAAGGAGTCTGCAACTTGTATATGTAGGGCTCGACTAAAGCTCAGAAGTGAAACCAAAGACGTCACCTGTCGGGATGCCGACAGACTTGCAGCCGGCAAAAGGAAGCCTGAATGTTTACCGGTGCAAAGCAATCAAGGGATAGAGATTGGCCCATCATCGGGGAGACGGATCTATAGCCCTTGGATGATAGATCTGGAAGCGGCAACTTCGGGGCAAAACTTGAACATGATGGGGTCCTAAAGCAGGCAATAGGGGGTGCGGGCAAAGACCGAATGGCTGTATGTACATGCAGAAGGGATGAGAGATGGGATGAACGAAACAACACCATGCTTTCCCGGGGTTAGTACATGAGTTCGGATGATGAGGAGGACCTTTGCAGATGCTCTGACAGGGGCGCCGGCCAAGCCGTGACACTTCACGCGTGGCCAGCACTGGTTTGTTTGCCACACATGGCTACAGTGAGGGACATGTCCCCTTGGGAACGCCTGATGTGAGCCACACCTCTTTGACTAGACAAACGTGTTGTGCGTGCTAATGCTGCACCACAAGAGATCCGGACTGCAAATCCACACACATGGTGGGTTTGCACAGAGACAACATCCACCATGGGGCTCGGCGAAACGTCTCGGAGAGAAACAAAGGTTAAGTGTATCAGGTCAAGCTTAGAGACCTAAAGATCCGTTTCCTCAGTATGTAGACTTGGTGTAGCGGAAACCTCCAACTGAATAAACCGGTCAAGATCAAATGAAGGTGGTTCAAGGGGCGGGTGGAGATGTGTGATAGGGACGATATGGTACATACAAAGGCACGAGAAGCAGCGCAGGCGCCTATGCGGAATGGCTTTGGTGGCACGCAGCCGCACTCGTTGGCCTCCTAGCGGGCACCAATCCATCTTCTCTACCAAGTCATTTAGCAAGACTAGCAACGAATCAACTGATACCTACATGTCCTTGTCTGGAGTTGTCCAGATCAAGTAACGAAGTTCTGGGAACTCAGGGATGACCTTAGCCCTACCGGCCATGATCGGCCTAAACCTCGATCATGGTTAGCTAGTATATTTGGGTATCGCGTTAGAAGGCTTGGACTAAAGATCTTGAACTCACTTGTGGGCATCATACTAGTGGACAAGCGAGATGTAGCATTAGAACTCGCGATGACCAGGCCTTGACTGACACAACCAAGAGAAGGAGTCACAGGCTCGACAAGAGTGGCCAGTTTCTCGAATTGACTCTAAAGTAGCATCAAACTCTTCTCCAGAGCTCAGGTGTCGCTGGAATCCAGCATTCTTTGCTTGAACTGCCGTGCTGAACGATCCTGACAACGGCACCTGGGATTTGGGCCGAAGCGAGTTGGAGAACATCCACCCATCGGTGGAGAATGAGACCACTATGTGTGAAGCAGCGACCCGTATATGTTCCGGGGTCGGTGGTCGTTCTTGTGCAAGCTTGGGCGAGATACCGTAGTGGTAAGGGCGAACTTGATGTAAACTTACAACAGCTTCTTGACGTAAGAGAGGTTGATGTTCCTGAGGTCAAATTCCTTTCACTGGAGTGCGAGAGTATGGCTATACACCTATTACCTACATACGACATATGTACCCGAGTCCAAGGTGCCATTTCGTCCCGTCTAGTCCATGCCAGCAGATCCCTGGGAGCCAAGAATCTCGGACAGTGGTTGAGCGGGCCATTGCAACACGATATGAAGGCTCAGAGTAATATAGATCAGCGCCATATATCAAGAAGACAAGCATTGGCGCCCTACACAGAGGGACATGCGATGCAGGTGCTTCTGCCTATTCGGCGCTTGTTCTGCCCAGTCTCGCTACTCACCTTTCGAAACTCGCCGCTACCGACAAAAAAGCGCAGAATTGAGGGCGCATGTATCTAGACCGCCATCGGGGGCAGTTCTCCGGGTTTGGCAAGGTCCAAAGATTCAATTGTATTGCCCAGTCCGAGTACGCAAATCAACAAGGAAGAGCGAGATTCTCATAATCAGTTTGTAAGCTTGATGCCATCAGGATGATCTCAGATGTTGAGCCATATCTAACGACGCGGCTGGTTTCATCTTTAGGTGAGCCAGTCAGATTCTTTGTGTGCGTTAGTTGAGCAAGGACAGGTTTGAAGGGCTTAGGTACTCGGAGCGTGAGAATGGTTCGATACCTAAACCAATCCATACCAGGTACGAATCGGGCACCTGGGGTAAAGTGGAGGACGACACCCGGGACAGTCGAAAAAAGGCAGGGAGGCCGGCATTGCTAAGCTCGCACATTGTGCTTCTGGAAAACAATGGCGCCAAGCTTGGTCTTTCACTAGGCTGATAGCCGTGTCTCGAGTCCTTGAACGGAGATTATGCAAGCCTCACAAGTCTCGCAAGCCCGAGCCTGTTGGGTTTAGTCCATTCACAAAGCTTCAATGCGTAAAGCAGTGGCTCGGCATTGTCAATACAACACTCTTACGCACTGGCCAGTCTTAGTGTAGAAGATTGATTAGTACTGCGTAGCAATATCAGACCTCGACAGGGCACCGAGGCGAGGTCTGGTGCGGCAAGAAAAGCCACTTGAACGTGGATTGACAAGGATCCTTGGAAACCCATGAACAATTCCAGGGGTTTCGAACGGCCTCAAGATCCAAATCGGGGGAGCAAGTCCGGCCATGGGGACGTAGAAAAAGCACGCACCACACGCCGATACTAGCCAGGGTGTTAGCCTCATGATGACTTCAAGCTTATACTGGGGAGAGCGCCAACACAGCAGCCGAGTCGAAGGGGTGCCCTGGTCAAGCTAATGAATGCGAATCTTTGCAGCGTCAGCACTGATTGACATGAAATGGAGAATGATAAACCGCCACAAGTTTACCTTATGCAAGCCTTATGGCTGCAGAAGATGCCTGTATATCCCCACATATGCAGGTCCGACATTTCCTTGTCTTGCTTGTTGAAAGTGCTGCTGTGAAATCTCTTGTATGTATGGCTTGAGGTAGTGATATCGGCTTCTGAGACATGTGTGATATTTGAGCGCCCTGGTTATTTTCGAGGTCAGATATCCAGGTCCCGAGAACCCGGAGAGGAGAAACCGATACAGCCCGATATCTTTAAAGGGGCTCAATCGTATCGAAGCGTTAAGAAATTAAGAAGTCGCTGTCGATAGCCCCTCTTGGCTCCGCTCAACCTCACCTGAGAACATCTCGGCGGGAGTGGAGCGCCGGGAGAGCCGTCACGTCACGTCATCTCTCAAGTATTGACATGGCTTATAACAAACAATGCTGAAGAACCCCCAGAACGGGAGACAAGAATGAAAGCTGGACACATAACTGCTGCAGCCGCCAACATGAAATATGGTTTTGACAAGGCGAACCACCACTGGCGCTTAAACGACGTCTTCCTCTCGGACCCGCTAGTCGCTCGGCCGACTCTTGAAAGCCAAGATCATGTATCATCAGACGTTAGTTCCCGCTTGGTAGACTATGTTGCAATCATCACAGACCTCACAGGCCCCCTTGAACAACCAAGTTCAAGGGGGGGAGAAAAGAGGTTCTCCGGAGATACGCCTAAGCCTAGCTCTGTTGACGACCCACGGTCAGGGACTTGGGAAGATCTCGTCCCCATCGACGGGAGCTGGGATGGGCGAAATACCACGAGATTCACAGAAGCCCTGTGAGTGCTCGATCCATTAGCAGAATATCAGTGGAAGGGGTCTAGAATGTGGCAGGCTGAGCAAGGGCTTAGAGCGTCAGGGTAGCAGCCCGTACGGGAACCAACGCACTGAAGCTTAGGAGAGCGTAGTATTGATAAGGAGACCCAGGATGTTGTACCTAATCGATGGATCCAAGCGTCAGCCGTTCGAAGTTCGGATGATACATAGCCAGGATCCCGACGGGCGGTCTGTAAGGTACGCTGGTAGCTAGCGGAGGCGAGGACGGAAAACATAGGATAGGATGCTAATCTTAGTTCTTTGATCTGGCCTCCGATCGTCGAATGGAGCACCCGGAGATAAGTGCATATAATATGTTTTGTTTTTGCGGAGAGATTTCATTTGTCTTGGTTGAAACGATGCATGCAGGTGCGTGTGTGTGATATAATGTGATATGGTGCATAGGGCATATGTACAGTAGGTAGAGTATCGAGTGACGACGATGGCATCGAGAGTTCTGTGACAGACTCTTTTAGATCCTGCCTCTAGAGTTTCAGGCTCACCAAAAAAGCACAAGCAACAAGCAGCCTATCGCAGTTGCCCAGCTTGTCGTCCGTTACGCCCCGCCCTAGGTACATAGTGAACCTTACCAAGGTTCCATTGGATTGTCAGGAACGGCCCCTGTGGCCCCATTAAAGCCCCAAACAACGCTGTTCCCGCTATGCTTAAGCGAAGCGTCCGCTAACGAAGGTACCTTACAGTAGGCCCCGGCCTCCACCTTACTGGACAGGGCATTCAGGGCACTCCCGTTGTCAGTAGTGCGACTTGCTCTCGCTCTGCCGTGGCCATGCCATGTGCGATGGAAAGCACGTTGTGCTAATGGAAGCAAAGCATGGACGGCAGGTGCGAAATGACAGGCAGAAAGCGGGGAGCTTGGACCGTACTGTTCCCAAACCATCCTCTCCAGCTCCCATCTTGACACTTACCTAGCCCACAATGGAACACTCCCGACGCCTTCTACGTACGCATTTCAGTTCTCGCCTTACCTCCATGGCTATAGCACCTTAGTCTATCCCGACGGGCTAGCCAGGTCCCTATTGATGCCTCTTGCACTTCACAGCTGCGTAGACCCGTGGGCCTGGGTCCGGCATTGACCTTGACTTTTGATCAAGCCCCTGTTCGGCCTCAGCTCGTCGCTCAAGCCGATAATAAACAGCATCTTTGCCCCTGTTTCGCCCTACTGTTTCTTGGTTCGCCGAGCTGCAGAACGCAGAACGCAGAACGCAGATCTAGAGCCAGAGTTCAAGTTGTCGACTAGGAATTGCCAACTTGGTGTCGTCCTATATCAGATATCAAGATCAGGATCAGGATCAGGAGGCGCTTTATTACCACGCCGGCGGTTACAGCACTAAGCAAGCCAAGCCAAGCCGACGTCAATGACCAAGAGAGGAATTGCTTCTAATCGCTGTCGACCTTGTCCCTGCCACTTTCGCTAATAAGAGCCCGAGTTTCTGGTCGCGGAGCTTGAGACCCGCATGGTCCGGCGTCCCTTGCACAAGTGAATGCGTGTGTATTCTATACTAGTCCTTGTCAGCCTGGTGGCAATAAGTCGTCTAATCTGGCACAAGGAGTCCGCTTTTCAGGGTGACTTGGTGAGAGCGAGGGCTCGAGGACGTTTAGGAGTGAGACCGAGTACGCACGCCTCGTTCACGCTCTAGCCCACGACTCGATTGAGCCAACATTTCCGTACCTATCTAGCATCAAAACAACAGAAGCCGGAGAAAACAGACAGGATCGACAGATGCCTCGGGGTAATGCTACGCTTAATAGAGCACCAGAGACGAACGGCTTCAGGGCATGCAGTTCCCCGGTTTGGTGCTTTGGGGGCCCATATGTTAATACCGTCATTGGGGGTGTAGCCTGTCGGTTGGGGGCGACCATCCTATCCTCCCTTCATCATAGTCGCCATCCCCTCTGAGCGCTCCAATGACAAGGCTGGTTCAGACGCCAGCAAGATGCACTCGCTGCCTTAAAGAGTTTATGCTGGTGCTGGCTACATGTTCACGGGAACCCATGCTTGTCAGGCTTGTCAGGCTAGAGTCAGCATTCAAGAAACAGTCGTGGAGCCGACCACAAAGGGACTCCAATCTTGAGCTCCGTTTCCCCACCATGATCCATCCCAACATCGACACCACCATCTCATCATTCATGCCCGCACCCCGGTCCTGTCACTAGCCACCTCCACATTGGCAACGACCAGAATGAGACCGGCGACTGGGGTTCGGGTCGGGTCAGTCGTGCAATTAAGGGCCTCCGAAGTCAGTCTACTATGTACCGTCTTGTCCCATCTTCTACGACGCCTCACCTTACTTCTAGGCTCGAACTCCTCTTTCCATTTCCGTCCTTATTTCTGTCTATGTTGCTGGGCCTCTTGATAGCATATCAACTCTACTCCAAGCACTGTTCTGTTTGCACAATCATCATCGCCGTTGATAGCACTTCGACGCTGCCAACTAACTCACTACTGCGGCCACACCTTCGAAAGAGTGCTTGAATCTGGTGCCGCTCGGAATGATCAGCATCGTTTGACCTTACGAACTTTTACATCATATTCTTTCGTCTTTTACACCTCATCTCCTACTTGCGACAAGATATCATTTTAACCAGCACCTGCTTGAACATCGACCAACAGAACAACGATTTCGAATACCGACAACTTTCTTCATTCGTTTCTACCAGCTCAGATATGACTACTTCTATATACGACGCCATGAACGTCCCTCATATACCCGGAGTCCACCCTGTGGCCATTCCTCGACCCCAGGTTGGCATTGAACGCCTCCCAACTCGTCGCATGAGCAATGAACCACGAGAATCAATGAACTGCAAGTCATGCAGGAAGCGAAAGGTGAGACAGTGGTATCAATTCGCAAAGAACTAATCCTAACCGATGTGATTGTAGATCAAATGCAACCGACTCCGACCATCTTGCGAGGCTTGCCAGGTTTTTCAATGTCCTTGTGTTTATGGTAAGTCACCAATACTTGACTGCATAAAGCCTTCATGAACAGCTCTCTGAAAAAATCGTCTTACCCATTTGAGAGCCATCTTGACCTGTACTAATTCAACCCGCAGATGCTGTGCCCAAGAAGCGTGGGCCAAAGACAGACGTATTAGAAGCGCTTCTGAAAAGGGTAGATGGGCTCGAGGCAAAGCTTAGAGAAAAGGGAGAAGACGATGTGTCACTTGCAAGCTCGAATTTGCCTGGGGCTGGAAAGGGAGAAGCCTCTGAGACTGGCTCTCAAGGCACTGAGGTTGGCGAGTCGATAGCCAAACGTGCTGCTGTCGATGCACGCGCCTCTCCTGGCGATACAGCATCTCTTTCACCGCATACGCCAGTAGCTCGGTTCGTTTCTCTGCTACTTTTGTACACGGACGTGATCACTGACTCGTTGTTTCTAGGGACCTGTCTCCCCCTCCGGCCCAAGCCGAGGCGCTGCTTGACACCTACTTCGCCAGGTTCCATGGCAAGCCTTATTACATCGTGGACGAGTCTTCAATCCGGCAAAGACTTCAACTTAACCAACTTCCGAGGTTTCTTTCTTTCGCCATTTCGGCGGTGGCAGCGAGGCATGTTTCCCCTCCTCAACAGCACGGACCCCCAACTGACCGTTCCTTAGACACACAACCGACCCTAGCGGGTATCAAGCTGCTGCTAATCTTAGTGAGGACCTTGCAGCTCGTGCTAGAAGGGAAATCAACACCGATGAGCCATCAATAGATGGATTACAAGCACTTTTGCTACTAGTCAGCGCCTTCACTGCAACTGGCAAGGGGAAGAGGGCCTACATGCTCATGAGTAAGGCCCAGCCAATTTAACTTGTTGCTGAATATGTACTAACGAGTCCCAGCGAGTGCCACTGGTATGGCCATGGCTCTTGAGATACACAAGGAAACGGATGGCCAGGCCAGAATGACGCCAGTTGAACGGGAGATGCGACGCCGGCTCTTTTGGACTTGCTACTTGCTTGACCGATTTCAAGCAACCGGATCGAAACGACCGAGTCTTATTAGCGACAACACTATTATGCTGCGCCTTCCCTCCTGGTCCCCGAACTCATCTTCACTTCCTGTCGAGGGGGAATCCTTCCAAACCGGTTCGAACCTCCAGTATTTTCAAGGTAGTGACAAGAAGCCGCAAGGAAGCATGGGCATGCTCATTGACATTACCCGCGTTCTTGGAAACACAAACCGATACTTGGCAGCAGGTGGTGTCAAGGGCGACTCCCACTTCCCCTGGCACACCCTTTCGACTATTTCTAAGATCCGACAGGATCTCGATGTTTGGGCCTCTGGAACAGAAGAAGTCTTTGCCAACCTCAATGCGCTATTTGGACAAGCCGATTCGACTATACTATTGCTCAGCAAGGTCATCTACCACCTCATTCACTGTCTCATCTACCGACCATTCCTTCCCATCGACCTAGCAGAGCTTGCCGAAACAGGACAACACCAGTCATGGCAGATTGAAGCTACCAACATGTGTTTTCTCCACGCTAACGCCATCATGGAGCTTATTCAACTGGGGAAACAGGCGGGAATTGTCGACTGGCCTGCATTTGTCGGATATTGTGTTTGCACTGCAGGAACAGTTCACGTTCATGGAGCTCATTACAGCCAGCAAGGAAGCCAAGGCGAAGTAAATGTCTTCAGTTCCGCGACAGACTTCCTCTCCCGAGAGATGCAATTTTTGAGTGAGCTTCGGTATGCCTGGGCCACAGTACAGCACCAGCGCGAGACATTGCAGGATATCAGCCACGCACATGGAGAGTTGGTAAAGGCACTGGCACGCACCTCTATGCGATATACACCTGGGTTTCACAGCGAGGATTTCTTTGACCGCTATTCCAACATAGGAGGGCCCGGTGGTCCATCTTTCAGTTTTGATGCGGCCAACCTCCGCCTTTCGGATGTTGTTGTCGACATGGGTGCAGGGCCTACCGCCGATGAGACTCCACGAAGTACAGATGGACCCCAGCGTCCCAATCTCAAGCGCAAGAACACGGCGCCACCAGGACCTGTTAACCGAAGACGACCAGACGTTAAAGTTATTTCGAGCCTCGCACCATCCGCAACAGGGCTACCCACTCCAGGTACTGCACGCCGGTCATTCTCATACACTGCCAGCGGGATGCCGCATTCTTCACCAGGCCTCCTCGCAACCCCTACATCACTGCCAGCCCATCATGAGAGCCAAGACATGTACGTTATGCATGAGCATATGAACGATGCTTCTGCGAATAACGCTGCAGTTGCGGCGGCAGCGGCAGCAGGTTTCACCATGTCACCCAACACGCATGGCGTTTCGGCTCACACTATGCACCCAATGAGTGGCGCCCCTTTCAGCCCCCCTTATAGCTATGGCTCTGGATCGAGTATCACTAATGCTGGCCCTGGGATGATCAACGAGGCCAACGGAGGTTACGATGCCATGTTCGGTACAGTACCTACGAATGCGTTTGGCAGCCCTGCCGCGTGGCATGGGGACGACAGTCACAACAAGATGCACCCGCATCAGACCAGAGCGGCGGCGAGCCCTGGAGCTCGCAGCAACAACGGCAGCACAGGAACGGGCCAGGGAGAAGAGAAAGACCCATTCTTAGCACTCCTGGAGCAACTTGCTGAGAATGAGCACCGATCTCAAAATGGCCATGGTGGCGACCTTGACTTCTTCCTTGGCAACTCGGCTGTGAACTCTTGAGATCAGAGTCCAGGGATCGATCATGTTTACTTTTTTGTTATGATTACTGTTTGAGTTACCTAGATCCGAAGGTGGAGTGAAGGATGGCGTTTAAATATTATTGACAAGTCGTTGGAAGAAGTTTCAACCAAGGCACGGCTTGAAGCAAAAGCTGTTATGCTTTATGATTCCGGGGGCGCAATGGAAACTTGCAGCATTTACAGGCGCACAGGCGGGGATGTTGAGTCAATGGAAGTTTCATGAGGGCGGGATCCTCAAAGAAATAACGAGTTGGTAATGAAACATTTTGGGACAAAAGCATAAGTTAGCCAGTCAGTTGGCTCCTGTACACTAGGTTCGAAACAATCGAACACGAAGACGAAACAAAGTCGAGCAAAGCAAAATGAAACGAAACATGAAATAACTAGCAAACATGGCTCCATTGTTGATGAAGTAAATATGTTATTTTGTGTTGTGAAGTGGGTTCATAGTTTAGGATAGTGGCTGAGGCTGAGAATATGCTCAGTTAGAGCAAGTAGTAAGGGCTGTAAGGGTAGCGAGTAAGTTGGGCGTGTAAACTCTAATGAGAGCGTTCGGGGGTTAGGATTGGAGCGCTTCGTATTTGGAGATCACCACCAAAGTTAGCAAGGCAGTAATAGTAGTGTTGCAGCGGTGGTAGCGTGGTAGCAGACCGTAGCAAGCGTAGATCGTGTCGCCTTGCTAAGTTGGGTAAGGGTGAGTTACAGCAAACTTAGTGATGAGCCTGAAAAGAAGCTTCCCTGCTAGCGCCAACCGGCAAGATCTCTCTAACGGTGTTCCATTCCATGGTCAAGGGTCAGGGATTTGGGGTCGACTTGGACTGACAGGTGGTGCCCTAGGGGAGGATAGGGCTGTGTAAATGATGGTTGAGGCGGGTGTGCCCAGAGATTGGCCTAGTCTGGGACAAAAGAGGGACCAGCGGCCCGAAGAGCCACAAACCAAGGGTTCATCCAAAACAAGACGTCAAAGCGAGATTGGGCAGGGGTGTAGCATCGGTCAACTTGTAAGAATTGGGAAAGCATTTCGCAGTGGCCGTGCGTGATTGGGTCTGGCTACGATCTACTCTATGCAAAACACTATGCACGTTCGCATAAATATGTGGAGATGGGGCGGGACATGCCGTTCTATAACGGGCGGTCTATGCGTGCATAATTGTGTACATGGATCTGGCATTATGCATCATGATATGATCAGATATGAGATACAGGCACATGTTTGCTTTTTCGTAAATCAGTCCAATGCTTTTACATGATTCTGCTGTTTTTATAGTAGTAGTACGCAATTGTCGTCATGCAGATGTAATATCTCTAACGTTGGATTGTTTTACAAAAAGTTACTTCAGCACCGTCATTGCATAGACGCTTTAACGGCCAAAGCTGCTATAGCATGTTTGAACTATCCCAAACGACACCTGTAACATTTGTGCATAAACATTCTATGAATCATGACAACTCCGCCAGTCTATCGTGCGATCATGAGTTCAACCGTTCGATCCAAACTCCAAACCCGGAAAGCAATCAACTCTAAATCTGTCGATGCCATGACATTAGCTTTGCCCTAACAATCCAACGCCCACGTTCAAGCTTCACCAACACCCTCATTCTCCGTCACAACGGCCCTCGCCGCTTCTTCATCAGCAGCCTCCCATTCATCCTTCGGTGCTGACCGCCCCGTCAAGGCTTGAAACAAAATGACTACAACACTCAAAGTAGCCATGGCCTGCCAGACACCTCTAGTGGCACCGGCATAGCCTTCTATAGCGATGTCCTGCTCTGCAGAACTCAGTCCACCATTGTGCACCAACCCCGGCGTGTTGACAAGGTCAGACACTAATCTCTGCCGGGCATCGCTCAGGTGTTCTCCGCCGTCCAGCTGCAGGAACCCGGCTACCAGGCTACTTCTGAGCAGTCGGTAGAAGACACCTCCTGCAACCGCCGTGCCGAAGCTCGACCCAGATCCTCGGAACGTGCCCAGCAGGCTGGTAGCGATGTAGCGAGTGTCATCATGGCTCAGATGCAGGATATGTGCAAGAGTGTAGTTAACTCCCCCGCCAGTTGCAAGGCCGTTGACCAAGACGACAAGGATGAAGAGCACAAGAGGAAGGCTGGTCGTACTGATAAGCGAGAGAGCGTATGTGCTGACGGTGAAAATCGCCAGGGCTGAGATGGACGGGAGCCAGAATGCACCGCTTCGGCGCACGTGGAACCAGCCGACGAGGATACCGCCCAGGCCAAAGCCTATGTTTGTAGGGATCAAGATCGAGCCTGCAGCTGCGGGCGCAGAGCCGCGGACTGCGAGCATGAAGATGGGTGCGTAGAAGAGGACGCTCCAGCGAGCGATCATGAGGCCTAGTTGGGCGAAGCATGAGAATAGGATGCCTCGTGACGAGAGGACCTTGACGGGTATGATGGGGTCTGCAACCAAGTAGTTCTCTACTGCTAGGAAGAGCAGGAGGATAGCAGGTGCGAGACACAGAGGTATGATCTGTATATCATCTGCGATTGCGTAGAGGAAGAGGACAATGGCTATGGTCTTGATATATGAGTTAGTGACCATCTTAACAATATCCGAGTAAGAGCTCAAGGACTTACCAGGAGTCCAGCTCCGAGATAATCTATCCGTGCGAGCTTCTGTCGAGTTGAAGTCTTGGTATCATGAGTTTCCGCAGCCGCGGGTATGCTGATAAACACTCCCAGGCCTGTCGCAAAGGCAAAGGGAATCTGCCCCCAGAACAACGGCCGCTGCAACTTATTAGCCACAACTTCGTTTAGAACTCGCTGTTTATAACTCACCCATCCAATAGCCGGCATCAACCCTCCAAACACAATGGCCCCGAAAGAAACGCCAGCCGTGAAACCAGCATTGATCAAGCCCAGAACGAGGCCCCTTGACTTCTCGCTTGCTAACTCTAATCCGATGATGATGGCTAGCGACAAGACTCCAGCAGCGCCTACGCCTGCGATAACTCGTCCAGCAACAAACACCCCATACGAAGTCGAGACAGTGCAGACCAGGCCGCCCGTGGCTATGAGAGCCGCAATGGGGAGGATGAGGGTTCTTGGTGGGAAGATGGTTGCCAGACGGCCGGTTACAGGCGCCAGAGAGGACATGGGGATGAGATAGGCGCTGGTAAACCACATGGCGGATGAACCATGCGATTCAAGCTGGGCTGCAACAGCACCTTGGATCAGAGTCATGCCGGACATGTTGCATGCTGGGAACGTGTTAGCATGTTGCGATAAGTGTAAGACAGAGGGAGGAGATAGGGGATGAATAGTCTCATACCTGTCAAGAAGATGAGAAGCCATAAGCTCAATCCAATTGCAATAGCCCTTGGTAGAGGGATGTGCACCTTAGATTGAGCTGAAGCCTCGCTCTCGACATGGCGAGAATTGCCATCTTTCTGTGTGCTGGACTCTAACGACGAGCTTGAGCTAGAGTCAACAAGCAAAGGCGTCTCTTCAGTCACAAGCGACGCGTCGTCACGGACACGGGAAGACGGACCCGGCGCGCCGGAGCCGGAGGTCTGCACCGGAGAAGTCATGATACCGGGTGTTTACAACTACCACTACAGTACGAGGTAGACAAGAGTGTGACACGACCACCAAAAAGTCGAAACTATGTCATGACCAAAAAGAGGAGGATGGCAAGTCTAGAGGCGCGCCGGGGGCTGAGGGGATGACGTTGGTGAAGCCGAGATTGTCGCCATGCGGCCGATGACGTTCGCGACGGGGGGGATACGAAGCGCCCGGAGATCGGAGGTCCGAAATTCCGGAGTTGGACCGCCGACGACAGGTGCCGACTTGGCCGGTTGGCCTCGGTGGCTTCTGCGGCGGGAGGAAAGGTTAATGCCACAACATGGTCAATTTTGCCAAGAGATGGTTTGCAAAAGGCCCTGGCTAGTCTTTGTATGTTATGAGATGGTTTTGTTTAGTATTTATGAAAAGTGCGGTATTTAGAAGATCTTTCATATGTGAGGGTTTCTGAGCTCCGCAGACAAGTCCAATGTTGGTTCGATACACATTTTACATTCAGGCTCTGAGGAACACAGCAGTGTGTCAGTCCCCGCATCTCGAACCGGGTATTTCAACGTACGATGAGTAGCATATAAACTCATGGCATTTGATATTTTGCAAAGCCGATTTACTCTCGGAAATCGCAATCTGCGGTTAGCGGGAAAAGACCCTGCGTCTGTCTCGGCTACAAGCGTCTCGGGCCACTGCATGAGAAGACAGGGAGTTGAATTGGCTTGGGCAGAGATTCGACGTGGCAGTCGTCTAGATCCCCTAAAGTCGCTGGCCGCTGACATGGCACAAAACGCTTTCACTGCTTGACTCTCAGTGGACGAGAAGAGATGATCCCTGTGGAGAGAGATCTACTATAATTACTCGCGCCGCCAGGTTGATGGGGAGGCGAGCGCCAACACCCAACAACCTACACGAAAAAGACAAGAGAACAAAGACCAGTCGAGGCCATGCCACCCGGCGATTATCGGCTTGGTCCGTGACCGACGTGCATGTTTGGCTGCAGATGCCGTGTGATTTGACTATTTTGCTAGTTGGATGTTTTTTTTTTCCCTTCCTCTGCTGTTGCGGTGAAAGGTCGAAAAGGGCCAGAATCTCAGTTGTCACAAAACTTTGCGGTCAATCAATTCTACGTTGTAACGTCGGACATGTAGGCGTCGCTAATGGCGGACCGGCGATCAAGGCTTGATGAAAGCTTATCGACATGTCATCCCTGTCAAGAGACATGACGTATGATTTTGAAGACTTGTCTTTGGATGAAGATACTGTACCTAAACCCAGGGAGAAAGCAGCAAGTGGGGGATGATGGAAAAGAGGCCGAGGAGCGACGGCACGTCGGCGCGGGATATCAAAGAAAATAAGCATTGAGTGGCTTGTGGCTTTTCAGCCATGAATCAATGGGACAGCAGCGCAAAGCTCAGCTCAGTCCATTGTTTGATGGAGTGATTCGAGATCGGGCAACAGCGGAGCCGCGGCAATCAATAAGGGGAAACAAAATAGGCACCGAGATTCCCAGCGATTGTGTTGGCTGTGGGTGTTGTCATGTTACTATTGCAGAGTTGGCTCTAGAGGTTAGGCGTTGTATCGCAGGGTCAGCCGTTGACGGTTGTTGGCCGCCAAAGTTGAGGGAGACAAAGGCCCGAAACGAGAAACCCCATGATGTAAATAGGAACAAGAATGGCATCTCAATCCCATTTGCGGGTAACGTTTCGCATTCATGGGCCGGGCTGAGGGGAGGTGGTGCAACTGGAGGTGATGATGATGATGATGACGATGACGATCCAAGGGCATACAGTACGTAGTCGAAGCTATCAATCATCCATTCATCACGCGTCAATGTCATTTCCCCTCAATCCGCAGGGCGAGGGATTTTAGCTAGCATTGACCATCATTCCCCTCTTTAGGCGACCGAACCAAGGGCCAAGGGGAGCTCTCAGTGGTGCTTAAAATTACATTCGCAAAACCCGGGGATCTGAACTGGGAGTTTATACGAGAGGATAGGATCTGCTTGAAGAGTTTTCTCTCACAGGATATGCATTATCCATGTAACAAGCACTGGGTAAAATACAACCTTGATGATGAGCTTGGGTTCAATTTATCCACCCCGGACATTAGGATCCATTGAATCTGCTGTCGTTCCTAGACGAGTTTAGATCAATTAGCCAATAGTAGCTGTTGACCCCAGAATTACCTAACAGTCCTTCCTTCAGTCACCTGACCCTAGCCAAAAGATTGGATGTCTTCCCATCAAGTCGGTAAATATTCGCATGTAGTACTACGCAAAGGGACTCGGCTTGAGGTTGATATCCAATTGATTTCCCCGCGCAAGTTCTCGTGGTTGCGGCACTTTAAAATAGTCCAAAACTCTACTTGGATCTGTCTCTTTTGTCTCTCACCGTTTTGAAGCACCTTTAAGGAATGCCGTTGTGGAAGTATCCACCTCGCTGGATGCTTCTTGTTCCCATCCATCCAACTCTGATTTAGCCTCCCGAATGCCGGCGGGGCTGTCGGGCCCCCCCGCTTGGCATTGCATCCGACCCTGCCTGACCTCACTGTCGGTGGCTGAACTACCCGCTAAAACCGCTAAAAAGACCATCCCCGTTTTTTTTTTCTGCCTCCCTCAGCGAAAGCAAGCGCTGTCTGGCGGGCGGTAGGCGGTCTTGCTGGACCGCATCCCACAACTGGGGATTCATAACCTTGCAGCCCAGGATAACTCTGACTGAGCCTTTGCTTTGCCTTTTCTTTTTGCTCGGCTGATGCTGGCAAACCTCGACTTGCGCGACAAATTATCGCTTACTACATCGTCTCTCCTTCTCACCTTCCTGTTGCTTAGACTTAGTAGTCTATCCTATCACCAAGTATCGGTTCACGACGGGAATACGCCGCCGCAAACCGCTGACGAACCATATAATATCCGCGCCTGACGGCTACGAATCGAGCTGCTTAACGTTCCAAACCGCCAAACTCCAAACCAGGATCTACCGAAAACCTTCACTTGACGTTACCAGTAACCACTTCACTTACGTCGACCGGATACTCGACTCTTTGGAAGACATGGCATGTCCGTCCAGGTAGCAACGGCCCAAGCTTCATCAAGCCAACCCACCAACACCAACTCAACCCAGCCTCGCTCTCGAGTAAAGAGTCCATGTCTCTTCAAATTCCGACCTCGACATGTCCGACTCGGCCTCCACTGACGATGGAGGCATTCCCGATCGCGGGCCGGCCGTTTTCGCCGTTACGACGGCAACTCTCGTCCTCGCTACCGTCTTTGTCGCCGGTCGAATGGTCTCAAGGACCTTTATTGTTCGGAATATTACCTGGGATGACCGCGTCATGATTCTAGCATGGCTCTTCGCCTTTTTCCTCTCCTTCACCATCTGCTTTGGAGTTCACAATGGCCTTGGAAAACACGATGAGAACATTGACGAGCACCGATTACCCGCCCTCCGCCGCTGCGAATACGTCTTTTCCATCATGTACAATCCCGCCTTGATGGCCACCAAAACGTCTATACTGATATTCTATCTCCGACTGGCCAAGCATACCCAAAGAGTACTTCGATTCGCCTCCTGGTTGACACTCGCCATTGTCAATATCGCTGGCATTATCCTCACATTTATGAACGTCTTTCAATGTCGTCCAACCTCGGCCGCTTGGGATGTTGACCATGACGAACACGCGAAATGTATACCACTACTTACCGAGTTTATCTGCTCCTCACCCGTCAACATCGTTACCGACTTGGCTATCCTCGCTCTACCTATACCCGTTCTAACTGGCATGCGCCTGCCGTCTCGTCAAAAAACGATTCTGGTTCTCACGTTTACAGTCGGAATTTTCGTTGCTGTTGTTGATGTGGTGAGAATTTACTACTTGCAGCAAGCCATCACAACAACCCCGACTAGCACCACCGGCGACCCTCAATCGAGATTTGGCGGACAGACCGACTTTGCTTGGAATGCCTCACGGTCACTCATGTGGAGTGCCGTCGAGGTCAATGTTGGAATGATGTGCGCTTGCGTACCGACCCTGAAGCCTCTGGTCCTCAAGCTGCTGCCCTCCATGCTCTACGACCCCGATGGAACCAGAGCCAGCACACCAAAAGGGCCCAACGACTCGGATTCGCCTTCGACAGGTCACCGCGCCAGTATTCAGCAGCCTCCACCTGTCGCACAGCCAGGCATGCAGCCTCCGCTCAATGACACTCCTTTGAGCGCTATGGAGTTTCTAACAACGCCGTTCGATCAACCAGCTCCGACGCGCCCTCCGCAACGGACCGAACAAAGTAATGGGACGTTTCAAACCTCGACAACCATGACATCTTCGACTGGAACCGTTGAGGGCGTCTACTTTGGCTTTGTCAACATGGCAAAGCCTAAAAGTATGCTCAAATGCAACAAAAAGGAGTCTTTCAAATACTGCACGATTGTCTCCATCTTGTTCCTGTTATGGGGTATATCATACGGCCTCCTCAATACGCTAAACAACGTTATTGCGGCTGTAGACAACATGACCACCGCAGAAACCCTTGGCATGACGTCTGTCTACTTTGGAGGGGGTTACTTCTTCGGGCCGCTGCTAGTAGGCGAATGGATCCTTCGGCGCGACGAGCATAACCGATCGAAACGGCACAAGGGTAACGGTCACGATAGCGTTGGTGGCTTCAAAGTTACTTTCATCGTTGGTCTCTGCTTTTATGGCATTGGAACCGTTATTTTCTGGCCTTCAGCTGTCACCCAATCATATGCCGGATTCATGCTCAGCAACTTCGTTGTCGGTTTCGGTCTATCAATTCTGGAAGTTGGCGCGAATGCCTTTTTGATACTATGCGGTCCCCCCGAATACGCCGAGACCCGTGTGCTTTTGGCTCAAGGAATTCAGGGTACTGGCAGTGTCCTCAGCGGCCTTCTTGCGCAGAAGGTCTTTTTCAAGGGCATTGTTGAGCAGAACAACGCGACGAGTATGACGCTCATCAATGTTCAGTGGACTTATCTCGGTATCACCCTACTCTGCGTTGCCCTGGGTCTATTCTTCTACTACATGCCCCTTCCGGAAGTGAGTGACCGTGAGCTGGAACAGTCAGCCAAGCACCTCCCCGTGGATCCCCAAAAGAAAAGAGGCGGTCTACAGCTGCGCACCTGGAGTCTGATCCTGGCCGTTATCGCTCAGTATACATACGTGGCTGGCCAGGAGTGCAGCAGCATCTATTTCCGCAGCCTCATGATATCTATACTCCCTAACCATCCCACGACTGGCGAAGAGGCTACAAGCGGTGCCACCGACACGCCCAACCCTGACAAGCCTCCCGGCATTGCCCTCTCGATTCCCGATTATCTCCTTATTGCACATACCGCTTTTGCCGTGTCCCGATTCATGGCAGCAGGTCTTACATACCTCTCCGTATACCGCTCCCGTTGCCCTCGGCCTCGCACAGTTCTCACCGTCTGCATCGCTGGCTGCTTCATCTTCGCTCTCCTCCCGGTGGTTGTCCGTCCATCCAACCCCAATCTCATCGTTATTCCCATCGTCCTCTTCTACTTCTTCGAGGGCCCTATTTACCCCCTTGTCTTCGCCATCGGTCTCCGCGGCCAAGGTCGACGTACAAAGCGTGCCGCGGCTTTCATCACCATGGGTAGTTCTGGTCCCTGCTTCTTCCCATTCGTTATGTATGGCATCATCAAACACGGCGGCTCCGTCAGAACGGCCTTTATCGTCGTCATCGTCCTCCAGGCCTGCACACAGTCCTACTCTGTATTTCTCCATTTCGTCAGCGATGCGAAGCAACTCGTCGATCCCTGTCCTGCAGTGCGCGATGCCCTCACGCGACAAGATGAAGAGATGCCGTCACCCATGGAGACAGTAATTGCTGAACGATCGCGCCGGCAGAGCATCAATAAGGCGAAATCCCAGGGATTTTTGGACAAGGTCTCTCATAGCACCAAAGTCATTGGTGCTAGATTCCTAAGCTCTCGACGCCGCTCTTCACAGCCCTCGGTACAGCAGTGCGAGGATAGTCGCGACAACGTGCCGACTAATTAATGTTGATGATTCTTTTTCATCTTTTTTTTTAATTTTATGTTTCTATACTTGATAACTCCATGACCTCTTGGATTCATAAACAGCGAAATGAGGCGTTGGTTTGGATCAATGACGAATGAATTGTTTTTTTTTTTACGGATACTATATACCCAGCATGTCCTTATTATGGATGGACATTGGTACATACTTTTTTGAGATGACTTATACTTTTTACACGGATATATATAAATGTCTGATATGATAGTCAATACTATATAAAAGCCCACGAGGCAGAACATTTCTTCAAGATTTGTTGATGCTACTAGCTTTCAAGTGATATTTCATTGATCATCAGTCATCCAGATATCATTTTCTCATTTGAGACCAGCCCTTGCCCGTAAAGACTATGTATGAAAACCAACCATAAACTCCATCGCAATAACACAAAAAGGGGCGCTCAGTAGCGATATCACCATCCAAACTGCTCCAGGTGCAATTCCACACCCGCTCCATTATCAAAAGTGCAATCAGCCGCCGCGTTACGGACGGTTGTCATGAGTGTCTGAGGTCCACAGCCCATAACCAACACACGCCTGTCCGAAGACACGTTTTCTATAGCTTCCTTCACAAGAGAGGCGACATTTGGCCTCCCAAAGTAAAAGCCGGCGTGATTCGTGAGATCGTTTTCAGTCGGCGAGACAGGTGATGGGATATGCTGCTTCTCAGTATCGAGCGACAGCCTTGTAGTCGTTAGACGAGGAAGGGCCTCCTTTTCTGTGTCAGGTTCGACGAAGGTGCTGCTTGAAAACGAGCTAGAAGACGAAGGTTGCCTCTGGGGGATACTTTCGACTGCTGAAGCGCGTGTGACGTAGACCTTGATAGAGACGCGGCGGTCCTTTCGTAGGGTCTCGAGGTGTTGAGAAAACCAGGTGAGGTACGCTGTTTGTTCAGTTAGAGTCATAAAGTGTGTATTGTGGATATCGAACTCACTCTGGTTTCTGATCATCCAGATAAATTCAACCTCAACCTCCTCATCCGGGCCTAATTTTTTGAGCATATCGAGCGTCGCACCAACCGTGAAACTAGCTCCGCTACCTCCCGCCACGAGAATGATCTTGTCATACCCCCTAGCATCGGGGAAATTGCCGTAGGGACCCTCAACCGATGCCTTCAGCTGAATCCCTGGGTTTTTTAAGGCGCACTTGTGAAGTGTCTGAGTGAACCCATCGTAGGCTGCGACGACAAACTCGAGAGGATCTGTAGAGACCATGGTGAAAGGGTGAGTCTCGGCGGCACGGACTGCGGGGATCCAGAGGAAACCGTGTTTGCCAGAGGCAGATCCAAGAGGAGCTTTAGCAAGCGTCACACGGGTGCCGCCACTGGGAAGAGGCGTGAGGGTCACAGTGTTGTTGGTGCTGTTGATGGCGATACGGATGAGACGAACAATTCGCTCCAAGACCCAGATTCCAGCAGCAGCACAGACGACATATAAGATCTTTTTGCTGGGCTCTGGTTGATGGAGGCCAGTCATGATAATAGCGACGATCCAGAAGGTCACATGGATGTAGTAGAACGCCTCATACCACCATGTACGGAGAAAAGCACCGGCAAGAGCGAGAATTATGAGTGAGATCGTCGCAACCATGCCAAAGATCTCCTCTCGAACAAGTAGGCGTTCCAAAAAGCCTTGTTCTGCGAAAACAGCAGCGTAAGCGCAGGAGTGAACGATGGCATAGATGAGGGTGGTATAGCCAACTACGCGGTGGAATACGTTTAGACGCTCGTAGGATAAAGATGTCAGGATAGACACGGGAGTGTTCTTGAGAGATAGAAAGACGACGATGAGGAAGTTTGCGATAGCCATCCTACACGCTTGAGTTAGAATAGGAGAGAAAGAGAGAGAAAGAGAGAGAAAACAGTATACAACTCACCACCCAGTTCGAGACGCCAAGTTGGAAAGCAGCGGCATGTTCTCATTATCCATGTTGGTGAACGTGGCAATGACATTGATGATCAGATAACCGACTGTGACATATGTATACCCCCCCGCTGGCAGGCCAGGAAATTTGTTAAGAGTAGCAGCCCTCCAGCTTCTATGATACTTTAGGCCAACGATACTCATATCAGATGGGAAGACCTCTTACCGTAGGAACGCCGTAAGAATGGTTGGCTTGCGTGACGCACCCAGCTCAACGCAAAGTCGTCTGGATAAATGAAAGATACAAAGAGTAAAGAAGAATCCAGCTATCGACGCAGAAAAGATTGTCATAGACTCGTAATTCATCTGTTTGCGACGGGCAAGTTTGGCGAGAAACGCCGGGTCTGCATGGGTTGAGCTGCCTGCCATGATGAAGTTATGATGGATAGAGAGCTTTGAAGCGAAATGTGTGAAGCCTTCCAGAAGTAGTAGAGAAGAGAACGAAGAGGTTTAGAGAAGGAGAGGAATAGAGGTTGCCGTTTACTTGGTGGCCTGTACTAAGTAGGATAGGACAGGACACAACGAGTGTGAAGAAGTCTATCAAGGAGTGCATGAACGTATCAGAGAATCAATCTCCGAAGTGGCACGGTAACAAGTGAGTGTGGTATGGCAAAAGTTTCAAGACTGATGGCAGCTGGTCTTTTATCTACTCTAGCCTCTGTATGACTCGAAGAGGGTTTAAGTCGCATGCTACCGGTCCGATGCCGCATCACATAAATTGAATTCGTACTCAATAGAAACCATCGAGAATAATTATGTGGAAATATATCGGGAAACTTGTGACAAGTCGGCGGAAAGCGTAGAGGTAGTGTGTTGGACAAGTGTTGATATATCTGCCGTAGAGCTCCTGGCTACAGATATGGCTGGAGGATCCACCAGTATTGCCCACTAGTCATGATCCAGGGATCAGAAATTCGGGAACACAGTATAAGTGATGACAGTGGGTAAGAATATGAGTGGTCATGTGTCCCAAGAATTCGGCAACGGGTATGAATCATGCTTGAGCAGACGGACCGGAGCCATCGGTTGGCGACGTCTGAATAAAGGCACATTACATCGGTAAAGGAATGGCCTGCAGGCCAATATCAGCATGACACGGCCTCTGTCGATCATCAAGAATTCACGCATCCGTTGCCCGTCGATAGATCAGTTATTCAGCCTCAATTCTCGCTCAAGGTGTCCAGGCTGAAATAGTGCATCCATCCCAGCACGAACACAGATGGTCTTTTGGTAGAACTAAGACAATGAAGATTGACTCATGCTAGAATGGGCGATGTACGGCATACCGGATGAATACTGAAGCCGTTTGGGAAGAGGTCGTCAACTGTGCCGGCGTAGATCTTGTGGGAGTCTTTCGGCAAAAACCCTTGAACATCAAGTATCTGAGATTGAAGAAACTAGTGACATTGAAAGACAACGGTTCCTGAAAACTGGGGGAACTATCAAACTCTGTTCCTGGTTCCTGGCGGCACCTCAAAACTATTTTTCGCCCAAGCCGCTGAGGAATGCTTGGTCCACTGTAGGATAGGCGAGAAAAGAGCTGCGAGAATCATTGGCCGGCCTCTTGAGTCGTAACAAATAGATAAAGAGCCTGCATGAGTTTCGTGCGACTTGGTGTATTTCTGAGCTTATTTACCACATATTTTTGCTTGTCACTAGTTGCGAGTGGGAAATCCTTCTTGTGGGAGCCGAGAAAGGACAGGATCTTGTTTCTCCCACTGTGATCCACGCAGTGACATGTCGATTCAAATCCAATGACTTGCTCGCGGGAAATGATTTCAGACGCTTGTAAGAGTCGAGACAAAAAGTCCATGTATCCTGACGCAGTGCAACCTCGCCTGTGGCTAGAGTTGAACAAAATGGATGCCAAGACGCATGACGATCCCTCAGGCGAGAGGCCTTCAGTTGACCTTTCACGATGCACATGGCTACTGCAAGGAAGTCAAGAGCCAATCTCACAGCAACTGATCCATAACTTGGTGTTGAATCGTTGTTCTGTCAGAAAGACTTCGAATTCGAAAAAATATGTTGACTGTCTCGCCCTTCGGTTGATCTTGTTAGCCCAAGCATCTCTTCTTAGCTTGTCGCTTTACAGGCCAACCAGAACCACGAAAGTGCTATTGCCTCGATCTTGTAGCATTGTTCTTGTGTAACATCGGCTTCTACCCCAGATGCGACAGCATTGGGGGATACAGACATGTTTTGTCAAGCTGACAGATACGTCGAGTCTGCTAACGGCATTGCTCAGCGCTGGGCCTGAAATCCCGATCCTTGATGCCATGGCACGAAGTAGCCAGTATCGTCGAGAAGGCTCGTTTCAAAGTACTCGGCATTGTGCATAGTGCAGGTTGTTGGGCATGGCCACGACCTGACTGTAAATTCCATCGACAGACGCCACCGTTTCAACGCTGCCAGAATCCACCAAGCAAATGTCTAGGCATGTTATGTTTACTTCTCCTTGACTCAATTGGCTCGTTCACCAGGAAGTGCCTGACTATTTACGCTGTGTTCAAGCGGTTTCACAGCATTCGACGATGCAGAGTACCACGCCTTTTGTCGTACTACGGCTGGAAGAACAACAAAGACCTCAGCACCAGAGAATATGATGGCAAGTCCGTGTGAGGGACCATTTCCGTATGCATTTTCCTCGTATCATGTTGCGGGGACAAACCAGTGAGCACTCGCGAAAGGCGGCTTCTCTGGACAGCGGAGAATGTAATAGCATGTATGTTGATTTACTCGTGCAAAAGGCTAACTCTTCTGTCTCAAGGCTAAGCCTGCCATGCTGAAATTTCGAGTTTTTGCTTTGCTTGCCAGGGTGAGCAATCACAGTGGATTTCAGAGTTTGCTATCCCGCAATGAAGCAGTAAGCCGTTTCGGATGTCACAATTGTAGTCAAATTTGGGCCGGTTTACCCGCCTGTGTCTTTGTTGGTGTATGACGGTAGAATCGTAAGAAAGTCCGTCAGAGGAGGAAGAGTCCTAGGCGATAGACATCTTCATGCCACCGTTCGCGCAAATGACGCTGCCTGTTGTCCACCCGCTTTCCTCCGAACACAGCATATCAATTGTGCCTGCGATTTCAGTTGTGAATCCCGGCCTTCTATTGCCCATAGACTCGCGTACGGTTCGATCGAAGCGTTCAGCGTCCGAGCCTGCCATAGCCAACACTTCCGACTCGCCGTCGTATTGTGCCAATGGGGCTGCATCGACATAAGGTTGGTTGATATCCCAGAAAGTCTGTCCAGCGGCTGCATACATGTCTCCCCAGGCCGGCCCAGGGTTGACAGCGTTGACGGTAGCACGAGAAGCTAGCTCGCGACTCCAGGTCCGTGTCATGGCCTCCAAGGCTGCCTTGCTCCCGGCGTAAACCGATTGGCCTTCGTATCCGATAGACGAAGATACACTTGAAACATTGACAATTCGTCCCTCACGATTTGTGGGAAGATGCGGGGCAATGGCTTGGGTCAGGAGAAGGGGAGCCAAAACGTTGACATTATAGACGCGGTGAAACTCAACTTCTTGAATTTCCCCGTGCTTGTCATCGTTCATATGCTGATTTGAAGAAACGCCAGCATTGTTAATGAGGATATCGACCTGAAACGGCTGGTCTGTATTGTACGAAGCATGGAAAAATCGTGCAGCATCAAGAATCTTAGCCGCAGCTTCTGCCGGTTTTCCCAAGTCGGTCTGCAGTGTAGAGCATTGTATGTTGTGGGAAGACGAGAGCTCACTGCAAAGCTGCTTGGTCGGTTCCGCAGATGAATCGGAGGTGTAGACGAGGAGCAGATTACATCCTTTGGCGGCCAATCTCATAGCAACAGCGGCACCAATCCCTTTTCCGAGTCAGTCAATATTGAAAGCGGAACATTCTCACGATACAGACAAACCTCGTGAGCCTCCAGTAACGATTCCGAGTTTTGAGTTGTAGGGCCGGTGAGTCTTGGACGAAGTAGTCGTTTCAACCATGATGAACAAACCGCTTTGGTAATCAATTGGTATAATCCCTGCTCGAGGAGGACCCTGCAAAGAAGACGCCGAAATACCGAGACAGTGTCAAGAGTATGTGTGTATGATACGATTCATGCGATGACAATCGCACGTGGCACTCAGTCGCAAGATCCCGTGGCTAAAGAAATCTTTGGATGCCAAAAAAAAAAAATCGAGAGAGCTGGTGACCAAGCTCGAAGCTCTGGTTCGAGCGCATAGAAGAAATGTTGAAGGGAAGGCCCAGAAACCCCACCGGGGCATGTGACGTCGACAGCCCACCACGCACGCAGGAAGGCACGAGAGCGGCTGCCACTCTTATCAGTGGCCAATGCAGGAGCCATCATGGCAGCTCCTACTAGGAATGCCAGGCCTTCCAGGGTCTTCCCACAACTTACAGAAGGCCGGCCTGCCCAGGTAGGTCCGCAAAAAGTCAACAGAAGTGCCTCCTTCTTCGAGGACCTTTGTCTATAGATGTCTCATAGAGGCTCTAATAGGTACTTACTTGAGCAGGGAGTTACTACCTTAGGTTAGGTACTCACCTTAGATGCCTCTAGTGCTCATATCATGAAGCTTTGAAAGACGTCCTAAACCTTAACTATGAAGTGGCTGTCAGGGACCTACCTTCCACATTCCCCGAAACAGGGGCACCAGCCAATCAGGGGCTCAATATCATGGGGCCAACAGCCTCTTGCTGACAGCTGAATTTGTCCCCACCAAGCCTTTCTTTTTCCACTAGTTAGCAGCAGATGCTGCCATTCTCATTGCCTGGACCTTCGACCGCTCATCTGTTGTGCTTTTTGCTGTCTCCTTCGGGTAAAATGACGATCACTCCATGTTGACTGGACACATGTCCCTTCGTATATCGGACGGCAAAGGAGACATGCAGCAATGGCTGGAGCTGCCGGTGCTTCCAGAACTTCCTAACCAGGGGTTAGAATTCCATCTGTGTGGATCGTGACTTCAAGGATGCGGCTGATTCTGGATAAATGGAAGAAATCAAACGAGGAGGCTCTTTGGGCGGATCCGACGGAGTGGATTACACCGGACGCCATACACCGGAGGCGTCTATTCATCTCATGGTGTAAGAGCTCATGATCTGAGCTACCTCAGGTATTGCGAAGCCATATTTATATAACTAGCTTACTTTGCTACTGCTGCTTCTTCTTCTGCTCATCATCATTCTCTCTATTCCCAATCATCTCTTTTCATACACAAACAATCTTCACCATGTCGAATCTCAGCCCTGTTGACGGAGGCAACTTTGTCCATGATGACAACCGCATCGCCCATCCTGGTTCTGTCATGAAGCGTTTCTCCCTCGAGGGAAAGACTGCAATCATCACTGGTGCCACTGCTGGTATCGGCCGAGCCGTTGCTGAGGCCTACGCTGAGGCCGGTGCCATCATCGCTCTCTGGTACTTTTCCAACGAAAAGGGTCCAGAAAGTGCTGAAGAGATTTCCAAGAAGTACAATGTCAAGGGTAACTACTCTTACGCAGCTATTCCCAAAGCCGCCTCATATGCTAACCCCATTGCTCACAGTCAATGCTTATCAGGTCGACATCCGGGACGCCGAAGCTGTCGAGGAGGTTACCAACCAGTCAGTCAAGGACCTTAATGGGCGACTAGATATTTTTGTCGCCAATGCCGGTATCCCCTGGACCAAAGGCGCTATGCTTGATGCTCCTCTCGAACACTACCGCAATGTAATGCAAACTGATCTCGACGGAACCTACTATTGCGCCAGAGCTGCCGGCAAGCACTGGCGTCGCCAAAAGCTCGAGGGTACCGACCTCAACGGCAAGCCCTTGACCAACTTCAGCTCCGGCAGTTTCATTGCTACTGGTTCTATGAGTGGCACTGTCGTCAATTACCCCCAGCTCCAATCTGCTTACAACATCGCCAAAGCTGGTGTCATTCACCTTGCCAAGTGTATGGCTATCGAGTGGGCTCGGTTTGCTCGTGCTAACGCCGTCTCTCCTGGCTACATGAGGACTGAGCTTACCGATTTTGTACCTCAGGAGACCAAGGATATCTGGCACGATAAGATCCCTCAAGGGTAAGTTCATAGCGATTGCTCTATCATCTATGGTACTAACTGGGAGACAGTCGGGAGGGTGAGCCTCATGAGCTTCAGGGTATCTACTTGTACCTGGCATCAGACGCCTCCACTTATACTACCGGCGCCAACTTTGCTGTAGACGGCGGTTACACTGCTCCTTAGATAGATATCACGAATACTTATTTATTAGACACGGATTGTACGGACTATCGTATGGACGGAGTAAAGTTACGGCGCTAGAATAGAAGTCCTGAGTTTTATGAGGCATGATATAATAAATGAATACAAATTATAAACTTAAATCTATACCAAATCTTCGTGACCCATATCTAGAGTTAGCAGTAGACTGACTCATCTATCAATCCAAAAACCCAGTCTCTTCTCACTCCTCTACCACCTCCGAGTCAAACCCTTCATCAAGATTCTTGGCCCATTTCTCGGGAGATAAAGGAGAATGAAAACCAGAACGACGCAGCGCATCTGCCTTCATGCCTGGATTTTTCTTAATCTCCTCTTGGAGCTCGCCAACCCTGATGCGCTGCTCACTTGAGAGGCCCCCACCCCTCTTGAACTTCCTCGACTTCTTGAAAAGCTTCTTGCAGCCTTCTTGAACTTCCCCTGTCCTCATTCCCTGTGTCCAGTCCAATATGGTATCGGCAAGCTGCACGAGTTGCCCAAAGGCGAGTTGATCGTGTGTTTTCGCAAGTTTATTACGTCCAGCTTGGACGCTCTTGATGCCTTTCGTAACTCCTTGTTCCTTTTCAGCTGTCATTATCCTTCTAACGCCATTCAGAATACGCATCGACGCCGCGATATTATCGTTGACGCTTGGGTGCATCTTGGCGAGATCGTCGTGACAGAACTTGGCCCATTTCTCAGCATCGGTGATGAGAACGTTCGCCAGTCGATTGGCTCCCTCTCGTAACGCCAGCTGGATGTAGTTTCGAGTACGGAAGAAACAAGCCATGTTGAGATAGTTGATCCGGTCCATGAGACCCAGTTCATCGCTCTCGGAGCCATACTCCTTTGGAGTCTTACCATCGGCTGCTTTGGGGGCCTTGGCCTGCTTTCGAATAGCAGAGATCAGGCTGTCAGCTGTGTTAAAGTTGACGTCCTGAAGACTTTGATTGCGATTCTGCGTGCGGTCGATTTGTGCTCTAAGGTTCTTGATCTCCACTCCTTGCTGTTGCATCGTCGTTTTGTACTTGCTGAGCTCTTGGGCGGTGCCCATCTCTCGCGCTCTGGACGCCTTTAGTTCCTTGCTCTCGTCTCGCAGCGTCCTGATTTCCTTTCTCAGACCCTCGACCTCCTCCAGAAGTGTGGAGATACTCTTTTCCTTCTCTTGCAGAAACGCCTCCAACTTCTCGTTGGTCACTCCGATGTCTCGGAGTGCCTTGTTCGTTTGCTTGAGTTGCTTTACTTCTTTCTCCGCTACGAGTATCTTGTTGTCGAGATTCGCGCACTCTCCTTTGAGGCTCCGGATTTCTGCTTCCATCTGTTCATTTGTTTGGGATGACGATGAGGCATCGCCCGATCCTGAACCACTTGTCTTGGCACTGGTTCCCGAAGGCCATAAGGGGGTCCTGGGTATCTCGAACGAGGGTTTCACGTCAGGAATCTCTTCGACTCGTCCTTGTGTCAAGGTCTCGTCTTGGAGTGTTCTCATATCTCTTGCCAACTTTACGAGTTTGTTGGCTTTGACTTCCCTATCCTCCAACTGTAATTGAATACCGCCGATCAACCTCTTGTTCAGGTCAAACGCTGGGGTCAGGTCAGTACAAGTCCTCTTCATTGATAGTAACATAAGACTTACTTTCTTGCAACTTTCTCTCAGACCTCTCCAATTTCTCCAACGTGACCAAGTTCTGGCCGAGCTTTCCTTTTTCGAAAGCCTCCTTGTTTGGCGGCCAGTCTTTCTCATAGTTGGTTTCCAGTGTCTCCCATTCCTTGGCCGCTTCTATGATGATCTGCCGGCTCTCTTCAGAAAACTTGTCTGTGGCTTCTTCTTGAAGATTTCTGATGAAACTGGCGGCCGTGGTCCAAGTCCCAGCGCTCTCGCGCAGTTGGGAGTAGAAATTGTTATGGAAGCCTCTGTACTTGGCGACCTCTTCCTCTGCGTCTTTTCGCGCTTCTTCTGCGCCTTTGCGATCATTCTCGGCCTCTTCGAGCAGAGACATGGCTAACTCATACTTCTTCTGGATATCCTGCAAATTCAATGAAAGTTGTTGCTCGGATTCTAAGCTCGCTGGCGCTATAACTTTGGTCAGGACGAGTTGTTGGGAATCTAGTTGAGTTTACTTACCAGGAGTGCCATTTGCTTTCAGGCTCTCGTTTTCCTCCTCCAAGTGAGCTACTTTCTCCTCCAGATTATGTATGGCCTTCATTTGCTGGAGTTCCTTCTTGATGTACTCTTTCTGGAGCTGAATACCAGCCCTTCGAGGGTTCAGCGGCTCTGAAGGCTTACTAGAGCCTGCGTCGCTGTGCCTTCTTGCATGATGAGAAGCTCGAGTTTTTTCGAAGTGGTCAATATCCTTTTGCTTGTTCTCAAGTTTCTTTTCGGTTTCCTCCTTTTCTTTCTCCAGCTGCTCATACAGTTTCGTGAGTTCATTGAGTTCTTGCTCGCTTTTCTCAAGAGCACCTTTGTTTTCATCGTAGTTTTTGGTGACTTGGCTCAGCTTATCGTTGGTATCGCGCTGCTGCTTTGCCATCTCGAGTTTCAGCCGGTCGAGCATCTTCAGCAACTCGTTGACGTGCTCGACAGGGACCGCATCCTTGCCTTGGCACCACTCCTGAAGAGCAGGCTGAAGACCATTGTTTTTGGTGTGATGATCATACATCTCCTTCACCAGGTCAAGCGTAACGTTCACCCCGTTATCTTTGAGGCTTTGTACCTGTTTCTTGGCCCTCTCTAGCGGGGGAGTGCTGGGCCGCAAGTGTGCGCCTAGGGGGTTGAGCTCTCCTGTGTCTGGGTCCCTAATTCGATCGTGGAACGCAGCCAACGTTCTTTGGACTTCCTCGCCGGAGATAGGCGGGTTCCAAGAAAAGAGATGCTGACGATTTGCGTCTCCCAGAGGAGGTGGGTTATGTCTATCCCCCCACCACTTTTTATCATGCTCACGACGGGCTTCTCTGTTATCAAGATATGGGTTGGCGGTTCCATCTCTTACTGATTGAGAAGATTGTGTATCTGGTGCAATTGATTGAGATGATTCAGCTTGAGTTCGCGATCCGTCTTCAGCGTCAGGCGCATCCTGGTCCTCGTCGTTGACAATGGACGCTTCAGAGGGTTGAAGAAGCGGCTCATGCTCTTCTGACATCACATTCTTTTCTGAGGTGGGAGTAGACTCGTATTCTGTGCTCGCCTGAGAACCTTCATGAGAATCTTCGGGGCCAGGAACTGGTTGTTCGATCTCCTGGGGGGTAGAACCATGCTCTGTGTTTTGGTCGTCGGTAATCATGTTAACGTTGTAAGTCTTGTTCAAACGTGAATAGAAAAAGTCTTGATACAGTTTGGGATTGACCCTTGAACAACCATTGAGGGATTCAAAGACTTTAAGGGCTACTGTAAATGACTGTACCTCTTCTTCTTGGGTAGGCTCCATGTCCTGAGGATGTCCGTGTCCCTGCCATCAGGTTGAAGGATCATTGTTAACAAAGAATACTTTCGAGGACAGACGCATCATCTAATGTGACTTCAGAATGTGTTTGCTTTGTTGGGAGTGCATTGATCACAGCTATCGCGGTTTCCATGGTGTGTATACACCACCTCCCTCAATCACGGAGAATGGTACAAGAATGGAGCTGTATAATCACTAGATGTTTCCATCTTGTATTTAGCTCATATTCCACTCGCTCCTGTAGGGTGGTTACATGAGTACCCAGAGAGAGCATGCTGACGAATGTTTGGCACTGCACTCGGGCTCTCAAACCTAACAGTTGCTCACCTTTCCCATTCTACCGAACGCAGTTTACTTCACATTCATCTTTTCTCTTTTTTCAGTTATAGTGTCACTATAGTATCGAATGTTTGTTTTGGCCACACGGACCAGACTCAGCTGGGCTTTCGAATCCTTTGTTCCCCTTGGTTTCGACTGTCCGAGTAGTGTAGAACAAAGAGACACTCGGACAAATCTAGTCTTTGTACTACGATGCCAATGATACTAAAACAAGATGTGAATAGACTTGCTAAAATCAGCTATTCTTGGAATTAGAACTGCACTACAGATCCGTCCTTTGTTCGCCGCAACGAAGTGTGCCACACTAAAGTTTCATTGTGGCAATGTTGCCTCTTCGCTCCTTTTCTTTGAGATCAAAAGTCTCTAAAGCTTTGAGTATCCTTGGTTATGATATGTATCTCGAAGTTTGTTTGGTGATACCAGCTTCGTAGAGTTGTCAACTGGATGTTTTTGACGAATTCTAGCGAGTGCATGACCTTCACAATTTCACCAGACATAAGTACATAACACTTTTGCCTCGAAATCAATAGGATAGAGTTAGGATATAAAGTTATGAACCTATGATACACTGATACTAATTCATGAACGATTAAGAATTATTGATTACCCAGCTCTCCTACACTAAAACGTGTTCCATGCCGGCGTTTTCGTTACTTTATCCTCCGACCGTTCTCCAGCACGGCCACTATCTTCCACATGTACCGAGAACTCAGTTGTTAACTTGATTCCCCTCTCGTTGTCCAGCATTACAATTCCAGCCTCCGATTCTGCGTCGGAAGCTTTCCTTTTCCCCCTTAGATCGCGTGGTTGTCCGTGTATTGAAACATGGGGGTTCGCTGTCATAAGATCTCTATGCCAGATATCGTCTAGCATGTCTTGTTCGCTGCTTCGTGATAACTTCCTCATATTGTAATGATCGCGGCTTCGGGGGTCTATTAGACCAATCACCAGATCTAGTAGGGGCTGGAATGCAGGTAAGCACCCGCACCAGAGTCCGGTGTGGACTTCCAGAGGAAACCAAGGTGCTATATGAAGTATTTGATAAGTCCTAGCGTAGATTGTTAGCCCTCATCGTTAAAGTCAGTGGTAATAATGGGGGCAGAACGAACATGTCAGTACGCAGGTCGGTTGTAAGTAGAGCTATCAGCCTCACGATTGTAGAGACAATAGCGAACAGGCCGACAATGAAGATGATTGTGACTCTAATGCTCCTTGTACGCATCGTCGAACTCATGGCAGTGGCCCATAACGAGAGGCCGAATATCACAAGATCGATGATGGTATTGAGGATGGAGTTGGCCCATCTCATTTGACCCATGCTGTACTGGGAAACGCATGCCCTGTCTGGCTTTGCAGCGTCGAACACATCACTATAGAGGCGTTAGTTGCTGTCGATTTGTTGTATATAGTGAGCTTGAACGTACGGTACTGGGCTGCATGAGAAAAGAATGAAAAAGAATGAAGTCAGAGCGACAGCAACACTTGCTAGGGCAGTTCCGTAAGTCCATATTATGAAGGACTCTATTGAAGCAGGTTAGCCACATAGCAGATAAAGGTATGCGGGTGATATGCATACTGTCCCTGTTGATGCGAGTGAGAGAAGCCAGAATAGACAGTCGAACAAAGCCGCCTGCCACCATGAACAGTAATTTGTCGACCGGAAACAGCTGCAAGGTTCGTAATCAGTATATTGTGGACAAGATAGTAGAATGCTGTATTCTCATACATACCGAGTATATTTCAGCCAGCTTTTCTTCAGGCACGTCTTGTATGTGAGATCCGATTCCCCGTGCGACTAGCATGATTTCTACACAAGAAAACGCGACAGCAAGACCCTGTACTCAAGAAAGCGGTTAGTTTAAACTGGTATTGGTAACGGTGGCGCAAGTAAAAGATTGGTAGGCAACTCACCCAAGCAATAAAAGCCAACAAGTCATCCCATCCAAGACCTTTGGTCACGATGCCACGCACATATAACCGTACGAGCATCACCACGCTCGTAATGATTATAAGTGAAATATTGAGGTCGAAGATCGCTTGACCATCGCTGTTCTCAGGGTCAAACTCGGCCCTCGCGTGGACCATCATTCTCTCCTCCCTCATCTAGCCTATCGAGTCCGTCGCCGTTGTTGTGATAGTGATAGTAGTGGTGATAGATATAGCCCGCGGCTTCTCGTCGTCGTAATCGACAGGACGGCTTCTGCCGAGCTTACGATTGATGATATCCGATATCCGTGCAAATGAGCAAGACATTTGTGACTGCTTGAGGACGTAACTCGGTTCCTGGCATAGGTAGGTGAAAGATTCGCTGGTTTGGAGTTGAGAGTAGCAGGAACTCATCTGGGGGAACTACCCCGTACTTGAGTGAGGGTCTCAAGCCAGAGCGTGGGCTTCTAGACAGTTCTAGGCATCGTCGGTAATAGGTCAGAGGTTAATAGTCAATTCAAATGCCACATGTGTCGTCGATCGAGGTATTTGCCAAGAGCGGCTCTAGCTTAGTGGGCGGAACCGGTGATAGAAGGCTCTCTCTTGGCCGGATACGGGTAAGTGCAGATGATCTTGGCCAGCTTTCTGACCATTTCTTGGTATTTTGCCAAAGGCTTGTTGGTAGTAGAAGACATGTTACCTTCTATGCACATCCTCCTTCTGGTATGGTGCAGTGGGTGAGACTGGGATCTGCGATGAGAAGGCCAACACTGACTTGAAAACATTCTCCAACCAAACAAGCCAAAGACCTCAAGACCCCTCTCTTATGGACTTTACGAGATGCTGCAATTGCCTATATAGAAGCAGCAACTTTGCTAAAGCTGGTCTAGATGTGGTCGACACCCAGAAATTTGGTCTAGCGAACGATGAAGCGGTTTTAGACAAACAAAATGCCTTGAACCATATCGCCACGAATACTGTCTCTTTGTTCCAAAATCATATGGATAACAAAAGCGAAGTCACCTCGTGAGGGTTGAAACCGGCTTTGGGATCACGCGCAAGGTGACTGATCACGGGTATCACGTTGCCATCGACCACCTTTAGTCTTTAGATCAAGCCACCCCTAGATAGCGCATAGATTAACGCCAGATCCGGTTGATCCGGTTGATCCGGTTGATCCGGTCGATCTGGTTTGTGTCTCCCGTTCCTGGTGAGGCACTAAGTTGATCAAAAGAATGGTCTGTGCCTTACACATGTCTCAAAGCGTATCCCTCTGCATTCCATGCAATAGTGACGCCGTTGGACAACCACGTTCCATACAGCAGGGTTTTACTTTAGAGTATCGTTCCGTTGGATGATCTGCTACAGTCTTGCGGGCTTAAGGCTAGTGACATTTCGATTCGTGCAAGTGTCTAGATTGGTCTCTTGAAGCCGCGCATTACAGCGTTGGGAGTCGGAATTTAGTTGTGTAAAAGAAGACTTTATGGGGTGTAGAGTGAGATGCTCAAGCCAGGAAGTAAAGGCTTCAAGTGTCATTAATTCCTTCAAGACCCCCGGTACACCTGTCTGGATTGTAGATGAGCCTTGCAGTGATCTGGGCACAATACTCAGTACTGGCGTCCTATAATCTTATCTCGAGTTTGCCCCGAATAAATATGGCTCAACAAATAGATTCGAATGCGTATAGCACTCGGACGGCTGTCAATAATGGACACGTCATACTAAACAGGTCAAAGCTACCACTTCAACTGGTATAGATCAAGGTC
This sequence comes from Fusarium torreyae, assembly GCA_027945595.1. NCBI lineage: Eukaryota > Fungi > Ascomycota > Sordariomycetes > Hypocreales > Nectriaceae > Fusarium > Fusarium torreyae. The sequence goes on from JAOQAZ010000004.1 coordinate 1,618,216, forward strand.
TAACAACTGTATAACCCCAGATAACCCCCAAGAAAAAGATACCTCGAGCAGCACTCAGTGTCTATTAACACGCAGCATCCAATACGCCAGGGCAATGCTCGACTCTGCCGTCAAGAAAGAGTAAATAAATAGTCCACCCAAGTGAGATATAACAGTGAGCAAGCCAGCCAGCAGCGCTCGCTGGAACCACACACCACGCCAGGTATAATAACGTAGCCTTCCACCCCTATATTCAACTTCATCCCAAGCTCTTTACCACAACTCTCCGTCGGGAACCATGTCCTTCTGTACTTGACCCCTCTGTTCCGTCCTGAAATTCTGTCGTGACTCTCGAACAGCCGAAAGATTCAATGCCGCAGGTGGTCCCTTGCGAGGGGCGTTCGGACCCCGAGGACTCGGAGGCTTTGGCGCCGGTTTGGGGTGTGCAGGGAGACCCAATGAGCCCTCTGGCAGGTCAGGAGGCCCAGCAGAATTTCGAACATGTTTCGGCGAGGTTGGAGAGATTTGCTTGCGGATATCGGGATCGTATAGATGATGAACAGGATGGCCACTAGGAGTGGGAGACTGTACGGGGTCCGGTCGGCTCTGACGTTTGATGCCGCGTGGTGAGGTCGGAGCCCAGGCATCGGCAAAAGCAGATCCTGGATGGAGGGCAATCAAGAGAGCTGCGGCCAAGAAAGGCAATACCCCTCCTATGACCATGAAAGCGGCTTCGTTCTGAAAAACATCTCCTGAAACGCCATCTGCAAACTCGACAAGTCGATAAAAGGAGTAGACGATCAGGAGAGCCGATGCAATCTCCATTGCTAAGTTTCGAGTTAGTCACGAGCATGTCAACAGCATCGTACGTTCGATTTACCCATGAGAAACTTCTTGAACTTAGAAGACGAGTAGACTTGAGCGTGTCGAGCATCGAGGGTGCCTCGGCGGGTGCTCAAGCCGATTGTGAACCAGAAATGCAGCCCAGTACATGCCATCAACGATAAAGCTTGTATAGCTAGGCCGGTAGCTGCGATTGCTGCCCCTTGTTTTCGCTTCTCAGTTGTTAGTAACGTGGTAACCCTTTACCTCTTCTCTTGGAATAACATACACTGACGCCGCTGGACTCGTAGGCAGTAAAGGCTATGCCCACGAGCTCGAGTATGATTGTGACTGCACTGAGTCCCCAGAAGACCAGGCCAGCCACCAGCGGTCTAAATGGACATATTGGTTCCCCATAGATGCCGAGGACATGAGGAAGGACAATGAAGATGGCGACGGTGATCAACGACGGTCCCAGAACCGTCCCGAACAGGCCAAGGAAGAAGTGTCCTTGGTTATCCCGGTTCGAGTGCAGCAGGATCCGGCCGATAAACCCTAGAACCTCAACAAGGAGTCCAGTTGTGAGGGCAAGGGAGAAGAGATAGGTCCTAGATCGAATGCCAAAATAGAGTGCCCCGAAAGCGAGCAGAGCAAAGACGGTGAGTAATACAGCATTGCCGCCTACACTCGGATTGTATGAGTAGAAGCCATCAGAGGCTGGACAGGTCGATCCACAATCGCCTGCCATCGTCGAGCGTCGACTCACAATGGCTGGCAAATTATCATGGCAGGCTGGCAATCGAGTCACAAGCAGAGAGAGATTCGGAGAATAAGACGGGATGGCTTGGCCCCCTACATATAGACACACACACACACACACACAAGCTACTCGGTAGCCATGGGGTCAGACATCTGCTTCTACCTGCTGGTCTGGGCGGAGCCCTGCAGGTTGCATGTGAGGCTCTGTACCCATGGGGCGCTGCAGAGAGGGGATCATAGCTGGAGGGATCATGGATGCAGTGCAACGGGAGAATGGTCAAGGTGTCAAGGTCCACCGGGTAAGACACAATTTCTGCCTTTTACCAGACGGAACTTTCGGTGGTCCAATGAAAGGGACAATAACTGCCGTAAGCTGTCAACCCAACAGTTCATAGGCAGACAACACCAATCAGCTTTGGCCAAGATCGACGTATATGGGACAAACATGCATGGCAACCAACTCGCACAAAGTGCAGGACTGAGAATAGAAGGCACAGCGAGTCCAGGAGATAACAAAAAACCCGAGCCCGAACTAGTTGTTGGTAGCTACATCCCTGTATTCCCAGGATGATAGAGTGGTTCGCAAATGACCGTTTGTATGTGATGAGTTGGTTGACATGACTAGAACAGCTGCAGGCAACTGACTATGTAACTCAAACATGCTATGGCAGAAAGAGTGTAACTTATCCGGAGCCTGAACAAGGTTACATACCCAGGATCATAGCAATCTCTGCCTGCAACAGACAATCTCTTGTCGTTGTGCTGGCCCAGATGGGGGCTAAATCTGCCAATCATGAGGGGGCCAAGCGGGGAAACGGCGGCAGCCCACACAGCACAGACGCAAAAGGCGAGCGGCACAAGGCCACGAAAGCGGCCAGGCTTCATTATGGTTGGTTGACGAGCGCGAAATGGGACCTCCATCTTTTGGGCGGCAAGCGGGCCGCATCGTGCCATTCCGCGAGCTAAGTTATGTGGGCAACTGGCGCGAGTGGTGATCGGGAGTTGATCTCTGCAGGCATTCAAACATTCGCAAGTTTCGTAACTGGAAGTGAATGGATCATGGCATGATCTTAGATTCGAGCTGATGCGGGAGCGCGGAGCAGTTCCGGGATCTAGGGCTTGCGAAGCGCTGTGTGAAGAATGCCGGCCCTGGTTCGAACGGAAACCCTGGTCAACCTCGGGAGAATTCGATCAACTCGAACTTAAACTAGACCCTGAATATGCAGTTGGTTCGAGATGCAGCACACCTCACGCCCAATTGTGGGTGTCGAAACACGTCGGGAGAGGGTCCGGGAAGCGTCGATCGCGGCCTTTACTACCTGACAGACTTCCATTGCCGAAACAATGTTGGTCGAATGTCAAATATCGTACCAATTACGACTCGTATCCACCGGGAAGGGCTTGATATGTGATGGAATTCTCAGTTTACCGTGTTGGTTGATCTCTTGTCGGCCGAGAAAGTGGAGATAGCGCCAGATTTGAGGGCTTGATCAAGCAGGTGCTGCTCGTGAATTTGTCGTCACCAACACTTCTTTATGCATCTGCTTCCTCGTAGAACACAACACCTTGGGTGTTGGCCTGTGACTGTTCAGGGAGTCCTTGAACCTTCTCCACCAAACAACTTTGACCTCATCGCGGCACAGCGGAAGTTGTGATTGAAATGTGGTCGCGTGAAGCTCCGTTGAGGAGCGCTACCCCTGCTTGAGGGACTTTTGCCAATTTACCTTTTTGAATGAATTGGGTTGAAGAAGCACGGTATCTCGACGGAAGGCTGAAACTTCCAGATCTGTAAGGTAGATCGGACCCACGGCGCTTCAAAGCTCCGATGCCAGTCACCAGCCACGTCATGAGCGTAAGCCACAGGATGGTTGCGCCACACTAAGACTACCACTTTCACCCCGCAACAAGGCCTGACCGCCCACAACGACTCTAACGAGGGGCTTAGCTTGGGCTGAGTATTGGTGGTGACGTACAACTTTCCCGCGCATCCGTCTCTCTTCAAACCCGGGCATGAAACATCACGAACTGCTTCCCATACGTATAATGCAAGACTGACAGCTCTTTGGAGCCTTTCAAAAGGACATATCAACCCGAGAATTACCACTTGAGAGAAGGAGTTTCCTTCCTAGGATTTCCCCTGCACCAGAACGATATTGTGCATCACACTCCGCTCACACCATCCATCACCTCGACGCCATTGGACATTAGCCTCAATCAGTCTCAAATTCCAGTACTCGCGTCACACAGCGGACTTTCCTCCGGTGTTTAGTGCTGCCGCTCGCCCATCATGTCTATCCGTATAGCGCTGGACAACCAGCCTGAGTTCTACACCAACCTCGACTTCATCGAGGGTCGAATCATCCTTGGCATCAACCGCTCCGAGCAAATCGGCAGCATCGTTGTCAAGCTTGAGGGCGAGTCAGGAACGGCCTTGCAAGCTCCCAGTGCCTTTGATCCACAGGCTATGAACAGGCTTCCTGCTGGCCCCCAACGACCCCCTGGCAGTGTAGCAACTGAAAACCACAAGATCTTATACAAACTACAACAGGTCTTCCCAGATGACTACTATGCAAGTTCTTCGAATCCATATGGCGCATATCCGCTGCAAGCCGGCGAACATGAGTTCCCCTTCAAGTTCAAACTCCCCATCAACAATGCCTGTAGCGACCCAATGGCCATGTCGAAAATTGGCGGTATGGCCAACGTTGGTGGTTTTGGGGGCGGCGGAATGTTTGGTATTGGAGGCGTGAGGGTCATGGACGGCAGTAAACAACTCTACCTGCGTCATGTCACTCGTACGTTGCCTCCTTCGTTGACTGGATATCCTATGGAGGCAGAGATCCGTTACTACATCAAGGTCACAATCCAGCGCCCAGGGCTACTCAAAGAGAATTGGCGATATCAAATTGGGCTCAAGTTCTTACCCATTGAGCCACCCCGGCCAAAACCAACAACTCAGGAAGCTTTTGCTCGTCGCCCTTTCACGTTTCGACCACAAACTCCCCAACCAGAGAAGAAGCGTTCATCCCTTTTCAACTTTGGGAGCAGCAGCGCAGAGTCCAAAACCACTCCTACGCCAGAAAAGTCTGAAGATGTTGCTCCGGCCCCAGCTATCGAGATATCAGCACGCCTACCTCATCCAAGTGTCTTAACTTGCAACAAGCCTGTTCCGCTACGGCTTATCGCCAAGAAGCTTAACAACAACCCTGAACAGATGTATCTAGTATCATTTCAGATGGACCTTATTGGTCGCACTGATGTTCGCGCACTCGAGCTTCACAACCAGAAGATCAACCGATGGGTTGTTGTAACGAATTCCAACATCAACATTCCGCTTACCACCGGCCCCGAGGATGAGGTTGGGCAAGAATTGGTGATTCCAGACCATGTGTGGAAGAACTTGCCTCTACCCAATACTGTTGCGCCCTCATTTGCCACCTGCAATCTCTCCAGGAGATATGAGCTTGAAGTCAAGCTTGGTGTAGCCTGGGGTAAACCCAAGAAGGGCATTGGAGCCAAGAGCGCACCAGTCATCATTCTACCACTGCATTTTGCGCAAGTGGAGGTTTACTCTGGCATCACGCCGCCAACTGAGCTAGTCGAAGCCGCAAGGACAACGCGGCCCGGTCGTGCAACTTTCACAAACAACGTACCCCCTCGACTACCACCCAGAACGAATTCTGTCCCGACGTCACCTCAACAACAAAGGCCACCTCAAACCTTCAACCAAGCCCCTCCTCAGCCGGCTCACGATCCTCTCTACCCACCACAGCTGGCTCCAGGTCAGGATGCTCCTCCGTATGACGATGCTCCGCCCAGTTATGACGAGGCCGTAGCGGAGAACTTGGCTGGCCCCTTTGACGGAATGCAGTCACGGCCAGCTTACAGTGGTGTTACCAACGAGAATGCGCCGAGCCAGTTGCCCCCAGAAAAGAGCTAAAGTGTTGCAGAGCACGACTTGTATCGGATGAAATTAATGTGTCGATGATAATGACGATGACGGGTGTTATGGATACTAACAAAAGTAAGAGGAAGGGAATTCTACAGTTAGATAAGGTACTCCTAGGCTTAAGTAAAAGCATAATTCAAATCAATACAACGATTTTCATAATTTTTAAAGATTTCGACCAGTCTTAGGGTATTTCATTGTACTTCTTATCAGTAAGCTACATCGGAACTGCCTATGCCTTGTGTTCTTCGTTTACTGTAGTCTAACGGCCGCTTCAAGATTCAACCACAAAAAAACGAATCGCAAACACTCGGTCCGTGACGTCACCGTTTCCATTCTCTCATACCCACGCCGCCACCACAAGGGACACTCTACACTTACAACCACTTATCGCTCCTCTCACCCATGCGGCTCAAAGATCCATGAACAGATCGACAATATGGCGCAGAGCGCCTGCTGGAGCTTCGATTAGACAACCATGCCGCGCACAATGGCCTCTAATAGCACGTCGAAGCTTCACGTGCAGCAGCTCTCTACGCCGTGAACATGACCCGAGGATAAAGGCCTTGGGAAGGGAGATATCTGATGATTATGCTATAATACGTGAGAAATATGGTGAGTTCCATGCAATTCATGTTTCGCCTCCTAAGGAGCATGCCTTGCTAATCCTGCTTTGCGACAGAGACTCCAAGATACCCCATCGTCCTCGCCCACGGACTCTTCGGCTTCGCTGAGCTGCGCTTCTCTCCTTACTTTCCAGCCGTTGAATACTGGCACGGCATTCGCGATGCCCTCACCGCACAAGGCGCTACCGTCATAACTCCCACTGTCCCTCCATCCTCCTCCATCGCCGACCGCGCTGCCGCTCTCCGCTCCGCCCTTGAAGCCCACGCTCCCGCCCCCGAGGCTTTCACCATCGTCGCACACAGCATGGGCGGTCTTGACGCCCGTTACATGCTGTCTCACCTGGCACCTCTGCCCGTCCGCGTCGCAGCTCTCGTCACCGTTGCAACACCTCATCGCGGAAGCGCCTTTGCAGACTATCTCCTCGACGAGGAAGTCTCGCCTCTGCACCAGTACTTACCCCGGCTGTATCAAACGCTCGAGAAAGCCGGTCTTGGCACGGCGGCCTTTTCGCAATTAACGAGACGGTACATGGCCGAAGAGTTCAACCCGAGCACACCGGACAAACCGGACGTGCGATACTTTTCCTACGGCGCAGCTGTGGAGAAACCGCCGTTGCTGAGCCCGTTTCGACACCCGCACGCCATCATGACACAGGCTGAGGGACCCAACGACGGGCTTGTAAGCGTGGAGAGTAGTCAGTGGGGCACTTATAAAGGCACCTTGCTCGGTGTGAGCCACTTGGATCTTATCAACTGGTCCAATCGGGTCGGATGGACGGTGCGGGAGTGGATGGGGATAAAGAAGAATTTCAACGCGATTGCCTACTACCTTGACATCGCGGATATGTTGGCAAAGGAAGGATATTGATTTATATACCCTAAGACTTTTATGAGTTTTGTATAATACTTAGGCATGCTTAGACTTAGACAAATTTACCATATGATATGACCAGGTCACGCGACATCGAGACGAGCTAAAAATCAGCAGGATGAACTGTAGAATGGCAAACATGATAATCGTCACATTTTAAAAAATGATGTTGGTTGAAATAACGTTGTTTGCTTCAAACAGGTAGGTATCAGTAGCATTAGAATATAGAATACAGCCACCTAGCCGCGAACACTCGACGAGAACCCGTCCTCCAGCACATTTGTCCCACGAGATCCGGTGGTATGTAGGTATGTACAAAGAAATGCAAGCCAACTCTGTCGGCCGTGGGGAGATTCGACTGACGAGCGGCAAGCGAGGAATTGGTGAGGAACGTAACCGATAATTGACTGGAATACGGGGTCACAGCCGGTCCCCCGATGTGTCGCAGAAGGCACCTTGTCGTAACACCACATCAACCCGAGGCATATAGTCCAAAGACGCTCATGACTATGCCTCAGGTCGCCCTCCACTCCCCCTAACCTCGACCTCATCTACATTGTTCAGACTTAGACGGTGGAAGCCTTGCTGGCCTTGCGCGCCGAGATTCTCTTGGCAACGAAGAGGCCGATAAGACCAATTGCAACTGTTGATACTATTAGCAGATGTCCTTGGGCGCTCTGTATCTATTATAAGGTCAACATACCAACACCAACAATACAGAAGACAACAATAACACCGGGCTCCTTGGCAGCCCAGTTCTGGCGCTTAGCGAGCTGGTGGACGACCTCGTCGCGGGTCATGAGGGACTTGATAGCGGCCATTGTGTCGGGAGTGGAGAGATTGCTATGGATGATGTTAGTCAACATGTTCCGTTGGTGTTAGGTAGTAATAAAGCCATCAACAAAGTCGACGTGATGCAAATTGTCGTCCGAGTCCATCGAGCTATTCAATTACACCAATTCCATGACCATGACCAAGTCGTCGTTCAATTGAGTCGTATTGAAAAAAAAAAGAAAAAGAGGTAATTGGGTTTTTCTAATGTGGTTGGCCTGACGAGCGTCATTGGCGGTCATGCCGGACACTGATGCCGGCATTTGTGCTGGGATTGCGACGAGAGAGACGAGAGAAGGATTGAGACGGCGGTCATTGAAGAGGAATTGGTGTATGTATCGAACGTGTGATGGACTTCGAGACGGACAAGACATGCGAAAGACTAGCAGCAGGAGTAAGAGGAGGACCAACCTTTGCGAGCTTGAAGGGTGATGGAGAAGCAGCAAATGAATCTGGTCGCGAAGGCGGGCTTTGCTATGGTTTTGTTGATCAGCTATTCAGCACCAGAAGTCACCCAAAGGTTGTAAAAGTGGAGAGAGAGGTAGCGTCACGACCCGATGAAAAACAGTCTTGGGGCCAAACGAGAGACAGGATTCTCTACGTAAAATGGGTCCCAAGCCGGGGCAACAACAGCACGGCTGGAGGCTGGAGACTGGAGACTGCAGACTGTAGACTGCAGACTGTAGACTGCAGACTGTAGACTGTAGACCAGGGCGAGCAAGCAGGGTCTCACTTTCAGTGGTTGCTTGGGTCCCGGACAGATGATGTATAGTGGGTAAGGGGGGTGAGCATCGTGGGAAGAGAGGGTGGTGCGACACCTCAAGACCAGGCCTATCTTGCGGCTTTTTGTGCACTGTACGACTAAAAGCGACGCCCGAATGCCCCGGGTGAGGTGGATTTCTGAGTGATGATGATTTTCCAGTGCGTGGGCCGCAATGTACCTGGTAGCCAGCGAGAGCGAGAGACGGAGAGCAAGAGACGGGGGGAGTGTGCAATCAAAGAAAAAGACTGGGCTACAAGTGGGACTCACGAGATGGTGTTGGTTTTGCGAGGAACAAAACAAAAACAGAGCAATTGTCACTGACAGGGGGGCTCGATCAATTGGAATTTGCTGTATGTATGTACGTACGTGTCCGAGATGAAGGCCGAGAGAAGGGCAATGGCTTAGTTAAATAAGAGCAGAGTGACGGGGGAGCTGTAGGTTGACGTTGAGATGAAGATGACGAAGTGAAGAGAGAGGAAAAGGTCAAAAGAATTGAGGAAAGCTTCGCTAAAGGTTGGTTGGTTGGTTATGACGAGTGTAGGTGAAGGTACCTAGATCAGCAACTTCCATCTTACCTTGCCTACGGATACAGTTCAACGGACGAGGGATATTCCAGGCTCTGGACCGACCACCTCACACTTGACTTCTGCATTGAGATTGATTGACTGACTGGCTACCCGAACAATAATCGCTCACTCAATTGCTTCAATTCGAATGATATGGATCATATGGTAGAGCCCATCCATACCTCGGTGAGAGGTAGCTCCCATGTCACCATCTACATCATATCCCGAGACCCATACCGCATGCTTATGTCTACATGCTTGGCCAATTCCGCTCTGCACGAACGGGCCGCTTGTACAGAGGCGCTAGTCCCGGTTCAAGGTACTAGGGGAGATACATGATGTGTCTGTACATTGCAATCAAACAACATGCCGCGGACTTGGAGTGAGAGAGAAAAAAAGTCAGAGTCTTCTCTGACTTGACCAGTGCGCAACTCGGAACACGGCAACTGAAGTGCGGTGAAATAGCCCATGTGGGGAGATTTCATAGCTCTATACCACTTCCATCCATGGTCCCACGGCCCACGAGGGAGACCAGGAGCCGTAATGCGTGCAGCAAAGACAAAGCTCAAGGTGTATGCATATGATATCACAGTATACACACGGTACATCTTCAGTCCTCTTCCTCTTATTCTGCTTCGCAGCGAGATGAGCTGCGCGAATTTAGGACAAGCTCCCAGCCTACAGGTCCGTACCGTCGGCTGTAACGGAGGCCACACAACGGGTACCACCTCCATCCATCACGATCAGCTATCTCTGGTAGGACGATGCGATGGACGCAATGCAAGAGAGATTGCGCAAGGGCGACGAAATGAAGACGACTCCATTGTTGTGCTCGTTCCTGAAAAGAGCTCCATTAAAGAAGGGTTCTGAGCTCGCATATCTCCGCTGTTCTCCCTCATGTTTATGTTGAGTTATGTATTGTGTTTCTTTACTTCGACGTCTGTTTAATTACATTCGCCATGGGAGATGAGGCTTTGGATCGACTTGGATCAGCATTTGTGTCTCGGCAGCCCTCGAACGGCCAATCAAACGGCTGCGCAAAAGCTTAGCGCATGACCGTTGTCAACTTGTTTCAACTGAAGGTTGAATGGGAATTTCCTGGATGAGCCCTGGAGCCCTCAAGTTCGTTGATTCAAATAACCGAACGGCACAGATCTCATGGATACAAGCCAGCATCGTCCATTAGGTATACTACGGGCGGATAGCGGCCTCGGGGGAGCCGCCGCTTTGCAATGGAGTCTCTTATTTCCATGTTGTAGGTTCCGTCCGAAAGGGAAATCCTCCAAAGTGCATCTCCACATCTTTTCCCCGAAGATCTCCACAGTCACAAAATGTGCAAGCTAGAAGCACTTGCTTGACCTGACATACAAGGATCCAGAGACCAATTTCGCAGCCAAGCCTTATCAAACCAGACCAATGCCGGGAAGAATCATGCAGCCTCTGTTTCCGGCGCCATTCACGGTATCTGTCGAGTATTTACCAACCAGCAGAGAATTCTCGGTGAAGCGATTGCGAAATCAGAATCAGTCAATGCCGGGAAGCGAGATCAACATCTGTCGTCATGATCAAACAAAGGCCTCATATTGATACCGATGTATTAGTCCATACATATGTACAAAACTGCCATGGGTAACCATTGCATGACATGGATCTGCCAGTATCACGAGAAAGCCCTGGGCTGGGGGGCATAATGCACCAGACTTCCCGGCTTGGTACGGGGAGTGGAGATCAACATCCCTAGGCTGACCACTGAGAGCATACGGATTGGTTCATCCACAAGCCTCGAAACCCTCCCCCATGGATATCAGCTATCCTCCCATGCTCGTTCTGTGTCATTTGCGGGCAGGGTTTGCGCCGGCCTTGCTGGAATCCGCCAGGAGCCTAGTCCTGAAGCCATTCTTGCTGCTAAATCCCGCTTGGAAGTCCCGGGAGACAAGGGATAAAACGGCCATGCTTACAAGGTTTCTTACCCTAGCTTGCCTAGTTGCCGATTTGTCGCCGGGACGCCTCGCTATCACCGGGAGTCAACCCCAGCCCAGCGCGACAACCGCCGCCTATGAGGTCATAGGCAGTAAGATGGAGAGAAAGGCTTTCATTACGAGATATCATTCTTATCTGCGCATGTGGTAGGCGCACCGTCTAGGCCTTGATGCCGAGAGCTCTCACCAGTTTTCAGCAAGTTCCACCTGCCACTATGCGATAACTACAGATGGCTGGGCATCCAGACCAGACCCTTAAGCCTTAATATATTCATGGGTCCAAAGTTGTGCATCTCGAGTGGCCGGAGCCGCTGGAGCTTGGCGACTGGCTGGAGAAAAGCACACATGTTACCACAGGCTAGGAGGTGATGATTGGAGATAACGGGACCATAGTCAACCTCAACCAAAGGTGCCGACTGAGGATCCCTTATGGCTTCCAGAATTAAGACTGTCGCGAAACACTGACCGATACTGCGTCGGCACCAAGCCAGGGACGAGTACGCGAAAGTATGGGGTACGTGATTAGTGGTGTTTGGCGTCGCCAATGAACCTCGTCGCAAGGACTCACGCTCGAATGAACAGCTCCACGGTACTGTTTTTTTCGAAGCGGTCTGCTTTTCAGTGGAAGATCTATAGCATCCTTTGGTGGTGCAAGTATACTCTATACATGTAATGAATGAACGACTCATGCCCGTGTGGCTCTCGTTGGCTTATTGAATCAGGGTAACCGCCAGCCGCCATTCTATGCCAAGCCGTCTAACTAGGTTATAATCCCACGATGTCCCTTTGCAGAGATTTGAAGCGCTTTGGTTGGAAACACGCGATAAGGAATTTTACCAGATACCATCTAAGGTAATCGCCCAGCATGAGTTGGCCTCAAATCCGTCCCACAGGTGGATTTCTAGACTATGCATGGCTCTCGACCATCACATTGGTGTTGATATAAGATTTATTAGTTGCTCTTGGGTTTCAACTTGGCGCTTGGCGAATATGACCAAAGCAGTATCTATTTAGTCCCTGGGCGCTCTAGGCGGCTTTTTAGGGTTCTTGCAGGAACGATTCCAACATCGTTCGAGCTCTCATGAGAGACATTGGATGCATCGCTTCATTCTTATGGGTCCAGTCGCAGCAGCGGGTAACGCGAGGCTGGCAGCTGACCACTTTCAGGAGATACAATATTCTCTTTACTTGGCTCTTAATACACACGTGAATGCTGAGGACGTGACATGGGCATGAGTGATGCTGCATAAGACCGCTCACTGCGGCATTTTCTCTCTCTTCCTTGCCCGGTTTGATTTCTCATTTGGATTATTACCAATACCAGCAAAGGCGACTCGGATGCACTTGCTCAAGTAATAAACAACGTCATTCATGTTGGGTGTCTCCCGCAACCTTTCGCTAATCACTCAACCTTTCCGTTTCTGTCTACGCCCAACCTCACCCGCTTGAGCCGAGGCCCAGGAATACGACCTACCTCTAGCTACCCTTGTCACGAATACCTACCCTCTAGCTATCAGTGCTATCAGTTCGATATCGAAGAGTGAAAGTCGAGCGCCAATAACGCCAAGCGCGCGCAGTAAACGCCATTTTCAACTGCGTCTTTGCTGTTGGTGGTGGTTGAGGGGAGTTGGGCGGGCAGTGAAAGCCAAGACCAGCCAGTTATTACTCTCATCAAAAACTTCCAGCGAGCCAAGGCTCGTCTCAAACTCACGAGGCATGGCGCCCTCTTGGACAAATGACTTACGTCGTCTCAACCGAAATAATATCGCTACTATACGTGCTTCGCCATGGGCCGAGATCTCGGGATCACTCGGTGATCTGGGCACTCTGTTGCCTCTTATGATTGCTCTCGCTGCGCAAGGATCCATTGATCTGGGAAGTACGCTTGTGTTCACGGGCATGTTCAATATCCTTACAGGTGCTTTCTATGGAATACCTTTGCCTGTACAGCCTATGAAGGTGAGTATTCATGACACCAGCTCCTACATTTTCTAGATCTTTAGTATAGGTCGACTATCTCGCAGTAAAGCTGACATGGTTTGGTATCACAATATAGGCTATCGCCTCTGCGGCGATTCAAAATGGATATCCTATGGGCGTCGTCACCGCTGCTGGCCAATGGGTTGGTGCTGCTGTACTCATCATGAGTGTCACAGGCCTCTTGCGATGGGTCGTCCGGGTCGTACCACTCCCAGTGGTAAAGGGCATTCAGTTGGGAGCAGGCCTCTCGTTGATTCTCGGTGCAGGCTCGTCGCTACTGCAACCCCTGCACTGGGCTCATCCAGCTCTTGACAACCGCATCTGGGCGTTGGTTGCTTTCCTTGTCCTCATCGGTACACAGAAGCTGGCTCGATTTCCGTACGCTTTGCTCTTCTTCGTACTCGCCCTACTGCTGGCTTTTATTCAAGTTGCCATCTCTCACGAGAGTCTGCCATGGTTTTACGCTTGGCACCCTCACTTTGTCATGCCGCGATGGGTTGGGAAGAACGATTCACCTGCTTTGTGGATGGCTATCGGCCAGCTGCCCCTGACGACCCTTAACTCCATCATTGCTGTGAGCGTCCTGTCTCAGGATCTTCTACCCGATCTTCCCTCTCCTTCGGTCACCTCTATCGGAATCAGCGTCGCCTTGATGAATCTGTCTAGCACCTGGTTCGGAGGCATGCCCGTCTGTCATGGCGCCGGTGGCTTGGCTGCACAATATCGTTTTGGGGCTCGCAGTGGTTCCAGCATCATCGTACTGGGCTTGTTCAAGTTGATTTTGGGTCTCCTTTTTGGTGAGACCCTGGTTGATCTGTTGAAACATTACCCCAAGAGCCTCCTCGGTATCATGGTCATAGCAGCTGGTCTTGAACTCGCCAAGGTTGGCAACAGTCTCAACCAGGGCGCTTCCGATCTCTGGCACTCGGCCGCAGGACAGGGACCTCGCCGACAACGTGATCTTTCTAATGATGAGCGTCTAGAGAGATGGACTGTCATGCTTATGACCACCGCTGGTATTCTCGCTTTCAGAAACGACGCCGTGGGGTTCTTTGCAGGCATGCTCTGCCACGGAGCGTATCGGCTCTCAGAGCGATTGACAAAGTGGCACTCGCACCGAGACTTTCCAACTGAGCACGACTCTCTTCTCCATTGAATGTTCTGAGGTTGTTTGACGTGTGATGGATGATTTACGACGAAGTCCTGCATTGTTCATGGCGTTTTGTGTCTGTATGCGGCTCATTCTTAGCCCAAGGTGTTAGCTATTATTCTGTTGAGGCCAGTGTTTATTTGATCAACGGGGCGGTCTGCATCACGATAGTTTGAAAATGGCATATGATCCATTCTTAGAGTTGCTCGGTGTTGTTAGATCTGCTGTTCGCTGCCTTGCCCAAGGTATACGTTGGTATATGGCCATGGTGAAAACATGGTGTTATTACGAGATATGATCTTAAGTTAGTCACCTGGTCATCATTGGACATCATAAGATTGAACCCAGTTGATTATTTTACTATCTTTACATGGTCGTTCTATGCCATACTTTACACAATGCCGTCAATTGAGTTACAGTTGGTGACTCACCTGCAAGGTGCATGCAAATCTAAAGTAGAGCGAATTACCCACTTTAGCGTTTGATTTGGAGACGGCCTCATTGTAAATGCAATGGATGTATCTGCGAAGCACTCAACAATAGTAAACAAACGACGACAATGCAAATTAGTCAGGTGTGAGCATCAAACATCAATGGGTTTGTCAAAATCAGTAATACTCATGAGTCGAACCTAACACATAATTTCAAGCAGCTGGAACATGCCCATCCCAACTGTTTGTCTGGTTCTCTGAGAGCGCTAGTTCGTCCCAGGTTTGTTTTTATTCCTGAATAATAAGGAACAAATGGCCAACGACGCGCGGGGAAAGCGCGAGTTGAAGTTAAAGTGCCACGACAGTGACGGAAGGCACACCTAATCTATTTGAGAAGCAACGTACCTCAACCTGCAAGACCAACCTCAACTTCGCACCTTCTGCTCTCGGGTAGGTCAACGAGAAAGAGCGATTCAACAAGGTCATCTCTGTCGCGGTTGCTCTTTCCTTTCCCCAAAGTGCACTAGCGTCGCGAACCATCGCTGGTCAGGTTAGCAAGTGAGAGGAGACTCGGGGCCCGTGAATGAAGACAGCCCATCAGCCGCCCAATCAAAGCGCGCAGCCTTTCCCCCTCTGACCCTCCCAGGTATCGCGGCTCAAAGGACCCAGGCGAAAGCCTCGTCCGCCTTGAACCTTTTATTTTCCCCGTCTTTCCTTCCAACGGCCATTCCTCCACGAGAATATCCGGCCCCCGGCGCGCCCTCCGCCGAGACCCGTCGTCGTCAGTGCCAACCCCTCGTGAGGTGAGGGCGAGTGACGAAGGAGCTGGTCGCACGAACAGCGATGACTTCGTCCATGGCTGGCCGCAATGGCCTGCCCGACGGCCTGGGAACCGACCGGGAGCCCCAGGTCGCAACAAGAAGCGCGACACCAACTCCCCCAGCTCCAGCTGTCCCGGTATCGAGTGCAACTGCGACTGCGACTGCGACTACGATAGCGACTACGACAGAAACACCAAAGCCGGTTTCAAAATCGGCTGCGAGTAATGGCGACAACCGCGATTCCAAAGTTGCTGACCCGGCTTCAACCCCGGTCCCAGCATCAACACCAGCGCCAACAGCAGCACCAGCGACTTCTTCGACTGAGACTGCTGCTGATGTCCCTGATTCTTCGGCACCGACTGTAAATTCCAATTTAGCAATAACTACAACACCAGCATCTGCGCCCCCCCCAGCCGCGGCGGCGCCTGCATCAGCTTCTGCTCCATCGGCTTCTGCAAAAGCTTCGACAGGAGCAGACTCGGCCGCACCTGTATCGAAACCTTCTACACCTAACCCAGATTTAGGTTCAGTGTCAGCTACAAAACTTCGACCTTCGACACCACCGGCGCCCACTCACTCCGTCATCAGCGTTCCCCCATCGGGTGCTGCCGCGACCACCACACCAACAACGCAGCAGCAGGCAGAGGCGCTGTCAGACATCCAGGCTTCAGCTCCCGTTATTGCCGACTCTGGCGATCACCCGATGCTTGATGCCCCTGCTGCAAACAACGGGACGGCACCATCAAACACTAATGAAGCTCGACAATCTACTCCGTTACAGATGCAGATGTCGACAGAAAACATGACAGAAAACATGACAGAACAATTTGCGCCTTCAACTCCCTACACCCCAGCCGCCATGCCGAGCCTCAACCAACATGCCTACATAATGATGGCCTTGGCTTCAATGTCGGGCGCTCCCGCCATGTCACCCCCCCCGACAGTTACTCCAGCTCAGGTTACTCTACCTAACTCAATAGATGAGACTTTTCATGGTCTTGCTCCAGCGAATTCGATTAGCCAAACAGACACCGAAAAGGAGCTTCAGTCCTTTGCGCGTATTGAGTTTGCCGATAGTGTCTTCCAGTTGACTACATATGCTGTCATCATAGGACGAGACCAACGTGCACTCGACCAAGCACGGCGTGACGAAAAGCGCGCTGAGGACTACCGGCGCCGTGCTGAGGAGAACGCTCATCTGGGTCTTCCACCACCTTCTCCCATTCAGCCGGATCGGAGCAAGTTTAGTAAATCCTACGTGAGTGAGGAGGGAGGAATGCTAGGTCCCGAATCAGACACTGGAGAAAACCCTCGGCCTACCAAGCGACGCAAGACGAGCACTCAAGGGTCATCGCAACATGATAACGACGAAGCAGCCACACAAGCGCAAGAAAACATGATTTCTAATCGACAATATGTCTCGCATACACCTGGTGCTGCGGCAGTAGACTTGACCTCGTTGCGCCCATCGCCATGGCACGTTCCCTTTATCGGTATCCATTCACCAGGTCCGAACATTGCATCCAAGACCAAGGCCATATCCAGAGAGCATCTCAAGATAGCGTACAATCGAGAGAAGGGTGTCTTTGAAGCTATTCCTTTGCACAAGAATGGTTTCTTCTGCGAGGACGTACACTACAAGAGCGAAAAGGTTGTGTTGCGATGTGGTGATTACTTGCAAATCAAAGACATTGGCTTTCGATTTCTTATCAATGGAGTTGAACGAGGGCGGACAGGTGCGGAAGAAGAAGCGGACGAGGAACCTACTGCAGCACTCAAGAAGCGGCACGCTCATGGTGGAAAGGAGATGAGCTTTGATTTTGAATCCTCGCATGGCAATGGTCCGGTACAGGACACGAGCGATGAACTGTCAGAAGTAGCAAGTCCGCCTGAGTTGTCCGACTTTGGCGAGGAAGAGGACGCCGAAGCTGAGGAAGCAGAAGCAATCGAGACGGTGGAGACGGTACCAGAAGCTGAGGCAGCAGCCAACGTCGAGGCAGACCTGGAAGCGGAAGCCGATGCGGATGCGGACGCAGACGCGGATGCAGATGCAGAACTAGACATGGATATGGACCTGGACATGGATGTCGATATGGAAACTCCAGTCCCAGAGTCAGAGTCTGCAATGAAGCAAGAGGACATGCTTGATCCGCACCATGATCACCTAATGGCTCAGATACCAAAGAAGAGAGGGCCTGGCCGGCCACCGAAGAACGGAATCATGTCGAAACGCGAGCAGCGATTGCTTAAGAAACAACAACAAGAGATGGCCAAGAAGACATTACCACAGGTGCCTCCAGTTGAACCACCCATCAAACGCAAGGTCGGACGACCAAGGAAACATCCCCTGCCTGAAGGCTCTGGGGAGCGGCCAGAGAAGCGCAAGTACAAGCCCCGCAAGCCTAGAGAAGACGGCGGCGAAGGTTCAGATGCGGAGAGACGCGCGAGAGAGAAGAAGGAGAAGAAAGCCCGACCAAAGTCCCCGCCTTTGGAGCTCAAGATCGAGGACTACACCGAGGAACAACTCCAAAAGCCAAACAAAAATTATGGTGTGCTCATCGACGAGACGCTTACAGCAGCTGGCCCGGATGGTCTCACGCTCAAGCAGATTTACAAGCGAATTTGTCAAAGATATCCCTGGTTCTACTTCCACACAGGGACCAAAGGTTGGGAAAGCAGTGTGCGTCACAATCTCATTGGAAACGAGGCTTTCAGGAAGGATGAGACGACCAATCTCTGGGCTCGTGTTCCCGGCGTTGAACTTGACGCTGGAAAGAAGAGGAAAGCATCGTCGCCGGATCGTGCAGCGGCTCAAGCCTACAGTCAATATCCGTATTCCTACAATGCCCAACACATGGCACCTGGTGCTCCTGGCTACCCCCCTGGACAAGCACCTGCGGGATACCAGTTACCAGCATATGCTGCACAACAAGGCCAGCCGGGCCGACCTGTGCAACCTTACGGAGCGTCTGCATCTCCCCCAGCACCAGGTCAACCAGCACCTGCAGCAGTGGCATCACAACCACCGGCTCCAGCACAGCTACCGCCAGGTTATGGCCCTCCGCCAGCCCCTGCTCGTCCGGCGCTCGGCGTGCCTCAACAGGGCACTTACAGCTCGCCATACGCACCACGGCCACCTCCGCCAGCAAACCCTCAGATCAAAAGCGAGGACGGTCATGCCACTGCCACTGCTGCTGCTCCTGGCAGTACACCTCTTCCTCAGCAGCAGCAACATCAGCAGCATCTTCCTCCGCCCCCACCTCCCGCGGTAGCTGTTAAAACCGTACCAGGAGCTGCTCCAGCACAACAGCCCGCTACTCCGGCGAACCGCACCCCCTCAGTACCAGCAACTGCTGCCCCAGCCCGGCCCGTCATTGAACCCAGGCTGCTCACTGCAGTTGTCAACCTCAAAAACGGTCTGATTGAAAACCTTAAGAAGGCCCGTAACCCCAAGGCCGAAGGAATTGTGATGTCAGCACTCAACCGCTGCATAGGTCTCAAGAAGGAAGCGACGGAGAACGATAAAATGGAGGCGATATGCATCAAGGGCATCCGTCAGCTCCTCGAAGGATTCATTCAGTCTAAGAGCCCTACACCTGGTCCAGCTTCATCTGCTTCTCCCTCGGCTGCCGAAGCGCCACTTCTCCTCGACTCCAAAGTTCTCGCCTCGCTCACAGGTTTCAAAGACGTCTCTACCAAAGCTCTTAACCCCAAGCTCGGGGAAGCCAAGGCGGAGGCTGTCACATTGTCTGCTATCGATCGGGTTCTAGGCTTAGCAGACGTCAGCATTGTTCCACCGCCTGGCGAAGGCGAAGCTGGTGGCAATTTTGAAGGTGTCGAGCAACATCTCATGAAATCCATACGGCAACTTCTGACAGGCTTGAACCAAAAGGTGCAGGGATCGTGATTCTACAGCATTGCTATAAGCTTAGGATAGTTGTTTTATTCGTTGTTCAATGGTCATGCCCGAGTCGATTGAGAAAGAGAAGGGGAGTAGATAGAGTAGGGTATAATGCTTTTTATGGCGTTTTGGACGGTCTAACGACGGATACGAACCAAGGGCGCTGGATATGTATATCAAAGTCACCGTTCCAGGAATGGACGGTATGGCATCTTTGTGGGCTTTCTTTTTTATCATGACAGGAGGGAATATGCCGAGCCAAGGAGCTTGATATAAAGGGACATGGAGTTTCTTATCGGGGTGATCCCTTTTTCCTCTTCACCTTGTCTCATATACCTCTAGAGCAAGCGATCGTATTATCCAATCAATCAATGTTTGTCATCAACCTCTGCGTTTATTCCATGTGTGTGTGAGTGTTGTTTGACTGCTGGAGACTGCACGAACCCTTCTCACATCTCAACTCTTCAACCTTGGTGAGTCCTTTCTGGTCAACAGAAGTTCTCAAAACACAAAGTCCAGCCGGCTCAATTAAATTGGTTTGTGTCACCCAGACAAGAAAAGACCTTCTTTCATATTACAACCACAAGAAAGGAAGATTTGAAGCCGCTAGTATGTACCCGTCCAGACACCCCTTACTTTTCCCCCAAGTCCAGCAAATCATCCCCTGGCTCCATGCTTGAAGGACTCGTAACAAAGCAGTCCATCTTCATCATCATCGTCTTATTTTAACGTGTCATTCTTGTTCATTTTCGAAGCTGCGTCCCTGCCTCTCTGCAGCTACAAGCATAAGAACCTCCCTGTTCCATCCATCCGCGTCTGTCTCGTTGCAGTGTCTTGTCAGAGTCCCCGGTTTTCCAGCGCCCAAGGTATCAAATAAAAAGGATTAAGCTTCTATAGGAGGAGGTAGAAAGAGGAGTAAGGGGAATAATGTCGGGGAAAGACCAGAAACGCCTCACTCCAATTGAAAAGAAAAGCTAGGGATGTCAGTGTTGTTGAAAGCTTCCTCAAGATGCGTGTGGGCTATCTTGCTCGGCATCGAGACTTGCTTTCGCTTCATCAGCCTTCTGGGCCCCCAGTCTGTCAACGCCAGCAACACCGCTGTCGGCTTCGTCGTAGGAAATCCCTAGGCCATTGGCTTCCTTGCCCGCCTCATCTTCAGCCCCTTCTTCAAGGTTCATCAAGGCCGGTGGGCGATGGCGCATCTGCTTGGCCTTAGAAAGAGAAATCGTCTTCTGTTGGTAGGTTGTAGTAATAGGCTTGGTATCATCGCGATCAATCGTTGCTTTCATAAGAGCTGCCATCCACAGCCGCCCCTGCTTCAAGTTGGGCACAGCAAAATAATGGACGGTTGGCTTGGTGAAGTTTACGGCCCTTGAAAGACCGGCGCGGGGAGGTACCAGTTTGAAGATGAAGATGGAATCGTCTCCTTTCTCCAGGTCATCAGCACGAGTCTGGTTTGTAGGCATGTTCTGGCCTCCCAGGCTTGTAATTGTGGCATGCAGACCTGTCAGTTTCTCGTTGTCGGCCGGTAGAACTCGATGAAACGAAATGTCAATAAGTCCCTTTTCTTGGTCGTCATCTTCCGAGTAGTAGTACGCCAGACGTCGTCCCTTGAGGACGAAGTAGCGCGGCTTCCATGTTGTCATGAGGTTGGAACTCTTTTTCCTCATCCAGCCACTGTAATCAGCATCTTTGCTTGCCTCTTTGGGGGAAATCTTGAGCAGGCCACGGGTGTAGGCACTTGTCTCCTTCTTGCCCTTCTTTCCAGCTTTCTTGTTGACTTGGCCCACAGGGGTACTAGGGCTCTTCGCAGTATCAGGGGATTCGAGATCGAAACTGGCTCCACCGGAGGGTGTCGTCGAACCGGTCCGCGCAGGTGAATCAACTATCATATCCTTGTTGGTCGAATCAGTCGGTGTTGAAGCTTTGGACCGATCGAGGCTTAGGTTGTCAGATATGGCCCGCATACCCTTGCTTCCGGCTAGAGCAATAGGTTTGTTGACCATAGAAGATAACCAATCCGAGTTGAAACCTTGGTGTCGGGCCGAAATAGGTGATGCGGTTGAGCGAGCTGATCCAACGGAAGTGTCCAGCTTGGTGACTGTGGGTGAGGGCACTTCGTTAGGTGGTGGCATGTTCATGGTCGATTCCGAAGCGGCTGACGCAGTTCTCCTATGAGCGCCTGAGGGAATGCCGTAGTACTTCTGAGCTGCCGAAGAAATGCCACCCTCTGCGATCGACCCCACGCTTCCAAACCTTGACTGTCGTGCCATGGCTGTGGCACTCCGAACCCTTTGCTCTTCTGCATAGCTCGATTTTCTCGATTCGGCATTGCTGTCGCGCTTTCGCAGCAAATTCCTCTTCCTTCCATCCACCTCTGTTCCAGAGAAATAACCTCGATCTATGTCAACAGAATCCTGTGTATCGGCTCCTGGTGGACTAAGTAAGTCCTGAAGGCCAGTTGAAGAAAGGGGTCGTTGCGGGGGTTGATTATAAGCGCTGCCAAGGGTCCAGTTTCGGTCAAATGATGGCTGCTTCTTATGAGCGCCCTCGGTTCCGGGGAATGTACCCGTATTCGTGATCCTAGGGACAGGGGCAGCGGCGGGTGCTGCTGCTGGACCAGCATTGCGAAAGTCAGTCGACGAAGAGTGGCGGCGTGAATGGTTCAATTCTCTGATCGATGCCGCAGATGGTCTCTTAATATGGCTTGCGCGGTTGGAACTATCTTGATGGGATCCTGCAAACGTCGGAGATGCTTTTGGAGTATTCTGCGAGAGAGAAAGTCGTCGAGTCTGAATAGAAGTAGGTCGGTTGGTCAATGTGTTTGCTCGACTTCTCGATCTCCGGGCTTCCTCTGGACCATCGCTCCCATAAGTTTGCGTAGTCCGTCGTGTCTCTATACCTGCATTGCTAACTTCATCCTGAAGGGCCTTGATCTTGTGCCATGTCTTCAATCGCCGACCAACAGAGCCAAGGTCGAACGCCTTGATAAACAGCGAACTCTGGTCCATACCGAGAAGAACTTCTCCAGAAATCTCTTGGTCTCTAAAGACTTCACAGTGATGCTTTTCGACTCCTGATGTAAAAAGGTACTCGGCGACATCATCTGGGGACCACGATTCAACTTCATCTCGCGAATGAAAGTCCTCCTCTTCTTCGTCGGTCTCTTCGCCCTGGATGTACGATGCTCGTTGGTCGGGATGAGTGCTGCTGTACTCGCTACCAGAGTCGTTCGCTACTGCTCGAAGTCCACCATTGCTCGCAGGGGATCGCAAATCGGTTATGTGCTCGTCGATAACAGTGAGTGTCTCGTGCAAAACGGGGCTGTCTTGATTTTGGGTCGTCGTCAACTGGCTTAGGGCGGGCAATACAGGTGGTTCGCTTGACACCAGGGTGGGTTCGGATTTGACGTTATTTAAAGGCAATGTCACGGGAGTTTGGTTCTGCGGTTGAGGCTCAGGTTCTTCTGTCGTGACTGCATCGGCATTGCCGCCTGCCCTCGGGTCTTGGGCTTGTTCTGGCTGGGGAGTCTGGGGTTTTGAGGCGCTAAAAGCGCTCGTGGGGACATTTCTAGGGGCTGGCCTGGTGTACACTGCAAAGAGTTAATTGTTACCATTCGCTCGGAACAAAAGTCAATGCTGGGTGCAGACCTTCAGGAAAGAGTCCATTGTTATTGTTGCTGAGGTGGCGACCCAAAAACCAACCATCACCGAACTCATCGTCTCGTTCTATTAGTTCAACTCGATCGCCCTTTGCGAGGCTTAATTCATCGGAGCTTCGAGCCTGGAAATCATCTACGGGTTAAAAGGCATTAGCATTGACGTGCTATTACAGAGAAAGAGCTGGACGCCATGGCGAACTTACGTATCACGATCAAGGTATCGCCGACCTCTGGCCTTTGCGACCCTTCATTAGGGCCTCGTGAGGCCATGGTGTGTTGGAGCGATGCGCTGGTAATGGTTGAGGCGATCGCGTTGATAGCGGACGGTTGAGGCCGTGGAGGGAAGAATGGAGTGGCAGTTTAAGGACGGTTGAAACTCTGCCGGAGGGTGGCGCGGGACCGAGGGCGATAGTTAGCCAAGTCTGTCCGACAGATTGTGACCCAGGTCGTAAGTTATGCCATCTACCGAACCAGTACTCCGTAGCCGTATTGCCAGAGCTGGGTTCGGGTGATTCAACTCTCCGCAGCGAGAGGGCTGGAGATGATGAAGGATTGTACTGGAACTGGAGGTGCTCAGAGCTTTGAGGAGACCTGACGGTCCTGACCTGTGGCAGTGGTGGACTGGTACGCTATGATGGTGCGCTCGAATGGTGCGCTAAGGTACGAATGCTTTGCTGAGGTGGAGCGGCGGTTGCGGTTGGGGAGGCGGGAGAAGCAGAAGACCGTGGTCGGCGTGGTCCCTGGACTGGACAGGGCGAGCCTAGTCTAGTTTGGACAGCAGCGATTGGTTTGGTTTGGTGTGGTAAGGCCGAGTGATTGGAGGCCAAAGCTCGAGATTGATATTCAAGGGTGGCCAGTACCTATAAGAAACAGCTCGCTCGATAAGAAGAATTTGCTGACGATAGCCTCAATACTATCAGGATGTCGACAGATACGGACGACTCCTCGGCAATTGTAGGGTTTGTTGGTTAATATTTTGTAGGCTTCTTCAGATGGATGTGCATTGGCCCCTCCGGTCCAGGGGGTCTCCGGTATTGGATGATGCAGCCAACCTTTGCAGATGCTATTTTGGGATATTATGCCAGCACAGTAGGTACTGTAGTGGTGGACTTGGTGAGAAGAGGAAACACGATCACACGGTCGTAGCTTTCCATGCCATTATTTCGAGGGGCTTTTCGTGGTATCGTTTTTGCAGACGAGATTAGAGATACGGCGGTTGACTCGTGGAGGCAGTGTCCGTTGAGTTTGTTAATGCGGTGTTGAGAAAGGAGAAGTGGTGCAAGTAGCGAATGAGGGTGATGCAACATGGAGGCCGGTGATCACAGCTAGGTACCCAGCGGAGCCATAGCCAGTTAGGTATTTAGTGATGTGGTACAGAGAAAGTAGACCTAACTCGAAGTTGAGCTGATGAGGTGAAGTTGAGTAAAGAAGGGAAAGCTTCTTTTGTGGGAGTGTCAATACATGTTGCACACTGAGGTAACCAGAGGAAAATTGCAGGACTGGAAGGAAGGTCAAGCATGTAGTACCACCGAGCATGACCCAAGGTTTCAACACTCATAAACCAAAAGAGAAGATGTTCTTATGCCACGCCTCTATTAAAATTTATAGTAATTATAACGAGTCACATAATCTCATGACCCCAAACTTAAAGAGTATCGGAATAAGCATTATATAGTTACGCTTTATGATGGATGAAATTGTGTTGATTGAAATACTATTCTCATTTTGGCAGAACTTGGTCTAGGGTATTCTGACATTCATGCCAGTATGTGTTATTGATGGTTGTCAAAGCAAGCACCCAACAACAACATGGAATGTCTTTACTTTCAAACGGTGGTTGTCAAATGTCATATGAGACGTGGTGCAGTTTGAATGTGAGGTGTTTGGCATGGTATGATCATGTACGATATACAGGGTGCCTGATACTTAGATGCCTCGAGTGTTGTAAACTGTTGGGCTTAACGTATAACATATTCATATATCCATGACATTGCTGCTTGTGTTCCTAGCTAACACAAATACCCGGCTGCTGGCGTCCTACCTACCTGATTGTGTGACATACTAACTCATGAGACGGGTATATAAGCGGATTTGCTCCCATATTTTTGCCTAGGTTTTCTACAACAACAACAAAGCCGCAGAGAAAGAAAAACATGGAATGTGACGGAGCACGTAACCGCACGAGAACCTGCCACATCCCTTTTAGTATTTACAAAGAGAATGAGTTAGTCATTATCATCATGCTGGTTCGAATAGCCTTTCTGCAGCCCAGCCAACGCCAAGACCATATCCCGCCACCATTCAAAGACGCGAAGAGTAGGGGTCCATGAATGACCAACCCAATCACAGCCATCTTCACGAGCAGACAACAAACGGAAGATAGTGTACTGAGACATACTAAGATGAGCCAGACCATGCGATGCGATGAGATGCGATGCGATGAGATGCGATGCAGGCAAAAGCAGGCTTCCGCTAATTATCAGCCGTCTATCGGCTGACTGCTGATACAGAGGCTGACCGCTGATGCTAATAACTGATGAGTCCTTTGTTTGCTGGATCGCCCTTGCTTTCATTTTACTTTTTGGGCGTTCTGCGTCCTTTTTTTTTTCCCTTTGTTCACCCACGTCAGGGCGCAACTGCACTTTTTTTATTTTGTTGGTCGATTTCCTTCTCCAGAGTTTCTCCGCTTGCCTCCAGCCAACGTCGATTGCATTTTACACTTTCACCAACCATCCATGATCTGTCTGTCTACTAATTCACCCTCTTCCGTTTTATTCCATCTCCTTCGCTTCATTTCACCGTCTCCTTATTTGCTGCAAACTTGCGCATCTGGCCAAACTAAATCTGTCACTGTTTCGGCTTCACTCATTTGCTCGCTCCAATACTGCTTTGCGATCGCTGTCATAGCTGCTGCTTTTGCGACTCACATCTGCGCATTCACTTGCTGAACCATGATTGACCTGGCGGCATTCGACTTCAGAAAGCGGCGACGTTGAGCATGATCGCTAGGTAGCATAGCATTCAAATGGTTTGCGCTCAGGTTTCGGCTGCGACTTTGTATATCGTCTCTCTCTAGACCTTACCAAATACACCATCAACCCGTGAAATGCCACCAACCTCAGGACCGAATCAGTCAAGGGCTGTCCCTACTTCTGATTCTCAACGGATCGCGTCTTCTAACGAGACTCTCAATGCTTTCCTCGGTGGTCGCACTCGTTCATGGATGACCGGGGTCTCATCCGCGGATACCAACAACCCTAGGCCAGCTCCAATAGCCTCCTCCAGTAATTCCCGAAAGCGGAACCAAATGAGAAAGGCGTCCGGCACTGAACCCCCAACCCAGAGTGAGGATGGCTTACCACGCGACAGCACAACTTCAGATCAATCAACAGGACAACTACCAAGCGCTGGAGAACCATCGAGGTAAACAACAATCCTTCAACATTTCTCATAACCGATTCTGCCAAGTACAGTTTTGCGCCGAGCCACACAACCTTGCCTTGTTGAGCCTGCAACGTTGCCACAGGCAAAGATATTACCAACACTGCTTACCTTTTGTCGGCCCTGCTAACATGATGACATAGACCATCGACCGTTCTACCCTCACCAGCGTTGACCGACGCACCGAGTCCGAATGTCTCGAATCAAGCCGACTGCACCAATCCCGACGCAAGCGCTCACGTAGAGGGCGCAGGGCCCGGGCGGCCAGTTTCCGATAGTAACATGAACCAAGGCGGCTCGATTTTCGTCGCGAATAGTACCACAAACCCGAAACCTACGACTGCCATCTCTCCTCGAGCCGAAAACTTCACTCCTCCCCAAACACACGTTACGGAAGCGTCAACTCTATCCGTGGCGGCCGGTTCTGCTTCAAACACCCTCGCTCCTCAACCAACAGCCTTGCCGCCCTCTCTACCCGAAAATCAACAAAACAATCGAAGCGCACCCGCAGAACCAGGAGCAAGGATCAATAGGAGGCCATCCGCTGCTTCTGAACACCAGGCTAAACGGACCCGAGTCCAAGACCCATCAGTTGCATCCAAAGATCAAGAACTATGCCGACACTGGCACAGCGCGATCGAGCGCCGCGTGGCACAAGCCGCTCAAGCCGGGCTTTTGAACGAAACAGTTGAAAAGCCTAGATACAGGATCTTGATGGAAGCATGTCAAAATGTGGATTTCTTCTATATCGCTTTTCATCAGGCGCTTTGCGCTTGGTCTTTGAATAGAGGTTCAGTTCATGGACTCTTCCATGGCTTAGTGGAACCGCGCTTCATCGATAATGCCTTCAACACAGTGCAGATCATTCTCAGGAAGAATGAACATATGTCGACTGCTCATCTCCAGTTTTTCGCCAATTTTCCTACTTCTATGGTTGATCTCTCTAAGATGTTTCCCCAAACTGCCGCAGCCAAAGATATTGCTACTTTCCTTGTCTACTTCTCAACATACTGGCATACACTATCGCAACAAATTCAGGCGCGAAGGTACCCTTTACTTGCTCACGAATTGACAAGCATCCTTCACTGCCCGGCCCGAGGGCTGCAGGCTATGCTCTTTACCACGAGTCGTAGGTGCCTTGGCATACAAGATGGCCCTCTGGCACTTACAATGAATGCGATTTTTGAGCAGGACCGAGAGGATGAAGCTATGTTCGCCGCCCGTGGAGAGACTCCTGAAGCTTTGGAACGAGCTCGCGGGGCAGTTGCAACAAAGTACAGGGATATCATTTTGTCGCAGCAGCAGCAGCAAGTACCATCTAGTATGATCCCCAAACATACCTTTTGTATCATGATAAATAGCTAACCCTTGTGGCGAATAGATGCAGCACCTTCTCCCGTATATGGGCATAGAAATTCTATGACTGATCAATATGGCCGACAGCCAGCAGCTCAATCCCCTAACCTATCTCATCCCACGCACACAGCGGCTCAGTCCCCCTCTCTTCCCCATTTCGACACATTAGTTGCGAGCACACCGACAGGGGCGCCTAGGGTATCAAGCCCGGCATCTGTGAACAATTATCCTCTACCAGGCACTGGTGGTGTTCAAGGCCCTCGACGACCGAACCACCTCTATGTGCAAACGGACCCTCAAGCAGCGTCACCGCCTTCTATTGCTAACTACCAATCCCCTCTGATACCGCAAAATCCATTACCCAGGTCAGCGAGCGCCGGACTGCCCCAGCTGCATTCAAGCCATGGATCTCCTATGGCAACGCAAACTCCCACCTTGTCATCCAATGGCCAGCCGCGGACGCCTATCCTACCACCAAACAACCCTTTGTTACAAAGACGGTCAAACTCTATTGCGTATCCATCCCAATCACTTCCGGGCACTTACGGGGGATATTTGCAACATCCGTTGGTGAATGCACAGTCCATTGGTCAACCCATACAAGCCGGGCCTCAACATGTTGCGAGTCCAGTTCAGATGATGCCACCCCAGCAGTATCAGGCAATGAATCCTCAGCAAAACGCCCAGTACAGGGCGTCTAACATGCAGTACAATATGACGGCCGCAGCGCCGCCGAATTACGTCTACGCAGCACAGGCAACGGGGCCTCGGCACCCACCGTACCAAGTACCAATTGCTCCGCATACGCCTACCCAGCAACTGCCCACTCCCCAACCACTTACTTATATGCGACCAGTCCAGCAAATACCTGAGTCAGAGTATCCCTCTAGTCCTTATGGCCAAGGCTCGCTTCAGGTTGGGCTCCAACACGTCGGTTTGCGCAGTCCTAGACGCGTTCCGTCACACACCGGGAGAAGCCGTTATTACCAATACATCAGACGGCTTGTGTATCAGCCCGTAACCCTAGAACCCCAAACAGGGTTGCGCTCGTTGCCTTTCAACGTACCAGAGAATCATGTTCTCAAACTGTCGAGGAAAGTTGAGGGACAAGGTCTTCCATACTGTTACTATTCGGAAGGCTCTTATCGTTACCGACTGCGTATTTGTATGCAGTCTGACAAGCAGGAAGAACTTACCGAGCCAGACTGGGTAATATCGGCGACATGCTGGCCAAGTCATATCTTCTTTGATCTCAATCGGCAATGCTTGGAGTTGCGTCGAAAGCAACATTTTCACAAGGACCAGCCATTGGAGTTGACTGATTTCTTGTCTGAGGGTGAGAATACTCTGAGGATCAGCTTCCCTCCTGTGGAGCAAAATCTCAAGCCTGGGTACAAGTATGTCATGGCTATTGAGATAATAGAGACGGTCAGCCATGAGGCTGCCAGCGACATGATACAGGCGATGCGACATGACCCGACAGTGAAGACGAAGGAAAAAATACAGCGCCGCCTAAGTCCATCAGACTCGGATGATATCATTATAGAAGATAAGACTCTGACGATCTCTTTGGCCGACCCTTTCAGCGCAAGCAGATTTGTGGTCCCTGTCCGAGGCGCCGATTGCAAGCATCTCGAATGTTTTGACTTAGAAACGTGGCTCCAGACTCGGCCCCAGAAACCACCGCAGAAAGGAGGTGGTCCGCTGCAAAAGGGAGCCGAGCCATCGCTAGTGGACGTGTGGAAGTGCCCGATATGCGGGCTCGATGCCCGTCCCAGCAGTCTCTGGGTGGATGATTATCTTGCGGGAGTTCGTCAGTCGTTGCTCGGCAGTGGCGATCTACGGACCAAAGCGATCACTGTAACCGCCGACGGCAAATGGAGTCCTGTATTAGAGCCGGATGACTCGGACGACGATTCACCCGCTCCACAGCCCAACGGTGTAGTCAACGGCAATGTCAGGAAGCAGCCAACACCAACAGCTGTTATTGAGATTCTGGACGATGACTAACCGATTTCTTGAGATGGAATGCATGGGAGAGCAAGGTATTCTGGGACTTTATGCGCGGCGTTCTTGGAGATGAATGTGCTTTCTCAAGTTTGGGAAGATTGTGTTTTTGCAAACAGATACCACTGCATTTGGTTCAGTACTCGGCGTTTGAGGGCGAGAATCGGGACTGAGCCTATGTCATGACAGACTCCTATCTATCGGCATGGTTTACAGGACATGGGTGTTTGATAGATTCTCTTTTGGCCCTGTGGAGAAGTGTATAAAAGGATAGTGACGCCCTTGGTGCATTGGAACCGCCGACAGGAGATATAGATAATTGCTTTCTCGTATTTGATCTGCAATACTGTGTTTTCCTGATATCAATTGCTCGGGTAAAGGCTGTTAGACTATACTTTGTGTTCAACTCTCGTTGGTAGGGGCTTCGAGTATCTTTTATCCCTTCGAAACAGGACCGGGCTAATAATAATCCCGCGCCATCCAGCCATTAAAGCAATGGCGCCGTCTCTGTTCTCGCATCCAGCAATATATGTTCTCAAATGCTGAATCTGGGGAGTTCTACACCAGCCCATTACAAGATCGCATCCACTTGCAGGTAATATTAATCTCTATGGCAGAGAGAGATCCCAGCCCACCGCGTCGGCTACGAGCCTGCGCTCCTTGTGCGAGAGTCAAGGCAAAATGTCACTTCCGACAAGAAAACACAGAATGTCATCTTTGCGATAGGTATATGCTCTAAAAAGCTTGCTTGTCTGGTCTAGGAATGACTTGGTGAAAGATGCGAGACTCTGAAGAGAGAGTGTCTGCCGCGGACCACGACGAACTTGAGAAAGCCTAGAAGAATCAAGCCAGACTCAAAGTATGAATGAGACCAACACTACACTAGTAGTATATAACTAATGCCGCTTTAAAGTTCAAATTCTCTAGAACAAGTTTCGGCTTCTGGTATGGACAGAAATCGCGATGGTTTGTTCCTATAAAGCTGTTGATAGAAATCTCGGAGAACTAACCCCGTGACTAGGCCAGGCAAATGGAGGAGAATTACAAAGTGATATATCCTCTGTCAAGAGTCGACCACAGGTGGAGGGGCGGGTATTGGCCACTGATCCTCAACCTCCATTCGGACTATCATGGCCACAAGCAACTCACATCCTGTCTCTTTTCCGCAGAGAGTACACACCTCAATTTCCCTTTGTTATTATAAGCAGTGATAATACGGCAGAACTACTGTATAAAGAAAAGCCGTTCCTGCTCCGGGCTATCATGTTAGTCGCTGCGCCATTGCCTGGACCCAAGATCGCCAAGATGAAACGCAATGCGCTTGCATTTTTGGGTTATAGAACTCTGGTTGAGGAAGAACAGACTCTGGACATACTCCAAGGTATATTGGTGATCATGGCATGGTGAGTTTGTGAATCTGAAGGATACTTATGGTGCTAATACAGATCACACAGGGCACAGAAGTGTTGTGTTGACACTAGTCAGATTGTTAATCTGGCGTTTCTTGCTCTTGGATATGCCCATAATTTGGGCATCACCCAATATCCTCCGTCCGCTATTCCGAGAACAGGCTATTCTGAGATTTTGAGCTCCGCAGAAAAGGCACGACAAGAGAATACACACTCGCTGGAAGAGCAACGCGCTCTGCTGGGACTTTATTGTGTGCTGTCAATGTAAGTATACTCCCGAATCTTGGAAGGGTTATCTGACCTGGCCAGTATATCAACCAGGCAATCACGACGCAATCCTCTCGAGACACGTTACGTCGAGACATGTCTGAAGAATATTGCCGACGCCCAGGCTGCGCCGTCTGATACTGCGGCTGCACAAGTTATTCGCTTCATCCAGATGAGTGAAAAGCTCTCCCGAGGCTTTGGTGAGCCTCACGAGCGCACACTTTCCAGGCCATATGCTTTTCTACTCGAAGGCACTGGACGTCGTTTCCGTTCCGATCTAGATCGCTTAGCTGAGTTGACTACTCATCCTGATCTTGCAAGCCATTACCATACGTTCGAGTTGTACCACCAGTACCTATTGGTACGCTTGTACGAGCCCGCTGTGGTTGTGGCATGCCATCCAGATGAGGGTGTATCTCAATTCGTGTACCTCTTGATATGTTTGCGCAACTGTCTGGATGCTATCAAAACCTTTTTTGACCTACTTTTAGACACCCCAGCAGATATGACTCTAAGTTGTTCGATACTCACTGCTGACCAAACTGTCTATGTCGTAATACAGGCAGCACGGTTGCTATTTATTGAAGCCCCTGACTGGGATGTCCTGTCTACCAGGGAGTCGCTGAACTTTGGTGCTGTATTAAACAAGATGATAGCACGTCTCGAGCAGACAGAACAGTTGCGCCAAGGGGCGATGGAAGCGTTCGATAGTTCCGCATGCAATGAAGGAGACGCAAATGAGACAAGCAATATCTCAAAGCTGGCACAGGACATACGCTGGGTGAATGACTGGTTCGAGGCAAGACTACAAGGACAACCAGCCGAAGATATGTTTCCCATGGAGAATGGAAGAGAGAGGACTCAGGATGGAACCGGGCCGAAGTGGGATATAGGACTCTTGGAAGACATGCCCTGGACCCTTTGATTGTGGCTTTAGTCACAGTCACCTGGAATGAATCGAGCCAATGAATCACTACTTACAGAGGCATACAAGAGGTACTTGAAGTTAACAAACATATAATTGCAGGGTATCATCATGTCTCCAAAAGTAGGTATACAAAACGCAAAACAAAACCCAGAGAACGCCAAACATCGCCGCGTAAATCGCACAATTATGTCAACGCCGCCCCATACCATACTGTCATCAATGTCCCTCATCATCCGTCAAGTCTTTGTCGCCGTACTCGTCATCAGTATCAGAGAACCCAGACTCAACATCAGAAAGCTCAAGTATCTCCTCCTCAGAGAACTCGGACTGATCATCACTTGACCAGGCAAAGCCATCACCCTCCTCAGAGATCTCTGATTCATCTGCATCATCATCATCAAATACTCCATTGATAAGCAACATCCAGCAATCAGGATCACTCAAGTCAAGGCCCTCAATTCTCACCCGCCACTTCTCTTGAAGATTTCCCTCATCATCGTATGGCTGCCGTCTCATCCAGGTCGCCCACAGAGTTGTAATCATGGTTGCAGTCATGAGATCGACATCAAACCATTCCTTATGATAAACACCACAATTCGGACAAGATATCTCGCGCTTCCTCTGGCTATACAGTTGAGCATGTACAAGCTTCTCGAGCTTGATGTAATGATCAGCTGTGAACTGGCCGAGAACCCGAGGGCGGTAGCCGCACTGGGCTTTCCACCTGGCCATGCGAGCCTCGACGTCTTGAGCGTAACCGATCTTGAGATAAGGGCGTGCAATGCGATATGTTTCAGGAAATGTGTAGATATACACGTAACCTTCTGACTCTCTCTCCTTCTGTGCCAATGGGCTGAGGAGGTGTTTCTTTATGGCCTTGTTTTTGTCGGTTGTGTTGAGAGGACGACCATAGTTCTCGAATTTATGCTTGAACTCGGGATTCTTGGGAGGGGTTTCTTTGGATGGTCTGAGCCTGGGAGAGGATTTGGTTGGAGTGGAAGGGGAAGACTGAGTTCTGCGACGGGATGTGGCCTTTGGTGTGGATGTTTCGTCTTTGGACCCAGGTTCTTTCTTAACCGCTACAGCGTGAGCACTCGAGAGCACTTGAATGGTTTCTTTATCTGATTTGGGAGCATCCTCTTGGACTTCTTGCTTGATCGTCTTTGCTTCGAGTGGCTTAAGAATACCCTCCCAAAGTAATGAACGAGGGGACCCCTCCTTCTGGTGCCATCTCTGACACATCACTAAGCTAGCGACTTGAGCAAGTAATGATTTGGCAGCAGTATAACTTCCAAGAACAACGATCTGTTCTAGAAGGTGGGTAATGAGAATAGAGTTGGATAGGCTGATGTCCGTCCGACATCGCCTATTGGCTTTCGGAAGTTGGAAATGACAATATAGCTTTCTTCCGTTATCAATCTGGAGCAACTCGCGAAGGGCGGATACTGTAGATGGCCAAGCTGCCGTGGGAGTGGTAGTAGTGATGGGGGTAGTGGTAATATTGATCATATTGAAAAGACCCGGACGCTGAGCTGCCGGTAGACTAGACTTGGTGGAAAAGAAGGCTGGTGATGGTTTCTACGCCAACAGAACGCTTGAACCACAGGATCTCGACCGTATATAACCTGATGAGATTACTATTAAGCGCCCTCGGGGGCAGTGTCGCTCTGGAAGGCCTCCTACATGCCGGCCTGGTAGGCCAAGGTCTTGAATACGGTCGAGGGCTCAGCTGGGTGGAGCCTGACGAAGGATGCAGCAAGACTTGAGATGGTGTGTTGGCCAACGACGTCCTAAAGATCAACTGGGAGGATAGATGAAGATATATAGTTTTGGTTGTCTATGATCGTCTGCTGATACCCAGCAGGACATCTCTCATAGAGTATCACTGAAATATTGCTCTTCCAATCTCACCCTGAATCATTGGAGAGAGAGAGGTATTATGATTCGGAGCCTGGTATACCGTAGGATTTCCGGCGTTGGTAGTTTGCAGTTAGTACTGCTCTGTATTGCTATTTCAAGACTTGTTGGTTGGACATGTTGTTGGTATACCCTGGTCTTGAAACCTCTGCGCCCCTCTCGCGCGCAGCACCGTGAATCATAAGACCTTGAGAGCGCATCTAGGCGCTTTTGACCCCGAGTCAGCCTGGGATTGAGCAATTCCTGCTGTATGCGGGAGCTCTTGAGGTGCTATCTTCAACGTCGCTTAGAGGTATCGCAGCATCACAGCCACGCGCGGCGGGCCGTTGCGGGAAGTGGAGATGGGGGGCAATGACACCATCTCGAAGGATACAAGGCCAACGCTTGACAAGGATTGATTCTAATTAATGTGTGTGCTTGTTGTGCGAGACAAACTCATAGAGATTTGAGTTTCGTCGTATTTGAAGAAGGACTCTCCAGGTAGTCTAAGGTCGAGATGTCGTGACGAGGAACCAATCAAGTATAGTGTCAGTCGGTTCAACAACTCGCCGAAAGCGTGTATGAAAAAGACTCACTGATGACTGTTGGCTTGAAGCCCTTTGAAATAGGTTCACAATCGTTATTCAAACCGTCAAATTATACCATATCCTTGACCAAATCCTATACAGCTTTCTCACAGACCATATCCGCAGCATCACTATGCCTCCAGCTGAGAGTCAGGTCGATGCTGCTCAGCGCATGTACACCGAGCGAGCAACCAATTACGAAGACTCATGGCATCCCGACTTTAGCAGACGATTCATGGAAGTTATTCCAATCCAATCCGGTGACCGCGTTCTTGATCTCGCCTGCGGAACTGGCCTCGAAGCTGTTATCGCAGCAGATCACGTCGGAGATGAAGGCATAGTCATCGGTGTCGACATCACAGAAGCAATGCTTGCAGAAGCACGCAAGAAACTAGATCGGAATGAAACGCTCGCTCGCCGTATCAAACTCGTCCAACATAGTGCTACCGACTTATCCGGTTGTCCCCACGTAGACAAAGGTAGCTTCGATGTCATTCTTTGCTCAAGCGCTTTCGTTCTCTTCGAGAACCCAGAACAGGTCGTTGCACACTGGCGTGAGTACCTCAAGCCAGGTGGTAGAGTCGCCATCGACATAACTCATGAGTACAACCTCCGCGCAGGCCTGTTGCTGGAGAAGGTGGCTCGACGGATGGGTATACCATTCCCCTCGAATAGGGCCTGGATCAAGTCCAAAGATTCTTTTAGTGAAATACTGGAACGCCAAGGTTTTGTGGTCGAGAAGGTTGAGATTGTGGAGAAGATTGTGGGACTTGGCTCGACGTATCTCGACCTGGATCGAGCTGATGAGCAGTTTGACTATGTTGTGAATGGGCCTCTAACTGCCATGATTGTCTCCGATGAGTTGAGGGAGAAAGGAAGAGAATACTTCAAAGAAGAGTGGAACGCAGCCGCAGTAGACGGTAAGGTTGAGGTATCTGATATTCTCTACGTCTATGTCGCCAGAAAAGCTTAATATATGTGTATCACCACCTATCATCAAATCTAGCTATGTCTTCACATTTTTGCCTTTACCTTCCGAATTTTGGGCTCAACAGGTGTCCGTGGATGATCACCAGCGAGCTTCAATCCAGTCACTCGTTCAAGCTCATCTACAGCCTCAAACGCCCTGCCAAGATGCACCTTAATCGTTCGAAACCCTTGTTTTCGAGCCGCCTTTAAATTCTCTCCAATATCATCGAGGAAGGCTATTTCTTCCGGTTTAACACCAGAGTCCCAGTTTAGGCCCTGTCTGCGCGTCAACTGCGCATTAGTCTTGGCGTATTCATCGACTCGGGCGAGGGCGAGCTGGTATATAGCCGGATCAGGTTTTCGAAGGCCGACATGAGCAGAAGAGATGAAAACGTCAAATAGCTTCCGTACCGGTTCGTTGAAAAAGGGATCAAGATGGAGTTTGTGGCCAGGAGGGAAAATAACGGTATTGCTCAGTGCCGCCAGGATGAACTGTCCCTTCTCCTTGAGCTTCTTCAGAGCTGGATACATCCAAGGATCGGTGTTAGTTGAGATGGTCATCATCTCATTGAATAGCCATTCTGCATCCACAGAAGGGACAGGGGGTATCTCCCTTGGCAGGCTGGGGTCTTTGTTCTGCTCTCTCCTGTAGAAAGCCTCCCATCTAGTTGGGTCATGGAGGTCTTGGCTGAACCCTTTGAAGAAGGTTTCATCCATGGGTATTTCCCCTTTCTCTAGTCGGTGCCAAAACCCGTTAGGGGCGGTTCTAGATATTGAATAATTCACCCATCCTGGGGGTATTCCTAGGCTTAACTCGTAGTCAAGAATGGCTTGGAAAGGTGAAACGACCTGGGAAAGTTAGTATAATGGTATCATAGTTCATATAATGTATGGTCAAGAAAGCAATCCTGAGGTCAAGATGGGTCATCTTAGAACCTCTGATTATGTATCTTCTCTTGGCTCACTTACACAAACACCTCCGATATCAAACAGGAGAACCTTTGGCTTAGCCTCTGACATTTTAGTGAGCTCGACAGGCGAGAACTGCTGGAAAATGCCTTTAAAACGCTGTAGGAGACGATGAGCCGAAGATCATTGTACAAACTAAACCTTTCCCATGGTCCCCGTGCTCCTTAAGACATCCTCGAGATATTGAACTCCAAGTCGGACCCCACAAGGACATGGAGTACCCGAGGAACCTCGGCAGGCGGAATCTCCATCTAGCGTATGGGGAGATAAGATAAGGGTGCCACCGGGTCACGTGCACGGTGCCTCGTCCCCAACCCAGGTCCAACAGGGAGAGGCGAGAGCTAAGCGATTTTTGGTGGTTAGGGCTATATGAAAATATCCCCCACCAAAATTTACAGATCATTCCTTTCGCATCACCAACTTTCCCAACTTCAACACTCAAGTCGTCGTTGAGCCAATACCGTCAAGATGGTAAGTTGAGGCCTATCGCAAGGGAGTTTCTGATGCAAAAGCAAAAGAACTCCCTTGATGTTTGTGTTTTACGGCAGAAATGCCAATTGCTCTTAGAGAGTCACCGCAAGTTGCTTCGGAAGGAGGAAGAGCATATCTGAAGCGCAAATTGCTGACTCGGGGGATTTATGACAGGTTTTCCACAAGTTGGTGAAGAACAGCGCGTACTACAGGTGAGTCGATTCCCCATTCCTGATCATCTTGCTCTCCCTGAAGAAGAAGAAGCTGACAATTTCTCAGCCGCTACCAGACCAAGTACAAGCGCCGCCAGCAGGGCAAGACCGACTACTACGCCCGTAAGCGCCTCATCACCCAGGCCAAGAACAAGTACAATGCTCCCAAGTACCGCCTGGTCGTCCGCTTCACCAACAAGGACATCATCTGCCAGATCGTGACCTCTGAGATCTCTGGTGACAAGGTCTTCGTCTCTGCCTACGCTCATGAGCTCAAGGCCTACGGTATCGAGCACGGTCTCACCAACTGGGCCGCTGCTTACGCTACCGGTCTCCTGATCGCCCGCCGTGCCCTCAAGAAGCTCGGTATGGATGAGGACTTCACTGGTGTCGAGGAGGCTGATGGTGAGTTCACTCTCACCGAGGCCGCTGAGGATGGTGAGCGCCGTCCCTTCAAGGTCAACCTCGATGTTGGTCTCAAGCGAACCTCCACTGGTGCCCGTGTCTTCGGTGCCATGAAGGGTGCCTCCGACGGTGGTCTCCTCGTCCCCCACTCCGAGAAGCGATTCCCCGGTTACGACATGGAGACCAAGGAGCTTGACGCCGACACCCTCCGAAACTACATCTTCGGTGGCCACGTCGCTGAGTACATGGAGACTCTCGCCGACGACGATGAGGAGCGCTTCCGCTCTCAGTTCCAGAAGTACGTTGACGACGACGTTGAGGCTGAGGGTCTTGAGGACCTCTACACCGAGGCCCACGCCGCCATCCGTGAGGACCCCTTCAAGAAGGCCGAGTCCGACGCCCCCAAGAAGACCAAGGAGGAGTGGAAGGAGATCTCCAAGAAGTACAAGTCCAAGAAGCTCACCAAGGAGGAGAAGGAGCAGCGCGTACAGGAGCGCATCCAGGAGTTCCTCCAGCAAGAATAAAAAGTTGCTTTATCGCATCAGGTCACGGGCATTTGAGGATTGTTAACCTTGGCATTGGGTTTGGAGTTTCGAGGAAAGGGAAGGTCCGTATACAGGACCACATGAATGAATTACCAAAAAGATACCTTCCAGCCAAATTCCATAGTTGTGGTGAAACGGCATCTCATTACTCCATCTGATGTTAATGCTTGCCATTTTGTGATGTGTGTGCGTGAAAAAGAACCCTTACCCTTGGCGGGACTAGCGTGCAGGGCTAGTGGGCCAACTCCGTTGCAGGGCTGAATGCTTAGCCTCACTTCAACGAGACAGTTGAATTCCAGCAGATGGCGTCGCTATACGATACGTACAACATCAAGTGCTTACTCGACGTTGCTTTTTGTCAGCAATTGGCGCTTGTTAACAATTTACGCCCGTTAGTAGCAAGAAGCTTCGAAGAAGAGAAGAGAATAGAAACCGACTCGTAATCTTGCAAACGGTCCAAAGCCAATCTTTGTTAAGGTTAACTGTGGCGGAAAGCTGGGTAAGCGATACGATTAGGTTTCTTCCGGATACGTCGGACATTGTACAGAACGCTTCTGACAGCTGTGTTCATGGCACACAATCAGAGACAATTGACTGCTCGACAATACGACGGGAATTCAAAGATGTTGCCTTTTCCTTCGGAGACAGGCGATGAAGTGGGTACAACAAGGGAGCAGGACCCTTATGAAGTCAGTTACATACGATTTCTAGTCTCGGATAAATATCTCTAGCCAAGATGAGTGCGGCTTTAGCGGTATTTCGAGTGAAATTTCCCCTGTTCGTTTATCAGACGGCCCCGCCTCATCGGAGCACGTCTTGAGTCCGTGGCCGAGAAGCGAGCATCATACAATCTGTGCGGCTGGTGACGATTTCCGTTCAAGTGGCGCCGCAATGACCATAGATTTGGGGGCCCGACGTAACGCTATCCAACCGTCACAGCTGGTTCGGATCGGATGGACCCGGTGGGTTTCTTGACTTGGGGCCTTGGGGGCATTGACTTTAGCGAATGATGCAATCAAATAAGAGGAGAGAGGAGATGAAGATCGGATATATCCTACGAAATGGACCCTGTTGCTAGAAAATCTTTGGACAAAAAGAGGTCCATGATGTTAAGGGTTCAGTAATGATGTCTCGGCATTGACTCGGCATCTCTGGGCGCTGTTTTTCATCTTTATTATGCTGCAGATTTTCACGGGTCCCTTACCGTAGGTTATGCTAGTCTACTAGGGAAAAGGGATGTTGTGTGACCTGGGACTCGCTGATGACATCGTTCGCCAAGAAATTTGGCATTCAGGGCCCTCTTGAGACGATCCCAGTTGATAGGACCTTAGTAATGCGCATGACGCCTGATTCCAGGGCTCCAACCTCTGCAACAGAGTCCATCATATCCTTCTTTGGTAGCTGCAGCTGTCACGAGAAGTTGAGTGATTGTGAGAGATGTGTGACGTCTGTTGTTTGTGCTATGCTCATCATGGGCTGAGACGAGGGAGGGTGCATCATCGGATGTTGCACCAGACATGGTTGTCTCTTTGCCGATGTCATGGACCGTAAATTCACTCATGAAGTTGAATGTAATGAGTAGCGAACAATCGAATAAACCTCTATCTCTACCAATTGCAGGATCCCTAAGATTCGTCCGCACATTCGTCCGTACCTACATCATAGTTGACTATCAAATAACCGCGCGCTGCACTGACGTCCATTTCGATGCTAAACTTCCGTGCCCGGGTTCCAGGGCCCCGATAAAACCGGGGGTTAGGGTCGGTAGGTACCGGTACATATTTCGGTATCGGTACGGATACTCGAGGGCTGTCTAGTCTCTCCCCTCAAACCTCAAAGCCTCTCTTACCCGTACAGCGTGGCAACAGAGCAGATACTTGTCTTACTGTATCACAGACGTGACTTATTCTTCAGCTCGAGGATAGACAGAGAGAGGAACAGGTATGTCTTGTTATATCATAGGACATGTTGTTTGCTGTATTACAAATCTTGTCGGACCCTGAATTTGCATGCGACTCCTTGTCTGTCATCCTTGATCAGCATGGCCCTAGGTCGACTACTTTAGCTTTCATTGGTACAGGTCGGCTTTTGCCTTGTTGTTTGATTATGGACTTGGTCAGCGGGATAACCAATGCTTCATCCATGTCTCTCGCCTCCCAACACCTCTTTGTTTATCAGGTAGTTGCGCAAGGTATTTGTAAAATATCCATGATATCTCAATGACTGGACTGTGCCTCAACCAGCTGCTCGTGACAATCATCTACCCCGCTATTGGATGCTGTCATAACCCGTCCACTGCTTTGATCCCAAGTCATCTGTGACTTTGTACTCCTCTCTTTAACTCATCCTCCATCGTCATTATCCCTTTGCTGTACAAGGGCCGAGACCGCTCGCGCATAGTCCAGACCAAGCCGCTAGAAAGCCCACCTTGGGTACCTGTACTTGACGAACCGTTCCCGGTACTCGACTAGTCCAGCTCTACTCTTAACTAAACCTCATTCAGCTTATCCGTCTCCAGGATTCGCTAGCCGTCCACATCCATCCACCCAAACACCACCTCACTAATCACCATCTCTCTCTGGGCTTGCTTCTCTCCTCTTTCTTTACTCATCTGTGCCTTCGATCCAACACCAACATTACTAAACCTGTATAATTCCACTATAATTATTTTCTTTGCATTTTCAAACGCCGTTGCGGCTCCCCTCCCAGCATGGAGCAAGTTCATGGTGTCGATGTGAGCTGGATGACCCATGGTGCTTCTAAAGGCATGTTTCCAAGTCGCCACTCGCCCTCAATCAACTCACCACAAGATGCGCATCACATCGATGGCCTTGATGCTACAGCCCAAGATCTAGAGCTAACATCACAAGCAGAGAAAGCACCCAAAAATTCACCGCCTTCTTCTACCAAGACCCCGTCGGCAGCTCTACCGCGACAGATCCCCGGCGCAAATTCAAGACCAAAGTCGCCGGCTTCGGCTCAAGCAGACAATACCTCTGTAGACTCAAGTACTCCGACTAATGCCCAGGCCACAACTCCAAACGGCACCAACATTCCAAAGCGACCTTCGCGATCGAATTCTATAGACAAGCAGACCCCTCCTGGCACTTCGCCTCACCGTCGCAACTCATGGTTCTCCAATATCTCCGCAAAGTTCTCCTCTTCTAACACACCGCCCTCCAACCCAACTTCGCCAGCTCCGATACCAGAAGCGTCGCCGGCACCAGCGCCAGAGCCCGCTCCCCCCAAACTACAACATACGAAAAATGCCGTACTGCCACATGCCGCCAAACCCGAAGGCGATGGACCTTATATACCTGCTCCACCCAAGAGCGGCCAGCCTGGCTTCCTGGGTATGTTTCGCCGTCTCTCGTCTTCCAACAACGGTGCTCTTTCCCAAGGCAAAACGGGTCATGGCCTCGTCGATCGGGTAGTATTGAATGTCGACCAAAGTCGGGAAAGATGCCCTATATCCGAACTCTCTTGCGCCAAACTTCGAAGAGTCGCATTTTGCGTAGATGTTGAGATTGCGCCTCAGCCCAGATATTCCGAGGGCGACGCGTCATTGCCTAAAACAACCGATAAGACACAAAAGAAGAAATTGACCGAGAAGGGTGAGGGAGAGGCACTTAAGAATCCAAAGGCTGTCGAGCAACAGAAGGAGACCAATGGAGAAGTTAAGACTACAGGCGAATCGTTGCCTAAAGAACCAGAGAAGGAGGGGACGGAATCTCCCCAACAGGCCAGGGAAACGGCCAACGGTAGCCCGACACCTATTCCAGAGAAGAAGGAGGAAAACAACAAAAAGAAGGAGAAGAAGAAGAAGTCCGAGGAGGAGCGCAAGGCTAGGAAAGAAAAGAAGCGAAAACTTGCCGAAGCCAACGGGTCCATTCCTATGGAGATTCACTACGACAGTAGCGACGACTCGGTTAAAACGAAGACGCCTCCCAATGTTTCTGAGGTTACCAAGCCTCAGACGGCACCTACTACAAATCCAGTCCGTGTATACCGAAGATGTTGTCAACTACGCGAAACACCGATTCTCAAGAAGATTACCGAGCAGCTCACCGATACGGCCAACTACTCTTCCTCTACGGGCATAGTGAACAAGCTCGACCTAACAGATTACTGGCTTCAACTACCTGATCTCATTACCCTGGGAGATTACTTGGCAATTGTACCTGTCCGAGAAGTATTCCTAGAAAACAGCGGTTTGAGCGACGAAGGCCTCCGGGTTATCCTAGCTGGCCTCCTTGCAGCCAAGCGACCTGCTGTGAAGCGACGGAGACCAAAACATGATGCAGAGGAGCAAGGTGGCGTGGTAGAACGGCTCGTCCTGAAGAACAACAAGCTTGGCCCTGATGGATGGAAGCATCTCTCCCTGTTCACTTATCTGTGCCGGTCACTCAAGTTCCTTGACCTTTCTCAGATTCAGTTCCCGCGCCAGCCCCAAATGCAACAGAACGGGTCTTTGGATAACGGAGTTCAAATACCCCGAAGTATATCGAATATTTTTGCTGCAGCTTTGGGCGAGCGACTAGGAGGATCTACGCTCGAACTGGTCAACCTTGGCCAGACAGGGCTGAGCATGGAGCAGCTTGGAGCAGTTGTTGACGGCCTAATACAGTGTGGCGTGAAGCGACTCGGCTTATCGCACAATCAAATCGACGCAGAGGGCATGAAACACGTCGTCAAGTTTCTTACTGAGGGCCACTGCGAAGGCTTGGACCTGGGCGGCAACGATCTCAGTCAGCATACTGAGGCTCTGGCTGCGGCTATTGACAACGATCCAACTCTATGGGGATTGGGCATGGCCAATTGTGATCTGACGCCTTCGTCACTCTGCAAGATCTTGCCTGTGATGGTCAAACTGCCTAATTTGCGATTCTTTGACTTGTCGCAGAATCCAGCTTTGTTCCAGTCAACCCCTAGTGCTGTAGGTCTGCTCAGAAGGTATGTATCAGGTTCCCTTGGCGCATTGGCACAATTTTACTGACTACTTCCAGATATCTGCCCAAGATGAAGGGTTTGAAGCGCATGCATCTAGAGGATGCTGCAATGACACCTGAGCAGGCTATTGCACTGGTAGAAGTACTCCCCGAGGTAAAAACCCTGGCTCACATCAACATCACCAACAACGCCGAGATTGTCAAGCTTGCCGATGCAAAAACTGAAGAAGCGCAAGAGGAAGCGTGCGCCCTTTACGCTTCCCTACTCGCCGCAGCACGTGTATCCAAGAGCCTCATATGTGTGGATATTGAGGTTCCTAGCGAAAATTCTGGAGAGATTGTCAAGGCTATGGCTAAGCAGGTGGTTGCGTACTGTTTGCGTAACATGGAACGGCTTCCCGATACCGATGTTGGAGCGGTTATGGCATCAACACTTGCAGAGAATAACCTAGAGGGCGGCGATCATAAGCTGCCGCCTTACCCCGATGTCCTTGCGCATCTCGTCGGACACGACGTACTGGACCAGGACGAAAGCGAGGATGATAATGGTTCGGCGCCTGATGAGGACTATGTCATTGGAGGCACTGGTGTGGTCAAGGCACTTGCTTGTTGTTTGAAGAACCGCGGTGATGAGTCGCGGAGACAATCAGGCGAGTTCATTCGAGAAATTGAGGACGGTGCATCGGCGCCGGCGGCGAGCTTATCAACGGGAGGAAAGGCCAAAGACATGTCAAAGCACTTGTTAATGGGGGCCCGCAAGATTCGATTACGTCTTCAGCCGGCGCTAAGCAAGGCGAGAGCGAACCCTGATGACGAGCATAACCTGCGTAGGTTGACATTCCTTGACGACACTCTTCAAGGCATTATCAAACGGTTCGAAGACGAGTACCCCGATACACGCGAGGAAACGTCTCTACCACGACGACCACGTGCGGAGACCAAGAGTACTGTAGAGGCGCCGATTACACTACCGCCAGAGGATTCTGCTCTGGCTCTATCAGATAACGAGGATGAGGGCGAAATCAACGGAGGCAAGCCACTGTCAAGATCCAACTCAATGGCCAAGATCTTGGTTGAGGAAGAAGGACGAATCCTCCGTGCTGGCCATCGCTTCCGTGTTGGCTTCATCAAGCAAGAGCAGATTGATCTCCTCAGCACAATCGATGATATTGGCTCTGACCCTAAGCATGTTCGGATGCTCACCGAATTGGCTGAAGATCTTGGCGGAGAAATTCTCGAAAAAGTTAAAGAAAAGGGCCCTGTCAGGGCGTTCAAGGAAGACCGAGATATCGCGCTTGATGCCATGGCGGCAAGTGACCCCGAGCACTGGGAACGTTTCGCCGAGGCCCAGTACAAGTCGCGTGCCAACATTAGCATTCCATCAGCAGCGAAGCATATGGAGGCGGTGGATGAGAGTGCAGTTGCCGACTGAGGTGGTCATAAAGCTGGAATACACGAAGGGCCTGAATATGGAGGCTTGTGTACGGTGGTTGTCTA
Organism: Fusarium torreyae; assembly: GCA_027945595.1. Classification (NCBI taxonomy): domain Eukaryota; kingdom Fungi; phylum Ascomycota; class Sordariomycetes; order Hypocreales; family Nectriaceae; genus Fusarium; species Fusarium torreyae. The sequence goes on from JAOQAZ010000004.1 coordinate 1,663,213, forward strand.
ACTGAAGACTGTGCTGCGGTTGTATGATGATGATCTGTTTGTGTCACGAGTAGATATAACGAGGTGGATGGACATGATGTGCGCATAGAAGCCAGGGCGCTCGTTAACGATTATTTTTTTTCTTTCTTTTCTGCTTTGAGCGGGGAGTTTATGATTGATTACCATGCCCTCTTTAAAGAGAGAAGTGGCTATACTTTAAAGCGCTGGTGGAACCTTAGGAGGTACACACACTGGAAGATGGGGTGGAATGGTCGCATCACGAATAAATGTTCCTTTTGGATAAGGGGCGTGAGGTTACTTTATGCGATGTTTTGACGAGTGATAACCCTGCAGGTCTGGGGAGTTATGTTTATTTGGATCGTCTGTAGATATTGTCGTATGTAACCCTACTTACTTATGTATGAAGGCATGTAGAAATCCTTATAACTGGTAGCAATTATCCTGATGTTCGCTTACGACCCAGACTGGCCGGGATTTGTATGGGGCAAAGCAGAAGCAACTCATGTTTCTTTGCATGATTAGTGGATTCAGCTAAAACCGAGTAGTGCAGCTCAGCTGAGATCTTATCTCATTTCCTAGGCAGCAAAAAAGAAGCACAGAAGAAGAAAAAATGGATAGAAATTGTCTAGCGTTCGTCTGTTTCCTCAAAAGCCATGATATGCTGTTGGTCCGTGATGTAATGTCATGGCCCTTAATTAAAGACGTTGAGACAGGTCTAGAGCGACCTGCAACGCACGCCATGCTGTTCTGGGAAAGGTGAAACTCGAGCCATGCCTCTTTAGGCGGACAGGGGTCTGACTGCCTCTTTTACCCAGGCACCTCCAACGTCCAAGGCTTCATCTTTTGAGTCTCTGCAATTAATCTTTTACCTCGATGCACGTTTCTTTCTTTTTGAGTGTTTCAAGGCGTAAACTAACGAGACACTTGATTCGTCGGAGATCCTCTTGAGTCCGCTTTTTATTCCCGTCTTGATGCACAGCCTCATGTTGATGCTTTTTTGCAGGGTCGTATCTGACAGGAGAAGAGAGTCATGATGATGCGTTGAAGATTCTGGATTTAGATCACGGCTCATCTCTTCCACCTCCTCACTTGAGCTTGGATTGGATCGGATTGAATTAAGGCTGCGTTGAGTCCTTGGGGTCCCCGTCATCATTGGGCTATGGGATCTGCGTCTTAATACAGGAGTTATATCCAAGATGGTTGCTGAGCTGGCAATGCGAGGACAGCGAACAACAGATCTCTCGGTACCCAACCATCGGCAGAGTCAAGATGACCTCTTTTTTTTTTTTTTTTTTTTCTCTCAGCCATATCTTCTGTCATTCTTTGTCTGGCCCATGTTGCTAAAGGAACGAAACGACCTGAAGTTAACGCGCCAAAGAGTGGGTTGATACTCGCTCCATTTTCCTACTCCTGGTTCCTTATACGACGACCTGTGATTATTATAGCTGATGTCGAAACAGAAGCACAAACCCTCTCCGGCGGGCTATCCGTTGGCATCCGGCTGAGCTGATTGGCCTTGGGTTGGCCATCTAATTCATGCAAATGCTTGCAAGGTCTGTGCAAGGGTGTGCAAGGGTCCCTTGGTAGGTCCTTGCTAGAGCTAGGATCCCTCGACTTCTAGTGATGAGATTCTTCACGCGTCTGGTAGACTTCCCAGGTTTCTCTCCCCTCTCTTCTCTTCTTCTCTTTACGGATCTTCTCTTCAACTCTCGTCCAGTCTGTCGACTGTTTGATGCTTCGTTTCTTACATTCGTTTACTTTACCAATTTGGTTTATTTTCATCTTTGCATTTTGTCAGCTTTACTTTCTCGAGGCGAGCTGCGCTCCTCATCGTAGCTTTCACCCTTTTTGACATCTCGCTCTTCGACCTCGGATGTTCCTAGTGATCAACCCATTTTATTCCCTTGACTGTTGACCAACAAGTGTTGCATTCGATATACCTTGGCTTACATTGCCAAATCACCATCGCCACTTCATATGACAAAGACCTTTTGACTCTTCACACCATCTTCCTGGCTTCTTATAAACCACCATTACAATGGAGGGGCCCCCTTCTACCCGGTCATTTCGACCATGGGTATGGGAGAAGCCCGGCTCAGTCATGAACTTTGAAAGGTAACCAAGTGATAGTAGTAATACTCATGATATTCAACTAACATCGGTACAGTATCTCAGAAGAGCCTGGCTCGTCGACGACTACACGACCCCCGACTAGCCGGACTCGAGGCTTCACTTCTTCCTCAGGACGACAAACTGTTAGATGGCCCTTTCATAGCTTCAACAACTCACGATCTTCTATTCCCAACTTTCCTCGTCGCCAGTCCAACTCGCGATCTATCCCGCATAGTTCGGGTTCTCTTCCTCGCCGTGCTACCGGTAGCATCAGCCGCTCAGTCTCAAGCTTCCTTGGCAGCGACATCATCCCCGACTATGTAGTTCACTTCATGCGCGGCGAGACGCCAGAGTCTCTTGCCCGTAGACACCGCATTCCTGATAGCCCTGAGCCTGGGCAATTTGCTCGCCCGCGGGATTCTCAACTCGATTTTATCAACTCAGCCTCCAGTTCGCCAAACAACTCAAGACCGGGTACTCCAAGGGCCGAAAGGGAGAAGATGCTTCTGGACGAACGTCCACAGCCTACAAGATCACTTATGACGGGATGGAGAGCAGGTGTTGCCGCCAACATGTTTCTCGCTTTCCTCATCCTTGTGGCTTCCATCGCCTGTCTCGCTCTCGCCTCAGCTCAGGGGCACATGTCGAGCAGCGAATCATCATTGATGGAGGGCAGCTCAGTCAAGGTCGAGGGCATCGCTCGGGGAATCATGGCGGTCGTTAACGCGTTTGCCATAATTCTTATTGCCGGAGCCAACTATGTCGTTCAAATTCTCAACAGCCCGACTCGCGCCGAGGTCGACAACGCTCACACTAGTCTCGAGTGGCTCGATATCGGTATCCCATCGCTACGAAACCTATCACGCATTTCCTCGACTCGGGCGACGCTATCCGGAATTATGATGGCGTTCGCCCTCGGCTCCCAAGTAATGTAAGATGCTCGCGCTCGACCCAACTTACCACGGAAATCGTTACTAACGAGCGTAAAGATATAATGCCTTAATCATTACAATCGAACAGTCACAAAAATCTAACTCATCACTTAACGTTAACGGCCCTCTGCTCGCCGCTATCACATTCGTTAATGTGATCCTCATTCTCACTTACATTATCGCCATTGCATTGGCTCTCACTCGACGATCTTTCAACCCGCTCGTTACGCTCGGTGATGCTCTCAGCTCTTTTATCGCAGACCCCGATCCAAGCACCCAGGATTCGTGCCTCATCACTAAAGAGGAGGTTAAGAAAGGGTTATGGGGTGACCGGGAGGCCAAGTACTGGTACTCTCAGTCGAGCCGCTGGTTCAACATCCCTTCTTCCGGCCGATGGGGCGTTTGGTTCTTGACATGGATTATGCCCGTAGGACTGGCTACTGCTGCTCTGGCCCTGGGAGTCATGGAGGATCCAGAGAAGGCATTCTCTTCGTTTGGAAAGGCCACTGTGGTTTATGAACTGCCCGTGGGAACGTCCCGGTCTGGTCTGGCCATTGTTGCTGCGCTGCCCCAGCTTCTCCTGGGCGTCTTGTACCTCTCAAGTAACGCGGTGCTGACTCTGTTCTTCCTGTCCCATGAGTTGTCGCAGTTTACTACGAACTTGCTACCTTTCCGTGTATCTTCGGGTCAGCCCCTCGGAGCACAAACGACCTCGCTATACCTTACTCTGCCTCGACCTGTATCGTGGATGCTCTTCTTCTTGGTAACGGCCATGGCTTTTCTTCTCAGTCAGGGCATCTTGCTTGTGTCTGTTGATGGCGGCGAAGAATCAACCACAGGCATCGGCTTTAGCCCCCTTCCACTACTCATCTTGCTCGCGCTACTCGTGGTGTTAGGCCTTGGAGTCGTTGGCCTGTCACTCCGGAAGGTGGATCCCCGGGGTGCCATTGAGGGCGGAATGCCGGCCGGCAACCCGCTCACTCTCAAGGGCGGAACGTGCTCGGCTGTTCTAAGTGCGAGGTGCCACCGAGTACCGCGAGAGGCTGGCGTTGAAACGCTCGAGGTACGATGGGGCGTGGTGCGAGAAGGCGTGGGGATGAACGCTGGGCATGCCACCTTTTCTGGAAGACCTGTGGGGGACATCATGGTGGGGAGAGCATACGCATGAGACGGAGTAGCTGATGGGCTTATCTGATGCATTTATACTGGCCTCTTTTTACTGTTTTGTGGCATTATGCATCATTGGACAGCGGTCTTTGGTTATTGTATTAGGACGTTGAAGGTGTTCTGTTTGCGGTTATTTGACTGATAATGTCGATATGGACGATATACCTGGCGTCTCAAGGAAAAAGCTATAATGAGAAAAGTTCAAATAGTGAAACAGATTGGGGTTTTCTTTGTCAACACATATTTATCTTTTTGGGTGCTCGAGCTGTGAATGCAGAGTTGAGTTAAACTGATAGTCACAGTCTTGGCCTTTCAGCCTTGGGAGGCACTGATCTCAACCAGGGAAATAAGATCCGACCTGAGAGTAGCCCCCAACAGAAGAGATGATGTTAAAGTTGTTGACCCAGATGTGTTACGATTCCCTACATCAATGAAGTGACTAGTCAGACAAACTGGAGACCGATGATCGGCAACCAAGATAATCAAAGATGGGTCATGGGCTCATCAAGATCGAGAGCGAACACGGCACGAAACGAGCTGCTCAGAACCAGACTCAAACTGTACAGAAAAAACGCGTGGGATGGTGTCAGCAACAGACGATTTAACCCCTCCCCCCACGCGTGAACTGTTCATCGAGCAATGAGCCTCAAAACTTCGATGGAGCAAATCGCTCCTTTTCGAGAGGCTTATTCAAGAGTTACAGATGTCAAGTGTCTTCTGGATAAGCAGTAATAAGCAAGTAAATGAAAGTCGTATTTAGATTCGCCTCGACTTTAGAGGACACGGATGCTCTCGACGTTCTCGACCTTGTTGAACAAGGCCTAGAATACAAGAAACATAAGGGTTTGGTTAGACAGGGGTAAGTTTTACGCCACAGGCGCCCAATAATCTTGCACCCATGGCCAGGTCATACGATTTCGCACCGCCACATCAGCTCAAGGTCGGGTGTTTCTTACAATTGGCGAGTGTGTAATTGGTCAGTCAGCCTCCTCCCTTCCTCTTCGGGTTCTCCTGCCTGCCCTGCCTGCACTTTGTTTCGCTTCGGTTCGGGAGGCAGTCACAAAGGTTAGCCAAGTTCATTTTGGTTGGCAGGTACGAAGGGTACGTACCGGAGCCCAAGAGTGGGAGGAGCTCTCCCCACAGGGGTACTTGCAGTAGACTTGGAGGAAGGCATACAGGTCAGGTCCACCCCAGGTACCGATGGGTAGGCGCCGATAGAGGGCGCCTGCCTTGGAGGTCACCTACTTAAACACAAGCTCTTCTCTTTCGGTCTACCTGCCTTTTAGCTTTGACTTTGCACAATTCAATAAATACCATCTTCATCCCTTCTTTGACTCCTTTTCACCTACAAACTACTCAGCTTACTCTTGTCAACTGTGCTCGACTCATCTGTTCTACTGTGGACATCTCTACCTCACCTCACCTCAACCACAACTTATACACAAACACAAACACACGACCAAGTCTTAAGACTTCTAATACCGTCAAAATGACTTACACTATGACCGCCCACCTCTGCAAGCAAATCTACGCTTCTTGGCGCCAGGCTCGACAACCTTCTCCCGAACTGGCTATCCCAAACTCACCACCTTCGTCCTCTTTCCTGCGTCCCGTTTCGCGCTCTCCTTCACCTCCTGCTCAACGCTCTGAGCGCCGTCCATCAAATGCTTCAGATTCAGAATGGTCTCCCAATGGTCGTCACTAAAGGAAACAACAAACAATTGCTTTTCCTTCCTCACTCACGACCTATGAGACGAGTCGACTTATTGCATTTGGGACACGGGCACGGCATCTGGCGCACTTGACTTTATTACAACCCGTGGAATTCGAGCTTCTGCTGCATTTTCCTCTTTTACACAACGCACAATCTGGACACCTTTCCCGAGAATTCCCAACATCTCTGTCTTCTCATGGCACCTCGAGATAAAGAAATATCGAAACCCCCTGCAAAGACCCAACAATAGACCAACCAACGAACCTTGGTCAGACGAGATGCAGCAGAAACAGCCCAGAACGAGTGGGGCCGGTACGCGACCCTCCGGGACCACAAGGTGTCCATCACGGCATCCCGTGCAAGAGTGGCATAACATGCATGTACCCACGTCCAAGGCAGAGGGAGAGCCTAACATGACACGCAAATCGTCATTCTCTTCTGATGGCATCATATTTGGATCTTCAGGCACGAAGTGAGACACCCGGTTATAGACGGGAGAGAGCCCTCACTTAAACACAGCACCTTCTGTCTCTTTTCTTGACTTTTAATTGTTTAGTGGTTCAAATCAGCAACCTCCTTTTTAACATAGATACCCAAAATGAAATTCTATTCAAGTCTAATCAGATCAGAATCTATACTAAAACCTGATTATTTCGAGATCCCTCCCAATCTCATCTTTATTTTAACCCCTGACAACCATGACTCAAAGCTTGATAGTAGTGGCATGACCATCTGCCCACGCCGCGTCTCCCTGGATCGGGGCCCGCCGAATGCTGATTCACCAGCACCAGCCACAGTGACTGCTTACACCCCGCAATGTTATCGATATCCCCACATCACGTGCTCCATTGCCAAAACTGGGAGGCACTTAAACACCAAATCCAAATCCTTTGTCATCATCATCGTCAACCGCAAGTGCTCGCTCTATAGGTCGTTCGATACATCTAAAGCTCAGTACACCAGGCTCAAGATATTTTAATGTGACAGTTTACCCCAGATTTGATACAAATTTCCCCAGATTTCAACAACGCTAATCCAACCAAAGAGTTAAAATGGCACGTCGTTACTTCGGTTCGGTTCGGAGTTCTAACTGATCTTATACTAACACAACCCTGAGATGGCTTCTTCCGAACCGAACCGCCGAGCCACCAAACTATTCTTCTACCTATGTCATGTACAAACAAGTTATATACCAACTACTCTGTCGTGTCGTATCTAATAATAGAACCATTCAAATAGTGCCTATCCAGATAGGTTCACTGCCTCAAGGAAACATCATACAAGTCACGTACCGCAAGGAACAAACACTTTGTATACTTCGTATACTTTGTATACTTTGCAATACTGTACCACATAGTACCACCACCAATACATTCACCAGATACAAACAAAACCATTGCTGTTGTTGCTTTGTCCAGTCAAGTTGTTTCCGCTTTCGCTTTCGCTCTCGCTCTGCTTTATTTTTCTCGTTTTCGTCGTTTCGTTGCTCATCAGTATCCTATTCCTCCCAGTCTTCTTGTCCAATGACAACGAATATGCTTTCCTTTGCTCCTCATGTAAATACCCCAATAACCAGTTCAGTGGCCATATCTACGACTTAGAAGACTATCTATCCATCTTCTATATGTCCTCCATGATGTTGAATATACCCTTCGTCGTCTCCATCTCCGCCGCCAGCTCCTCCGCTTGCACCGCTCCCATCTGCTATGTCGGCGACTCCTCTACATCGCCGACGCAGCCATCGTGTCGATGGTGGGCTTGGCTGTCAGCCGTGGAGGCTGCTCTTCCTCTCCGCTGCCATCTGGTGACTCCTGCAGAGCCACGTTGCCCTGGATTCGTCGTTTGGCAGCTCTCTTGTCCGCTTCCGTGATGTTCTCCGCGTCCTTGCGCATGTCAGGAGTCCACTGTGGCTCACTAGGCGTGTGACCAACAGACATGCCGACTCGGACCTATACCACCATATTAGCCACTGATTATTTTACTGCCTATGTCTTGTCAACTTACCAAAGTCTCCAGTGCTTGATTGCTGTTGTCCGCCAAGTCGTCGTCATACACCATTTTTCCAGGCTCGAAGAGCAGTAGAATTGTGCTGCCACCAAACTTGAAGTATCCAAGCTCCTCTGCCCGGTGGACTTTATCACCCTCGTTGCGGGTGATGACAGTGCTGCCCACCATCATGGCACCAACACAGATCACCATGACCCGACCATGTTGCTCACTATCAATGGGTACAAGAACTCTTACATTCTCTCCGTACACGTCCAGAGCCGACCGAATAGCCATTGGGTTGACTGTGTAGTACTCACCTTCGATCGTCTTGGGCTTGCCCATGATACCGTCGACAGGAATATGGAAGCGGTGGTAGTCCTGTGGAGCCAGTCGGAAGATACCCAGGGCTCCACCCTCGAATCGCGATACATCCTCGGGGTAGGCGTCGCCCAAAAGTCTCTTCATGTTGAACTCGCGGCCCTTGACCCATATCTTGGTCGCAGTGGTGATCGAATTGAAGACGACGCTACGGCAGTCGGCTGGTGACACGATGATGTGTGGGTTTTCAGGCGCAGAGCAGGGGCGAGCTCCGGGCTTGAGAGCACGGTAGAAGAACTCGTTAAAGTTGTTGAACTCATCCAATTGCAACAAAACTTCAGACATGTCCAGACCGTGGAAAGCAATGAACTTTTCAATCTCATCCTTGGATGCAGGGTCGTCAAACTTCTTACCCTGCTTGACGCTCAGGTTCTTGAGAAGCTTTCGAACTATTGTCATGTTAGCACGTCTTGCTTGTCACCTCGACACTCTGTACTTACTTCGCTTGTTCTCCATATCCCGAGACTTGAGACCCTTATACAGCAGCCGAATTCCCAGCCTGACGTAGACACTCATCTTCTCCTCGTTGATCTGACCTGTGAGACGATCCTGGACGAGAATGTTGGCCGAGTTGGCTCCAAGCTTGTATCCACCGTAAGAGATCTTGGTAATGACCTTAGAGTACCACTTGCGCTGCGCCTGACTAGCTGTCACAAAGCCACCCACCAGGACACTGTTGACCTGCCTCCAGTCTTGGCTTGCGCAGGTCGCAATGTGAGTGATGATGTCAGCATCCTTGCGCTTGTTTAGTCGCGGCTGGTGGCAGATGGGACACTCCCGGATCTCAACCACATGTTCCTCGCCACGATCTTCGCTACTGTCGGACTTGTCAAGCGGGTCACCTTCCTCGTCCGCTGGTGTCTTCAGCGTGGGAACATTGGAAGATGGTGTTTGAGTTCCCGATCCTGGGTCCAGTTCCAGGACGCTAGAACTCTCCGACTCGCCATTGTTTTGGCCATGACCACCAGACACATGAAGGAGATTTTTCATGTCTGGTACCAGGTTCTTGAGCTTATCCCCCGCAGTGGCCGAGGGTCGTCTCTTACCCTCCAACTGGTCTTCCAGACAAACAACGACTTCATCAATATCAAGTTCCCAGTTCTCATCATTGTCAGCGTCTCGGTGAGGGAATCGTTGGAAGAAGCTATCGATGGTGTTCTCGGTGAGTGTAGAACCCAGGGATTCAAGCATTGTCGTAAGCTCGATTCTGCTGATTCGGCCACTCTCATCGGCGTCATATTGTCGAAGCATGGCCCGCCAGAACTGTTGTCGGAGGGCATCATATGGCATGTATTTGGCGCGAAGGTAGATAACAGGGTTGTGCTTCTTCTCCCACTTTTCAATGTTCTTCATCTTGAGGGGCACAGAGTAGTCGTAGAAATCGGGGTCGCCGTTCTCCTGGTTGGTCGAGTCCGGATCAGAGCCTGTGTTAGCGAGGGCATCCGTTGGCGCCAATCCGCCAGGGTTTGGTAACGAGGGAGCTGAGGTTGGAGCCGCAGCCGCAGTAACCGAGGTCATGCTTGTGCTTGATGTGTGCTTGCTCAATGGCGGACGAATCATCTTGCTGATGCTTGAGGAAGAATTGGAACGCGACATGGCGAGCTTCTTGAAGCGCGATCGTGATGGAAGTGCCGCTGCTTGTGCAGGTACCTGAAGGTCGTACAGCCCAGTTTCGGGGTTGGCCTTAGGGGCGCGATCAATCAACTGTCGGATTGGGAGGTTGCACGAGGCGATGAAGTCATTGCCAGAGTACTTGTCGTGGTCGATGACGGTGAAAGCAAAAGAGTACTGCTGCTCGTGGCTTTGGATGTGGAACAGCATCTTCTCGTTGAAGACAGGGTTGAGGTTGTGACGTACGCGTCGAGTACGGTATGTCTTCTTACCGAGAGATGCCACGACAAACGGGTCCATATCGAAGCTTGTGCGTGTCAAGTTGGACTCAGGAGGCAGATCTGTAATCTTGATAACTTCGAGGTAGATGATACCGACAACGTCAGAGCCATTGCTGGCAAAGGCGTACGGGTTGTTGCGCCGTCTCTTCTTGAGGCCACGGATTCGGAGTCGACGTTTACGCTTGGTAGCATCCTGATCGTCACCCTCATCCTCATCACCCTCATCGAAGTCGTCTTCGTCGAAATCGTCATCATCGTCGTCGCTGGGGCTGTCTTGGGCGTTTGGTGCCGACCGAGGGACGTTGGTTGGGGCCAGGTTAGGCGTCATCGTGGGCGTAACATTGCGAGAGGCGACAGGAGCAGCACCCACGAGGCTGTGGAACTTTTCAAGGATTTCTTGTGGTGTTGCTGCCGGGTTTGAGGAGTCGCGAAGGGAGAACTGTAGCTGAACCTCTCCAGAGACAACGCTCGTCTTCTTGCCGGGACGCTTGCTCTTAAGCCGGTACCAGGTCGGTTCTTGTTCCACTTTTTCGTTGCTGAAGATCTCCTCGAGAGCGAGATCGAATTCGCCCATGTAGTCTTTTCCGAAGCGGTCCTTGTCCCAACAAATAACATCCAGAACTAGGTTTTGGACAGAAGTGATGGGAATTTCCTCGGTAACGTTCCATTCTGGGTTGAGTGTCTTGGGGACATCGTTGGTTACGATTCGAGATTCGCCGCTGGATAGGACAAGGTACTGAGGGGTGATTGTTAGTATTGAGGTAGATTGGTGTCGAGAGAGGGGAGCTCACGGGGTCCGATGTGCCGCTGCGGTCTTTGGCTGCAAGGTCTTTACCCTAATGAAGTTTGTTAGCTAATATTCGGTGGATTGGGTTAATTTCCAAGCATCAAAGGCTGTGTTGCAGTCGTCGACAATAGACATCCAGCAAAGAAGCGGTGATGCCTCGGGAGCAACACCATGAGACTTGTGCGTGTGCGTAGCGTAGCATAGGTAGCGTACCTTTAAGATAGAAACCCTCAAAGCTAGACCATTTCCAGCGTCCCTTGAAGGGCTCGTATTGTCATTCTTTGATCGCATGGGAGGACTGTTTTCCCTGGTGCTGTTTCTGCGGTTGTTTTTGCCGTTGCTGACAGAGATGGTTGTGGAGGAGGAAGAGGAGGATCGAGACGACGATTTGAGTCGTGTTGGGATGATGCGCACCATGACGAAGGCCTTGGCTGGAGCTCCCCCAGTCGTACAGCAGTAGGTGATCGATCGGCAGCGGGGGTAAGCACTGGAAGCGCCCCGTGTGTGTAGTGGATGGAGTGGCCTTGAGTCTCAGCTCAGGCTGATTTCCAGGCAATGACGCCTACCAAATGCCCTGTAACCTGTTACAGAAATATCCGGAGGTCCCAGTCCCAGGGGGAAGGGCCAAGATTGAAGGTTGCTTCCGCTGGGGGGGTGGGCAAACTGCCTTGGGATTGGTGGGGATTGCGCGGGAGGGCGGGGAAGGTTTGGAAATGGCTGGCCCAGACAAACAAAGCAAGTGACGTAGCAATAGAAAAGCAGTTCCAGGTACAGATTGCTTTATTCCATTAATGGACGTCACTCCAAGTTTTGAGAGAAATTTGAAGTTGCAAATACCACTCCTATTGGGTCGAATCGACTTTTGTTGATGCTTATTCCTTGCGTCGTCTCGTCTGGTCTCGCGTTTCGGAAATGTACAATTCGATTCGCTTCGCTTCCACGAAGAAGATGAACTAGGACTCTCAGCTAAGCTCAGCTCCTTTCAGGATCAGCCCCTTTTTTTCGAATCGCTGTAAGTCGTCGCGTCGTATCCTGTCTTGCCTTGTCTTGTCGTGTCGTGTGCTTCGCCCCTTTCATGCAATACTCGAAGAGTACATTCCTGTAATGCTGCAGTTGTGCAGTATAATCTTGTTTCCTTTTCCGTTTCGATGATTGCACCGCCTGTACGGAGGTACTTCGTGACGAAAGGCCAAGCCACGGCCAAGCCTCCGAGATAATGTCAGCGCCGTGTGAGCCGTGAATGTGGGACAGAAAACACGTCAAATCCGTCGGGTAGTCGGTCAGTTGGTGGAGTAGGGACGGGTTGTTTAAAGTATATTGGTTGATAGTGTATGAGTGCGAGTGCGAGTCTGAGGGTGTCGTCGATGATTGAAGCAGGGAGAGGCACGCAAAAATAACAAAAGATGGGAGTAAAGAAGAAATGCGAAGAGAGGCTGAGTCTAAGTTAAGTTCAACTCGGTAATATCGTATAATATAATAGTCGAGAGGCTGAATCAAACAAGACGGGGTTAAAGATTCAGGAGTATCCGTGCCGTGATACTAAATCGAGTAACATACGAACCCAGCAATAGCAAACAACGATTTCCCCTGATTGTTTAATTTCGTCTTGTGTCTCGCATGACAGACCCAGGAAAATGGAAAATGGAAACAGGAGTAAGAAACAAGGAGCAAAAGGGAATGACCCTTGTTTTAATAGGGAAACAAGCTCGCTCCCTAAATATCTCTGTTGCTTCGTGTCTCTACGCCTCTTGAGTGAGACTGAGACTAGAGCCCGTGAATAGGTTGTTGGGGCGCCTTTTTCCGTGCCGTTTTGGCCGTGAAGCGACCTGGGGGACACGTATCCATCCCATCTCACTACTTTACCCCCCAAAGTCAGGCTGGTCTGGTCCTCTAGAAGGAAAATAAATGTCGCAAACTATACTATACTACACTACTCCGGTAGCGAACGAAATACATACCTTTGATCGTCTTTAGCCCTGGCTAACTGGCTGAAGCTAACCTTGTCTTATCCGTCTTTGTTTAGCCTTTTACGTGCCTTGAGCTAGGTTCTAGGTAGTCCTAGGGTTACATACACCTCCTGTTGAATTCCATCACCTGCATTTTCCACCCAATGCAATGCAAAGTAATCAATCCCCTCGATTGGAGCCGAGAATCCCTCCAGAATAGGCAACTGGTGTTCTCGACTCTTGGCCTCTGGCCCCCATGGTGCCGATTGTCCGGGAACCTGCCAGATCCGAACATCTTGGCCTTGGAATATGAGGCGAGACGGAGAGGCATCCAACATAGAATCGTCGATGTAAACGAGATATCCGTAGCTGTAAGACATTTATTTCCTTGGGTCATTCATCTAACAGAGACAGAGACAGAGACAGAGACAAAAGAACTTTGGCTCATGTGCATCTGAGACTAGACTAGCAACGGGCCTATGAATCCCATCACCGCTCAGACATCCATGCTACCCTGGGCGGCTCGTTTATTTGCTCCGTCACCGCTTCTTCTTTAATCCATCAGCATGTGATTCAGGCCAAAATGGAGTCAACTCTTCCTCCAAGCCTCCCCAAAAGCCCTTCTCAAAGCGGTCATATTCTACGACATCCCAAGATATAATAAACAGTCTGTCTCCCACTTCAACCACGATAAGCATGCATGTCAATTCCCAAGTCAACCTAATTTCGTAACCGGTATTTTACAGCGTCAGCGTAACAAAGCCATCGACACTCAAGTCATCTCGACGTCACTGGAATGGGATCGAAAATGTCCCCTTTGAACTCTCAAACTCTTGGACCCTTGTCTCTTGGAAAAAAGGGCTGAGACAGCGCCACAAGCCACCAGATCCGTCTCCCCTCAGCAAGCTCAAGCTCAAGCTCCCGTCGTACCGTCCACAAACGGTTCCCTGTCCAAGCTCCCACATAGCTTGGAACACACTTGACTCAACCTCACACACAATAGCATCTGTTCTGCTAACTCAAATACGTCGACATCATATATGACGTCTTATTATTCTACTAATATCGTATACTCTGCCCTAGATCCTTCATCTCCAGTTGGATCCGTATCGACTTCTCCGATGCTTCCGAACACCTCGGTATAGATCAACACCAACAGAATGAACAGACGCAGTTGAGCTTACACTACAATTCGATATCGATCGCTACACCATGTCTCACATCGCTACTCACTGAGACATCCTCAACACTTTACCGCCTTCCAGTATCTTATCAAAATGTGTATCATGTGAATTGTTTAAGCACAGCAAAAAAAGACAATGCATTTTGCAACGCTACGCTATGATGCCTCAACCGAGGTATGCTTCGATCCCCACTCAACGCCTTTCCTTCATAGCATGTGTGCATCCAATAACTCATCTCATCCCATGTCTTTTGACCGCCAAACTCCCGTTCATGTGCGCCATTCTCATATCGTATGCTGCAATGCATGTATCGGTTCAACCAAACTCCGAAAATCACTAGTCGCTTGCATTTCACTGCTCCCGTGTAAACGCCAGACCTCTTCATGCGCCCGCCCAAGAAGTCCTAGTTGGCCCCTTTTCCAACTGTCTTAGAACATTCACAGCTTCTGCAAAAAGAATGTTACTGCCCCAAAAAGAATCACTTGCTAACACTTCCCCTGCAAGGCTGACAACCCCTCGAGCCCCTTGCCGCTCAATCTGTGATTGTAACTTCAATGGTTCTAGATCTGCAACTGTCAAGATCCACTGTGTTGTCACTTCTCGTGATACAGAAAAACTCTTGTCCCCTTTATCTGTAAGACTGAAAGCCCAGCAAATCAGGGCGCAAACATACACACCCCAGTAGTCTGAGATGTCGGCCCAAGGTATCGCTTGATGCCGACTAGTTTCCGCTTTGCTGCCCTCTGCCCGATTGGACGAGGTTTGAAGACGCAGGAAAGTCTTTAGAGCACGAGCTGCGAACACAGTTGCTATCGCAGCAGTACCTGAGCTGCGCCATGTACTTAATAGCTTTTGGTGTTCTGTAAAAACGCTAAGCTCAGGCACCTTTTTGTTAAACACCCAACTCTGACCAGACACCGACAATAGGTGATAGAGAGGAGTATGATATAAAGCGAGATAGGTACTGGCGATGGCTGAGCCAGCAAATGCCCTCGAGATGGGCGTTCTATCTGTTTTAAAGTTTGCCACATCATCCACAAGACCAACGTGTGCTAAAAATTGGCGCTGTGGGAGGTATAGTGAGCATGCAGCAAGCAGGATAGCCGCATCAAAAGCCGGTGCTGAGGCAATATCAGAGGCGGAAAGTGTCCCTAAGTTGGTGTTCGAGATGGTCTTCGGGTCCTTTCTTGTCCGCAATCTCGTCCAGGTCTGGGAGTCCTGGGCTTCCCAAGGTTGCGTTGTCGTAGCCGTTAGAGAGATAGGAAGAGTGTTTGGAGAAGAGTAATCCAAGCCACCAGAGACGTGTTGGCGTTCATGATAACGTGAGCTATGTACATCCAGCAGAAAACAGGCGGCCAGCAATCGTCGTTGGGCTTCTGTATCGACCCAAGACTTCCAAGCTTGATGTCCACCGCGTGTAGAAGAACGTGAAGCAGATGCGTATTGATTACTGGCAACCTATGGGGAGTTGAGCCTGGCATTCGCGGATGTGTTCATCGAGACAAAGAAGAGAACCACGAGGTGAAGTATCTGAGAAGAAAGAAATAAAGAGAATGAACAAGAGAAAGTGGTATCTTAAGAAAATAATAGAAAAATAAACAAAATCAAGCTGAACTAACCCTGTAATAAAGTGTAGTGAACCGCGAAGAAGGTTGATGTGACTGTGGGCTTCTACCACGAAAACGTGCATAATACTCGCAGAGCACGATTGTTTGCTTGACGGGCATTGGCCACTTTTCAGCTTGTGTAAACTAAGTGTATCAGCCGGTCGATTGCTCCTTGTGAGCTCCCATTCTCTCAACTCACCACTTTGGACTTTTGCCAGGCGTACGCATGAAGTTGGGCTCCCTTCTTGCGATCGTCTGCATCAGGAATAAACTGTGTGGCCAAGGCAGCCATGGCACATTGTAGCACTTGTACATGCTCCGTCTCCTCCTCAGGTGTATCTTCAAACGTGTGCTTGTGAACGATGGGATACTTGGGGTGAACCTTATCCCAGTAGACTTCCAAATAAGACGGGATAGCCTCCCTAGCCGCCGTAGGAAGCGATAAAGGCATCAGGTCTTCGGTGCTTAATAGGCTGCCCCCATCTGGAGGCCCAGAGCTGCAGCCGAAATCGAAAACCCCGTCTGATCGTGGTAACGATGGGACAGCTACTAAAGTCTCAGATTGAGCGACAGCCAGTGAAGGGGACATGCTACGAACTGTAGAGGTAGGAATCTGATCAGCAGTACCGAAAGGACTGCTCTCACTATATTCAGGTAATTGAAGACCCATGTCACCAAAAACCGGAGTGTACATTTGCGGCGGGGTGTTGTCATAGGCAAATGAGACAGGATATGTGCCGGTTTCCATACTGGTGCTTCCGCTCGAGGTAGTCTGGTAAGCTGGTGTTTGGTTGGCCCAACCTCCGTTCGTTGCTGGCACAGGAAATTGGGAGCGCCTTGTGTTATCTGGAGGAGTCGAAAACGTGCTTCCTGAAGATGACGAAGGCAAAGTTGAACTATCCCAACGCAGGTCTGGCGTTCCACTTTCCGGGATAGGTATCATGGACATATCTGAAATGTTCCTTGGCTGGGATAAACTCGGTCTGTAGGTATCGTTCGTTGTTGGCACCTGCGAAGGTCCTATAATATAATAGTTGTTGTCTGGAGTATCGGTCATATCGGGTGGCACGTTGTAGCTCTGGTTTGGGCCTGGTGGAGAAGCCATTGATGACCATTGTGGAGGAACCATCGTAGAACTATTGCTCACAGCAGTCATTGGGACCATCTGAGGGTCTTGAAAGTTCTGTGGCATCTGAAGCACAGACTCTCGAGTGTTCGATGGCAAGGTAGGTGTTTTGGGACTGCGATGGGGAGTATGTTTTGAATCCACAACACCTTTGTCGTCTTGCTCACTACGTTATGTTAGCCTTGAACTTGAATGGTCTCGCGTCGGTTCCTTCCAACGTACTGTCTTTGGAGGTGACGATCAAGAAGGTCCTTTCGATGGAATGCCTTGTTACAGCTTGGAATAGGGCAGGTTAGGTCAGGAGGGGAATGGCTTAGTTGGTGTCGCCTGAATCATGATTAGAGAAGATGCATCAACATTGGAGAAGGTAACAAACCTCAAATGCTCTGCTCTGGAGAACGTCTAGGAAGGTCAGAATGGCTGAAGATGGAGAAGAAAGGGTAAACACATACCTTTGGGCACTGATTGCATGTATGAACCGGCACGCCTTTCTTTGCCTTGCTAATCTTTCTAGTGATTGGGGTCAACTTGACGTGCGGCTCGGAGCTCGCCGCTCCTGGGAAGGGCCTCATGGGGGCGTTTGATGGACCAGACTGGTTTGGACCATGAGAGAGCTCAGTCGAGTCGACACTTGTGTTGCTACGGCGTCGGCTATTCATATTGGAGTTGGTCTTTGACGACGATGAAGACGACGTCGAGTTTTCAACAGCAGATGATATCTTGGATGATCCAGGCGGATCAAGCCTATTGATATGGGAAGACGAGGGTGTTGTATGATTTAGTGAGGTAACATAGCTTTGAGCGGAGGATGACCTTGAAGTCAAGTCAATGGAACGGCTTCCGGAAGGCTGATGGACGGGTTCGTCGTCGGTATTCATGATATTCTTGAGACTAGCCATGGCCCGTAGTTGATAACAGAAACACGAATCAAAACAGGCAATGAGCCCGGAGACTTCGAGAAGGTCAAGCCAAACTTAGTAAGACACAGCCCCCGTGGAGGCGGATGAACAAGTCCCGGCAGATGGAACGTTTTAGGCACATGTAACGAAGGTGGGCGATGAGGGTATAGAGTAACGGGTGGTAATAGTGGGGGAGTTGGCGTGGAATTCAATCAAGATCATAGATCATGGATGGGATGGGGAGGAGAGGGACGGCTAAGGCTGGGGGGACAAAGCGTAGGCGATGCTAGCCTCGAGTGTTTGAGCAGGGATGTGGATGGGAAGATGGGGCTCAGTGTAAGTGAGATGTTTACTCAAGGTACAAAGATAGGAATTCAGAGAGGCATTGCTGGTTGGACCTGGCAGGGTTATTTGAGAAAGGGTTAGAAGATGGAGTTGCAAGGGCAGAGTCGACGTGATTGACCCCAGGTTGAAGACAACCCTGCGAGCTGAGCATGGGGCGCAGGCCCATGGCCCATTGCCCTGGTAGGATGCATGGACGAGATTAGATGCTCGAGGGAGTGCACCTGATGCAAGGCACTGGCTTGCCTGTTGATAGTGAAGTGAGAGGGTGGCATGGGCTGGAGTGTCGTCGACACCAAGCCAAAAGAGAAGGGCATGACATGGCAGACCGTTTGAAGAGTATCCATTGTTTGTCCATGTGCCATCCTTCTCACCTCGACCCTTGTCCAGTTGTCCTTGACCCTTGTCAGATGGTTGCCGCTCCCTGTTCGTCGAGAATGCGACAAGTGGCGGGACGGGGCCGCAAGCGCCATCTAAGCCTTCAAGGAACGGTACCTGATCAAGCGACTAGCGCCCAGGCGTGGTACCGTACGAGAAGCTAATGGCAATGGGTCCTTCATTCCCGACCGATCCGATGGCTTGCGGATGATACCTCGCGCTTAGACAATGTTGACGTCGATCGTCCAATGCCCTACAAGGAGAGACAGAATGGCGGCCACTGCGACGATGATCAGTAAGAATGTTAGCCTTGACAGAAAGCTTGTTGTATTCACGTCGCCAAGCTCAACTGTCGCAAGTGATGAATTCAAAAGTGCCAACAAGCGACAAAGCAACTCAGAGGCGTAGCTATTTCAAATCTTCATCTTAGGGAGCTGGGGGTCCGTTGCTTGGTGCTGGTGTAAGGGGAGCTCGAGAGCTACCTCAGCCCTGAACACCACGACAGCATGGACATGAGCGCGAGCGGGTATGGCGTCAAGGCGCCTGTTGGTGGCTGGTCTAGTGCGATCATGGCTAAAGTGACAACGGGCATCGCATCACACAGTTAGGATCATGTCTGACAGGGATCGACAAGCTAATGATGTAGGAGAAAAAGATCCAATACAAAAGAGGCTGTGTCAATAAGTTTGGACTGCGAGATAGAGAGGGCAGGAACGGCGGCCGACTTGTCGCACTTGCTTGCATCGCGTCGTTGACAGGTACCAGCTTAGGTAAGAGCGGGTGGACTCGACTTGGTAAGCAGTCCGTGGAGTTTGGCTTATGGCAGGCTGGGCAGGGTTCACCTAAGAAGCCGATGCTGCCGATAATCATCGACATTGGTAGATCATTGACATTCCATTATTCAGATTTCTTTGCCGTGGCATTGAATTTTCGTGTATAGAGCCACGTTTTGTTGTCCCGGAGTTAAGGTCTAATTCTAACAAGTGCTTAGGTGCAGATGGATTACCGGTAATTAGTCCCCCACCTCAGCAGCCTCATAGGGCCAGCGCGCCGTTGTACCGTCCATTGTCCGCATGGCATGGTCCGTGTCAAATTACAGTACTGGCCTGAGCTTTCTTAGCGAAACCCAGGTTCAAGAGAAATCGCTCACTGCACTGGTTGTCCAGCTAAGATTTCATGCTTGACTTCATTTCCTTCTCCTATGAATCATGATCAAAACTTTAGATACTGGATCCCTTGTCCTCGTCGCGTTAATTCGAATCCTTGTCTGTACATGGTTAGGCGCAAGGGTCACACTGGCCCAGCAAGGCTGGGCGCTAGGATGTCCAAGCCAACATCCAATGATGGACAGGCTTAGACTCAGCCACCTAAAGGCTTATTGGCTGTTGTTTCATGATGACCTGAGGTGAACTATTTTTATATTGCTGCGCCTGTGAGACCCTGGACCTCGCTCGCTTGTTGTGTGATGGCACTAACAACAAGCGCTAGCAGAGTCAAGAGCGTCATTATAATGCTTGTTACATGATCGACAAGTTAATTTATCCAAGGCAAGGCATTCTCGAATTTACGTATCAGTAGACAAACTTTACTTTCGTCTCATAATGCCTTACGGTTTCATGACCCATGACTTAAACAAGGCCGGTGGTCCTCTGACTCGGGAGCCGTCTGGTCCCGACTGAGGGGATGCGGGGCCGGACCGCTCCATGTTCCACGCTGCATCTCCCCACCCTTTTTGCTGGAAAAGGAAACATAGCACAAGTAACAACTCTGATTTGTCTCTTCCCAAATCAGGCTGATACAGATCATTCAAATTTCCTCTGTCATTTTGGGTCTAGCAAAGTCTTGATTGGGATTTGAGGCCAAGAGTTTGTAGGATTCGGCCCGTCACGGAGAATATTCCTTCCATCCATCAATCAAGAATGCCTGTAGAAGCACTGCAACCACAGATGGGGATGTACAAAACGTGTCCGGCGCTTGGCTCCCGACTATTTTTATTGTTGGAAGCTCTCCTTGACCAATGCAATAACAGGAACAAGCGGTCTTTGTCCATGCAGATCTCATTGGCAAAACCAAACTTGGGTTTCTTTGCCAAGCACTCGCTAATATGCCGTTACATGAACGCATCCCCTCACTAGACATGGGCATATTGACAACTAACTTTCAGCGCCGATGCACGTCTGGTCTGATTCGCATGTGTTCCTCTAGAAACGGAAGCAGATCTACGCATGGGGACATGCTTACAACTTGGCTACCATTATCTGCCACTCACCGGCAGTCATTCAATCATTCCATACACCGCAATTTGATGTAATCGACAAATCATTCAATTAACTTTTTACCGGCTGCCTTTTCGATGACATTCGGTTGACATTATTTCTTCTTTCAGGCATACACCCGCTCATCCATTGCGTCCAACCTGTTCTCGGGTGCGCCGACAGTTTGGATTCTACAAGCCCTAGCATCTTAGACATCGTGACATTTGCCGATCCAAAAGTGTCCGGTGGGCTTTTATGTCTCCGGCATGGTAATTTGCTATCGCATTTCAAGCCATCGGGAAGTTTCTGATGCCTGGTGGACAGAACGTCGATCTTTCGCTGAAGGCTGCTGCTGACTGTACGATCGACAAATTTCAACATTGCCATTTATACTGTACATCACCGCCATTCCCAAAGAGTATGATGGATTGAAACGTTGCCTCAGAGCATCAATCGCCCTCAATGAATTACCGTACTGCATGAAAGACAGCCGCCTAAACGCCTAGACGCGCCTGTCCCAGGATGTGGCAGCTCGGTGCCTGCGCCTCCGGAAACTTGAATACCCTGGAGGACTCAGACTCGGACTGACATAACCCGATACTTCAGCCTCATTGAGGGGGCCATGCATACTTGCTTGTCTTTGTGTGATGTTATAAATAAACTTGAGGCCAAGATTGATTTTCGAGTACACAGGATTGTTTGCGTAGGTATTTAGTAGATATTCATACGTAAGGAATTTGATCTGGTACAGTGAGAGAGTAGGATACACAACAAAAACGTATCGTAATAAATCGACAATGAAACTCCTCCATTACTACACCCAACTGTGGTACCGCGCAGGGTACTGGGGCGAGTCTGTGTTGGCTCAGCATGCTCAAGGTCACACTAAGCCGCGAGTGAGCACTCGATACAAACAAAAAGCCGGAACGCCTTGTATACCAGCCTTGTATTAAAGCATACAGCCGAATACTGATTAAAATAATAGTCCAAAGCCTGTCGCACAAAACATCTGTCGTCCTTTTACGGTGGCCCTGCACCCTTTACCATCTGGACATTTTTAATTCAGTCTTCCACATCCGTAGAACCAGACCGTTTCCATTTATAGCTTGGAAGAGGCGGTCGGCGTGTTGTTTGATGAGTCTTTTGGCGACTTGGCGTGGGCATCGCTCTCTTCGGACTCGTCGTCGCTGGGAGGTCGGCTGCTATCTGTGACATTTCCTCGGCTCTTGGTCATCTATATACCGTTAGTCGAGTCGCAATCAGATTGTATATGATCAATGCTTACCCATCCTCGAACACCACCGACAAGACCAAGGGCGTAACCAGTGATGAACTCCTTGGGTGTGCCAGAGGCACCGGGGGTAGTGGGGGATCGCAGCGCCTCGGAGCTGCCAGCACTGTTAAATCGGGCAGGGCTCTGAGGACGGCTAGTAGGCCAGAACTGCTTGAGCTCGCGACCGAGTTCCTGGCCAGTGGTGGTCCAGTTGTTGGTGATGTTCTCGCGCAGATCCTGGACGTGACGCTTGAGGTCGAGTTCGTTCTTCTTGAGCCAGCTCACGTTGAGCTCCTGGCGGGAGGTACCACGCTTGAACTGTCGGGCAATGTACTTTTCGTAGTCGCGGACGATTCTGTGGATTGTCAGAATTGTTTATTATATACCAAGCGACAAACTCACCTTGTGATAAGACCAGTTGTGCTGACACCTTCAGTTCGCTGAGTGACGAGGAACTTGCCAGCAGCCTTGATGGGCTGGTAAATGTCGTCGCCCTCATCGGCACCGTAGGGAAGGTCGTCGTGAGCAACGTAATCGAGGTTGTGCTCGTCGAGGAACTCGGGAGTGACAATCCATGGGCAGTCTTCAATAACCTCGTCCACCCATTTGCAGTGACGAAGGGTCTCGGCACGCTCAGCGGCAGACATAACAGTCAAGCCCTTGCGCTTGTGTGTTTCGTGGTCGCCTGTGACTCCGACAACCAGGGTTGTGTCGGGGAAAGCCTTCTTGGACTGCTCGAGCTGTCGCATGTGGCTAGGAGTTGTTAGCATGGCATGATTTCACGACTGTGATTGCAATGCTCTGTATTACAAGCAATGCAATGCAATGCGAAGATGACTTACCCAAGATGGAAGAGATCAAAAACACCATCGGCGTAAACACGGACAGGTCGACCGACAGGAGGAGGGTTGGTCTTGTAACCACCAGCGGGATCTTGAAGCTTGCCAATAGGAGGAGGAGGCATGGCCTCGATTCTTCGCTGCTCCTCTTCGTCGAGATCCCTCAGCGAAGGCTTACGGCCCTTGCGACCAACTCGCTCAGCAATGTCGATGCTGGCCTCGGTGGTGTCGCTGGGCTCACCAGGGTCGAGAGCATGGTCGGCACCATTGTCGAGGATACGGTCCGAGCCAGAGCGTTGCCTCTTAGGAATTGGACCTCCAGGAGCTGTGCCGCGACTGTGAAGACGTCCCGACTCAGCGGCGGTAGTATCGCCCTCCTCGCCCGAAGCATCACGCGACGACGTCTGAATACCGTTATCGCCAAGGTCAGCGGCCGACTCGACACGAAGGGAGTTTCTCTTGCGCTTCCCGCCCTGAGAGGAATTTGATGGCGACGACATGGCTAATGGATAAGAGACGGGAGTGGTGACGATGACGCGGCTTCGGGATCGGGTGCGGGTGCGGGTTGTGGGAGAGAAAGAGAGGCCTGGAAAGTAATGACCTTGGGTCTAGGTGTCTGCGTGTCCTAATTATGTGCGCCTGGGAAACAAGACGGGGAAACAGTAACAGAACGGCCAACTTCAACCTGGAGAAACGGTTACGGATACCGAAGCAGTTCCACGTTGACGCGAAAAAAACCGGGCCTTGGACTGGGCCTCGACTTTTATCAGAGCTGATTGGGTTTGGGACGTGGCAATCCCTGCAAAAATCTGGGGTCAAAAAACTTGGCTCGCCTTACAGCAGCACCTTAGACGGGAGGCTCTAAGACGAGGATACCGTCATTGATGACAATGTTTGGTGGTTGATAAGGAGAGAAACAGGAATTCAACAAGTTTTAGGAGTAGACAGAGGCAAAAAGAGACATCACATCTGCATCTGCAGTACACTTCCCCCGCCCTCCTCCTCAATGTCTCTCCCGAGTTTCTCCTTATTTTGGTTTTACGAGGTACCTCTCTCACCTTACGTCGAAATGACAGACACCGTCTAATTAAAAAAGTGGCCCGGCTCTCTCGTGTCAAAAAAGGAGAGCAATCTCGAATGTTAATAGCGCAACTGCCACAACCGGGCCTTAGATGAGACGGGCAATTGCTCTCGTGACAATGCCTGTAGCTTGTAAATTGTGCTCAACATGAATTCCGAGCATCTTAATGTTGGTTTTTTGAGCCGACTCGAGTTGCATCAGATGTCAAATTCCCCAACTTGGCTGGGACTGTGGCGTCATCGCTGTCACCCCCTTTCGTCTGGTTGGGTCTTAAAAAGGGGAAGGGTGAAGCTTGCGGAAGCTAAATGTTGAGCTTTACATCACATGATGTCACACGTGATGGGTGGTCGATGTACGCAGTGATATAGGGGATAGGTATTAACCCGTATCAGCCCTGAGTCGCCAACCGCCATGAGCTCCTACTTGTTTCAATTACAGCAAGAAAAGGCAAAGTGACAAAGGGGTCCTCGACATGCAGATGAGGGCGCTTTATGCCTATTATCAACCTTGATGCTGACGCAGAGTGGTAAAGTGATCACGTTTCAAGGGGTCACCAAGCAAGTGATATCTGAGGATGCCCTCGCTTTCGATTGGACCTTGGACACATTGATCCTTCGTCTTAGCAGACGAGCTCCCTCAGCTGCTAACTCATCGTATGAAAACGACCCGGGCAGGTGCTTTTTGTGTACTTGTATTGGAATCATCAACATGATCCCAAACCTCGAGCCCTTTGCTGCTCCCTGATCAACCGCATCCCTGAGATCGCAGCCAGGAAGAACTACATGGAAAACGGTCTGGATGAATCCGAATGCCACCCAAATCCAACAACGCGGAGTGAAAGCCAGGATTTTCTCGGGCCATCACCGAATTCATCCTCACAATTGTTGACTTACTGCAAAGTCTGGAAGCTTCTCTTTGTCGCTCTATGGCCTTGTAAAACAATTTACGTCTCAGGTCATGGCTCCCTGGAAACACCTTTGGCAGAACCCTGCCTTCGTGGACAGACCATCCCCGAAACAACAGTTAGTTGACGATACTATAGCGCTAATTGGTGGGCGTCTGAACATCCTAGTCAATGGTAACCAAGCGGTGCCTGTCAACCAACAACGACAATAACGAAAGAAATAGCCAAATGCTGTCGTTTTATCATCACAAGTCTCTTTCAGAATTCGAACACTACTGCTTCAAGCGTTTATAGGGCTAACGTGTATCACAAGATTTGGTATAACCGAGATTAACTCGATCCTATTTCCCTATGTCCTGGTTCAAGTGAAACAACCAACACTTGGCTCTGCATCAGCCTCTTTGACCTTTGTTATAACCGAGCAGGTGGTTCGTTTTCTTCTGTTTTATCGGTTTCAAAGCGAACCAGGATATGTCACTATCCCTGATCCACCCACAGCTATCTATCACCTTTAAGCTTGCTAAAAGTCCGCCAATCCAACCAACTCGGTTATCAGACCCTTCAAATAGGCTTAAGCCAGGCCTTTATTATACCTGGCGAGAATGCATCGAGGTTCCAGTAACCACTGCAGGCAAATGGCCGCGGCTTGGCTAGACGTTTTGGGACTTAATGCCTTGAGCTTTATTTCCAGGGTTGCTACACCTGCATGAGGCCAAGGAATAGTAACACCTCATGGCCTCCCTATATAAAGGGCATGTTACCCCAGACGAAGATCTAGTTTGAAGAACGAACAGGACATTCTTTGCAACTTTCTTTCATAATTTCTTTGGCAGACACGGGCAGGCCCGCAGAACTACGTTCTTTTATTGCTTTATACTCTCGTTTTTACCAGCACTCGTTTAATTCACGTTGCTATACCCAAAATGCGGACTGCTGCCCTTTTGACCCTTGCCAACTTTGGCTCAGCCTTTGCTGCAGTACAGCTCTACGGCCAGTGCGGTGGCGGCGCTTACACTGGAGAGACTGAATGCCCATCGGGTTCTTCATGTGTTGCCGCGAATGAATGGTACAGCCAGTGCATTCCCGGTGCTCAGGGTGGTGACTCCTCCGAAGATGTCACCCCCGTTGAGCAGCCTGATGTAGAGGCCCCTACCGTAAAGGTTCCTCAGGTCACTGAGGCCCCTTCTACTGAAGTCCCTGCCGAAGGTGAGGATGCCGAGGCCAGTGATGACAGTGAGGAGGATGGCGATGCTGGCCAGGGAGAGGAGGGGCAGGATGACAGCGAGACTACCGTTCCTCCTGTTGTCCCTGAGCCTGAGGAGGGGGATGAGGAGGACTCTAGCAAGGAGCCCGCCGATACTCCCGCCGAGGCCCCCGGGGCCGACCCTACTGAGGCCCCCAACAGTGAGCCCGCCGCCGATGCGCCTGCTACTACTCCTACTGCTGGCTCCGGCTCCGGATCTGGATCAGGCTCCGGTGGCATCACGCGAACTATCCCTGCCTCTAGCGGTGCTACTGCTGTTGCTACTGCTATTCCCGTTTCTGGCGAGCTTGACGGCGGCATGGTTTACTACGATCGATCCCGTAAGTCCTCAATGTTGATTATCTAGAATCTAGCTAACATTATCCAGCTGCCGTCTGCAAGGACCAAGAAGAGACTGGCGAGGACGATGCTATGTTCATCCTTGAGGACGGCGCCACTCTCCGTAACGTCATCATTGGACCTGGCCAGGCTGAGGGTATTCACTGCAAAGGCACCTGCACTCTCGAGAACGTCTGGTTCGAGGACGTCTGTGAGGATGCCATCACCCTGAAGCAAGAGTCTGGTACCTCTACCATCCGCGGTGGCGGTGCTTTCCACGCCTCGGACAAGGTCGTTCAGTTCAACGGCCGCGGCACCGTCGAGATCTCCGACTTCTACGTCGAGGACTACGGTAAGCTTGTTAGATCTTGCGGTAACTGCAAGGATAACGGTGGTCCCCGAAATGTTGTTATCGACAACGTCGCTGCTGTCAACGGTGGTATTCTCTGCGGTAGTAAGTTAACTCAGTGTCCTGCTTCGTGGACTTATAACTAACAAATTTTTTAGTCAACACCAACTACGGCGACACCTGCACCATCTCCAACGCCTGCCAGGATGAGGGCAAGTCTTGCGATCTCTTTGAGGGTAATTCTGACGGAAGCGAGCCCTCTAAGCTGTCCAGTGGTCCTGATGGCACTTCTTGCAAGGCTGACAGCTTTTCTGAAACCTGCTAAATGAGTTGTTCTGGCTTGAGTGGAGGTAGACATTGGTAGAATCTAATGTACAACTAGTACCTCAATTTCTGCGCCTTATTGCGTGTGTGTTAGGCAAGGCCGCTAAATCTTAATTCATGCTGAGACCGGGTTTTGTCTTGGATTTCGATGCTTTCGTGTTCATACCTCCTCAAGTGAGCACCTAGGGACTGAGAATACCGCCTTACTCCTTCATTACCTCCAACTCGAGAACCCTACATGTCCGTTGTTATCTCGAACTCAGAGACCTTTCGGGGATTCGGGGATTCTAATAGAGCATCGAAGGTTGACCTAGCTGAAAAATACAAGTTAAGGTTACAATGAGATAAATGTCGAGAGGTTTATCGTCACTCGAGGGCCTCACGTCGATCTTGCCTATCAGTTGATTGTGATGCTGGGTTCATTGGTCTAGGCTAACTTCCTACTTGAGCAGGCTGAACACTTATGGGTTCCATCGCGTGGCACCCCTCCTTTTTATGACCCAACCGACACCACGATACCTGCTGCGTATCTTCCGTCACAATCATCTCCCACTGCCATCCAAGCCCACCAGCAGGCGGTATCCCACTTTCTTACAGGAAGAAGGTGCCGAGGCCGTCGTAGTTCTCCATGTAGGAGGCGACGGCTTTGGTGAGTCGCACCGATTCGGCCTGAGCAGACGGACCAGCGAGGTATAGGCGCTGGAGGTCTTGGGTGCAGTCTTCAATGTCAGTCTCGGGGTTTCCGCCAGTACCCTCTTGAGCCCACTTCTTGAGAGTGCGACGGGCACAAGCAATAATGAGTTCCTTGTTGTAGTTTCGAACGCGGACACGTTCGTGCTGATCGTAATTGAGCATGGCATCGGCGCGGATAGACACGGGGGTCATGCCCTCATTAAGCACGACATAGTCGGGGCTAAGGCCAGAGCACTTCGCATCGCGCCAAGTCCACTGGACTGCACCAGTTTCATAGTGAAGGGTCAGCCCAAAGAAGGCTGGGGCGCCAGCACAGCGCTCCGGCCGCTGCACGTCGCCGGAAGCTTTCTGTGCGACAGTGAGAGGGAGGTTCTCTCGGAGGTATCCAACTTCGATATGAGTGTGCTCGAATTGGCGAGTGGTGATATTTTTGGGGGTTTTGGGAGCCTTCATAGTAGTGCTCCAGCCCTCGGTAAGTCCGCGGAGGAATCGATACCAGTCCGGGACAGTGATGACAAAAGGAGGGTCCGCGGTCATGGCCATGCTCTGCATGTAGTCGAAGAGGAGTTCCTTCTCCCGGACAGTCAGCTGGGTGTGGCGGCTGATTCGAGAGTTGCGAGGACGCCCGGCCTGGACCTGTCGATCCTGTCGGATCTGGTTGATAGTGATGTGATCAGGAGGAGCTTCACCGGGGGGAGCGTGGGGGTTGGGAGGGTTGAGAGGGTTGGGGGCTCCGTCACCCTGAATGAAGATAGGCTGCTCGGCCATGATGAATGAGAGAGTGGAAGGTGAATAGTGAGAAGATGTATGGGTATGCGCAAGTAGAAGGCACACGATCAGCGTGAGGGTAATCCTGATGCTGTTTCTCTGCTAAAGAGAGAAGGCAGGATGTGTGAAGGAAGAGAGAGAAAGCTGCGGCGAGAGATTAGGCGCGCGTTTTGTTTTTCGCTGTGCAAACGAATTTTCCCTTTCTCTATTGTTGTGGGCTGTGAACGGCCGTTTGCAATGGCATGGCAGTGCTGGCAGCTGTCAAAGGCTCTTCCTGTTGTTCTGGATTGCATAGCACAGTTGGCAGTGGCACGACGCTCTTGACAGTTCTTGAGCCTTGTGGCAGCGAGAAGCATGAGAAGGTGTGAGTGAGGCTCGAGCATGAGTTAGGATGTGATGGTAGATTCGAGATGTCGGATATCAGAGTAGAGTAGTGAAAAAAAAAAAAAGCCATACTTCGATGCCAGCACAAAGTACGGTCCGCTTTCGCGCGTGGCCAAACAGACCACCCATTAGGTCTGCCTCTCTTACATACCCAAGAGTAGATATCTACTCACGGTTAAGTGACCGTGCTATCGAGCAAGCTATAAACTTGTCCGACTGGCTGTATTTTTCATGTGTCCGATGCCGAGATCAAGAGATGCGTTGTATGGGCTTTGAGGCGGAGCTCCATCAGGAGGAAGGGAAGGATATCGGATTTCGGGTAACCCAAGCACATCTGGGGTGGATAAAAGGGTGAGGTGGGGGAGAAGTCGGTGATGTCGGTTACCATATACGAGAGCATAGCGAGGTTGCTATAAGGAGTAAAAGAAAAGACGCACTTCGGTGCCAGCACAAAGTACGTTCAGCTCATCCAAGAGCGCGTGGCCGAACAGACCACCCATTAGGTCTATCCCGTTTACATACCCAAGAGTTGGAACCCAAGTTTAAGTGGCCGTATTACCGAGCAAGCTTAGAGCCTGTCCGACGGGCTGGGGGTCTCGTATACTGATGCCAAGATCAGAAGATGTGTTGTAGAAGCTTGGGGACAAAGCTCTATATTGGGGAGGAGCGAGGTGCACGGGATGATTATGAGCTCGGATGTTGTCAATTTACGAGAAAAGGCCATGGCTCACGGTGGAGGAGTGTTCAAATGTAGGTCGAGGAGTAGTAGGTAATCGGACGCAGATTGAAGGACAGCCTTGAAAACAATCTTAAGAGGGAGAAACTCCATCTCTGAAGGCTAGTTCCAGAGAAACGAGCTCACATGACGAAGGCCATGAAGGCACACCAAGCAGTTCCTTAAGCTCCTCAAGAGAAAGTAGTCGACTCTCAGCAGGAGTAGGCCAAGAAGGCAAATCGGCAATGATGCCCCCTCACTAGCGAAGAGCAATACCTTGCAGCGGCATCATGCAAGTGGAATAACGAAGAGCTGAGCGGTGGAAGATAGAGAATGATATTAAATAGAACTTGAAAGATGGCAAGAGTGTATAAAGAGAGGGAGAGAGACGAACGGGTGATAACAAGTGCCTAGCGGTGTTGACAGGTATTAATGGCCGTGGCCAGTGACAGTGGGAAGAAATAAAAAAGGTCCGGCCACCAACCCTCATAACGAGGGGCAACGCGGTAAACAGTAAGGACAGATTTCTCGTACGTCGCGCCCTGACATACGCCTCATCCCATCGTGAATCAAATTATTACGATAGGGCACTTCCAGGCTCTTAAAGGCGCGCCTAGAGGTAATTTGTCGGTGGGCAATTCGTGGAAGAGACGCTCGTACTCAAGCAGAATTCTCGATTCAACTGAGAGTGCAGCTCGATGAAGGAGGAGGCATGGCGGATGGTGCTCTTCAGCGAGATGGTTGGCACGAAAACCATCTACTCTATAATGATCCGTGACAATGTGGTGAGGGTTCTTGCAACGTTGCCAGTCGAAAAGGTGGGAGATGTCGTCCTAGCGGACGATCAAATTCTGGAAACTGCGAGGAGAATTGTCTACCGCCAACCAGAACTTCTTCGGATTTGCATCCGAGAACGGTCTGAAGGTACCAAAGAAACATATGTCCTAAACAAAGTTCTCCTTTATCCGGGCAGTCAAGCGAGAGGTGCCAAGCGCTTCAAGCTAAACGTGTACCGCTGCCTTGAGTTCGATAACCCATTTGTAGTGCTTTCTCGGGGCTGATTCATACTGAATCGAGAACCTTGACAATATGCACTTTGTTAGAGCAATAAGGAAGAGCAACACTGGAACAATGAACCAGTTGAAGGTGCTGTATTGCCTATTTGTGACTAGCAGGACTATTGATGGGTATTAGTGACGGTAAGGCGCGCGCGGTGGACTGGATAACTAACTCTTTTTCTTTGTGCCAGTCTTGGAATCAGTTATAGGGCAAAGAGACTCTGGCGCTAGAAGCCATTTCTACCCTGCCCTTAGGGCGGTCGGAGGCTAGAGAATGAGATGATGTGTTGATACTAGACCAAGAGGGTATTGCAGGGTGAGCAACGAGGGGAAGATAGCATGGCTCGATGGTTGGAAAGGGAGGAGGCAGAGACCATCGGTGGGTTTGACGTGAACATCTGTTTTCAATAGCTTCGAATTCGGCTTTCTCTAGGGTATATGAAATTGAAAAGGATCTTGAAGAGTGAAAGGAAGCCGAAAGGAAGCCGAAGGAGACCCTATGACTGAAGAGCGTGAGGCGAGAGCTTCAAGTGCGACGTGGCAAGACAAAGCGCAGACTAACTCGGGTCAGTTCTTAAAGCTGCAAACGAAATTTGGATAGTGCTTCTTCGATTGTATTCTCACCTCAATAACTCCATTTGGTTTTTTCGGCTCTGCTTCTCTCAAACGGGCCTCTAGGCAGCCCACAGTCAAATGGAGGGAGGTCCGTTGGAAAAGCTGTGGTGATATATGCGTGCTTTCCAATGGTTTTCCACGAGTTAACCTATGGATCGACCCGAGTCCACCCTGAGGTTGACTTTCTAGTGAGGTAATGTAGGACGAGGTGAAGTTATCCGCTGTGCGGATGAAGAAATTTTGAAATATGATGGAGGAAGGGAATAAAACGAAATACATGTGGAGAAGAACATGAAGGCCTGGACTGGATAAGAAAAACAACAGTGACCCGGAAACCAGCCTGCGGGAAACAAGCAGTCACGGTCACGGTCACAGTAGCACTGTTCAGCGAAGCCTGGGGCCTCAGAGGTAATAGGCTTTCCGCACCCAGCAACATGGCGTCGGATGCCTTGCTTAAGAGAGACATTCCATTTTGAATCGCCAGCTCATAGTCAAGGGCTGGGAACGCAGTGAGACTTGAATGTTCTATGTTCATGATTGACACATATTCGGCTCCAAGTTTAGAGTAGGAGAAAAATCTCATCCTTAATTTAGACTAACTCTTGTGGTGTCTTATGGTTATTTTCTAGTATTCTGATCCTAAGATATGCATATATTCGCCTAAGTCTCTAGGTTTGATCTGGGCTCCGGCCCCCCGGAAGTCCCCTTTATCTCGAACATTATGTCAAACGAGTCTCGTAAAACTTTCGAGCTGTGAAAGCATCGTTGTGTCGAGCCAAAGCAACGTTGGCGGGAGCGGTGACACGAGGCTTGGCCTCACCTTCGCGCAGGAGGTTGGCGAACTCCCTCTTCCATGGCAGGATACGAGCGATGATCTTGCCATGGCATGCCTTAGCCGCACGGAGGGTAACATCGTGCGCGAGCTTGTCATGGCCAACAGTCCAAACAGATTTGGCGGTGGCAGACTCGTCTAAGGTGACAATGTCTGTATCGTCAGCTTCAGATTTAGAGCCTGGAGCTATCTGGTATACCAGTGCCGGGGGATCGTCGTACTTGGTTACTGGAGCAACTACAAGTCCCTCATCTGACGTCTCCCAAACGTTGATAGGCAGATCCGGCTCAGTGGTGTTCCAAGGGGTAGCCACAGGATGCTCCTCGACCCTGACGTTGCCAGCGGACTCTCTATCCTTGGCCGAAACGAAGGAGTCATCAGAGCCAGACCCATCCTCAGGATAGGAGTACACAGTCGAGGTATGCTTGGGCTCAGAGTGCACAGATGCGATTTCATCATGCTAAGAGTGAACAGCCGCATCGTCCTCAGGCTCAGGCCGAGAAACGCCGGGTACATCCTTTGCGCTGTTGTCGGCGGAGTCATCGTCGTCATTGCTAGGAATCTTGCACCACCCAACAGGGCCAGAGATGACTGCTGCGACGATACGCATAGCAGTAATAGTCTTTCCAGAACCTTTTCCGCCCGTGGTAAAGGTCAAGCCGAATAGCAGATTGGAGAACTTCAACTAATTGCACGAATTCACCCTCAAATTGCCCTTCATGATAGGCACGAGCAAGGCCGCGAAACTTCTCAAAGAAGTTCAGTATGATGGGAGGAGACGTGAACGACGTACTGTGGTTCCAGAAGCGAGCAGCAAGAGGCTTGTTCTCGGCCCCAGCATACGAGTTCATCGCAGTGATCGCGTCGCATTCTGCTATGATCGTAGTAGCCTCAGGCTTGTAATAGATGTTGACTTGGACCCCAGTGCGGTTCTTGAAGGCTACCTTGGCGCGAGTCATCTTGTCCTTCTCCTTTTCATAGTAGCTTGGCAAGTGCGGATGGTGTCAAGATTCCTTGGTGCAGCTTTCAGTTGCGGTCGAACTCAAGCTCGTGGATGACGAAAATTTGACTCCAGTCGAGGTCGACACGGAGGTGGCACACATTGAATAAGACAGTGGAAGTCTGGCTAGCGGAAGTGGAAAGGTGTAGGCGACTTCTAACTGCTCGCTAAGAACATCAGAGCGGTTGACCTGATGCGAAAGCTCCGAAAGGTCCATTGCCTCAAACGTGTGAAGCGTTGCCATGGCGTTGGCATCCTTGGCAGATATGTCAGTGACAGAGATGGTATCGAGGACAGTTGACAAAGGGGCAATCTGGTTCGGGAATCACTCGGGCTTGGAGCAGTTGCGGACAAGGAACTGAAAATGCATCTGAGGCTGGTGAAACTCTCCGACCGTGATCTCCAGTCGCACATAGAGGACAGTACAGGGACCAACGCCGAGGCGAGCAACGTTAAGGACATGAAGTGGCAGTCTACAGGCTGGTTCCATCACTTGGTGAGCAGCAACGGTCAGCTCTTTCCTGGCTTTCATCTTGAAGATGGGTTGTTCATCTCGGTTGGTACCAAGCTGGCCAACATCTTGTCCGAGAATAACATGACCTCGAGCGATCTCTGTGAACGGGTGACGTTCAAGAGTGCCAGGAGCAGAGTAAACAGAAAGCGGCGACTCAGAGCGCCCGATGTTGCGGAAGGAGTAGTCGTTACAAGCGGAGCCAGCGTAAGCAGGAGTGAAGCGAGTTGAGCTTTGTTGCTGCTGTAGCTTCTGGACTGCATAAACGACGCGGTCGCAGTTCTCTTCCCATGCGTGAGACTCAGTCAACGAGACGTCTTCGTTGGAGGCAGGAACGGTGTTGACTAAATCGTCGAACATCCGTTCGTGGAGAGCGAACTCCTCGTCAGGGACAACCGAGTTTTCGAAAGGTGATTCCAGAGACACGAGCTCGGAAGAAGTAGGCCAAGGATGTAAATCGGCAATACTGCCGTCTCGCCTGCAAGCAAGTAGAGTGGTGCTACAATTTCAACGAACTCATAGCCGTGATCCTATCGCACTTTGCCGTGACTATGGGGGCATCAGGCTTGTGGTAGATATTGACCGTGACCCTAGCATAGTCCTTGATGGTCTCTTTGTCAGGGTGACAGCGATAATAATATAATAACATATGTTAAGGTTTGAAGTTGCCCCTACCATTTGGTTAGTTGAGTGGAAAGTAGCCCTCCATTTATACCCAGACTCAGGCATCTCCTGTTTGCTTACCTCACTGCCGCCATCGGAACTGTGCGTTTGTTTGTGCCTATGATCTTCAGGTTTGGCAGAAGAGTACCGGTTCCGAAAATGCACCGACTAGGGAGTATGGGATGATATGAGGATTCTTAGGATAATACATCCTAAAGTAGGAATAAGATGATCCTAAAGTGGATATGAGAATGTATAAAGAAAAAGTAATAATCTAGAAGAGAACCCTAAGGATATGATGATGATGGAGAGAAAAGAAGAAGCCAGGGCTTGCGCATTGTTTGTTTTTGACCACGGCTGCCTAAATGTGGTTTCCTCAGAGATGCAGATGCAAGAATACAAACAGAGCTAGCTATTCACGTGGAAAACAATAGGAAAAGCCCACCTCTTGAGCTCTGCAGTTTCTTCTTGAAACCCCACAATCCCTTCTCTTCCCTCATTCTCGCCCTTTCTTCTTGTTTCGCACCTTACATGGATTTATTTCCATTTTGCTTCTTCATATTTCACAGAAACTCTTCAGGTTCTCGACGCTTCTTACTATACTGCACACAAAATCCCCTTACGGCCTTTTCTTAACTCGGACGGAAATTCCTCATGCATCTTGGCCCCTACTGCAGCATGAACGACTCTAAAGAGCTGTGCAATGATGGGTGTCTTCCAAGGCGGTGACGCTCAAACGAAAAAAGAGGAGAGGAGGGCTCTGCAATTCGCCGGAACTCACGCAAGAGAGGCGCAACAGCATGGTTAACCGTGGCTGTGGACAAGAAGAAAGGCGGTCTCCGATTTTCGTGGCATGATTCCGCAGGAGGTTATGGCACTGTCGACAAGGTCCGCTTGGCGTCTGGATACTCTATGACCCAAGCCGAGTTCGAAGCAATCGAGGCCCACGATGCGTATTGGGATACTAGCATCAAGACTTACAACCGTTCGCTTGAAGTTGCTCCTGGGCGGCGACGAATCAAACAATTTGCAAAGACGAAGCCACAAGAGATCCTCCCATCATCGATATTCTTGCCAACTATGGCTCTGACGCCCAAGCTGGCACGGGATGAACAGGCTGAGACTATGAAAAAGATCTTGCAACAGCCCATCTGGCGAGATGGGCTAATCTTGTCGTCTTAAAGACTCCTTTCTCCCCTTCTCCTTGGAAATTCGAGGAAGCTCATCCGCCACAATTTGACCTGTCTGCTTCCGAGTTCGCTCGCAACATCGACGAAGCTGATCCCGAGAAGTGGTTCTCGTCTTATACATCTGAGAAAAGAAGGAGAACGACTCCGAGGGCCATGCCATGAACCGCCTCAAGCATGAGGAGGAGTACCGAAAGCTCATAGATTGCGCGGTCAGCAAGATTGACATCGCCGTCGGTACCGGTGGCTCTGGCAGATTTCGTGAAGCACGTCAGCTGGTTCGCACACCTCATCACTCTTGATGAAGCTGCTCGCCTGCCCGAGAATTTGTCCGTCGCATTGCAGGCTCTGTGGCAATCCGCCTTCTGCATCTCCATTGGTGACACGAAACAATTTCCTCCCATTAGAGTCACTTTTAGCCAAAGCGACTTCAAGGCAGTCTTTGCCAAACAGCGGCAAGTCAGCCTCTCCCATCACATAGAGAATGCCGGACGAATCACCTTCCGGCTTCGCAAGAACTACCGTGCTCGCGTCCATGCTGCCCAATGGGCTCAGAACGTGTTCTACGGTGATAACATGGCAGTGGCCCACCGCACTCATACCCAGGCTACCAGGAACTTTCTTGATTGGGTTACGAAGACATTTGTGGCGTTCAATACCAAGTTTACTACGCTCATGATCCGTCCTTCGTATGTCGAGGAGTCCAAGATCGGCACCTCTTTCTCGAACCCTGGTAATGCCAACTTCGCGATGCAGCTCGTCGTTCAGCTCTATAGACTCGCCAACATCCTTGACGCTCGCGACTTGAACCGGCGCGCATCAGTGCTCTTCCTCACTTCATACGCCTCTCAGAAGAACCTGTATGATCTTTTGCTTCGCGAGCTGACTCCAGCGGGGGTTCCCAAGTCGCTGGTCGAAGTCCGAATGATTGATGACTCGTCTAGTCATGAAGCCGACATCATCATCATCGACTGGGTTCGAACAGCCAAGCGAGGTTTTATCAGTGATCCTCAGCGAATGGCAGTGGCTCTCTCCCGCGCTCGGATTGGCAACCATGACTGGCCCTGGAGAAGACATTACTCTCGCCTAGCCTCTTTCGCACCTCGTTGATTACCTAAAGGAGCGCGATGCTATGATTGACATCAAGAACAACTGCAAATGGTATCTCGTTTGCATCAAATGACAGCAACCCGGGCACACTGTACAGGACTGTACATTCAAGCCCAAGTGTGCGCGATGCGATGATGCTCTTCATTCCACTCGCAACTACCCGCGTGTCGACGAAGACCGCATTTCAACCATCGCAGAAGAACCCATCGCCCCTGATTATGGCATCCAGCGAAATATTTCGAACCTTCTCCACTCTCTCCAAGCTGACAACAAGCGAGTGAAGAAGAACAAGGCCAGGCACCAGACTTCATCAATGTAATTTCTACCAAAGCTGCCAACGCCACGGCAACGCTTCACGCGTTCGAGGCAATGGGCATGTCTGAACTCGCGCATAAAGCGGGCGGTTCTGATTCCCTTGACGATTGGTTGGAAGGCATAGAACTCCCCAGTCCAGCTAGCTGGATCACCTTTGTCGTCTCCTCTATGCCTCACCTTCGAGTAGACATCGACTGGAGCCAGGTCTTCGTCCACAACCTGGTTGACCACGACTGGAAGCTGCACCCCGAAGCCATGCGCCGCATCGCTTCCAACGTACGAAACCATCTCCAGAAAACCGGACTCGCTTCTCTCGTGGTCTGGTTCTTCCCTGAAGACACCATTGACCGTCACTGGCGTGACATTCTGGGCAACGTCAACATCTTCACGAGCCCATACAATGATTACCTTGTCAACGTTCGGACTGGTCACGCAGACTTGACCTTCAACAACATTGGCAAGATTGATCCTGAGGACAAGCCCGATCGATCGGTTCCGCCCACCACGTACTTCTTCGTTCGATGGGGGAACACCGGACCGTGACACTCCTCGCCGGTGCCGCTGAAGAGCAGGAGACGCACGACACCCGTGCCCGATCCCTGCTTGACACACACGCCAGCTAGATGTGCTGTCATCCCTGATTCCTTCTCTGCATAGGAGCATAAAGACGGTGACCTCGAAACCTATGGTATCCGTGCTGACGGAACACGTACGCATCACTGGTTCGCAATTTGTCCCGACCCTGATATTGCATCGGCCATTTCGGATATCGATGGGAGCTGCATCTTCTTTCTTGGCATTCCCAATGTCGACCAGTGTATACCCAAAGTCACTTTGACTGCTCAGTAGATCGATCGCATCGCTCGAGACGTGGTTTGGCGTTTCTATCTCGTAGAGCAGAAGCCCACCGACGTTCGTGGAAGCATCGAGAAACAGGTTGAAGCGGCTCGCAGCCGTGACGATCATAACAAGGCAGAACAACTTGAGAAGACTATCGGTGAAAAGTCTCGCAACGCGTTCGTTGAGACAGCCGCGGAAATTCTCTATGGAATGATCAAGGTGCTCTCAGTCCAAGCTGTCGCTGATCTTCCAAGCGAACCCCCATCTGTGCAATGCACATCGCATCCACCGTCGAAGCACTTGCGATTGAGCTTCGACACACCACAGACGAGGAGGACCATGTCTGGTACATTAGTACATCCGTTTGCACGCTTGGGTTGCTGAAAACGCCTCTAGTACGCTCTCTATGCCTCCTACTGGCAGGGCCAGAGTTTCGCGCGACGCATATCCCTCTACCACCTGTAACACAAGCAAACATTGCGTTGTCTAAGGCGATGACCCGAGACAGACCAACTGGGTTCAAGGCATGTCCAAGCCCTATATTACCTTCAACATGGGTACAGTACAGCTGGCAGGCAAGATCCACAACTTCTTGGATGGTCTGTTCATTCCTGGCCCCAAACCCAGCAGGGCCTTGCTCGCGGCGCGATACTCGCCGCGATGCGCAAGCTGCACAGGCAGAAGGAAGATGATGTTACTGAGGGTATGTAAAGACAGGTGACACCAGGCAAAGGAAGGTCATGATCATATGGAAGGTCTGGAATTGATATGACAATGTATGAGTTTCGACGAATTGAGGCGTCTTATAGCTAGCGACATATGAGTATTTTGGACCGATTCAGGATAGATTGATCATAAATTCATCCTAAAACTCCACTAATATTACGTACCATTATGATAAGATTGTGAGAAGATTATGATAAACATTGTCATGTGTTTATTCTTTCTTTCAACGACCCAGTCGTAAAATACTATGTAACCATAAGAAGCTACTGCCACCTTTGTGTTGGAGTATCAGTGTTGTCTGGCAAATTATGATATCGTTCTAATTTTTTAGGTCATATTCCGAGTCATAATTCATCAACGGCACAGTCACGAAAGTCACAAAAGGTGGGTGTTGATATAAGATAAATCATTAATAATCATTAAAGAGATGCTGCTTTACATATCCATAAGTCATAATTATTCCTTTACTCATCCCCCTTTACAGACCTCGGTGCTTCTCCTGGTGAGAAACGCTGTGTCGTCGACCGTGGTCGCTAGGCTCCTGGTCGTGAGGGATCTCAGAAGGCACATGCTTCTGAAGAACGGAAGGGGGTACCTGAGCAGCGTCGGTGGGATCCGCACGGGAGTAGTCGTTTCTGTTGCAGAAAAAGTGTTAAGATGTCGTTACACATAATGCTGAGGTCGGGCTGGTGGAGGACTTACGACTGCTCGAAAGTCTTCTCCTTGCCGACAGTCTTGCTGCCGTCGAGGTCGCTGTCCACACGGGGATCAGCCTTGTTCAAGGCATCAGACTTGTGGGGGCCTGCAGTGTTGGGAGCAGGGCCGGTGCCGTAGCCGGAGCCAGCGCCGCCGAGACCAGCACCAGTGCCGGTAGAGCCATGGGTACCGGTAGAACCATAGGTACCAGTAGAGCCAGTGGTTCCACTGAGACCTCCAGCACCAGCGCCGTGGCGGCGAGAGCTATCAAGATCGGAGTCGACACGAGGGTCAGCAGCGTTGGCGGCGCGAGAACCGTGAGGTCCAACAGAGCCCTCAGGGAGAGAGTTGTCACGGCCGGAGTAACCACCAGTAGCACCAGTGCCGCTCAGGCCGCCGGTGTGGGTACCAGTGGGGCCGTGGGCGCCAGCGCCGTGGCTCGAGAAACCGGAGGTACCAGTGGTGGTCTGTTCATAGGTGTTGGGGTGAGCACCGTGAGTACCGGTAGCACCACCAAGGCCGCCGGTGGCTCCACCGAGACCTCCAGCACCAGCGCCGTGGCGGCGAGAGCTATCAAGGTCGGAGTCGACGCGAGGGTCAGCAGCGTTGGCGACGCGAGAACCGTGAGGTCCAACAGAGCCCTCAGGGAGAGAGTTGTCACGGCCAGAGAAGCCGCCAGTTGCGCCAGTTCCGCTTAGACCAGAAGTTCCATGAGTGCCGTGAGTGCCGTGAGGAAGGGTGTCGTCGCGGCCGGAGTAACCGCCGGTAGATCCAAACTCGTTAGAGTGGCCTCCAAGGCCTCCAGCTCCGGCACCGTGACGGCGGGAGCTGTCAAGGTCAGAGTCGACACGAGGGTCAGCGGCGTTGGCAACTCGGGAACTATGAGGTCCAGTAGTTCCCTCAGGGAGAGAGTTGTCGCGGCCAGAGTAACCGCCAGTGGCTCCGGTGCCACCAAGACCGCCGGTGGTACCGTGAGTGCCAGTAGTTCCGTGAGTGCCAGTGGCTCCGCCTAGGCCAGTAGTGCCGTGGGTGCCAGTGGTATCAGCGCGGTGATCCCGATCAGAGTCAATTCGGGGGTCAGCAGCGTTGGCCGCTCGGGAGTTGTGAGTGCCGTGAGTGCCCTCAGGCTGCTCGTTGGACTTGTCGGAGTGGATAGCTTCCTTGACCTTGTTGATGAGAGAAGACATGATGGATGTTGTTTATGTTGTTGTGGATGTAAAAGTGTTTGGGTATCTTGTAGTGATGGTGGGGTAATTGAGTTGAGTTAAGTTGAAAGATGCTTTTGGGTATCTTGAATGCTGTTGTTGTTTATGATAATGAAGAGGAAAAGACTTTTCCGAGGTGAGATGTCGTGAATCTTATATAGTTGAAAGAAGCCATCCCAGTAAGCTACATCTCGATGCTTTCCATCAACCGTATTGGCAAACCTGGCAGGCACGCAGAGCCCAGATTCTGCAATTCTCACGTTTTACCCCTCCACCGACCTCATTCCGCGTCATAGCTTTCCCCGATCTTTGGAGATCTCTGAGCTTGTCCATGGCGTGCGATTGGTGATGAGCTCCGTGCTGCGGCTGGTGCTGGCATGACAGCCAGGGACAGTCTAGCGTCATGCCACGCGGGGAATGACGTTGACGACTTTGATGTTTGTACTGTAGGGCAGAGACATCAAAGAACAAGCATCAAGCACAAGCTGCTGTTGTGGAGCAAGAGAAGGGATCTGATAGGGATGACGGAGGAGGCTCTCGAGTCAGATCAACATTAGCAGTCCAAGTTTGGCTTAATTGTGGCAAGTATGATGTGGCTATGTGGCTATGGTGGCTGTTGTGGCGTCAGCTCCCCCCGGTTGCCAGCAGCTACCCCGCGCTCAAAGTTGGAAGTAGCTCCACTAGCCACCAAGGCAGCAAATGACGCCAAGATAGTGGCCGTTTTTTCCGACCTAACAAAGCAGAGACACGAGACAAGGACAAGACAGTACAGTATGACAACATGCCATAGCCGCCGGGCCAAGAGCTTTCATGGCTAGCATGGCGGTTCTAGAACTCTGTAACACGGGTAAAATCAGGGTCACGAGGTTCCACAATGACGGAAAATCCCAGCCGATGCCCTGAGTTGCTTGCGCAAGCTCTACTCCGTGTCTCCGTCCATCTACGGTAGCCTTTGTTCCTGTTTGCCAGTTTCCGATCTTTGCTGCCAACATGGTACTACAGCGTAAGCCAGCCCCTGCTTTCCGGGTTATTCTTGTCGTAGATCTCGATGATCATGGAAACAAGACGGGCGGGCAAGACGGTTAAGCACATCTCCTGCATGATAGTCAGGTCAGAGGGAGATCATACCGATATGTCCCGGAGAATATGCTCGTGACCACACCTCAAATAAGTAACCTCACTGTATGTGCCATAGTACAGACCGCTTAATTCCAAGATGGGATTCTACATGCACCGTGTACGGTGTAACAGTACGATACAGTATGGATATTCAGCGTTTGAGGATCCAAAAAAGATTCCGTTTCCATTTTGAGTTGCCGATCATGACAGCTGTCCCCATTGTTTCACCTTGTAAGATGTCGTGTGGGTTCGTAAATAATGACGTCGAATTAACAACAGAAGGGTCTTGACGTGACAGGTTTCTATTCTCATATGGAGGAAACAGAGTGGCAAATTTCAACTCAAATTCAACTGATACTGTAGATAGAAACCGCATACGAACATATTGATTAATTAGGCAAAGACTTGTCATGACCATCAATCATATTATCCAAGGGTATCCAAATCCGCGATGTTCAACGCCAAGTTCCAACTCAAAAGACATCAAAACAAGGAAATCCTCCACCCATCTTACGCATTAGTTCCCACTCGGTACGGCAGTTCGGAATGCTCCAGGCAATCCAATCACATCGCCAAGACTAACAAGTGGCCAACTCTGATCACATTAGTCCTCCAAAAGTTCTTCAGCAAAAACGTGTGTTTCTCGTAGCGTAGTCTTAGACACGGCTGCGGAACCAGGGCCTGCGGCGGTTGTGGTGAGCTGCCTCCGCGCGGGCAACGGCACGCTCACGGCGGCGAACCCAAAAGAAGCCAACGAGAGCAGAGACAAGCCAGAGAAGTGCCGACAGGAAGCTAAAGGCGATGACAGCCTTGGTTTTCCCACACTGGTCTCCGTGCACTGGATGGACGTTGTCCCAATCAAAGACACGGCCGCAGGAAGTTCCAATCAGCTGTTGAGTAGCTTAGTTAGTAACATGTTCAACTACCGACAGCCAAGGTTTAGTCTGTGACTTACATCGACGAGAAGACCAAAGGCGATCCACCAGTTTATGGACATGAAAATGTCCAGAGGCCAGTGCACAAAGGTGCTTGAGAATGGGATGAGGAGCAGTAGAGAAAACAATATACCGAGCGCGGCCACAACTTCGGTGTAGATGAACCGGCCGAGTTGCCATGAAGTTGCGCCGCTGGTCTTGTGAAGATATTCTCCATTGACGCCTGCGACAATGGCGGCAAAGACCAGTTCTGCCGCGCGCAGGATCAAGCTAACGATGCGATCGAGAGCCATGGTTATTGGTGCAGCTTAAAGTGCTGGCGTAACAGAGTATGTATGTAGTTCTTTGACAGAGGTCTTTGATACTGTTCACTTACAGCCACCAGCTCTCAGGATCACGGCCGTTATTTATCTTGAACCACTCATACTGCAACTCACGGGTCTTCCACCACATGACAATGACGACCTCCCTCAACAAAAACTCTGATGAAGCCTGTTTGAGACCATTGTCTTGGCCCTGAAGCTCTTTGACACGTTTACCGTGGCTCATCACAGGTCACCAGCACCAAGGATTGCTAGATGAGGTCATGCGGACCAGGCCTCAGCGAAGGTGTGGTGAGTAGAAACCTGTCATGGCGCGCTGCTATTTGACCATTTTCTCCTTGCACTGCAACCCAGACAAGGACCCTTTACTGCTCTGAAACACGAATGATGTCGCACGCCAAGGGAGATGGCGAAAACGACTGGACAATCCATCGCGGTGAGAATCAGACTCTCTTTATTTTGCAGTGAAACTTGTCTTGGAGGAGAAAATCACAACGTCAGCTGCCGCGTTACGCCAATCATGCCACGCCTTTTGCCAAGTAGCCTACCCTTGAGCCTCTTACTACGGAAGTCCATAGGGGGCAGTGTTTCAAAACCCAACTTCTATTAATTTCTGATATAAACATACCTCGTAAAGTAGTAGTTTGCGCCCCGCTATAAGATTGGTTCTTATGTATTATAGCGGTATAACCCTACTCAAAGTTGAGGCGCTATAGCTGCTGCAGCCCACTGTAATTCGGGGCGCTGTAGCTGCTGCATCCCACTATGAGTTAGGGCGCTGTGGATATTATAATGCAGTTAGATGCATAAGAGATATTTAGCCGAGGTTTAGTCTTGGAGCTAGTTCTAATTAGGAAGGTAATACAGTTAAGCACCTTAAAAATAGACTTCCGTATCTTACATCGTCTAAGGCTCACGGCATAAACAATCCGAAATGCATTAATTTAGCGAATTGTTAACCTCTTCTAGTTTTACTACAACTTCTAGGCTACCGAGATCACCATGCCATGAAAAGTTTGTTGTTGGTTGGTCGAAATGTCGCGATGC
The DNA here is from genome assembly GCA_027945595.1 of Fusarium torreyae. Lineage (NCBI taxonomy): Eukaryota > Fungi > Ascomycota > Sordariomycetes > Hypocreales > Nectriaceae > Fusarium > Fusarium torreyae. Next base: position 1,707,015 of record JAOQAZ010000004.1, read on the forward strand.
GCTTGGGCGTTTATCATGATCAGGCAAATTAGGTGGGATGTAACGCAATTTCAACGGAGAAATAAGCCCGTTTTCTTGTTATATCTGGTTTATTTGCTCCTTAGGATGAGATGACCATACATTTGGAGGTGATGGTTGATTGGAAGCTGCTTGCCATGGGTATGACTAACAGAAACTTGTAGATGCAACAAAAGAATGTGAGGTTGTAGACACTCGACTTTTCAGCAACCATTCCCATGCTTTCAACTACCACAAAGCGAGCACGGCAAATCTCGGTGGCAGAGGTTCTAAATTGAACAGATGTCTATACTGGATATCAAGCTATTCGTTTTCTTCTTGTTAAGGCTTCTAGTGCTGAGTTGGGCATCATACGTATATCCTCTTACACTACCACACTTACTGTTGTCCTCAGTCATGAAAACATGATCCTCCTATAGCACATCCGTTAAAAAAGTCTTTTTCTTGTTATTGAAATCACCATAGGTATTATATAACAGCACTAAGTGAATCAGAGTAACTTTTTATTTGAGCGGTTACCTTAAGCTGTTGAGCGCTCGTTCGCCCAGAGTCTGGTACCACAGCCGAGGCTGCAATCAGACCGAGATACAAGATTGCGAGAGTGAATGAGTTGTATGGAGTGTGGGGGGCAATTGTTCTGAGACGGCCACGATATCTATCGCGTTCGAAGGAGATGGATATCAGGGTATCTCGTGACGACGACATATGCGGTAAGCGACGTCGGCCTCAATCCTGGCCTGTTCAGACAAGGCCTCACCGGTTTCTGGGGGATGCTGTCCCTGCATGTCTTCTGGCCTCGAGCTGTGCCCGAGGAAAAGATATCGCACAAGGCGCCCTTGCGTGGATGTGTGATAGACGCAGCAAGTTACCAATCAGCCGCGGCTGGATGCTGAAGCAACGCCACGACAGCAGTAGGCCACACTGTGGCGAGGAATTCTTGATTGAACAAAACCATTCCTCTGTAAAGGCGTGGTCGAAGACGTGTCTATATGTCTCATTGCTTTGTTGTATGTAGATCCTTGGATGTGTTGCAATGGGAGGTGAGTAGTGTGGTCGAGAGGATGGTTGAGAACCATCGGGGTAAATTCCAGCCATGAGGTGGCCCTCGTTCTTGGGGGAAGGTTGTTCAGATGGCTCTATGTCTTGTCCATAGCGATTGATGTGAGCCTCTGTCGTAGTGTAAACTTGTTCGCGTAGCTCTTGGATTGACTGCCATTGCGAACTTGTGACTCATGAGGTAGATGGGGGCTCAAACCATACGTACTTCTGATTGATACCTCGAGCTGAGGACCAGCACACTTCATAATGCCATTTTTGCATCGATTCGTTCAAATGATGAGAGCTCAGGTCAACTAGGTCTGTCAGAGCTGACTTTGATATCTCAATTATCTCGAAGTTGGTGGTTCTAGGGTAGCCTAGTTGACTACGCTTTTCTCGTGATGTACTCAATGACGAGTCTTGTCCAGGCGTGTTCTCGAGAAGCCATTAACCTCTATCCAGTGCTAAAGGTTTGTGCAAGAGCCTTAATGAGTTTGAAGTGCATGATGCTTGGGATTGAGCTTTGTTGTGCGAAAAACGGTTGATGGATGAGTGTGGGAAGATGATGCCTCCGAACTTGAGTAGGAACAAGAAGATAGCCATCATCAGCTCACAACTCCACTGACTGAAGCTGCTGTATGACACCAAGTCCGTGCTGAATACTGTTGAATTGATTGCGTATTGTGGAGGACTTTTTCTCATGAACTTATTCGTAGGGAGTTTCCAGTAAGATCCAGCGTGGAGTTACCCTGACAGTGAACTCGACTCTTGAACGGGAGGAGTTGGAGCAGCCTGTTCATGATCAAGGAAGTATAATAGCTCATATTGACCTTTGTGATTCTGTGCCAGGAAGAGTACTACGCCTGAGCAAGTTTGCCAGGTTTTTTTTGAGCTTTGTTTGCGTTTGTGGTGTACTGGGTAACCGAATTTGTGATGGTAACTTGCTATAGGGTCAGCCATATTGTCATGAACAATATGTATATCGTAGCCGCTCATTCTGGACGGTGTGTATATGCTAACATGTGTTTTGCAGTCTTGATTGCTTCATTGTTGGACGCTTTCAGCCCCTTCTTGAGCTTAACCTTTAGCGAAACTCGTCGTGCATACGCGAGATTATAGATAAAGGAACGAGCTGACGGCTTTTGTAACTGAAATGAAGTAACGAACTCGTTTTCAGGTGATGTTGCGGTTGTGCGAATATGATATCAGGTAAAACGGCAGTCTCAGGACGGGAATCATGGAGATCTAACCATCCTGTACAGGTCAACTGCTCGACACCACGTCTTCTCACTGGACAAACACATCAACGGTGCCACTGTTACTTCTGTATATATGCATGGATGCAAGCCCCAATATCGGCTTCGTTGACGCTTTTCATCACATACACAGCTCTCCTCGCTGACCTATTCAGCAGGGTCTTTGCCATGATACAAAGGGTGACGAGGAGGCTTGAATCAGGGTAGCATTCTCGCACGAGGCTGAGACTGTGGTGTTAAAAAAACGGTAAATCAAGGTCAAGGCGCTGCTTCAACACCATGAATATCTTGGAAGCTGACATGCCTCCCCGGATGTTGTGGTCCGGTGATATCGGCGAACGGCCCCACCCACGGAGGTTACAACCGGGATCGACGTGATCCTTGGCCAAGAGCCTCATGGATCAAGCAAATGCATGTCAAAAAACAGGATATGGCGGTTTTACCAAGATGGCGGCAATATCCGTATAGGTCTAGCTGAGGCACTAAAACCAAGGATGTTGTACCACTTGTGGAATGGTGACGTTGGACGACGCGCCTCAGGCGGTTTGTCCAGGACAAAGCCAGTTGAACACGTGGAATTAGCGACCACCCATTAGACGTTTTAGGGGACACTTGTGTTTATTTTGGGAGGTGTTTTCAGTGAATGAATTCCCTGTTGGTCACTGCTGGTCATGATCGTCTTTCAGCTGAGATCTTATGACGTCACGACTTGAGATTAGATGTCATGATACCGATTTCCTGGCAATTTGACGTAGGCGGCGGGGCACCGGATTGCAGTGAATAGCGTGTAGTTCAAGTAGACAATGTAGCCAAGCTTTTTAATTCTATCCTGAATCTCCAACTTTACCCTTTCGCCATCATCAAATTGCTAGCTATTACAAGATGGCTACAACTTCCGACGACCCTAACCGTCGGTTCTCGACAGGCGGCACAATGAGCGAACCAGAGATCGTCGAGGAACACCAAGAAGAAGCGCCCACAGCCAGCCACGCACTCGCAGAGGAGGCCAAGGACTTTGAAGAAAAGGGCGCTGCGCAGATCGAGCATGGAGACGTCGAAGTCAAGAACCTGGGTTGGAACGAGGAGGCTCGTCATGTGCCGCCCCTGGTCGGAGGACTCAAGAATGAGGATCTGTGGACTCTGGTTCGACGTTTCGATAAGCAGGTCTTTTATGTCCGGAGTATTGAGGAGCCACCGCTGGGTGAGCTTGATATGAACATTGCGGATGAAGAGGAGTTTTCGCCTGAGAAGCTTAGGGCACAGATTGAGCGTCTCTATGTTTCTGTTTTTGTGCAGCTGTTTTCGTTCTGGAAACATATTGTTCGTCTTCGCTCGTGGAGGGAATACCAGCGAACGTCTGCTTTCTTGGCTGTCTACACCCTGGCCTGGCTGCTTGATATTCTTGGACCGACTATCATTGTCTTCCTCATGGTCCTCATCTGGTCACCGGAGGCTCGCGCCATTTGTTTCCCTGGAGCACCACCTTCACTGATCGACTCGAACACTGGTGGAGTGAAGAAGCCAGCAGCTGGTGTTCTTGCTTCTGATGATTCAGTCACTGGTGCTCCAGAGAAGCACAAGGGAGAGGCGGTTGAGCAGGAAGCTCATAGCTTTGTGACAAGTCTGTCTACGGTATGTTCAGGTGTAAGGTCTTTGCTTTTATTGTGTTTTATTGCATTTCACAGAATAACACTAATGAATGTGTAGATTGTCGTTAGTACCGCTGCCGGAAAGCATCCCCAGACGGATCCCGACGATGACAGTGCTGCTCCGGACCCGACGCAGCTCACTGAAGATGTCACGGAAGCTAGACAGAAGTCGGTGGGAGATAATCCCAAAGCTGAACACAACAGGGCCAAGAAGCCAGTCTCAAACGCTGTCTGGGATAAGGCTCGTCCGACGATGCATTTGATCGCTGACTTTGTCGACACCTGGGAGCGATTCGGAAACGCTCTTAGCCCAGCTGCGCCGTTCCATCGTCATCGACCCAAGCTTATCCTCATTGGTGTTCTTGCTCCGATGCTTCTAGGAGCGTGGTTCACGTCTCCCTACATGGCCATGAAGGGCATGGGCTTCGGTGCTGGCTTTGGGTTCTTTGGTGATCCTATTATTACCCCGACTTTGAACTTTATCAACAGGACGTATCCTCGCTGGGAGAAGTATGTCGAGCTGCGAAACACTATTCTTCGAGGAGTTCCCACGAATGCTCAACTGGCCATCACGCTTCTACGTATCGGCGAGAAGAACAAGGCTCCCCTGCCTCCTCCACCTTCTTCAAGTACCCCTCCCCCCACTGTTCCCCACGAGACTGCTGGCGAGGGCTTGGAGCATCTAGGTGTGTATCGACAGTCTCAAGTACACGTTCAACTCATGCTGACACCACCAGAAGGAGTATCGCAAGGCGAAATTGCCGAGGCTGTTCGGCCCGATCCTAACATCATCCACGAAGATGACAAGGAACAGGAAGAGGATAAGACCAAGCATAAGAAATCGCATCGCATCATGAACTTTATCCGCGGTACCACCAAGGGCGGCGTTGCAACGGCATTGGCTGCCGACAAGGCCAAGGCTAAAGCAGGCGCTCACCACGCAAAGAACCGTCTTGGTGTTGTTAAGGGTGAGGAGCCTGATCCCATCACTGGACCGATTCGCTTCCCTGCACGATACAAGGGCAAGAAGGGCCATGCGTACATCACCGCTACGGCTACTACGCCCGCTGTTAGCTGGACAACTGAGACTGGCGACCTGAAGCCTGCTTGGACGGTAACGATTGGAGAAATTGATGAGCTTAAGAAGATGGGCGGTCTAGGCTGGAAGAGCAAGATCATCGTCGGATGGGCGATGGGTAGTGAGATTGTGGATGGATTAATGATTCGAACAAAGGATGGAAACGAACATCATCTCACGGCGGTTTCCATGAGAGATCAGCTGTTCAACAGATTGATCTCAATGGGAAATCAGATGTGGGAGGCGTGGTAAATTACGAGAACATGATTAGGACGGTTTTGGTTATGATGTTTGTAGAATAGGTGTCTGGAGTTTGGTGATGGGTTCATGATGAACGTTATTGGCACTCGGGATGATACCTTTAGCATGAGATATGATAATGGTAACAAAACATACTGAATATGCCACGTTGCAAGTGTTTGATAATCAAGCATCGTGATTCCACATACTTGGTGTTTTTAACTTACAAAAGGACCTGCTTTGTCATCTGTCGTGAGTCAATTCGTTTGACAACCCCGTACGTGGGGTAAAGTGGGAGAGCTCATCGGATAAGCGCGCCATCGTGATAGGGTGACGTCAATAAAAGGCGATTGGATTGCGGAGAACACGATGATGCTTACAGAGCACGCAGTTTATTCGAACCCGAGGTTGGTTGGAGATTCAGCTCGGAAGTGGGGGGATAGACATTGATTTGGTGAAATACAAGAGACGAGAATATCCAGCTTGGACAATTGAGCTAAGCATGCTTATGTGAAAGATCTACCAAAACACCATAAACAGGTTTTGATACAATCGCGAATTGATCATCATGGGTATCACGATAGAACCTTTCGATGCAGTCACAGCAGGTTCGTGGCTCGTTTGCGATACCTGCGGTACGCAATTTCCTACCTCTGATCGCAATGAGGTCAAGACGTGCCATATTTGCGATGACCCTCGACAATTCGTGCCTCCCTCAGGACAATCTTTTTCAACGCTTGACGAACTGAAGAAGAAGCACAAAAATGAATTCACGCCGCTTGCTTCAGACCCGAACATCACCTTCATTTCATCCACGCCGAAATTGGCAATTGGACAACGCGCCATGTTGATCCAGACTCCCAATGGCAATATCCTCTGGGACTGCATCTCCCTCCTCGACGACGAGACCATTGCGCGCATCAAAGACCTAGGCGGTCTCAAGGCCATTGTCATTAGCCACCCGCACTTTTACAGCACCCATGTTCAGTGGGCCAGAGCCTTTGCGTGTCCCGTGTACATAGCCTCCGAAGACAAGCAGTGGACGACACTATCATCAACACACCAAATCGCTTTAACACAGACTGAGACCTCAATCGAAGACACAGGCGCCAAGGCCATCAAACTCGGCGGCCACTTCCCCGGATCCATGGTTCTCCTGTACGACAAGCGGCTCTTCATCGCCGACACGCTCATGACGACGGCGTCAGGCATAGGAAACTGGGACAAAGACGCCGCGGGCTCGACGCGCCAGAAGCCGCCCGGTCTCAACTCCTTTTCCTTCCTGTGGAGTATTCCGAACTTTATCCCGCTGAGCGTGGAGGAGATGGCGCGGATGTGGCGTGTGTTGAGGCGGTATGAGTTCCGGGCTACGCATGGGGGTTTTGCGGGGATGGATATTGAGGATGAGGGTGTTAGGGGGAGGGTTTTGGAGAGTATGAAGATACAGGCGAAGCATATTGGGTACGGGGAGAAGGAGTTTGTTGATGAGAAGCTTTAGCCGGCCTTGAGTGCACGAGATGACGATGTTGATGGTGAGATGAGATGATGATAATGTAGTATGATTATTTATTTATGATTAGATAAGAGTAAAAAGGTACAAGAAAAGAGACCAGGTCCATTCTGATATCGTGGGTATCGATCGATAATTTTATCAAGTGCGGATAGCACAAAAGTCCAACTCCCGCTTGCTTTCATGAGCAAAATTCCTTTCTAATGTCCATTGTCAACGCCATAAAAACCAATGCAGATGATAGAAGATCAGCTCAGTCCTTCTTCCAAAACTTCCACTTTTGCTTGGTTGGTGATGATGGACATAGATAGCGGTTGAGAAGTTCGCGACCTTCGTCGGGGAGATCAACAACGGACTCGTTGAGAGTGTCGATAATAAAACGGTTTGCTAAAAAGAATTAATAAAGTGGTGGGAATGGAAGAAGAGTTAGCTTACGCATCAGGTCAACACCGTCTTCGCCAGCATCGATAGCCATGTCTATCCGTGTAGAGTTGTAGCATCCATATCGAAGCTGTAGTTCGAGCATGCACAGCCATAGTTCTCTTGTCTCGTCGATTGTCATGCCCTCGCAGCTTCGCTCGGAGCAGGTGCTTGCTTGTCGGCATCGCTGGTCATCGTGCTGGGGTTGTTTCATGCCGTCGTCGCTAGGAGGAGGACTCCACATGGCGGGCAAGGAGAGGCGGCCTGGGCGGTTCTCACGATACATTTTGTGTAAGTCGAGAATGATGTGTTTGTGGTGATGAGTTGGGAACGCCGGTAGAGTAAAAAGCGTGAGACGATAGGGGCAGAGCTGTTGGGGTAATATATTAATTATCTCAACAGCTGTCTCAATTCAATTGCCTCGTCGTAATTTCTTTTTTTTTTCTCTGCCCTTTTTCCTGCTTTTGTCGAGAGGTCAGGGCGGCTTTGATGCGTTGTCTCTGTTATGGTGGGGTCAGACTGGCCCAATATGACAGGCAGGACCTTGTTTATATAAGACGACGATCAAGGATGACGGAAGAAAAAAAAGTTTATTTGTATAGGGCGAGAGTGTGTGTGAGTGAGGAAAACAAATGCCTGTTTCCAAGACGACGTTTGGGTAGGATACAACTATTATACCTGGTGCTAGATGCCCAAACGGCGAGTACCGAGATGGAGGTGGGACACCCCTTGGAAACTCTCATTTCATCCTGCTAGGTTATCTTTTTTTTGAGTTGGGAGTCAGCGGGAGAACGCCACAGTGAAAGGGTCTGAGACAGCTTCATTTTCTCATCGCCGACCAAATTTAGTGGCGGGCTGGTGTTGGTGGGTGGCAGTTGAGTCACATGTGGGAATAAGAGGCAGCATTTCCGTTTGTCAAAGATGGAGTTTCTACTTCTGGGCATTGCGATGGGGGGGTTGTTTGTCAGGTTTGTCATGGGATCTTCAACAATGAACATGATTCAATAAAGGAACCGGCTTTCATCATCGCCCAGAAGGGGCCAAGGGAGGACGACGACATCACGGTGATCGACTCTGCATGAGCAAATCACTTCGGCAGTTGGGTACGTAGTTACATGGGTAAGGCTACAGTACTGTCATTCAGTTGGATGAGGGCGCGTGTTAGAACTAGCTTGGAACTTGGCTTCATGGTCTGCGGGCCAGACTAGGCCAGACGAAGCCAAGACTTGAGGCTTGCAAGCCTGATGGCGACAAGCCCGGGTGCCCAAACTGCCGTGGCCGAGATAAGGATAAGGGCGCTGGTCACAAGGTCTGGTATGGGCCATGGCAATATAAGCTTGTGATACCTACTTTGCTGTGCATTGCTGCAGAAGAAAGGACACGGCGCGATAAGCTTTGACGCCAGGTCTGGCAAAGGGGTCAATGTCACTGGCATGGGATGATAGAACAATGACGACGCAAAAGCTCCGGTGAAGATAGCGGTAGTGTAATGGCATGATAGCGCACTGACGAGGAGATTGAATAATACCCCTGCTGTCCCGTAAAAGCCGCTATAGCCGTAGATCAGCAATTCACATCATGGATTTGTATTTTAAATGCTACTTTGACTCACAGACTCGCATTCACAAGCCGAAAAAGCCACGCCCGGTTTAAGGCTGAATAGGGAAGCTATCCGCAAGCCCCGAGTGGATATTCCCGAAAGGTCAAGAACCCTGGATCCACAGGGCGGAGGAACCCTTTTAGTAACCAAGACGCCTTCTTTTGACATGGAAAACATGGAATAATCATCGATTTGGAGATCAAGCAAGCATGCAGTTTGACACAGACAACAGCGGTCAGTTGGTGTGCGTTGCTGCAGCTGCAGGTGGCTGATGCATTACTTGTCAAAGGGTCAAGAAAGGCTGACAACTGACTGAGCCAGCTGTATGCAAGGGATTCATTCAACAGAACAATCATGCAAAATGCTCAAAGAGAAACTAATTCAACAATTAACTCTCACCAAGAATAGACTACGCCTCTATCTATATTTGTCAATACAACAAACACATACCAATTAAATGGGCTTCTCCGAAACTAGGCCAAAGACTGATATTCAGCGAGAACCCTGTGGCGTCACAACTTCGTGGCGTCCTCAGCTGTGGCGTACCAATCTCAATGTGAAAGCCATGCCCCTTGACGATCCTGTGGTTCGAGACTCTATTCTCTTTTCAGCCCTGTGAGAAAGCTGAACGGAGTTAAAGGGGGTTGGGGTGTAAGCACAAGTAGTCCGGCGTTACGGTCAAGCTTTATGCAGTCAGCTCACTAATGCCGTTTACCTTGCTGGAGGTTGCGAAAGAGAAAAACGACTTTACCGATTTTTAATACGAAGCGTAAGACGGCTGCTTGATAGTTAAAGAGACGGATAGTAATATGGCCGTTGTTAAGGAATTGCTGATTAATTTACTGCTGTTTGATGGGGATCGTGAGAAGTCAATTGGTATACCTGCCTGGTGATCACTTTAAATAGAATAAAGCTGGAGACGGCCGGACGGGCCGGGATGGAGGAAGCTTTGACGTCAGAATTGACTTTGACTTATATCTGACGTCGAAAGTTGATGGTTATGAGGGAGATATCACAGTCTTTGGTCTAGCGTTATCTCTGCTATGTTTGCTAATGAACTCTCTAGTTATGCCTGTGACTTCAGGTTCGCTGGCAATACCAGAACTCGCTCGATACACCCTGCAGAAAAGATATGGGACGAGTGTCTTACAAGCTATCAAAAGTATTTGTGCGCCCCCCCAATTCACTATACAGATGCATACACGACGTCAAGACCTTGAAACAACGACGGAGAATTGATACACAAGCAAGGGTCTTGGTCTGATACTATCTTTGACCAATATTTGTGTCTTCTGATGTATGACTCGATCCTCGTGTTCGCCGGTTAATGACATGCGAAGTCCAGTCTAATACAAAACATTCTTCAGGAGCATTCTGCCTGAGACGCATAGTTACCTTGGGGACATGCCTCTCTGTTCAAAGGGGCAGTAAATCGAGGAACATTTGATGTCATCCCAGTGGGTCTCATAAGATAAATCTGAGAAGTTATAACACTTCTACTATGTATAATGAGGTGGCATTAACCTCTTGTCTGTTATACTACTTCCTTGTCAAGTGTTACTTACAGAGTATTACGACTGAGCAATGGCCGATATCCTTCCTCCGACACTCCATACAATTTATATACAGCCGGCTTCAACCCTTCATTTCTCCACTCCAAATGATCCAGAATTCTCATCTTCAGCTCTCCCCTTGGCGCCGACTATCCTCCAACGCAGTCGTCCCCCAACCTCCGGTGCCTCTACCCAAGCTATCAACCTGACCGTTTTAAACGACCATATCCCAGCAGATATATTTACAAAAAGCGACGGAGGAGGCGGAGCAGATCTTTGCGTCAGAGCAATCAGTTCTAAAAGCGAGTCCCATGCTCCACCTGTCTTGCGCATGATGACCACAAGGAACGTATGCGCAGTGGCTATCACAGCGTGGAGGAGGAGGCCAATGACCGAAAGCCAATCAAAACAACCTTTGAAAGTCATGACATAGCCTCTGAAAATAGCCTTCATTTCGAAACGCGTCCTATGGCCTGACTCTAGGACCTCAAGCTCAGGGAGTACTTCTAATGGATCGCCCTGATGCAATAGCTTTCTAGCCAGATTTTCGTGCTCGGGTCCAAAGCCCCCCATGGCAATGGCTCGAGGAAGCGAGATACCCCTAAATTAGGTATGAGCCGCTAGGTGATAATCCGTCGACAAATACAGTGGCAATGAGGTTCTCAAACTCTGTCTGTCGATTATTATCGGGATCAAATTTCGTGGTGAACAAGGTGTCGAGGGTAGTACACTTCGATCCGGTGATGGGTAACCAGGGCAGTTGATTAGGTGCTTTGTCTGGTAATGTTGGCGATAACATGTCGTACCAGTCTGGAGTCAATCTGATGGGTGCCATGGAGGCATTGGCGGGCGGTCTCACGTGGATATAACCCAACAGACCCCGGAACTCGAGCTCCGTCTCAACAAGATTAAGGACTCTGCCGATGACGAACTCATGGCCGAGAGGAGCGTTCATGGTCATTTCCATAATGGTCTTTCCTTTTGCCCATCGAGCGTCGATGGAGCATGCAATGGCGTTTGACGGCGGAGATATCTCAGGGCTACTGTTTGTGCGGTTGTATAGATCTTTTAATAGTATGGCCAGGCCGAGAGAGTTATTGGTGCTGTTCAAGATGTCGGTGGGAATTATGAGGGCATCTCGTCTTTGGTCAAAGATGGAAGCATCTAGACGCGACTCTGTGTTGCTTAGGCGGGTTAGTGAATAATCGAAACTCTGTCTGACTTTAGGATAAGTTGCTATAATAATTAGAGTATATTTTCGGCTGAGGATATCCTAAAGTGCTTATCTAAGTTTCATTATTTCTTACCTAAAGTCAAACAAAGTGCCGATTATTTAGTGAGCCAGAAGGATGAGGGATGCCTCTAGCAGCTAGAGCACGTCATACGTCGCCCAAGACTTCGACCTCATCCAGTACCTCTGCGCCGTGGATCTCCCTAATTAACAGAGGAGTCGTATCTTTCAAGAAATCGTCGATGAAATTGATATTTGGAAACTTAACAGTCAAGTTGGTGCCCTCGATATCCAAGATGCCCGGTAGCTCACAAAAGACCCGCGCAGCCGGGACCTTGGTGTCGACCCTGTAGCGCATCGGATCAGCCCATACTAAACGCCCAGGAAACGGGCGTTTATCAGGACTCGTGAGTGATGGATATCGCAGCGCATTGATGTGAATCCCTCTCATGGCGTCCTGGAGTGTAGCAGTAGCTGCATGCGCCGAATAGGTCCAAGTATTGGCGTCTGCTAGTAACGCAGGTCTTGCGTACATGGTCTTGCGTATATAATCGTCTTTAAGCTCAAAGGAATAGCCCGTGACGTAGCTGTTCCACCGTGTCAGGAAGTGTTGGTAGATGGCCATGAAACCTTGCGATGGCCATTTATTATCGGTGAATTGGCCGCCTTCAATGGTGCAATTTACTTGGGAGTGGTAGTCCGCGTCGAGATATGTCGGCCACAGTTGCTCATCGCTCCATGAGATCTAGATTAGTTGATGCATCACAGTCTTTTCTTGGTAAATTGCCATTAAGCCAATACACTCCTCCACCAACTGGCCAGTCCAGTTCTCTTGGTATCATGAGCAATGCCGCAGCGGGACCAGCCAAGAGAGCCAGAGCACCACCAATAAGCACAAGAAGAACAAAACCACGTCTTTTCACCGTTGTGTAAAGGTCATATTATTGGTACAACACAGACCACCGAGCAACACGGCCGACTAGAAATAGCTAAACTCCGTACCGTGAGTCGAACGTTGCGCAACGTTTCAAGCGGACTGAAACACTCACCTGACTTGCGAAAACGAGAATCCAGAGACTAGCAGGCCGAGCGGCATTCCATCACCAAGGACGAGCTCTGACCGAAGAACGTGAAAGATGACAGAGCCCACGCCTTCAACAATGAGAAGCTCCTGGATCTTGGCCGCAATCTGGAACAAGCCCATCTTGAGATTATACCGGCCTTTGTTGCCTTGTAGTTCATTTCTAGTAAAGAAACCGATGCTATCGAGCGTGATCAACGCTATGGATAGCAACGCAGGCACAATGTGAATCGCGCAGCGGGCCATGGCGAGTCGAATGGACGTGTCGATTAATACCTTTGGCGGCTCATCCTCACCACCTTGGAGAAAGGTAACGACGCCGAAACTAAGGTTTCGAAGGAGACTTCTGAACGTTTGGGTGAGCCAGGACGAGGCTATACCGAACCATATGCGCGACAAGAAACGGCCTATCTTGGCCATCGCCGTATTTCGGTTTGGTTTCGCGGATACCTCTACAGCCTGGTTCTCGGTCGAGTTTTTGGAAGGAGTCGAAGACATTTTGCGTTACAAAACCATGACGGAACAAAGAGTGTAGTCAGACTACACCTCTCATCTCTGCGAAAACAGCGCAGGGTCTTGTTAAGTATTGCGACAACTTCAGCCGCAGGCCTCCAGGCCCCCAAGGCTCGCGGCAACCGAAACCTCACGAAGGCGTCAATCTACCAAATAAGAATTCTCCATCTCCGTCATTGTACAGCAGCTGTGGAATCGCGGCCTATTGAGTCGAGTGGCAGACGCAAGTCCAAGTCCTACTTATAGTTCCCTCTTTTCGTAATTCAATTCTAAGCTCTCCTGTTTCTAAGTGTCTATTTTAAGTGAATCTAAATGGCGTTGCTCTAGGAGATGATGATTCGATATCGACCTTGTACAAGAAATCAAATCGCTAATGTACAATAATTGCGTTGGGAACATAACTCAACACGTTCAGTCTTTGCCAAAAGTGATATCATTATGTTTCTCTAACGTCTTCCACTGTTCTGATGGGGATGTTGCCATCGATTCCAGGCATGAACGCACGATACGACGATGCGAGAGACCAGTTCTGTATGTCCCTAACTGCTGTCTATGATTTGTTAAAGACGAAGATTCAAGCGAGAAATTGATAGAACGTACCTCGGCTTCTGCTGTCAGGCGCTTCCGTTTGGTAGTTTCGTCGATACATAGTGCTTCTTCAATCGTTCCGTGCCAATAGGCTTGTACTCCCGAAGTACATGCTGCAAGCCACTGCAACTCGCCGTGTTGCATCTCAGGATGCTGTATGATGTAGTCTCGAAAATAAGGCCATGATATGCAGTCAAGCATGTCGATATGCGGCACAAACACTTGTAGTTCAGTTGGCCGAATCCAGTCCGGCATATCCTAGATATATGATCAGTTGATATTTTAAAAACCAGCCAGGCGGTTCGATTTTAACAACTTAGATAGTGAAATCTAGTTGTTTTGCCGTAGTAGGATGGCATCGGTGAAATTACTCACGGCATAAGTTTCCGGAGTCGGGTTGATCTGCCATCTCATGACAACCCAAACAACCCACACAGCAGCCATCGAAGTAAAAGAATAGTCCTGACGTCGCGCGCTGTAAATAAACTGAACAGCCCATTTGCTAATCATAGGCGCAGTTTCATACTCTGCTTTATCAAAAAGAGCCGCCACGGACGGAAACGTCCCCGTCAAGTTATCAGGATTCGCGCCCTCAGAAACCAACTGCCGGGCCTTCTGCAGCGTGTCTGCCCAGGCCTTTGTGACCGAGTCGACGCCGTGGCCGTCGTTGGCTGTCATCATGGACCAGTTATGCTTGGCGTAGTAGTTCTGGAGCTGGCCCTGCTGGGCGATGGCGGGATAGTGGTTCGCCTTGATGCCACTGGAGAAGGGGAGGTTGCCAAAGTTGTATGAGAAGTAGCTCTTGGTACGGGATCCCAGATCGATTCCTGGCATGGCGTCGGCTTCAAAGATCGTGCCATCGAGCCACTCTCCTCTGTCGAATAGTGTCTCGATAAATTTGCTCTTGGCCTGATGGTTTACACCAACTAGCCTGGTGGTGGTTAGCAAATATCAAACTTATTGTCAGGAAGTGAATAAGCTGGATTCCATGGGAACTACCCATATTTTAAAAGTAGCGTTTCGCTAGTCAAGATACTTTCATGCCGGGTCTGACGAGAAAAACGACAAGGAAAAATTTAATGTCTATGATGAGACCGCTTTTTCACTTGAAAACACCTATATAAAACCATCTCATCACATGCACAGCAGGTATCTTACAAAAACAAATTTGAAAAATACGAACTCACCTTTGGGGTACAACAACGGCCTTAGAGTTGGAGTCTATGTAAGAAACGATAGACTCAACCGATTCACCTATTCGGATCCAAGACATGACTTCGGCGGCCTCGGCATCTGTCCCATTACGCATAGCTGCCAGGATAGTCTCGAGCTGATTAAGTCTCCCTTTTTGCTGGTTAAATGCATGAGTGAGACGATTCAACCTCTCGCCCGACAGCGTCTTTATGTCGTAGGTACAAACATTGCTGCCAAACTGACATCGTGCACAAGGCTGCTTGCCGTCGCACTTTGTCTTTGTCTTGCGGCACTGTACACAGGCATGATTCGTCGAGGGCTTACGCGAACCCGTCCGTGGGGCTCTTGGACGGGCCTCTGAGGCAGGGCGAGTAAGTGCTGGTGCCGGATTTAGTGAAGCGATGTCGTGTTTCGGGGGAGCAGGGGCGAGATTGGGGAACTTGCTGCTCGGCATGGCTTAGCTTAGCCCCAGGCCCCTAGCATCGATGATGATGACGTTGGTGAATGTTCCGCTTATTTGTAGCCAATGTCATGTAACGCATTGTTCGTTTGCGTTTGAGATTCGCTGAGTCGTCGCGACTGAAGCACGTCACTTATCGGATACCCAGGGATACAAATGTGACAGCTGAGCTTGACTGCGGGGTGTGTCAGGTGACTACGTGTCAGTGCTGATGATTGGTTATGACTAAGTTCTCTAAATGCCAGCATTTTATGAGATGGTAATAACAGTTGAGATTGATGCTGAATTACTCGATAGTTCACGATAGTATTCTACGAGTTTAGCTTGACGAATAGAGGTTGTCAGTGGTCCAGTGGAGGATCTGCAATCTGATACGCTTGCCAAGCAGCCCCAAGTCTTCGCCAGCCATGTCGACTACAATATGTGGCCGAGCCCCAATTGGCAATGACACCTGCACCGAATACGTCACTAGACCCAGTCCGGATTAACAGGATAGACAGATCGAGAACCGTCTACAACCGCCTCTCATTCTTGGTGATCTTAACTACGCGAGTAAAGGATGATCGCAGTACCTCGACTAAACGGCTAGCTAAACAAGCCTGGAGTGAAGAACCCTGAATATCCATCATCCTGTCGTGGCAATCATATGTAAGCTCTCATAATATCTCTCTGATGAGTGCATAATGCAGCATCAAATATCGTCTACGAGTTTTGATACCAGAATTACGTCGTGTGTAAGCCACCAGCGGTGAATGCTTCTCTTTCGGTCTCGCATATTCATACTGTACCATCAAGGAGGGCAATTACAAATGAGACTGGAAAGATTAGGCATTACACGCCCCTTAATCGACAAATTCAATTCACCAGTCACAGCCCGTTTTCCGAGATCTCGGAACCGGGTTAGAGATTCGTTCAGGGCAGTGAAGCAAATCGTGACATCATAGAGGGGCGGGCTCTGACAATTCTTAAACCCGGTGCTTCTGCCCGCTGCAAAACCGGTTATTCTCTGTTACAAGCCCAAGAAATTTCAATCAGTCTTTGTTTCTTCCCCGCGATGACGGGACCAGCAAGGAGTGGATCGCGGGAAGCATGTTCTAGTGAAAATATTGATCGTTGATGATTATGTCCCAGTGACGTCGTTGGAGGCAAAGCTTTTCGCCCTGGATCGACGAACCCCCGGCCAACCAAACAAGGCAGAGCAGATTTTACGTGTTGACTGGACGCCTTGTCCTCTAAGCCTTGCTTCAATAGCTTTGTTCGTACCTGTTGCGTTTGCCGATCATCCCGACACAGACTCTGTGACAGAGAACACCGTAGCCCGCCGGCGGCTCGGCTACCTTTCAACGGTTGTGCATTCTCCCCGCCCTGGACGAAAGGAGCCGCCCCGTTATTCCTCTCTGTTGGTGCTGGCCTTTTTTTGCTTTCCCCAGAATTGTGGTACCGTGTGATTAATTGAGGAGCAAAACAAGAAAATTCTCATGGTCCGAGAGTCAAAACAGATTTTTCACTCCCGGACGGGGCGCCGGGTACGGAGAGTCCACTCTACCTAGCTAGCCGGGCCGAAGCCGGAGCCGGGGGGAGACGGCACTTGGCATGGCGGGGGTTGTGTGTGTGTCGAGGATTGCGACGATAGAGTCATTCATTGCATCTTTCCAGACATGAATCAAGATAAGGGCTTGCCGCAGAGTCGGTGAGAGTTAGGGAGATAGCGCTGCTGCTATCAATAAGATATGTATGTAACAAGGCGGTGTCATTCTTCTGGTCAGCAATCTTGACGTCTTCTGGTCGCTCGTGGCTGACGAGAGCGACAAGGCTAGAAGGGGGGTGTTTGGTTTGGAACGATTCAGGAAGCGCACACTGTACGATGGGGGGGAAAGACGGTGACCCATGACTGACTCAAAGGTTTGCTCAGTGGCGGCCAACTCTGAATGAAAAATCTATTTCCCCTTGTTCAGAATCGGGATGCGCGAATGGGAATGAGTCAAGCCGGGAAAAAAACTTTGACAAGTTCGTTTTCGTTCCCGACTTTCCCCAGGGCTGAAGAGACTGGGCTGGTCAATAGCCTACGGCATGTCTCGGATTTTTAAAAGAGTTTCGATAAACTTTTCAATAGACTCAGACTCGGGAACAAGCTCCAACGGCTAGGTCGAGGCTCGAGATTGCAATGTTCTAGGGGAGTTTATCTGTTGACTAGGGACCGAATAATAAAACAAGAAATACGCACCGTTCCCGTCAGGTCCGGGAGAGAAGGATTCGCGGCTCCGGGATTTTCGGTGCAGTGCAGAAGGCTCCCGCATGCTTGGGACAGGGATACATGTTGAGCCCCTGCAAGCTGACCCCAGATTCCCCTTTACAGACAATCATCCTCGGCTTCATTCTGGCTCCGAGGGCTTGTCACAAAGGATAACGTCTCCCAGAATAAACTTGGCCGCCGCGATGTGATGAAGGGTCAGATCAGGGCTGTGCAATATGCACATCCCCTTGAATTCATTCACCGTTTCAGCCCTTGGTCCCTCGTGGCGTGAAGCTCTGTCACTGATCGCTTTTGTGCATCGTATTCCCCCGCGCCATGGTAGTTTGATCCCCCATTCCCTAAAGACCTAAAGACAACATGTGACGACGGCGTAACCCCAGTTTTGCTCCCCCGCCTTCTCTATTGAAATCAAATCAAGATGCGGCACATGCGCCTTATCAAATCATGGGGTTTGTCAAGCTAGCCGTTCATTTGTCTCAGATTATCTTGTTTATCGGCTGCAGGTGATTCTAAGCCGCAGTCCCTACGACATGTTCTGACAGTTCAAATCCGGGCTGCCTAGCAGGTATATTGTTCTTCGGAGAGCGGTTTGTCCTCCCCCATCTCTGGGCCAAAAATCAGGGTCCAGAGCTTGGAGATTTGCGCTTGCGGCGGGAGGAACGCCCATCTCTACTCAGCCTGGGCGTATTGAGCGTACTCGTGTTCCGTCAGCTGCGTACGTTCTGCTGGTCAGTCCGTTCGAGGCAGTTGTCGCGGCCCATCGTCAGCAGCTCCCAGCTTGGGCGTCAGCAGATGGAACCTGTAACCTTTATCGCTCGGGGTGTTTCCCATGTGGCCTTTTGCGCATCTTCGCGCGGGGAAAGGATGGTTTGCATCTGGCAGCTCGCTCGAATAGGTAGCTCGATTAGCTTATCCGCACTCCCCTCTTTCTCGTGGTCCCCCTGTCAGAGCCGAGCCTCCACTGCGAATGCCTGCTCCCCCGCAATCAGGCCCCATCGCGAGTGCGTCGCTGCGTGGTGTTTGTTGGCTTGGTCGGACAGGTGGCGGCGGATACCGAGGATGAGATTGCTGCGTTTTTCTCCAATGTGAAGCCAAAGTGTCGGAGCTGATCTGAGCCTGCGAAGGGTATCTTTATGCGACGTGTCTTGAGTGAGGCCTGCTTTTTCGTCTCTGTCGCATCCTCATTTGTCAATAGTCACACGCAAGGCGGTAATAGCACGGTCGCCCACTGCAGGCCAGGCTGGCTGAACCTGTACGTAAACAGGCAACTGCATCCATTTTCAACCATCAAATGGACATCACAAAGGCGATCTTGTGCATACACAGTGTCGCAATTCCCGTCTGCGATAGCATCAGATTTGACAGCAATGCCTACAAGTCCAGAACAATCTCACAGGTAAGCGTAATGAGTATCGTACCATCGACTCATCTTTTTTCCCTTGTGAAAGGGCCCGAGCTTCTTCGGACGATAACGACAACGTAGCCTCACTTTATCAGACCTTTCGGCCGGTGTCTATCATCGTATGGATCGCGAAGGATCAGATCAGTTCACCGAGGCGGATTCACGGCCCACCACATGTTTCTCGTTTCTTGTTTCCAAGACAAGCCATGATTATAATGTCTGAGAGCACTTTTGGAGTAATTGCGACCTGACACCGAAATGCCAGCAATCGAGTCAAGAGATTAATACAGTTTCCTTTTTCGGTAAACACTGCCCAGGCCGATCGCCCAACAAGCGGCCCTTGTTCTGTCTTACTCGAGTTGAAATGCGACTCGTATTGGAGCAGACCGTATTCACCATGCATCAACTCAACTCAAATCAAATCATCAGCATACTGTAAATAAACATAACACGTTGCGGTACGGTATTACACGAGAGAGTTCGGCCGAGAGAAAAAGTGAGATGTAATTGCTCGAGTAGGCACTGATCCTCTCCCTCCAAAAAGAAGAAAAGAAAAAAACTCAGCATCCCCATCTCGGTTCATCCAGTCGCGTACAAGACCGTCCATCCATCTTGACTCCAACAGGGCGGGTTCAACACCCCAACCCGACCAAAGTTTTACCGTGTGTGTGCGCCAGAATGAGTGCTCAACAACAAATAACAACATCAAAATTCCCTCACGATTTGCTAGTGAATTTGGGGTTCGTTACTCAGACATGCGGCCATCCCATCCGATATTCGGCGCTGTAACACAAAGAATGAGCCATCGTCGGTGGTTCCGATCAGATAATACTGTATTCCCATTTCGTGGAATGCCAGGACCTAGGGCATCTTTATCTAGGCCCTCGCGCATCCCCGCAAAAATACCTTAACTCTGTCGGAATGGATCCAGCCTGGGCTGGCCTTGTCGTGTCTAGGGCTCCAGGCCTTAAAAAGAGCCTTTATTTTGGGCTTGAGGCCAGGGACGAGATTCCGGCTTGGCTAGTTCCACCCCCAAGCTCACCGTGCGCGGAACCTGCTGCCCCGAGACGGGATGCCTTGTTCGGTACCGGGAGCCACGTCCCCCATTGCCACTGTGGATTTCCATGACCCTTAGATACTGTGCCGTTGAGGCTCATTATCTGCTATGACAGCACAGTGCGGCTCAGCGTCCCCCACGCCCCTTGGCGTTTGCCACTCCCCCCCTAAAAAGCCCGCCGCACTCCACTCCGCTTCACCTGAGGCTCCATCCATTCACTCCCCACTTACAGCCTCTGTCTATATCCATCAGCCTTCCCCCCGAAATCCCCTTCCCCGAGCTCTTCTTCTCTTCTCTTGATCATATTCTGCATCACATCACAAGGTAGTCGTCACAGCCTGGTTTCAGCGTTTGTTTTTTGTTCACGAGCTGGACCTCTATCACTTTTGCTTGACGCAACAATCTACTCATCATATCTCATTTACCCCTTTGAGTGCCAGCTGCTTTGTTTATCAAGGGCGTGTCCATTCCATCCGGCCAAACAAGGAACAAGCTCAAACTTTTACCAACACACAACAACTCACATCAACAAACAACAATAACATATAACACTACGACAACCACCCACAACCAACAAATTCTTTCACACATCACATTCACATCAGTCACCATGGCTCACACAACCGAAACATACTACTACTACGTCCCCAATCTCCAGGCTCTCGACCCTACAGCCCGCGAAGTCGACCCTTCAGCCTACGCCTGGGTGCAACCAACTATTATCGAAGATGAGGACCTCACCTTTGGCGGAAAGGCCCTGAGCACTTGGTACGAAGAGGACCGTCGCCGTCACAGCAGTGGCAGCGACGAGGAGGAGCGACGTGGACGCGAGCGCGTGCGAAGAAACTACACGCGCTCTGGCAAGTCGCACAAGAAATAAATGGCTTCGTCGCCATGAGGAGGAGCAAAGAAGCGAGTGGTGACTCGCGGCGGACATTCTTCGACATTATGATACCCCTTTAGACACCTCACCGACACGACATCACCGCCGCAACACCTTGCTCGATGCATCTACCTAGCATCCACCTCTTTGTACTTGACCTCGCCATCACATCAACTCTCATCACTTGACATATCCACACGGAACGACTATAGACACTCAGATCTCTACTATACCCACTACACCGCTCATACAACGACCTCTACTCCTGTACTACTTCCTCTCGCTCACCTCAACCAACAACCTCTTCTCTCTTGCATGCTCTACATCAGCATCGGCATCAGCATTGGGAACAATCATGACAGGAAAGCGCATTTAGACTTTGGGGACAAACACTTTCCACTCCATGCAATATGGATTCGGCTGCACATGTTTCAGGCGTTGTTTTTTTGTTTTTTATCATGATTATATTATATTCTGCATTTGGGATACCCCATCTTGTTGGATCATTACATTACTTGGCTGGCTTGGGCCGCCAATACTCCCCCATGAAGGGGCAAGGGACGTGGTAGGGAGTGCGCAATATTGTCTCCTGTGGATAGGAGAGTGTTTGGATGGATGGGATGGCGGTGATGCGAACCGCAAGAGGTAGCTCCCACACTGAATGGCAGAAATACCATAAGTTTACACTATCATCTTTCCATTAATGCTCTGTGATGTAAATGACTCGCTCATTTGAAGAAAACGCCTCATCAAACCGGGCCGTGCAATTTTTAGTCAAGTCTGTTATCACCGCTCATCCCACATCTAAGCTTACGCCATGTCTCTACAACGTTGCAGCGTCTCCAATCTTCCACAGCTGTCTAGTTCGCATCATGTCGCCCAAGGCAGATGATCCACCCATGAGGTCACGCACACAGTCATGCCACGTGCAAACAACAGCATCCCAATTTACTTAACTGCAGGAAACCTGCATATTCAAAACCCAAGTCTTGATCTCGATCTGAATGCAAGTTGGGCATTAAGAATCCCATGATTGCGCCGCATTCGCGATGACGTCGACACTGCGACACTGGGTTAACAACTTCTTCAACCGTCGATCATGTTACAAGGGAAAAAGATGGAAAAGTTTGTTATTAATCAGACGTTCTGAAGGGGTTTACAAACTGTTTCTAAAAACGGTAAAAACAAAAATGGCATTTGCTAAAGATCGGCTTTTGACAAGTTTGCCACCTTTTCGCTGTAGAAGACGTGATTGTCATGTCACTCTCCCGTCCTTGCTGAGACAAGCTCTAACGGACCCCTCCGTTCAACGTGAGTCGTCCGGAGCTTGAGACCGTCTCGCTTCGCATTCGCTTTCTCTTTGTAGAGATTCAGGGTGGCGTGCGGGGAAGCTTTGAGATCAGATTCGTTGAGATCGTGGGTTGAGGTTTTATGATGCCATTCTAAGGATGGGTGTTGAGGATGGTAGCGAGGTTCCTGTGGCTTAGAGATCAGCAGGTTCTGATGCTACAATAGAAATACATTGTGTTGTTGTACTGTGAAGCTAAGTCTGAGGGTATTAGGAGTGTTGATGTACACTGATAATGGTTGTTTGGTTGGTGTTGGGACGATACAATGTGTAGTGACCCATCCATGCTCACGACAAATATGCCTGTATAGGTCAGAATCTCAGAACAGCCGTGGCTGAAAAGACAAGTCCTTAACGTTAAATTAAACGGTTATAGTCGTTTAATTTAAGTCCTTACCGACGCTATGTCTTAACCCATTCGCATATACGCATCGACATGACTTGAGTTACCCCAAGGCTTTTAGACCATCAGCGTTCTTACCCACCCACGCCGTCCAGTAAATAATTAATATTTTACTCAACTCAAGGATAACCTATTATAATAATTAGAATATATTTCAAGATGAAGTTTCAACAAAGTGACTAATTTATTTTATTATCTTTTACCTGAAGCTGGGTAAAGTATCGATCACTTACCGACCCGCCTGCCACACCGTTGACGACTCCCCTGATGATCAGTGATGATCTATCTGCAGACAATAAATCTGCAATTACCGGTTACGTACATCAGTATGTCAGATTCAGCCCGTTGCCCAGTGGAACGGCTCTGGCGTAATGGTGATCTGCAGCTGCTGGAGAAGCCGGTGTGTCTTGTCGATCCCTGACCGTTATTTTGGAGAAGAGACTACGCACACTCCATTCGAGTCTAGATTGATGATCAGTTCGAGACTATGTCGTGGAACATCGGTCTAGGCTCTTCTGGACTTGGGAGAAATGTTCGAGGTGTGAGCCTTCGGCTTCGTAGCCGCGCACTCTTGGAAATCACCAGAGTCTCAAGCAACTGCACATTGAAAGAAAGGAGACAGAGGCGCCAACACGACAATATCTGCATGGAAGATTGTTATGGTTATATCCCTACATCTACCCAAGGTCAGCGCCAATAGCTCTTCTACTTGTGGCCGCCACGGCATTTTCCTCACATAAGCCTTCGTACCAGCGATATCGACTATTTGGGATTCATGAATAGAAAGCGTGAGGATGATAAAATTGGTAGCACGGGCTAACAATTTTATGCGAGTTTAGTTAAAAGAGATGATACAAGAGAAAAGAAGCAAGTCAAAGAGGAGAGTAGAAATGAATAAATCATGGGGAGAAAGTCCGCCATTGAGATATACAGGCAGCGCCCGTTTGTCACTTACGCATGGCTTTGTATGCTGTGGCCTACAAGCAAAAGTAGTGATCTCAAGGGCGAAGTGCCATGCCTAGAACTATATGAGAGTGATTCACGGCATCATTCTCAAATGCTGGGTATAAAATGAGCCGACCTTCTCATCATCTGAAATATCTCTCACCTTTTCTTCATCCGCTTACCTTTTCGATTACTCTTGATCATCTTAAGCACACCTGTTCTTGACATTGACTATATCTTCCTTGACAAGAAGCTCAACATGACTGGCAAGGCCACTATCCACGACGTTCTCCGGCTCCTCACAAGATGCGAGTAGGGTTCAGACGAGTGGAAAGCAGCAGGAGCTCTCATGGAGGTTCTCGGGCATCTGAAGGTATCTAAAGGAGAACATATCTACAAGAAGAGAGCGGTAAGCATCATTAAAAAGAACCCTTGACAAGAAATTGACAGTGCGTGTGTTTCAAGACTACTGAAGCGATCGCAAAGAGGAACAATAAGAGTCGCCAGAACAAGGTACCCGCCAAAGCCAAGCCTCGCTATACCTAGGATTCGAGCCGAGCTGTCAAAGAATGTGCAAGAGTTGAGAAGAAGCGCGGTCACAGCAAGAAGAAGCCTGCGAAGAAGAGCAACTAGGAGATGGATCAACAGGAAGACTCGGGACCCATCTGGTAAGCCCACGCGAAAGAGGCTTGAGTTCACTTACAATACACCGAATACTAACGCGTATGAAACAGCGACTTCGACCTTGAAGAACAAGCGAGCTGACGATCTTGCTATATGGCATTCGCCGATCTCGACAAACATTACTTCCCGGACCACTTCGACGGCGTTTAGCGGACAAAGTCTCTAGAGAACAATGGACCAGACACAATGGGAATAGATATACACAGAGTGTAAGCTCAAGGGACAATGCGCATCTGTTAGATACCGGGGAATAAATTGGGACTGCCGCGACCCAAATGGATCCCTGTGCAAAGCGTGCGGTATCTGGTGATCTGCTCAAAAGCTTCGTAGGGTGTACGGGCAATGGTTCATTCCCCTCGCCCAATGCACAATCGTAAGTTTTTCCAGGGGCCTCAAAAGCCTCCCATCGATTGTTTTGAACGAAAAATATTGCGCAGTGGCTTTGTTGTAGGCATCAAGCTTAGAAACATACGATCACTGGGCGAAGCGCTTGGCGCACATTCAACACCACAACACAACACCACGGCAATATTCTCATGTTTTCTTGGTAAAAAAAAAAAAGCCACTTTTCTTTTGCCATTATGCGAAGTATTGGAAAGGCAATGTAATTTCGTTAGTACTATACAGTCCAATATTTGCCAGGCAGCTGTCACAAACTCACATTCTCACATTGTGACCGGGCGCAAATCATGCAGTTGCCTTATTCCTTGCCATGAATGATTGGCTCAATTTGAACTTTGAGGCTCAGCTCATTGTGCTACACCGGTCCATCGCAAACGGAGACGTTGAAACTGGAAAAAAGCCATATGCACTCCGACTCCGCCAAAGCAAAGCCTCGTGCAGCCCAACCCCGGTCAGGGTCAGCCTGATCCAATTGTGCTGCTTGAAAACGGGCTCTCAGCGCTTAACGAGGCATTTCTTCAATTCTCTTCCATCTTTGAACCAAATGACAGCACCACAAGAGAAAAAACACGAGAAATGCATCCCTTTTCGGGTATTGATGTGGGATAAGAGTGGGTGGTTAACCTGACCTTCTTAGTGTATGGAGCTGTGCTGATGAGCGATGTTTAGACAAAGCGGACTGGTACGAGAAAGGCATCCACCCGACCGAGTTTTATGAGGAGGATAGTAAGGATTTGCACCCTTTACTACGAAGAGACTCACATGTCACAGTAATGTATGTGATAATTTCATGGTGAATGATTGAATGCTAACACTAGGCAGATGCGCCGACGCCGATAAAGTGCGCGAGTGCACCTCTTGTCGCAAATGCTTCACCGATGAATTCTGCATGCCTGAGCTGTGGTGGTCCAGCTACAGCAGGAGATCAAATGGTTACTTTGGTAGCGAAACATTCAGAGACAGTCAAGGGGACATCACGGCATTGAGTTAGTATACTGAACCTCTTGTTGACGCGGCTTGCTGACCTAGGCTAGATACATGGTCGCGATTCCTCGTCAAGCAATTCAACGACAATAACCACGAATGGCACAAATTCAACATTGTCACCCGCTGGATCGCATCGTCTCAACAGACATTTCTCATCATCTTTGAATCGCCAAAACAGCTAAAACTGCAAAAGATACTGAGAGACAAGTTTCCTAATCCAATCTTGATCGGTTCGCAAAATGATACCATCAGCGATCCCTTCTGGGTCTACCTCCGACTTTTGGAAGAACTCTGTCGACTTCAGGATAAGACCGTTTGGGCGGTTAGAGACCTGGTTCGAAATGTCGAGAAAGAGGATCTCAGCAAGAAGCCGAACCCCAATTACAGAAGCTTGCACGACACTGCGAGGCATGCCATCCACGTTTCTGAGACGCTTGAAGTGGCGGAAAAATCGGTCGCACACATCATACAGCAGCACAGCTCATTCGAAGCAGAGTCAGCTTGTGGTAATAAGGCGGCAAAAGCAAAGTATCGACATGTTGGCGAGCGATTACTGTGGTATGACCATATGCTTCAGAGTCTACAATGTCGCGCTTCGGCAAACAAGGAACGTCTTCTCAATGAAATCCAACTAGCTTTCAATTCAGTGGCTCAGTATGACTCGCGTATCTCTGTCAAGATCGGTCAAGCAACTCAGTCCGATAGCGCGGCGATGAAGACGATTGCTTTCGTCACACTGACCTTCCTGCCTGCAACCTTCATCTCAGCGCTGTTCAGTATGTCCTTCTTCAAGATGGATGACAATACGGGTGCGTGGAGTGTATCGGAGAAGTTTTGGCTGTATTGGGTGATTGCGATTCCTGTCACGATACTCACTGGGGGTTCATGGTTGTTGTGGCAGAAGTGGAATCCTACTCCAAGGATTGGGGAGGAGGGGCAGTCTGTTGGGAAGTTTGAAGAGTTGGCTAGGATGATGAAACATGGTACTAGGATTGAGGATATGGCTTAGAGACGAGACGGACTAGATGCATAGATATGGGATTGGGGCATGTTGGCTATGGCTTTACGAATGAACGACTTATGGTTGCCTATTAGCTTTTGGAATAGAATGAATCTCAATTCGGAACTATCATGCACTATCTTGTAGTAACTAATTGGTATCCTATCTCGTCGCCGCAACGTCGCTCATATCATCTCTAACGCCGCCACGATCTTCATCCATCAAGCAAAGCACCTTAAAACAAATACGTTTCTTAAGACATCGTCCCACATGATACTAAAACTCTTTGCCGGTTATCCAAGTACTGATTCATCAAATAAGCGCGTTGCACCTCTCGCCTGTATTGAAGTCAATTTCTGGCTGCACGGTATCAACCGTTACAAAAGAAGCTGGTTTTGCTGAGCCACTAGGATCTTGTACAACGACCGGCGCTGGCGAAGGAACAGTCTCCAAGCCGGGCTGCGGTGTTTGCTGGATTGTCACCTCGACCACAATGTTTTCCTGGGGCGTCACCACATTGCTCTGTGGGATCACTGTGCTGTTATTCTCAGCGGCCAGACTGGTGCCGGCAAGGATATCGTTACTTTGGTATCCATCTCCGATAATGAGGGTGGTATTGTCAGGCGTGCCGGGAACTTCGACAAGAGGAACGTCGCTGGTGATGATCTCAGGCTGGTTGTTCGGCATGAACACTGGATAGAAAGGCTGTTGGACTTGGACTGGAGGTGTGAACTCCGGCGCCGGCTCTGGAGCGTAGGTTGGTATTTGATAAGAGACGGTCACTTGCTGTTGAGGTACCTGAGCTGGCTCATACACGACTTGCTGCGTCGTATAAAACTCTTGGTATATGGGCTGAGGCTGAGATGTCGATTGCGGAGGCGGCGCGTATGACTCCTGTGGCATCTGCGGCGGAAGACCATTGTTCTGCTCGGGAGGAATAGCAGGGTCGAAAGTTGTGGGCTGCTGAGTAGGAACAGGCTCTTGGTTGGGTGCTGGCTCAAAAGTAGGTTGCTGTTGAGGCTCATTGCCGGGTTGTTGCTCATATGATTGTTGAGTATACTGATCCTGTTGCGGCTCATAACTTGGCTGGGGTTCGTTTGTTGTGTAAGACACTTCTGTTGTCGCGCTGAATTGCTGGGTGTACTGATCCTGCTGCTCGTATGTCTGCTGAGGCTCGCCTGTTGAGTAAGATACCTCGGCTGTAACACTAAACTGCTCAGGTTGTTGTTCGAATGCCGATTGTTCGTATGCTGGTTGTCCAGATTGCGAGAAATACTCAAATGTTGATTGCTGCTCGTAGCCTGGTTGTTGGAACATAGGCTGCTGTTGATTATCTTCAAATGAAAACTGCTGCTGCGGCTGTTCTGGGAAAGTAGCTTGTTGAAAGTCGAAGCTCTGCTGGAACTGTCCTTGCTGCTGCTGATCTTGATAGCCACCCGAATCATCGCCTCCAAAACCGAAACCGCCATCATCATTGTAATCATTGTATTCGCCATCGCTTTCGGAGCCATTTCCAGTCACACTATTGACCTGATTGAGCATTCTCCCCATCTTCCTCCAGTTCTTCTTCTTGCCCAGCTTTCCCACTTGTCGACTCGCCATCTCCACACCTTGGCCTGTGAGCCTGGCTGCGTTGATCGTGGCGGAGAGAAGGTTATCGCCAACATTCTGGCCGCTGGTGGGTTGTCCGGGGCGTGCACGTCGAACGATGACCTGCTTGCTCTGCTTCGTTTGCTGTCGTGGTTGCTGTCCTGGTCTGTCCCATGTTGACAGACCAAGCTGCTCGTTGACGTAGAATGGCACCAAATCTGGCGTTCTCAACTCTTTCCAGCCATCGGGTAAAGAATTGGCGGGCTTCACCCACGCACTGGTTCCCATTCTCTTGTTGAAGTAAAATGTTCGGCCATCGGGTGTTTTGCGTTCATCCCAGCCGGGCGGCAATCCTGAGAAGCCGGACAAGGCTGCTGCTGTGGGCTTCAGATGCGTCTTTAGACCTGTGGCATTGTGAGTATACCAAAGTCGTCCCGAGACATTTTTGCGAATGGTCCACATGTGTGTTGTTGGGTCTTGTACGGATGGCTGCACTCGGGGATCGGATTCGGTCGCGTAGTAGGATTTGTCGTGACTGTGAGATGTGTTGACTGCGTTGGAGGTGAAGCACCATACACAGAAGGTTGTGGTTATGTGCGCCGTGCTGCAGACAAGACAGGCGTATACCGACACATTGAGAGGGATGCCTAGAGATGTTAACAACCGTGACATTTTGTGTACTTAAGTTACTCACCTTTTCGGCAATGATTACACAGCTGAGGCTGCCCCTTTGAGGTGCGCCTCACATCTATCGCTGGTGCTTGCTGTGTTGCCGGAGGAATGGCATTTTGTTGCCAGTTTGTAGTGCCTGCTACGCTTGGTGTCGCTATTGTCGTGGCAGGCGTCGGAATGCCAGCGCTGCCGCTACTGACGCTTGCAGGTATCCCATGGTCCGTCACAAATGAGCTGATGTTGCTATTGCCAGTGTCGACGCGGTGAAGTTGCGGGGTTAGGCTTGCTGGAGAAGCCTGTGCTTGGTGAGCGGGGTTTGGGGTTGGGCTTGTCGGGCTGAAAGGCTGATGCTGAGGGTGCTGCGCTGGGGCATGTTGTTGATGTGAATGTTGTGGTTGCTGGTTCTGGAATGATTGCTGGTGAGATTGCTGGACCTGCTGGGGTTGGCTTTGTTGCTGCTGGTGGGGTTGTTGCGCCTGAGCATTCTGGTGTGGAAATGGCGGCTGTTGTTGATATGCTTGTTGGTGTGTTTGCTGGTGCTGGGGAGGTTGGTGTTGAGATTGATGAGGTTGATGAGGCTGGCTTTGTTGCTGTTGCGGAGGAAATTGAGCAGGTTGTGCTTGGTGGTGTTGAATGGGTTGGACTACTGGCTGAGCTTGAGGAATCTGTTGTTGTTGCTGCTGGTACACATGCTGAGGCTGTTGTCCAGGATGGTAAGATTGAGGCCGCTGCTGTTGGGCATGTTGCTGCTGATTCTGAGGAGGATATCCAGCTTGTGGGTGTTGCTGCAGATGAGACGAAGGAGCCGGTCGATGAGCCAGCGAGATAGATTGCGGTCTAGGCGTCGGCGCCGCAGATTGTTGACCAACAGGCTTTCTAGCTACAGATCTCTGATGTGTCAAAGGCTGAGGAGGCATGGTATTGGCATGTCGTAGAACGGGCTGAGGCTGTGGAGACGCCATTTTGTCGACTTACACGAAACAACAGAAGTGGAGGGACAAGAAATGACAAGACGGCAGATGAGCGAGATCCCCGCTTGGCGTTCTATTTATTGAACCCATTCCCCCTCCCGTTTAGATCTCCCCTGTCAATCATTAACCATGCAAGATGTCTCGAGACTTGGGGATGGCTGCAGGTGCTGAAGGAATACACAATGCCTCAAGATGGTGTAGGATTTCTTTCAACCCCTCAACTGGTATGCGCTTGTGTTTGCAGGGGTCCTGTTGTAACCTCAGCCGCAAATGTGCAACCACTTACGATGCAGTGTTGTTGACTTCGTGGCGCGCTATTGATACGCATGTTGCTTTTTCAGGAAATGGACCGAGGCGGATTTGAAGGGAAGGCGTTTTTAGAGTCCGCTATCCGCTGCAATGCCGTTGGTGGTGCATCCCGTTCCGCTTTGCATTCCGCGCAAGCTGAATCTTGAGATGGTGACCTGCGCGCAAGTGTTTGGTCAAAACTCACACCATTGCTTCAGACAGCTTTGTGCCTCTTACTGCCTGGTATGGTCGAAAAGTTTCTATGTCACTATGGCATTTTCCATGACGATTTGGAAGGGGACATCATGTTGGAAGATTTCCGCTTACTGGACGGTCAAGCTTAGTGTTTCAGACATGAATAGACCATTCGAAGGCTCTTTTGCTCTCACTAAGTGACTAACCTGTCAATTCTAATAAAAATTACCAAAAAATTGGGCTCACTCACCAAAGCGATCAGAAAACTTCGGGGGTCTTGCAGGGAAGTGAAAGGGTGGGGTTTTTTTTTCACTGCGATTTTAACCCACGTCGAGGAAACCTACCCAGGTACTACCTCGTTATATACCGAATGGCACATATCTTGTACGTCACTGGGGTTCCGACAGCACAAGGTTGCCAACTTCCCATTTGCTTGCTATAGGTGTCGCTTGCTATCGCAGCAACACTCGTGGTTTGCTGTCTCAAACTTGGTTCTTTTTTTTTATTGGGTAGGATCGTAACAGCTGGGGTATCGTTTGTCGTTGTGGTGGCCAAGGCTACACCCCCGATGCTAAAATGAGTACTAGACGGCTCTGTTGAAGCAACAATCCTGATTGACATTTCACTCGATCTTTTTGGCCTCTGAAAGCAAAACTTCAGAAGTATGTGAGAACTACCAGAATTGCCTACAACAGATGCGCCAGTTTGGGCAGCTTCGCGAATGACAAGTAATAATCTTATAACGCAGTTGCAAACTAATTCTGGATGATCCAATTCAATTCAAGACAAGCTGCGAGGAGCTCGGAAAAGAAATAATAAGCCCTCGCCGTATATAAAAGCCATCCTTCCTCCCGCCATGGTGGGTACTCTTTTGTGTTCACGTACATCAGATATATACTACGTTTTCCAGCAACGACGTCTCTCTCCTTGCCGCTATTATTATATTTGGGTTCATCGATGGCGGCTCTGACTGGGTAGAATTGCCATGGATCTGAAGTTCGATCTTCCACGATGTCAGAGCCGAAGGCGATGGGTGCGTCCTGTAAGTTTTATATATGGTCAGTATGTTAGAGCACAGCGAGACTTTCAACTCCACCTTCGTCACAAATGAGAGCTTACCAGCAGACATGTACTCCAGTTCAACAAGTCTCTCCAGATAATAAGTATATTACTATTCTTTGGCTATCCAGAATCCACCAGGTGAGCTCATCAGGGATATAACCACCCAACCCTCATACTAACCATCTACATCTCTACTAGTGCGGCTAGCTGGGACATACTAGAAACAACTGTCTCAGTAAAAAGCGATTTTGCCAAAAGAAGAGGGCTTTCGCCCCAGAAGTACAGAAAGCAGTGGCGTGACCTTCCTCTAGAACGAACTACGGCTTCTACAGCATTTGTTTCGGTTCCAAAACCGTCTAACGCCCGTCACTACCGCGTCTCCTTCGCCCTCCTCTTACGCGAACCGTACCTGTCGCCGATTCGACATACCCGATCAAGGAGTTTGGAATACTAGCTGGCCTGTGTTTTTCCCTCCATAACCGGGTAGGCGGCATGTTCACGCTTGGCATACGCCATGAGTTATGGCCAAATAACATTATGTCCCACAGTATCACGTAAACACTCTCGCGGCTTTATATCTATATCTACTCAGTTTGAGATAAGACCTCCCGCTCGATTCAAACCGACGCCGTCGACTTTGGTGACTGTTTCTATTTGACACCGCTGGACTGAAGGTCCCGACCAAAGGCAAAAATCCGGAGGACATTTTCGCCGGTCGACAAGACCAAGCACAAACAGTTTTCGAACGTTACCGAGGTTTCACCCGTCCTCGCACACCTCTCTGTATCCCGCGCCTTACATACTCCGACCCTCCCCCAGCCCTCAACCATGCCTGACGCTCTTGCTGCCACTAGTGGTGGTGAACCCCCCGCTCGCGATCCCTTCGGCGGCGGTTCGGGTCCTCTGGGCCACAAGGCTCCCAAGAAGGACCGCGATCCCGAAATAGTCGGGCCTGCCGCTCATGTGATATGCCCTGGTACTTCAGTATATCCTATCTGCTTTTGTGACAGAGGTGGTGAGAGTTCTTTGCTGTACTCTAGTCACCTATGGCCAGATATTCAACTACACTGGCCGGGAATCAGTCTCTTATCGTCTTCGACGAGGCTAATTGAATGTAACTGGGGTTAGACTTCGCTGGGAGACACAGACAAACAAAGATGATAGCTGGAAGCAACCTCTGCTAAGCAGGCAACACTCGAGTTGCTATCCCAACCCATCCGATCTCCAACCGTATCACTATGACCCATACGCTTTTGGCTATGCCAGTCAAGAGAGTAACTGTCAGGCGTCGGGCTTTTACGAGAAGACAAAAGCCTACAAGATCGTTGACGTTACTCCTGCACCCTTGCCGGTCACGCCAGCAGTCAACAACTCTACCCTCAAGAGCGTCATCAACCAAAGAGATCATGACTCAGCCCATTTAGCAGATCGACATGGACTTTTTGTGCGAGGGAGCCTGGCTCATACGAACTTAAATATATACGGCTTTCGTGTCTATCGAGTCCAACCATACCGACAGCTGTCTTGGGCCTTCGATAGAAGGCATGAAGCCAAGCATGCGCAGAAGCCACCACAATAACTCACATTGGAAGTTTTAGCACCATTCGAGCTGTCGACCTCAAACCCATCCTATATAAAGAGACCTAGAATTTCCAGACAAGAATCTTGACTGCAGACAACAGTACCTTAAGACAGCACCACTGATAATCACCAGCAACCGTGGACCGTACGAGGTTATGTTTTCACATATATCTCCAGTTGTAGATAACACAAGCAGATGTAACCGTGAAACATTACCCCTGGCGACTACCATAGACAAATAGAGAGAGTTGCCGCCTACTGTCATTGCTGCAGCTCAGCACGATATGTACCTCCTCACCTACACTAGATCCTTCAGTTTGCATCAATGAACACTCCGATCTTGGAAAACATGGTAGAACTGCAGCTTTACATCCTGAGATACGAGGTGCCCTGTCCAGCCATCCTATATTCCCTCACCAGCAGGCCGGGCGGGCCAGAGGGTCAAAGCAAACACCAACCAGAAATGCACCCAGGCGGTTCACAAAATAATTAGCACTCTGCTAATCTCGGGTAAGGGCTAGAAAAATAGCATCAATACTTTAGGATATCTTTAGATTAAAATATACTCTAATTATTATACGTGCTTATCCTAAATTTAGGTAAAATATTAAGTATTTAGTAAGCCACCTGGGTGCACATGGCCCCGACGCTCGAGTCACAAATCAAGTATGTCAATTTACACTTGTTCAGCCTTTTTGTCTTGGTCCTGCCAGCAGTACAACGTGCCAAGCGCGAAGAGCATCAATGTAACGAGCTTGATGCCCCTCCACCCTAGATTTAAGGAATCCCAAGACTTGGAGGATGAGCTTTTCAGCTTCTGCAAATCGTAGTTGGTCGATGTAAATGTCTGCCAAATCGTACTTGTATAAGAAGACATTATCATCACGATCAAGCCGATACCTCTTTGCGCCCTCGAGTGCTTCGCTTGCCATCTTCCCTGCCTCGTCCGAGCGATTTCGTCTCTTTCGCTCGCTTTTAGTGTCAGTGCCAACTGTAATGTCTTGTTTGTAGCCGCTTCCGACTGCTGATATCCACCAACACGAAGAAAACCAGTGGCTACCTTTGAAAGGGTTATAAGAGACTCGGTATTCATCTCTCCACAGCCATTCTGCAACAGACGAAGCCTACGTTGATTGGTGGCAAGCCCTTCCGCGAATTGAGCGCGTGTCCAGTGATAATGGGCGATGCATTGGAGAATACGGCACGCAAAGTCCCCTTGGCTGTAGACCTCAGCCCAGTCGCAGGCCCGTAGCGCATGTGCCATATACTTCTCATAAGTATCCCACATCTCTTTCTTTATGACCATTTCTTTGGGATATATTCCTTCGATTATATCGAACGCAGCCGAAGCAAACCATATCTCATCTTCTTTTTCATCCCCCGCTTCGACTTCGTCTTCCTCCTTCTCATTCGACTTGAGCATCTGTTCAAGCCGGCCTCTCAGAGAGTGGGGCTTTTTCTTCGCCTTTGGCTCATGCCGTCTCAAAGCGTCTCCTACTTGTAGACCATAGCGACTTGCGTCTTGTACGAGCTTGTGCATCTCAAAGCTTTGTTCGGTCTCCTCAAGTTGATGCTCGACCAAGAATGAAAAGTCTTTGAGCCGACGGATTGCTCTGTTTGTGTCCCTTTCCAGCATCTCCCTGGACCTTTTTTCCTGTCTGTACGCAGCAGCCGCCTCGATTAGCCGCCTCGGGACATTTTGATCATCGTAATACGCAAGGATGTGTAGGATCCTATATGCCATCTCGCTTTCTTGCTTTATCCGACGAATTGATATGCTCCACGTCTCAAGAATACTGTTTGAACTGCCTTGCACCCTGTGCCTGTCAAACTCGGCCTCCTTCAGAACACGCCAACGAGTCTGTTCTGCCTTCAAGTCTGAAAGGTACTGACTCAAGGATGTTTCTGTTCTGCGCATGTATGCTCCAGCTTGCGAAATAGCAAGTGGTAGGTGCTGCAATTCATCAACCAGAATGCACATATCTTCGAATTCCTCGTTAGTCGTTGGTTGTGATCTTGTTGACTCAAGCAATGCTCTCGATTCCTCAGTTGCCATTTTGGAAACCCGAATATGCCTTTGCGGGCCAACTAGACTTCCACCAATCTGCGCGTCTCGGCTTGTCCATAAGATAGAACCGTTGGGACCTTTCGGTATACATTTTGTTAATTCGGTTGCCTGATTGCCTGCTGCTGACCCTACACCAAAGACAGATAAGTCATCGGCATTATCGAGAATCAGAAGCCATCTATTTAGCGACTCAATTTTATGTTGCACTCTCTGAAGGATGTTGTTCCCTTCCGCTTGTTGGTCCAGTCCCATGACTTTCGCGATGGTGCCATAATCGTGAGCAAAAGTGGCCTCATTATCGGCATGAACCCAAAAGACTGAGCATGGGCTTTTGCGACATCGATTGTAGGCATATTCCAAAGCAACTTGTGTTTTTCTATTCCGATATGATTAATGTGTTTCTAACATGACGCCGGATGGATTTGGCCTACCCAGAGCCTCCGAGACCCCAGAGCGCGGCGCTGTGGAAATCACTTGATTCCATAGGCAATAATTCCTCGAGTCTAGAGGTTATTTCCGGCCTGGCGACAAAACTCTCATTCCTCTCATAGGGCAAAACATAAAATCGCTTCGGCTCTGTGCGGTTGTTGAAGTTAAAGACTTGCTGGGCGGTCCCAGAGGCGCGGAACCCCGTCAGGACATTGCTGTTCTGAACCGTGCCTTGGAAGCTTGCACCACTCATGATGCTGGGTGGCTTTTGCTGTCAAGTGCCTGTGTAAACACTCTATTTCGAAGCTCGGGTAAGTGGTTGAATGAAGCTGAAATGAAAGAATAAGCTCAATAACGACAGGATAGCCGTCATTTAATTCAAGACAGATCAGGTCGTGAAAGAGGGGTTTGCATTTTGTATCAGGTCGCAACCGGCGTCTAATCCATCCACTTCATTGGAGTGCCTAATGATGGCTCCACGCTACAACCAAAAGGACTTCAGGGACTTGACAGCGAAATACTTTCTTCTCTCTTTTTCATATTACAGATTGGTAGCCGTATTTCAAAAATGGCTCATGGACGAGAGAGTCGTGAAGACTTCCAGATCGCCATAGTCTGCGCTCTCGCCCTCGAATATAACGCCGTGAACCACATTGTCGACGAGTTCTGGGATGGAAACAACCTTGGAAGATCAGCCGGAGATCCAAACACATACTCTGTTGGTCGTATCGCGGACTCAAATGTCGTCCTTGTTCTCCTCTCAGGAATGGGAAAGGTCAGCGCTGCAAGCGCGACTGCCAGCCTCCGTTCTAGCTATCCAAACCTCGAGCTCGTCCTGGTGACTGGAATATGTGGTGGTGTTCCCAAGCCTCACGCGAACGAGGAACTGATTCTTGGCGACGTGATCATTAGCAAGGCTGTCGTTCAGCATGACCTCGGCCGGCGGTATCCTGATAAATTTGAGACCAAAGACACCCTAGACGATCGCCTTGGAAGGCCGACGAGGAACATTCGCAATTTTATCGCACTTTTCGAAGCTGATAGATCCCGCGATCGACTCGAAGAGAAAGCAGCCTTACACTTGGGAGATCTTCAATCCCGAGCCAAGGGAAAGCGTCGAGCTGCAAACTACCAATACCCTGGAGCCGACAAGGACCATCTGTTCAATGCATCGTATCGTCACTCACATCATTCGACCTGCACTACATGCTCCGATAGCTCAAATAATGTGTGCGAGATGAGCCGCAAACTCGCTTGTCGAGAACTCGGATGCGATGAAAAGCAGCTCGTTCAGCGGAACCGTCTCACATCCAAGGATGCCCAAGACCCGTTCGTATTCATCGGACATTTGGGTTCGGGAGATACCGCCATAACCCCTGGTGAAGAACGCGATAGACTCTCCAAAACCCATAACCTCATCGCATTCGAGATGGAAGGCGCTGGCGTCTGGGATGAAATCCCTTGTATCATCGTCAAAGGCGTCTGTGACTATGCCGATGGCCACAAGAACAAGGACTGGCAGAACTTTGCAGCTGCTACAGCCGCATCTGTCGCTAAGGCGCTCATAGAGATGTACCCCAAGACTGATAAGCCTGGTAAGCAAGTCGCTCGCCCTGGTGATGATGATGACGGTGGTCGGGCGACAGTCAGTGGACCGGTATTTCACGGAACTGCGTCCGGGAACAACATCGTGACCGGGATTCATTCGACTGGAGGAACACAGACTTTCAACTTTGGATCAAGTTAGTGTAGACGAAAGACAAACAGGTAGGAAGGAAAGTAGAAGCGAAAGCAGGAGTTGGGGTTAAAGAAGGCTTGATGGACCACGTGATGTCACTTGGCGAGGAATGACGGGATCAAACAAATATGTGGATTGAGCGTAACATTTACTCAATTGACAGATTCATAATATTCATGACTATATACCATGTCCAATTCTGGCACAGCTAAACTGATTTACCGCTTTTTGTAAGCATCTTTCGCATTTCCATTTATGCTTCCTGCTTTCGCTGATGCTCAAGCTCAATGCCCGTAGCATGGCTCTCCTCAGCATAGCGCTGCTTCTCATCACGAGCCTGGTCAAGCTCCTCGGCGTTCTTGTTTCCGTGGAGACCAATCTTGTACCAAGGAAGCTCGAAAAGCTGATCCATGCTCTCGAGGCTGCGGCCGCTGGTCTCGGGAACGGAGAACCAGACCCAGACACCACCGACGAAGGTGACGGCGGCGAAGCACCAGAAGGTTCCCTTGGGGGAGATACCGCCTTCGGAGACGGGGAGAAGCATGTTGGGAACAGCACGGGAGTTACCGTACTGGTTGGCGAAGTGGAGAGTCATGGCCCAAGAGGTAGCAAGGGCACGAATGCGGAGAGGGAACAACTCGGCAGTGAGGAGGTACTGCATGGAGTTCCAGCCGAGAGCCCAACCGAAACCAGACATGTAGATCATAGCAATAGCACCACGGCTGGCACCCTTGTCGGCAGCGGGAAGCTGGAAGTCCTCGTCAACACCGAGCTGGGGGATCTTGGTGAGGAAAGAAGCGACGTAGATCATAGAGATGGTCTGAAGGGTGATACCAATGAGCAGAGCGCGCTTTCGGCCAATAACATCAACCAGGAAGAGAGCGCAAATGATGGCGGCGATGAACTTGACGATACCGAAGACAGCAGTCACGAGAAGACCCTCCTCGCTACCGGTGATACCCATGATCTTGAACAGATCGGGAGCGTAGAGAGTGATGGAACCAGCACCGGACCACTGAGAAAGGAACTGAACGGCAGAAGCCATGTACAGACGGTACAGGTTGCTGGGGACAAGGAACATCTCCTTGAACTTTCCAAGGAAGCCAACACCCTGGGTAGCCTCGAGCTCGTGGTCAAGAGCAGCCTGGATCTCGGTGATCTGGTGGACAACGTACTCGCCATCGGCGGGCTGCTTGCGAAGACGGGCCAGAACCTGGGCAGCCTCGTCGGGCTTGCCCTGCTTAACCAGGTAACGAGGGGACTCGTACTGGAAGAAGCTGAGGATGAAAATGATGCCGGACATCATGATGTGCAGACTGGTGGGAACCAGCCACTGGTTATGAGAGTCATCGGGGAGGTTGATGTGGCAGCCGTAGTTGGTGAAGTAAGCGAGGACGATACCGATGTAGACAGCACCCTATTACTTGTTAGACCTTATCAAGAAATGAGATTGAATGAGAGGACATACTGTGAACATGCAAGAGCAGAGACCTCGAATGGCAGCGGGAGCAATCTCAGCGATGTAGACCGGTCCAACGACGGGAGTCTGACCAACACCGAGACCACAGATAAATCGACCAGCATAGATAGCACCGAGGTTTCCGTTGGAAGCACCAATCATGAAGATGACAATACCAAGGGCCCAAAGAGAGCAGAGGAATCGAGTAGCCCAGATACGACCAATACGATCACAGACCATGAAAGCACTGTAACACATTAGCAACCTCTTCAAACCACACAGAAACTGGTGGCAACTTACATCAGAGCACCACCGACGGAACCGATCTGCACCATAGCAGAAACGTTGGCCTTGATGTTGGCCTGCTCGACGGTAGAATAAGAATCATAGTCGATAGTCGCCTGGAAATCCTTGGAGTTGAACGATCCAGAAATGAGACCCTCGTCAATACCTCGCGCCGCACCCAGCAGGGCGAACGACACGACCGAGAACCATAGTCGCCAGTTGAAAGCGCCCTCGGGCTCGCCCAGGTCCTTGAGCTTGAAGATGTTGACGGGTTTCTTGACGCCTCCAGCCATTTTTGATCGCTTCACACACACAGACAGGTGGTCAAAGATGGGGAGGATAAGAGAAGTACAGAGGAGAAGCCTGACGAGAAAGCACAAAGGAACATGAATATGGGGATCCTTTTATACAAGAGATGATCCCCCAGGCTTCCCCACGACTTCCACCCCGCTCATCTCTCCGGACATGTTACCGTGGTACATACATACACCGACTAACAACTAGAGACAGGTTCCCCAAAAGGAAGAGGAGCACGATGATCCCTCCAGACAAAGTTTTGACACCCCACGGGCCCTCCCCATCCAATGGCGGAGTCTCCATTTCCATCCCTCCACACTGAAACGGTACTAGGACGTTGCAATGGCCGTGGAGAAAGAAGGATTTTAACTAATTAAACGGCGCTAGCACTCATCTTTTGTTCGCCGAACCGTTCCAGTCTCGAAGTGGGTGGTTGGCCCCGACGTCAGAGGCGAACCTCTTGGTAGCGGCACTTGCTCATTTCTCGTCCGAAAGAGGTTGCTCGTAGGGCGCGAGATGCCCAGCCGCTATGTGCGGTATACCACGTTACCGCCAAGCTTGCCAATGCAAATCAAGTGTCTGGGCGGCGCGTCCAATTGGAGGCGGGAATAGCGAGCCGCAATTAATCCCAACACGAGAGGAAGTCAAAATATCACTCCAAATAGGCAAGCCGAAAACATCTGCCGTAGGCGCGACATCGCGACAAGCGTGAGATTTAGCGATGCTGTAGCTTAATCTATGGGACGATAATGAGATTGGGCCTGTTCCAGATCCTCTCCGCATCCTAGACCGCATAATGGTCAGGTCCCTGCTATAGCAAAAGGTCGCTCCCCAGAGCCCTCCGCATTCCCCCGCAGGTATCTGTGTTGATCTGTGAATAATAAGCTTGAAAAACTAGCTTAAAGCAAATAAAGTCGCCCCAGGGCCAGGATCAGCTAGTGAGAAGTAGGGCCGGTGGTATTTCTGTCAACCGAGGCGCCCCCACACCATGGAGGTTATTGCTCTATTCAGACTCAGTTGCGAGACTCGAGTGGGTAAATATTGAGTAAGATGACAATTTAGAGCAGTCTCGCTGGTCAACCACATCCCGAAGGAATCCACCACTCCAGACACGACCCCGGGACACTCTCAGCATGACCGTGAACGGACCCAACTCGCTTCGACAGTTGGCCAATTCGGCTGTCGCTTCGCCTTCCCCAATATGGGCTTGCGGGGCTCTCTTAGGCGACAATTTGGAGGATTGTGATGAAGAGAATTTTCATGATGCGGAGATGGCATGATGCCAAGCTTTGAGGTTGGGGATCTCTCATCTGCTCTCCTCTTTGCTCCTCTCAAGTCCAGTATCGACCCCAGATCCGGTACTCATCCTC
This sequence comes from Fusarium torreyae, assembly GCA_027945595.1. NCBI lineage: Eukaryota > Fungi > Ascomycota > Sordariomycetes > Hypocreales > Nectriaceae > Fusarium > Fusarium torreyae. The sequence continues at coordinate 1,747,814 of JAOQAZ010000004.1, forward strand.
CGTACCCTTGAACTGAAACGTGATCTCGGTAATGTCCTGGAACCCCTCCTTGAGCTGGGGAGGTTTAAACCGGTTTGCGAACCCTGTGAATGCCATCTTGGGTAAGACCTGTCGTGACTCGGGATTCAGCGACTCATTTAGCGCCCGCACAGCGTTATTGTGTTCGCACACTTGGAGGGACGTTTTAAACCACACACAACGGATAGCGATGCCGAATTTCTTGGCAAGCTCTACCCAAACGGTCCTGGTCTCTGGATCGGCATTGGTATTGTCTGCAAAATCCTTGTTAGCGCCGTGAGGGGCTCAATGGGGTAGCGCTGTAACGGGACTGGGGAAATTGGAGAAACGCACCTATGACAATGGAGTTTCCCTCTTGGAGTTGTTCCTTCGCTGCCTGCACACACTTGTCTCGAGTCTTTAGGAGGTCCTGGTTGATGCGTTCGTACCCCAATGGCTTGAGGGATTTCCAGTAGAAGGTGCTTTTTCCTGCCCCGGGTGGCCCACAGAATAAGATCATAACCTTGTCGTTAGCTTTGTCGAAGGTCACATCGGAGTTCCCCGATTCAGCATCTTCAACGAAGGGGTGCTCGGCCAAGTCGAATTCACGAGCGAAACTCCGAGGCTTGTCTCCGAGAAAGAACTCCTCCGGCGTCTGATATTTGATACCGACGTTGTGTGCAAAGTTCCTGTCCGAACAACTGAAGTCCTTGGCTGACGCTGCCACTCCGTCAGATCCTTTGACCAACGTTGCTGTACGACCCCCTGCATCGCCGATAAACATGCTATTCTCTAGGTCGATCTCGGTTTCCGAGATGTCGTAGTCGTCGCACACCTCTGCCCACATTCCCGTCCTCGGTTTTCGGTATATATCGTGCTCGGTCGCCGCGTACACACACGTCGGGAGATTCAGGCTCGTGAGGACAGCGCTGCATTTCTGCTTAAACTCGGTAACTCGCTTCTGCGCATTGCCTTTGGGGCCCTTGTACTTGGCATCAAAGTGCAGCGTCAATCCTGCTTGATTTGAAAGGATGACAACTCGGTATCCATCTTGATACAGCTCCCGCAGTCTGGTGGGGACTGAGTTATGCCACCATTTCCAGTCCGTCCCGTTACTGGCATGCTTCTTTCCTGACGCAGTAGCGATTAATGTCGAGTCAAGGTCAAAGGCCGCTATTTTCCTCCTCTTGATTGTCTTGTCTTCTTTCTTCTCTGGTTCGAACCGACCGACAAGGAGTGTCGCAGGGGTATCATCGTTGGGACTTCGCTCGGTCCATACAGTAGGGTCTTTAGGCTTTTGTGATGTCGGCGTGAAGAAATTCGCTACAGCAGTTTCTGGGTCTAGGTTAGTCAATCGTTCTTCGATTGTCGCTATGGTCTTGGGATGCGCACTCACTGGTTGTCCCGCTCTGCACTTTTCGTTTGAGGGGCGGCGGAGAGACAGGGGCATCAGCGGCTTTGCGCTTGTTCTGGGAATCGCTGGAAAGCATTCTTGTCGTGTGAGCAGTAAAATTGGACGCATCAGGTTGATTCGTGATATCCTGGTAGTATCTCGTAGTTTGTTGTCGCAAGACGTCAAAATGCCAAGGCCTTTGTTGAGGGTCCAGAGCAAACAACGCGTGGGCTGTCGCGTCGTCACGTGCCTGCCAAGAACAAAGCTCAAGCTCTCAAGCTCAAGCTTTGGTGGAGTAGCAACAGCCAGCATCGACTCAAATTGCATATACAATACACACAATTACGACGAGAGAACACAGTTTACTTCCCCGCAATCTTCATTCTTCTTTAAGCCTTGATACGGATAGTCGAGATAGCTACTACCGACTCGTTCTTCGCTGGCTTGTGCCTCACCTACACCAAAATGCACGAAATCTTCCTCACGGCCCTCGTCGAGGACAAAGACTTTGGCTCAGCATGTGCTGTACTAGGCGCTCTCTCTAATATGAACCCCTGGGAAGCCGTGCAGCGAGTCCTTTACTTCCAAGGACCGCCGCGGCCTGTGGGCATTTCCAATCAAGCCTCCATCGAAAAGCCCATACGCAAGGATACAGGCTTCTTATGGAAAGAGCTCCATCAAAACCTGACTCGGCAATCATACATCCTGCAAACACGGTATGATGTCCTCAAAGATCGCGATATGGGCCCTAATGCGGCCCCGATGGATCTTGATGCGACGCAGGGCATACTCCGATGGACCGACTTTCCTGATCCACCCCGCGGACAACCCTTGCTAACCCAGCGCAAGAAGGTCGAGCTTTGGGACCAGAAGAAGCTACCTTCAATCATGCGCGACAACAATCACACGTAAGTATGCGTGTCTTGTCTTGCTGCTACAGTTGTTGACAAAGCGCAGGTTCAAGACAGAGACAATCGAGGAGGTCTACCGTTTCTACCGAGATGAGATCGAGTTCTGTCTAGTACGCCACTACTTCCTCCAACCCTTGGAGAGCTATGTCCCCATGGAGACAAAACAGCAACCATCTTTCCCACTGAACACTCTACCTTCATGGGAATCTCTCACTCCTGTCGACCAACAGAAGCGATGGTTCCTCCAGGTTAAGGCGCATGTGGTGCAGGACAACAAACCCGATGAGATCCGAAAGGCCCAGGAACAACTATTGGCAGTCCGGAGAGAGCTTGATGGTGTCTTCGACTTTCGGGGGATTGATCGCAAGGTCCACGATACGAGAGTGGTCCAGCAAGTGCATGGAGTGCAACAGTTGCCGCAAAAGGTCACGATAGGGAAGTGAGAGAATAGCCATGTTCTCGCACCCGAGGTCTGGATTGATGCCGAGATAAAGCGCCCCCTCAAAACATGTTGGGGTGCATGCGTCTTGAAAGACGTTACTTTCTAATACAAACAATAGATGATACCCGTTATGATAGACAGTTTTCACATTACCTATCTATCTTCCTTTCCCACCATGCCGATTGCCTACTGTGTCACAACGCGTGCTCTCAACTCCAGACTCCCTCTTGAAGGCAATACATCCCATAATCCCCCATCTGTCACCCTTTTTTGTCGCTACCCGCTTATGTCATTAGTTCTTCTTCCACGTCTGATCCGCATCTGTCACATCATTAGCACAATCACAGGCACACAAAGTCTCGATGCTTACCTTCATGAATAGTCGGACTTGGGATATCCTTCCTGGCCTCTTTCTTCAGCTTGTAATCTGTGCCAAATCTCCTATCCCGCTCCCCGACATTCTTCTCGAAGTCAAACTGCCCATCCGCCGTGAAACTCGTCATCAGCTTCGGCGGACCTAGGGGCAGCGTATCTCCCCGGTCTGTTTGCCACAGGTGATACACTTTTCCGTACAGATGAACTACTTGATCCATCTCGTAGTTCTCAGCAACTTGCCATGCGCTCTCAGGCACAGCACGGTTGGGCATGATAAGCATGCCGGACTTGACCTCGTAGGCGTGCGAATGCCATAATTTGCGCTCTTCTTGATCAAGTGTTTCGTATAGCTTGGGTGTAATCATATACTCAATTCCAATGAGACGAGCAGTAGGTTCATCGGAGTCATAAAGCAGACATTGCCGAACGTCCTCGTCTAAGATACTGTGAGTGAGATGAGATGGGGTGCCAGAGCGGAGAGTCGTACTCAGGTGGGCACAATAATGATTCGTCTCCACGAAACGGGAGGGATCATCTGCATATGCATGGAACGCATTCAAGTGAGCACAAATGTGCTTGACTGGTCGAAACTCCTGGCTTTCAGTGAGCAGAGTGCAACGTTAGATCAGATGCCCTTGGCAAGAGATCTCACCTGCGTCACTGCGGCACCAGCAGTGAGAACCTGGTTCTTCGCAGAGAGGGGCTTTCCCATACCCTCGTTTGTAACGGGAATGTTTTTATCTTCTGATGAAGCCATATCGAATGAATCTTAAATGTCGTCAAGTTAAGATTTGGGATCGCCGCGCGTGTGTGAGTGACGTCTCAACGGTTGTTAAATAAAGCACTTTGGCATATTACGTCATGGATAGGTCTGACTGCATTTTGACACAATGGGAACCTCCTGTTGGCTTTCCGTCAGCTACCGATCAAGATTAATGGTTTTGGACACGGATTATTGTTCGCCGAAGCGTCAGTATGACGAACCCATGACTTCCGTGGTTATCTCGGCGCCGGAGATCCACTCTGCCGGTCGGCGACTCTGGGATTGGCGTGGTCGGTCCGGTCACCGGAGACTACCCTATGCTCAAGAACAATCACGACATGTTGGCGGGTTATATTATCATTATACAAACATTTATCACTGTTATGCTCTTTTTAAGGTCATGTGAGTTGAAATCATCGAATTGTGTAGCCTGCGAGTCCGACTTAGAACGATATTCTACGCTATCACGTTTCCATGATCGAAAGTTTTTGTTTCTCTCGTAAGCTCACAGTTTATGTTCATGGATCAACTTGAAAGCGTTCAAAGCTAACACATTGATCTATAGATCTCAAATTCGCGCGGAGCATAAATGGGATAAAAGCCAATCAATTGATAGAAGGCGAATTGCTAAAATGTCTAATCCATAAACACAATTCCATAATATACCGCAAAAACTCCAAAGAATATCCGCAGCCTAAACTTTTACCGTCTATGATCCAAGAATATGCCCGCATATTCTTTTATGCCCCTAACGCCAAACCAAACAAGATGCACTCCACGTACATAACCCCAATTTACTCAGAATGAGACGAGCCTCTGAAGTGAAGAGTGTTTCTACTCTTCTCCTCCCGCTCCCTCCTCGCCTCCTCCTCATCCAGCTCCTTAGCCTGCTTCCACAAATACTCCTCGTAGGCGTCCAGACGATCTCGCTCATCCTCGATCTTTTTAATGCGATCAAGCTCAGCCTCTTGATGGGCTTTAAGAAGCTGCTCCGCGAAAGTAGGGTCAGTATCGAACGAAAGAGGACCGGAAGTGGCGATGATGTTCTCGATATCTTCACGACTGGGGAACGTAGTGGCAGAACCTACAACGGGTTCGAAGTCGTTGGCTGTTGGGTTGAGCGTGGAGGAAGCAATGGGAGGAGAACGACGCATGGCGCGAGGCTCGGTAGGGGGAGAGCGGCGCATGGCTCGGGGCTCAGCGGGGACTGAACGAGGCATGTCGGGAGTGGACTCAGCACTGCCACGAGGAGATCGAGAAGAAGCCTCGATGGGAGAGTTCATGGCACTCTGCTCAGGGGAATCAGCGAGATAAAGCTGATCATATACATTGGCTTGTCCACGATGAGCCTCCGTGAACCCAGGAGGAACACGAGGATAAATAGATCCATCTGGCAAATAGTTAGAACCAGTAGGAAGTGCAGGCCGAGCATGCTGAGGCGGTGAGTAGCGAGGATTACCCTGCTCAGAAGAGTCGGTAGAACGACTGGAGCTACTAGATGAAGGAACCCAAGACTGCTGTAGTCGTGAGCTCACCTCGGGGACGTGGCTGGATCGGACTTGGTAGTTGGGAAGACGACGGTTGGGAAGATCGATGTGATCACCCTGGAGATCGGAAACTCGACGAGACATGATAGAAAGGTTGTTGGTAAGAGATGAAGAAGAAGTGTTGGTGGTGATGTTTGCTTTGGGATTGATGGTGTTGGTGGTGATGGTGGCAGAAGATGCCGTAGAATGCTTGATGAGATGGAAAGGATTGAGAGATTGGCCGGGAAAGAGTGAGAATATATAGTAAGATGCTTGAGGCTTGTTCGCGACATGGTATTCGCTATTTTGATGCATGTTCAGTGTCCACGGAAGCGCGCAGCTTGGACTGCAGGGATGGACAATGGTAAGTCTTTGTTGTTGGTGAACTCATTAATGTCAAGGCGGGAGCCTGCAGTTCATTCAAGTACTGACGTGAGTACCCTACTATAGAATCGGGCTTTGTTCTTCTTGTGTTAAATTATTCTCAGGACTTATTATTCATGAATTGAGAATAGAGCAATGGGGTTGTTCAGACTTGGTGGCTTAGTTAAAGCTCGAGTCGATGAAAGGAAGGACTCGAGCACTGAACATGACGAAGAGTAATCAAAGGGGAAATATGTATTGAAAGCTATCGAAAAAAAATTCTATGTGTTATCTTATGACATGACAGACCGAGAATTGAAGAGCTGTGATAGTCGCGCCCACACCCGTATCAAGTCGATCCTGGCCCTGGCACGATTGACCACGTCTCCCCCGTAAACACCAGCGAGCCATCTTGTCTCAGCTTCTCCGGGTCAACATACAGCTTCAGTTCTATGTTTGACTTGTCGACATTAGATACTCGGGCGATCAGGTAAATGGTCGGCGATACCACCGGCGAAAGCGTTGTGTTGGAGTTTTCTTGCATCTGTATCACAATCTGTCAGCGATTGTCACAGAACACAGCCTTGAACAAGACTTACCCTTTGATACTGTCGCTTGCTCATGTAAAATGGCGTGCGACAATGTCCAGTCGTGGACTTGACCTCGATCATATACAAAGGCTTCTTGTTCTGCCAGGCCGCTTTGTCAAGGTAGCCTTTGTCCACCAAGTGATCCGTCAAGACCCGCTTGCGATCAAAGTAGACAATGTCGGCTGTTTCTTGTGCTGTCCATGGGAGCATGTCTGAGTAGTTGGGATGAACAGTGACAAACTTTCTCATCTGACTCTGCCAGTTCTCTCTGTTAAATCGCGGCAATGATGGGTTCATCTTGAGCAGTAGTTCGAACATCTAATATATATGTTAGTCATGTCCGTGATAACTGAGCTAGTATATCAACTTACAAAGAGCTCTCCAAGTGCCCCGACTCGCATGTCTCGCTCATGAGGGCCTTGCGAGCGGAACCGTCGCGATAGCTCAGTATCCTCTTCTTCCACCTCTGGCAATGCACCGAAAAGCCCAGACATGTCGTAAGCACCTCTGCTAGGGATGGTAGCCGTGGCCGCTGCAGAAATGACATTGCCGACCAGTCTGAGATACTCTGCTTCATCTTCAATAGTCGGCTGCTGGGAGGGCCTCTCGCCCACACCCTGGAACTGGAATGCCGAGCTTGACTGTACTGTAGGTGAAGAGCCAAAGACAAATGCCGGATGTGTGGCTGGTCTTGGAGGTGACCGTGTGGCACCGAGTGTGCTTGTCGGACCAGTGGTTGATGCCTGTGTACTGTGTTCGGATGTTCGTCTATTTTCGGATCTCTGTCTGTTTTGACGGAAATAATCGGTTGTTGACGATGTTGGGGTAAAGAGTCGTCGCCCAGTAACGGACGAGTTCGATGTGGCTGGACTTCGTTGCCGCACAGGAAGATCCGACCATCTAGGCGGGGATCTCATGTCGGCGAATTGGTTCAAGATCGAGTCTTCGTCGCTCGAAATATCGTCCTCGTGTATCTCTGGTTGCGCCAAAAATCGTGCAATGGGGTCTTCCTCGGCTTCATGGAAGATAGTCTCATCGTTGGGATCCTCCTCCGCTTCGTGATAGATGGTGGCATCATGTAAATCTACTTCTTCATCATTCACGGACGTGACCTCTTCCTCTTCTTCGTCTGAACTTCCCTCAGATATCAATTGCGTTTCGCCCTCCTCGACCTCCTCAACCTCTTCATGTTCTTCGGTATCCTCCTCTTCAACCTCTTCCTCATCATCACTCTCAATCGGTATGTCAACATCGACGATTCCCTCCGCCTCCAGAATCTGTGTCATGTTGATAAGAGGAGCGTTCAAAACAGCACTCACGATCTGAACTGCTTTGGAGCCGGTGTATTTGACTTGCAAGGTCGCCGGATCTGTCATCATCCATTCGAGAAAGCGACGTGGCAGGGTAGAAAAGTAGCAGAATCCTTGGGTCTTGGGGTCTCGTGGGACGTACACCTTGACGGCACCGTCATCTTCACGTATATGAAGCTCGCTTCTTTCTTGTATGTGGATCAGGCCGTGTCCATCCTGAGAAAGGTGAAGTTCCGAAGAGATGCCATCCGTCTCGTAGACTTCCGTACCAGCAAGAATCCAGTAGAGCTCTGAGCTATCATCTAGCGTGCGAGGACTGTTAAAATGCACGGCAATCCTTTACCAGCAATTAGTGATATGTTGCTCCTGTATGATCTCACGACTCACCTATACAGCCCTTCCGCTTTCTGTCTGATCTCCCGATCAGGATACTGTAGCTTGTCCATCCGCCCGCCTGTCACTGTTGAAATCTCTCTTACAGCAGTAGAGATATATCTCCCCTCCATGCCAAGCCAGGACAAGAATGGTCGTAGTCGGCGCACTTCATCGAGCGTAAAGTCGAGCATCTTGGCTTGAAGTGAAAAGATATCTCGCAAAGCTTTACGGTCGGCGATGGCGAATTGTGTCCGACCAGACTGAAGCTTCACCGACCCATTCGGGTACTTCACAGGGAACACTGTCCCCAAGAAGATCGGCTCTTCGTCAGGCAGGTCATCTTCCGACCCCAACAAAGAACTGAGTGCCCAAATTGTTTCTTTGACAGCAGTGACTGATGGCGGCGGTACTCTAGCACCCATTTCTTTGAGCTCGTCGTACGCCATGTCTAGTGTGAGCTCTTGCACACCAAGGAAGCTGACGAAGAAGTCCTCTAGATCGGGGTAAAGATCGTTCAAGGCCACTCGACCTCGAATCTGGGTGGCACTAGACCATAGGCATTCGCTGGCCGTGTACCAGCGGCTTGTGTTGCCGACGTTGAAGTATATCAAAGGCTCTTCTGCGAATGCCTTCCTGAACACGGGTTAGCTTGTGCCCATAACAGCAGCAGTAGGGTCCGTACTTGAGCTTCATCGCGTCACTTTCCATCAGGTTTAGTCTCTCTGCGTTCAAAGAGTCGTAGAGATCATTGGTCCAGTCGAAGTCCTCGCTTTCAGACGTCTTCAATCTCCTTATCTCGTTCAGATAATCCTCCCAAGAACAATCTTGAACTCCCAGTGTTGTTTTAAAGAACTGTCGCAATACGTCGAGGTCGTCTTCTGATCGGTGGAACGTCGTTCGGTAGAGATGTGCAAGAGGGTATGCCGTCTGCATGTCTTCGCGCGCGTTCCAAAGACATTTGTCGGATGATGTCCATGTTGCTGGGCTGGAATCATGTGCGGGAATGTATATAAGATTTCCGTTGTTGATTGCTTGTCTGTGAATGTTAGTCGATAGTCGCGTCATGCACTCGGATAGAAATACACACCTTGCCTCTGCCTGCGAGTCAAGAAAGCTATCCGCTTCGCGACACCGGGCATGAATGACTTCATAAAGATCCAGAACCCTTGTATCACGACGTATTCCCGCAACGGTGTTGCTGTAACGGATCGTTCTGAGAATGCTGAGATAGAACTTGAGATCATCTGTATGGCCGACACCGAGATCATCAACCAAGAAACCCCATTTGGTACGGTAGGTGCTCGATATGATAGGCTCGCCAAGGTCTAAGAAGACAAAGTCTTCATCTTCAGCGTAGCGCGAATGTTTTCCCTCAAGCTCGGGCAAGGGTAGGTATGTTGTCGATAATGGTTCCGATAAAGAAAACTCATTTCCGCCTTTGCATGAGACCTCCATGTCTCGTAATTCGTTCACGATTTCAGTTGAAGCTGTGACTTCTGCCCTCTCAAACCCCCAAACTCGTTGCAGTGCACCCAAGAGACATTCGGGTCGATGGCGCTCAATGAAACGGAACACTGGAGAGATCTCTAATCTCCCTTGCGCATTCTTCTGAGTAAGTCGGAGATGACGACGTAGGGAGAGCCGCAATTGCATCCACTCTTCCCAAGTCCACTCGCACCCTTGTGGTGTCGCTGGCTCCTTGTCGAGGTAGGCATCGTGCAGAAAGGACGCAGCGAAGCCCGTTGTATCACTATCCGATTTGAGTAATTCGCTCGGACCGTATTCGTCGTCCGTTGTGATATAAACATCCTGCCTGATCGGTGAGCATGCTTTCATGTCTTGATCATAGACACGATAGTCACGTAGACTCGCTAGAGGATCACCGTCCTCTAGCAAGCCCTCAGAAAGGTACAAGAAGTTGAGGTGGCTGACTGATGCCGCAAGAGCAGCCTCATCTGCCATGGGAACAAGCCGCTTCCCCAGGATCAGAGAGCGCACATCCTTAACAAGTGCCTCAATGACACCAAACTTATCGAACAAAGCGCGTCGATCAGGATTCTTTGCTGCGTCTGGATCAACCAAGCTCAAATCTAGGTCGTCGGGGATCGCGAGCTGTCCAGAGGAATGTGAATAATAGAGAGGACCACTGCTCGCAGAAACCCACTCGCCGTTCTCCAGAGGGATCAGCTCGAGTCGCTTGAGGCGGTCTTGTGCTGCGCCTAATGTCGCAGTGTTCTTGAGTAAGATGAGTGCTCGTGCTGCAAGCGAGTGCCATTCGTTATCTGTTGCAGGGTTCTTCATTCTGGATGCTTCGAGGTCCTTCCCAAGGTCATTTTCGACACGTGCGATCACGTCCGATGGGGAGACACTCTCCAAGCCGTACGGCTCCAAGAGTTTGAGGTCATCTCGAGAGTATTCCTTAGCGAGATAGACCTCTTCGTCGATGTCCGTGAACAACGGGTCGCCATTTTTGTCGCGGAGCCATGGCTGGAGACGACAGAGCTTGTGGATAAAGTCAAGTCTTCCCGTGCCCAGTGTACGAAGAATCTTGACTTCTTGTATCCGCTCCTCAATCCTCTCCAGAAGACCTGACCAGAAACTATCCCAAGGATATGAGTTCCGTTGGGGAAGCCATCGCATCCACTGGTACTGAAGTGTCGGGTGTTGACAGAACTCTTGGATAGCTTTGATGAAACAATCTGCGATACCGTTTAAGAGCGCGCGGTTCCTGAGAGATGTAACCACAATGCCTTGACGGCTGGCTTCCGTGACGAAATCGGTGTGAATAAGGAACTAGATTGACGCCAGGTCGTTAGCTTGTCGCGCCACAAGATTGGCAGGCCTTGTCAAGTAGAGCGTTCCTACTTACTTTGAACCCCATTGGTCTCATCGGCAGAAAGGCGAAGACATCTTGGTTCTCAACGATTGGCGTAGATGAATCCGTCAATGGAAAAGCCAGAACGACCTCGGTGGAGGAATCAGCCCGGCCTTGCTCCTCTGAGTAGGTTCTATTCTCGCTCCTAGGAATGTTCTCGGCAACGTGTTTGGTGACATGATACTGTCTCTCTTCCACGTCGTCGGATGTCACCTTTCGGATAGTAGCCGGATTGCTGCCATGAAGAGAATAGGTCGTGGCAGATGTTTGAGCCCCGCCCTCATCGAAGAACGAAACCTGTACTTTGCGTAGCTTTCGCAAGAAAAGGAGAATTGTGTGTTGTAGGTCTTGAAATTGGAGCCGGATCGTCTCTCGCTGTCTTGCATCCTCCTCTGAATCGTCGCTCGTATGAAGGAACAGGGTGATACGGGTGGAAGAGTTACCCAGTGATTCTTCAGCCGATTCCCATACTGGCGTAACCATGCCGAGACCAGAATCTCCCTTGCGATGGGTGAATGAGAAGGAAAAGTCGTTCGACTGAATGTGAACCTTCCAGGCGGCCATGAAGACAGATTTGAACCCGATGCCCTTCTCTCCGATGTAACCAGCTGCGCCAACCTTTGAACTTTTGCCGATAGCACAGATGGCCTTCAGATTCTCAGGCGTGAAGCCATTCTCGTTGCATTCAATTGACACCTTGTCGGGCCGTACCTCGAAAGCTACATACGGGTCCTGCCCGTGAGCCAGCGCTGTGTTATAGTTGTTGTCATCGGCATTTTGTAGTAACTCAAAGACAAATCTGGCATTGCTTGTGTAGAGATTTCTCGCTAATCTAATCCCGAAGTAAGTACGTGCCCAAGATCTGGCCAGCAGAGTGAGGGATATTGTGCCTGAGATGCAGTACGTACGTCAAGACCGCCGAACCTATCATCTCATCCTTTCGGAGGAGAGCTTCTTCGACCTCGCGCCTAAGGTCAGGATTAATTGCCCCGATCCGCGCGAGCTGGTCTTCGCCAAGGTAACCGCGTTCTTTAGCTATCTCCCTCACTAGATCTTGAGCCGTGCGCTGGGCCGGCCCGGCTGCGGGAACGTCGGTGGGCATCGTTCAGTGCAGCCCGGTGGACCCTATTGAGACCCCGTAGTTGTTTCCGGGCGCGTTGAGATATCAAGTTCTGCAACAGAGAGAAGTAAAGACGAGAATGGGGACTGCCCAGGGGACGATTGTCTTATGGCCTGTGGGTTTATCAGCCTCAAAGAACATATGCAACATTATTGTCTACTTACCTGGCCTGGAGAAATTCGTCCCGCTTCTTCACGCCCCGACTCGTACGAGGCAGGAACAACACAACAGCATGCGTCAAAATCTCATGCAGGGGCTTTCAGCTTGGGGCGTAGCAGAGCGAGTGATTGGCTCAGCCTATCGCCAAGGTCTCAGAATCCCGCGGTGATCCCAGTTCGATGGCATCACTTCTCTTTTGTTGTGAGACGCGCTTTGTGAAAAATTTGACCGGTCCAGTTGAGTGTAGCAGATGCCATGCCTCTGCTGAAAGATGGAACAAGTCGCACAACCAGTAATTATCTTCAGTGGGAGAAAGATCTCGACAGAAGTAAGACGATCTGCGAAATGATGAAACATTCTGGGGTAGATCGATGATCCCGTCCAGCTCCGTAGTGCCCGTAAACCCTGCATATTTCCCGTTAGCGACGCGACACACTTGCCAAACAACAACAGTCTGCTAGCACTGCTCTGCAGTTGTATAGCTTGAACATCACCGTGATTGGGCCTTTATTGTCACGCGTCCTGCAGTCAGCCATGCATGACCGAATTTATTCACCAGCTCATAGATCATTTCTGATTTCTCAATTCTGCCGTGCCTGACGAAAGCCGGAAGGCGGCTCCACAAATACTGTACTTTTCGTCCCATGACGTTCCAATCGTTCAATGCGTATAGCCCATCCACCTTTCCTTTCACACCCGTGATTGCTCGAAAGCCCCCTCAACTCTCAGACGAGGAAATTAGGCGGCGGACCGTCCCACAAGGAAAGACGACTTGAGGGTCGCGAACTTCTGAGTCGCTTCGCGCAGTTTCTCGGCGTTGTTGGGATCGAACATGAAATGAACCGTAGGGACGCGTCGAGGCTCGGAAACAACGGGCGCCTCCTTGGTAGAGCCCTCAGGAGACTTGGGAGAGGCCCATCGACTAGTGCTCAGTCCGACTTCACATTCCAGCCCGTTCTTGATATCTAGAAGTTCAAAGTTAGCTGAGATCGTCGTGAGTGGCTGGTTAAGGGCTTGAGTACTTACCGGTCTCGGAGCTGGGCTCACAAGCTTGTTCATCTCCGTGGTCGCTGGGAGGGGCAGTGCCGGTAGTCCATTCGTCGACAGTAGTGGCAGGCTCAGCCATAGTCGGCTCGGTGACAACAGGCTCAGGCTCGGTGGTCTCCGGTTCGGGCTCAGTAGTGCTAGCCTCAGCGAACTCAGGCTTGGGGGAAGCAGGCTGAACGAGTTCAGGCTCAGTGGTCACGGACTCGGTGATGTTAGACTCGACGACATGTTGAGCATCAGCCTTGGGTGAAGCCTCGTGACCAGCAAGCTCGAACTCAGAGCCGGTAACGTTCGAGGTTTTAGTCAGGCCTTTGGCGTGGTAGGGACAGCCCGATTTGTTGCGCCAGAGTTCGGTGAGCTGAGCTGCATGCTTCTCCAAGTCGGACTTGCCGACAGCGGGTCGCTGGAGAAGGACAGATTCGAGGATGTCCTTGCCGTTGCGACGGTCGCCAACGGCATCTTCACGAACGGTGCAGCTGGCACAGCGGACCTTGGTAATATCTGCGAGGTCGATACCGCTGGTGGTAACATCTCGCACAACGCTGCCACAAGTGCCAAAGAAGCAGACACAAGTGCCGTGAGCACCATCACAAACAGTGCGGTCCTGGGCAACCATGTGCATCTTGCCGCAGTTGAAAGTGAGGACCGGCGGGCTGTGCGGGGCGCACTGGGCGATCGTGATGCTTTCACGGCACATCGTGACAAGATGATGGTGAGTGCGCGAAAAGAGAGTGAACTGATTTGTGCGTTAGCTAAAGGAGACACGATGCGGAATGCGAGAGATGAGGACGTGCGTGAAGAGAATGACTTACCGTCTGGTTGAAGGGATGACCAAGCTCTGCAAAGGCTCAGGTCTTGAGGTTGAAGACGATGAGGAAGAAGGAAGGAAGAGAAGAGGAGAAGAGAGAGAGGCTGTGAGCCCTAAGGCTTAGGATTAGGCAGCAGCGTGCGTTTGGAGGCGAAGAGTAGGAAGCAAGAGTGAAGGGGCAGGTGCGAAAGGAAAGGCACAAGTGGCAGGCACTGGCAACACAGGTGCGAGCAACAAAATCCACAGTCAACACTATAGACTGCCCTAACGGCCCGGATTCGCTTGAATGACTAGAGCTTCTTGAACGATAATGAAGAGCGAGAGTTGATATTCAATATGGATGTATGTGTTGTTGAGGATGCAAATGGGCTTATGTGGCATACAGCTACTCCTCCATTACTAGCTCGTGTATCTCTTGGAGGTTTGCTTTGGGAATCACAAAGAACGCAAGTCCCCACTACTCGCCCTTTTTTTCATAAAGAGAAATATCATAGCACGCCTTGCAGATTATCACGCTGAGTTTGCGGCAACTATTAGATGAAAAAAATAAAGAAATTTCCACATGCATTCTAAGAGTGCGAGTACCCCTGATGCGAGAATATATCATCGGCGATTAGTATTGCCGAGTAACTAGAAGAACCTTTTCATGTTTTTATCTCCCGTTATGTCAACCACCAAAAGCCCACCTAAGGAAAGATGTTCTCAGTTCCGATTCTTCGACTCTTGGTTTTATACTCAACTGAACTAGGCAATTAACCATTATCTTCCATTGAGGCATTCTAAAAGAGCCGTTTAATAATTCACAACCTATCTGGACAGCATAACTTTATGCAAGAAACAAAAATTCGGACCACCTTTGATGAAAGTAAAGATAGAATCGTGGTGCTTACAAGGAGTCCTATATTACTACCTGATTGTTAAAGCGCACTGGGACGTCCAGCCCTGTTTAACTAATTACCACAAATATATCAGGGGCACAACCAGGGCTAAATATTTCTTAGGTCTTGACATTTAGTACCACGTTGCGTAATAAACAAAGACTGTGTGACCGGTTTGTGTAAAGAAAGATAAAGCCGGTTCCGTATGAAATGCCGTACACGTGCATGCTCCAAACCGCGTTATCACCCGATTCCATAGGCCGAATGCTCAGTAGTTTTAGATTTATCCGATCAGAAGATCAGACCTTGGTGTAACGACAAGAGCAGCCAAATAAACAGGCAACAGAATTAAAGATTGGGTCTTCTCCATACCAAGATGCGTTCCCCATCTTGGAAGTTAGAGTTAACTGGGTCAGGTCCACCATAGTATGGGGATGTTGGGATGTCATCTCAGTTGCTCCGAGGATCGATTGAGTTTATTTGGACTACCATGGAGTGGACACGAGTCAGATGGACCAACGATGCATCGGCATCGAGAAAAATTAATGTTTCAGTAAAACTGAACACTGCTAATTCGGCCTGTTTGATGGACCTGGTTTGAGGTGGTGAAGATTCTAGGGGGTCGAAGAAAACACCAAACTGATGTGCACCTAGGCGGGTTACTGAATAATTAATACCTTACCTAATTTAAGGATAAGTTATGGTAATAATTAGAAGATATATTTAGATTAGAAGACGTTATACTCTAATTGTTGTAATAATTTATCCTTAAATTAGGCAGAGTACTAATTACTTAGTAAACCGCCTGGGTGCATATCTGTTTAGTGTTTTTTCTAACCACACAGCTTGTTCTTAGCAAATCACCAGTCTTCAACGTCAACCCAATTCGGCCGCTTCCCACGTGCTCAATCTGAGGGATCGGAGATTCCGAAGAATGAAGAGTGGTAAGACAAACCCGTCATCCTCGGATTAAGCGCCCGATACGAAAAACTTGCTCAGGTGACAAACGAAAGATTGACGTCAAGCGCAGTGTTTGCTCGTGAGACGGTGACGCACGCCCAGACTAGCGCCAAGCGACCCTTGTCGCGTGAGGGTCGCCCATTTAAGCTTAATCGAGACGTTGGAGGTTGTGTTGTTGCTGGGGATTAGCGCCCCTCCCGGCATACGGGCATGGGTGTTGACGTTGCTGATCGGTGATGAAGCGAAAATCGCGTGCTTGGCAGACGGTTTGGCGTGGGAATGTTTGGATGGGGTTGCGTGCGGCTCTTGGGACGGAAACTAGGAGTAATTTGAGGTGGGAGCGCCAATTGGCTTTGTTTGAACTCAACTAACTCGAAATTTCGGTGTCAACTACAGACCGTGGGTGTCGATACCTTCGCCTTTGCAAGAGAAGACTGGCCTTGGGAAACTCATACTCGATTGTCGCGTTCAACGACACGCAAAGCCGTATATGCATCACATTTCCCCTTTCAAAACCCCGTTGCATCCAATGCGTCATCATCACCCATCCTCTGCAAGAAGGATTCGAGGCAGCAACAAAAGAGCATTTGCAGTCTTTCTTACCTCTTGGACAACGTCATGAAATGGCTTGCCGAGACAGGGATTGACCGAGGTTTGAGCCGCGCCCAGCCAAAGAAATGGTTTATTCTCTGACGATCATCTTGGCAATTGTCATGGCACACTCCACTCCTCCATTATCAAACTTCTTTGAATCGTTTGCGAAGTGTGTGGAGAAGAGTGTCCTCGACTCCTTTTGTATGCTCCTCGAAATCATATAATAGTTGGGTCGTCTCCGGCTTGAGTTCTCGACTTTGTTGCATCCAAAGCATCGATCGAGGAAATCCGGGGCCCCAACTTTTCCCCAGACTCAGCGTGTCAGTAAAACGACGACCTGCCTGAGCGGTCGTTTATTATCTGTTCTGTCTTGTTTGACCTAGAGCCCAGCATTCAACCGGCACCATGCCGCCTCCAAGAGTCGACAATGAGGCTCCTTACGAGGAGGAATACACCAACGGCCACCGTAACTCCAGCAGCAATGGCACTTTCGTCAACGAAAAATCCGACTACGGTGAGCGAAGGGTCTCTAAGGCAGCCCTTTTGCGCAACCCCTTGGTTGGAATGACCCGAGAACAAATCCTTGCCGATGTCGACGCTTTTGTCGACTCTAAGGGCCTCGGCGAGCACCGTGAGGAGTTCCGCAAGGGAGCTCTGATCGCTCAAGTCAACAACCAACCTGGTGGCTATGAGAAGATTGACCTGCTCAACGAGGATGATAAGGCTATCCTCCGAAAGGAAGAGACCTCCCGATGGCACCAGCCCTTCACTTTGTATTTCCTTTGCACTCTCTGTGCTGGCTCTGCTATTGTACAAGGCATGGACCAAACTACCGTCAACGGTGCACAGGTACGTTGTTAAAAGCTTGACTGAATGGGTGGACCTTCTAACAACATCGCAGGAATTCTACTTCGAGGAGTTCGGTATCACGAACGTGTGGATGCAAGGTTTCACCAACGGAGCTCCGTATCTTTGCTCTGCGCTCATTGGTTGCTGGACCAGCCCTATTCTCAACAAGTACACTGGTCGTCGCGGAACTATCTTCATCTCATGCGCCATCTCAACTATCACCGGTTTCTGGATGGCCTGCACCACTTCGTTAGTCTCTTCTCTCCAGCTAAACCGGGGCTGCGCTAACATCTCCCAGTCTCGGTAACTTCCTGGCTGCTCGCTTCATGCTCGGCTTCGCTGTTGGTGCCAAGTCTAGTACGACACCTGTCTACTCTGCAGAGTCCACGCCCAAGAACATTCGTGGTGCCCTGACCATGATGTGGCAGGTAAGAGGCATCATAATCGCTCTACAAAAACTCAGCTGACCAAGCTTATTAGATGTGGACTGCTTTTGGTATCGCACTGGGTTTCATCGTTTGCGTTGCGTTCGAAAAGGTCACCATCATCGGCGGCGAGACGTCTCCATGGCGATGGATGATGGCTTCTACCTCTGTGCCTCCCTTGATTGTCATGCTCCAAGTGTACTTCTGTCCTGAAAGTCCGCGATGGTACATGGAAAGAGGCCACTTTGACAAGGCTTTCCGATCCGTCAAACGTCTGCGGTTCTCGCCCATTCAGGCCACCCGAGACATGTACTACGCCTACAAGCTGCTCGAGATTGAGCGTGGTGAGCGGGAGGGTCGAAACCTCCTCAAGGAGTTCTTTACTGTTCGTCGAAACCGACGTGCTGCCCAGAGCGCGTGGTTCTGCATGGTAAGCAATCCATTCACTACCACTTCAAGATACTTGTTAACGACAATCTCTAGTTTATGCAACAATTCTGTGGTGTGAACGTCATTGCATACTATTCTACCTCTATCTTTCGCAGCGCTAGCTACCCGTTGTCCGAAGCCCTTCTTGTTTCCATGGGCGGCGGTATCATCAACTTCCTTTTCGCCATCCCTGCCATCTACACTATTGATACCTTCGGCCGAAGAAACCTTCTCTTGGTTACCTTCCCTCTTATGGCGGCTTGTCTCTTCTTCACTGCAGGAACATTCCAAATTCCTGAAGCCACTGCAAGCCAAGCACGTATCGGCTGCATCACTACAGGACTCTACCTGTTCATGGCAGTTTACTCTCCCGGTCTTGGTCCCGTACCTTTCACCTATAGTGCGGAGGCTTTCCCGCTACATATCCGAGATATCGGTATGGCTTCCAGTACAGCTATCACATGGGGTTTCAACTTCATAATCAGTCTTACTTGGCCGCCCCTAAGTGAAAGGCTCACCGACACTGGTGGCTTTTGTTGGTATGGCGCATGGAACGTCTTTGGTTGGGTCTTCTGCTACTTCTTCTTACCTGAGACTAAGAACTTGACCCTGGAAGAACTCGATAATGTTTTTGGTGTCAGCAACCGGGAGCACGCCTCTTACTACATGCGCAAGCTGCCCTGGTACCTCAAGAAGTACCTTTTGCGCAAGGACGTTCCCCCCTTCCCTCCTCTGTACGAGTTTGGTGCCAACGATGGACACTATCCTCAAGAGAAGCCTGACGTGAGACACTTCGAGGACAATAACACTAGCCCTAGCTCCGGGGATGAGCAAGTTCTAGCAGGTCCTCGATAGGTATATCAGCTCTGTATGTATATCATGCTAAAGAAATTCGAAAGGAGTAGCATTCAAGTAATGCTTGTGACCCCAACCACAGACTAAAGTAATTTGGTTGGGTATTATTACGAGTATCAAAGGGGTAGTCTGGGGAGATAATAGGCGCAAGGCCTTGGTTCTGCATATCAGTTTTGCTTCCTACTAGTCAATGAGGATAATGTGAAATGATCTGCTTTAACTTGACATAAGCGCAGCCACGAGTGACATACATCTTAGCTTCCGATAATCATTGGATAGATAGGAGGGCGACGTGGGATGTTTGTGTTTCCAGTATAAAGGCCTCGAATGGCAGTAACTTCTATCAAAGACGGCCTGTTCTCCAACTTTCTAAGACTTTACTTTACGGACGATCAAGAAGTGTGTCATAACAGGGTGAAACTACCTATGCTTGTGGCTGAGAGTTGGTGGGAGCAATTTTCTGGCTCGGGTTTGGAATAACACCAGGATGGAGATCGTGACGTCTGGGTTTGGCGACCATGGTCACTTCTGCCTTCTTGAGAAGTCTTGGATGACCTGCAGAGAGGCATCCTTCGAAGAGGTGGCAGACGTGCGACTAGATGGAGAGGGGTAGCCTTTATGGAATGTGTTTCTCCGGTAAGCTCGTCAACAACGATAGGTTTCGTTTAATGCAAATTTCGGCTGCTGTTAGTTTACCACATCATCTCTTATGAAACTACTTCTTCATAAGAAGTTCCCGTGCAATGGCGTTGCGGGCATAGACGTTTAGTGAAACTCTCCCTCAGACTGAGTTTCGTTTTCTCCGTCTCCCTATTGAGCCGTGTTATAATTCGATAAATATTATTACAACAACCAAACGAGAATATGAAAAGATAGTAGAGTGGTCATGTGAATAGGAATATGTACAACACAATCTCTTTTCTGTCTCAATCTCGTTAC
This sequence comes from Fusarium torreyae, assembly GCA_027945595.1. Taxonomy (NCBI): domain Eukaryota; kingdom Fungi; phylum Ascomycota; class Sordariomycetes; order Hypocreales; family Nectriaceae; genus Fusarium; species Fusarium torreyae. The sequence continues at coordinate 1,767,797 of JAOQAZ010000004.1, forward strand.
ATGCTTGTATTACTAAATGCAACCAAGGCTTGAATGACATCCATGAGCCTACAACCCAATATCGCTTTCCATACAGCCGAAGCAGTGCGCTCGTTTGTAGCCTACTACAGTGTAGTTATAAAGCAAAGGGTCAGTCATTCTTTAAGGTATAATACAGAGAGCTGGCATAATGGATCTGTTTCCTATACTTGTGAGGAGTGCTATATTCTTAATCTTAATACCATGTCATTTTAGAGTAAGGGACTAAGTGAACTTGGTGTATGACCACATCGACGCTTCTGGTGCATCTCAGAATCTCTTGCGTCCAACGACTACCTGAAAGACTGTATCGAATGTTACGCCCTGAACAAACTCCTCATGTTTCTCTATGGCCCGCTCCTTAACCTCTCTGGAAACTATTTCAGACTCTAGCATACCGGCCAGGCTGTAGGGTTCGCCGATCGGACGCAATTCATCGGGAATTGAATATTCGGACCGTACGACATTGTCATAACCAGCATTTTCCAACAGCTGGGGTAGTCGAATCGGCCATGCCCTATTAGATCCATTAGTTGTCGAACTGATGCAGCTTTCATTAGCAGCATACCTGTCTTTAAGATCTCGAAACAAGGAGCTCATTTCTTCCGTGATTTTAGAGTCCGCTTTGGGATTCTTCTTGATCAGTTGACTCTTATCGAATACAGGCTCCTGCCATGATAAGTGACCTCCGGGTTCTTGAAATAGTTCCGACATCAGCTAACGCGGTCTCTGGCTAGATAAATGTGTTTGGGACTCACTGAGTAGAGAATGAAAGCATTGTAGCAAGGCACCAACGTCGTTATCCTTGACAAACGTCAGCCAAAAACGAACAAATACGACATCAAATTGTCCAAGAAACTCTGCCGGGAAAGGTTTGAAGCAATCGTGCTCATGGAAATGAACATCTGCACTCCGCCAAGGTTCTGGCGGAAACTGCTCCGCTGAAATGTCAAAGCAGTCGATATGAACGTTGGTTATCTCTCGAAAGTACCTCGCTGCATAAATCGACCAAATACTGCACGTTTCATCTCGTCAGTCTGATTTCATCGATCGACTGTATCAAAGCCTTGAGCAAGACACATAGAGTCGCGGCACACTGACCCTGTCCCACAACCCAAGTCGGCAATCCGGAAATTGTCTCCCTTGGTATCGGGCACTGGTATACTAGGATGAAGAAGGTATCCGGTGATGGCAGTATGGTGGAAATGACCATAGTTCAACCTAAACCAGGGACTCGTCAGCGATTCAAAGGCCGTCAAATTGCCAAGTCAGGGAGCTAAGACGTTAAGGGTTGCAACGCCATCGTACCTATAAGATGCTCGATAGTCACGTTTAAGAGGGTATTCATCACTTCTGTCATCGACAGACATTCTGTCGGCGATTTCGTCGAGATGGGGAGAAAAGGGTTCGAATTGCTGAGAGTGAGAAGATAACTGGGCAGTTATGAGTGAATGTGTATTCTCAGGTTACAATTGTCCGTCGCCCGATTTTCCTTAAAGCCATATGTGACAGAGATACGTCATGAGGTAAGCACTAAACTCATCACGATGGTCAAACGAGTGAGTCCAAATGCTGAGCCGGACATCGTGCAGTACGTACCGCCTGCTAAATCGGGACGAATAGCCGCTCAATATAACTAAGTGGGAGGCAATCAAACAATGAAACAATTAAATGGAGCCTTCTCTATATGACATGATACTAGATTGGTCAATTTACATGGACGAGCCTATCTTAGTCGCACAAGCTTTCGGCATCGATACGTAAGTTGGGGTATGGATATTCTCTTTAGCACAAAGGGAAAAAGAGTAAACCAACTAACCTTGAAGTACAACCGTAAGCGTGGCCTGGCAAGAATAAAGCAGTATTACTCCACCTAAATTCCCTACTTGGCTTAGACTTACAATTCACTCGCGATGTTACCCTGATCCTACCAATAAAAGCCTATCGTAAATTGGGGTTTCGGAAGGTTTTTTGGTCGTTGAAACGAGACCCCCATTGGCCGCCAGTCATTGTTAGTCGTTAATCTACCCTTATTAAACGCTCGTTGTTGTGAGACACTTTGGGGATAATAACACTAGCCCTACTTCTGGAGATGAGTAAGTTCTAGGGCCGTGATAGATATATCAGCCCTCTTTGATTTGTGTATGTTTCCGAGATAATAATTTTTTATGAGCCCACGCAGGCTAGATGAACCAGGTTGTGTGTTGCTAAGGCCATCGCTTGAATGATCTTAGGGGAGAACAAGTGCGAGGTCGTGGTTTTATATAATAGGGTTTGTTTCTATGTGGCTTCTGAGCATTATGTTAAATGATTAAGTAATGCATAGTATCCATATTTGTCAGTGAAGTATCAGTGAACATCCAAGAGCGAAATTAGACAGGTGTGAGCAATACGATAGAATGCCTGATATCGGGAATATCCCTCTCCATCCAGTAGAGCCTCGTTTTTAGCCCCCATCTGCACCACTCAAGGTCATTCTTACTCGTCCAACGAAAAAATCGTGATGTGTGTCTTCGGACTCTTTCGTATTCTTGTGGCTTAATTGGTCACAAATTTGCACTTTCATACACCTCGCAAATGCCCACCACTTCCGTGCATGCCACCTGAAACTACCACTGGAGCCTGTTGACTGCGGGCGGTATAAATAGGCTAAATGAGAAAAAGAAAATACAGTATTACTCTGGGCGAATTGCTTGACAACTAAGGTATTTTATGCGTATACCTCTTGTTCAACTAAAAGGACAACGCTAGTTCTCTTTTTCGGATTTCAACTTTTCTCCCGCAGCCTCAGCGTTTTATCCCACATAACCTATAGCAATCGAAAGAACCTGCTGGGTGAAAAGTTTCTTCTAATCTCATTTTCTTTCCTTAATTCTATTTTAAACGCCCAATGTAGCAGTACTGGATGGATAATCTCAGTCGCCCACTTTCCAAAAAGCTGGCCATGCCTGCTCCTTTGGAGTAACCACTCATTTCTGCTTTTGAGATAGAGCAAGAAACAGAAACAAGATGCTTGTCTCCGACTAATCCAGAGCGACGCAAAGGATGGAAAAGAGTGCGCATCTCACCTCGATTAACCTTCGAATATTTCAAGCATGTGTTCCAACGGGCATGGCGCCAGGAAGCTCCTGAAATACTGGTCTTCGTTTGGATTGTTTCCTTAATCGCTTTGATCACCTTCCTCGCTTTAATACCCAGCGGGGGGGTTGGTATGAACGAGAAGGACCCTTGTCAACCGGACGGAGAGTTTAGCTTGGTTGCTAACAGCTTCAGCTGATGGGCATATAGAGGCTTCTTCCAAATCACTATACGTATGGGAAGGTTTGATTTCACAACAGCTAAGATTGTTGATGTGGCATGGGATCTCGTAAGTTTGACGCCTAGTTCTCGCAATTTTTAGCTGCTACGTAGCAATGGTCGTCACTGACTTATCAATACTGTAGATGGTCGGACGAGGAGGACAAGCAATCATGTCACTCGTGACTTGGCAGATTTTTTCCGAATATCTTCAAATTTCTATTACGACTAGACCTGCTACCTACACCATGGTCTGGCTTCTCAGATTTCAAAAAGAGCCTTCTTCAATGTCCACGCTGCAACTCGCCTCGCATTTTTACAAACGTGGCCTTGCATCCAGAACAGTGAGCGTTTTAGTAACCGGAACCATATGTTTCATCCTCGGGTTTCCGACGTTTGCAAGTTCCATGACTGGATATACTCCGTTCCAAGAAGCATATGTCAATGTTTCGGAGGAAGTCTTATTGGGTTCTCTGAAGTACTTCCGCTTGCCTATATAATACACGACGGGGATAGGGTTGATGGCCTCACGGCTGAATATTATGTGCCTTGGGTGAACGGTAAGATAATTTGTCTGTTGAAAGCACAAATATGTTGATCATCTGCAGAGATTGTCGGACAGATGCTACAAAAGGACGCTCGACCGGAAACGACTTATGAAGTTTGCAGTCAGAGCACAAAAGACCTCGATGAATGCCGATTGCAGCGAGACGTATCAGAATGTAAGAGCTCTTGGCCCTATTAGTACTTCCTGAATGAGAGGCTGAACGTATGATGACATCCATAGACACATATCGATATGGGTTTGGTAACAAAATCGACAAGAGTCAAAGGCAAACAAAATTCCGTGGGCAGACGATAGATGGACCGCCGCTCAACATCTCGGCGTTCTATCTCCCGAACCAGCCATTCTATTGGAACCTTACGAAAGACGACGACGACAGGATGTTTGGGATTAAGTCCAATGAGAACCCATATAGCGATACGTCTAAATTGACTTTCATAGTGGGTGAAGAAATCTACAATTTCACTCATGTGAGGGACAGTGGGTTTTGTCAACCTATGAGGAAGAAGGTATGCAGCCTTGGATTGGCTCTTTTGCCTCTATTAACAAGGCCAGGGCTCCATACAAGAGTACCAATGGGGGTTTTCTTATCTTCAATTGTTTACCCTGACTATTTTTCTGTTTTTTTGGAGTGTTGGCCTCCTTGCTCTGTGGTTAAGCGCGCAGGTTACACTCAAACTCAATGACCGCAAGGCCGCTCCAGGAGGTTGGATAACTCTTCTCGAGTTTACAGCAGCCATCAATCGAGAGCTGGAAAAGGCCGGAGTTGACCAAAGCTCCCTCAACGACGAGCAGCTCGAGGACGAAATCCAAACTCTACTACAAGGTGGCAGCGTATCGTCGAAGCCGTTATCAGAAGGGATTTGCCATCTTTCAGGGTTGGCTGCCTATTACGCAAGGCCGTTCACGGCCAGAAATGAGAAATTCTTTTCGGTTGCTAGCGCGATCATCATGGTCGTCATGGTCATCGTAGTGGTCGTTGTAAACGTTATAGCACGTTAACAAGAGCATTTTTGACAGGCTCAGGGTATCGGTAGCGGTTTGGAAAAGCAGGGAATGGCGTAATTGTCAGGCGGCGATGCATAAAGTTGTGGTAAAGGTCTGCCACCCTGGATTGAAATATCTGATCGAGTATACAATGAAGTTAACATTGCTTTTGAGAAAGAGGTTGAGGGCGAAAATCACTGATTCAGAGCTCTCAAGGTCTTATTCACGTCATATCCTTGAAAGGCTTGCTGATGATGATCATCTGGCCCAGACCACTTCACAACTAACCCCATCATTGATCGGGACCCTTCCGCTATCCATAGCGCCCGATATTCAGGAACAACGGGCGACAGGCTGAATCGAGAACACGCCAACTAGCGGCCGTAGCTCCGCCTTAGACCTAGTGCCAGCACAAGCTTCGCGGAAATCCATCCCGACCCCCCCGTAGCGCGTCCTAGCGAAGCCATCGTCTAGAGAGTGATGCTTTGGTGGTGTACTAATCGATCTGAAGGTGCGACATGCAATAAGCAAATCATGGTATCCTTGCAACCCAGCAGTCTGGTACATCGAATCTGTCAGTCCGTGTTGACGGCCGTATGATCCGCATCTAACTTCTTCCGGGATGGCTTGTCAATGGAACGTGCCACAACTAAAAAGTGGCACACACGAATCAAAGCCTCGCAACCTTCCCTGCCTATCAGCTCCCGAGCGCTTTGACACTGAAATAGACTTTGGCCGGAATCCGTATGTCAGCACGCCTGCTCCGATAGTGGCACCTGGATATAATTGTGATATCACCAAGTAGGTTTAGATCCAAGACATCATGACTCGAGGCATGTTTCCTGTTCGAATGGTGGTATATAGAGGGTTCCCTGCTTGTTTCATCCCATCTTCAGCAACCAGACCTGGTAGTATCCAGTGTTGATATCTACGAAATCAACCATGGAGCCATCAACTTCAACAGAAAACAGGTCTTCTACTGTTATTGCTGTTGTTGTGGTTTGCCAGGTTTTGTCAGCCTTTGTTGTTGCCCTTCGTTTATGGACTCGTGGTGTTGTGCTCAAGGCTTGTGGTGCCGACGATTACCTTTCAATCATTTCTTTGGTGCGCGAAAGTCACTCCATCGGATTTGCTCCAAAACCACTAACCTGAGTTTTGTTGCTAGTTGTGTATTCTTGGATGTGGTTTTTCCAACATTAGTCGTCAGTCTAGTCCCGCCCATCCGTGACGCTGTGAAGTTAACGATGATAGAAACAAACTATGGCCTTGGGAGGCATGTGACCACATTGAAAGAAGGAGAACTTTTCTTCTATCTTAGGGTACGAATCAGATTCCAATTCCCTGTGGGATTTGTGCTGATGATGTCAAGAACTTTTATATCACTATCGTGATCTACACCAGTGCGATCCTCTTTCTGAAATTGACCTTGCTGGTCGGATATTATCGAGTACTTGCAGTACAAGATTCAAGAAAGATATATATTGCGGCCATCCTACTTGTAGGTGGATGGTCAATATCCCAACTGGGCATCGCAATCTTTGGCTGCTCGCCCATCCGAGGGTTCTGGGATCTCTCAGTCAAAACCCATTGCATCAAGACTACGGTCATGTGGTACACTAATGTAGCTGGGAACATCGCAACCGATCTCATCATTATACTTCTTCCCATTCCTGCTATTGTTCGACTTAAGCTGCCCAGACGCCAAAAGTGGTATCTCGTTGGCATCTTTGCCCTAGGCACCTTGTAAGTACCACCTTCTCGACACTTATCATAGGTTTCATACTAAACTTCCTTTAGCACCGTCATTATATCTTTCATTCGAATCGCCTTTCTCAATGACAGCACAGATTTCACATGGGTACAGGTCAAGTCCACTCTCTGGTCTATGGTTGAGATCACGTCGGCTATAATTTGTGCTTGTCTCCCGACATTACGACCTTTTGTTCGACATTACTTCCCAGGACTGGACTCAACATTGAATCATTCAAGTGGAGGTATGGTTTTGAGTGGTGGCGAAAGCGGCAACAATTCTGCTGCTCATCGTCGCCCAGAGGTTTTCCGCACTACCTCGATACCCAAGGCTCAGGGTGATCTCGAACGGGATGATAGTTCTATTATCGAGTTATTCAATGTCAGTAGTAGAGATGGCTCATCAAGAAGTCATTTGGAGTCTAGAGGAGAGTCTGTTAAGCTTTAGCAGTTTGTAGTTGATAATGTTACCAGAGATTGAGAGAGCTTCAGTAAGCCCAACACTGATAGTATTCGTTGTTCTGATGTTCCATCAACTTTCATAGTTAGTTGTGAGTTGTTTGAGTAATTAGAATAGCAGAACTGATCTACCTGAGCTGCTTAAATTACTTCTTCGCATAGGATAAAATTCATCGTATTAGGGACTTACGGCAGTTTTTGAGATGCATTTGCTGGTCAATGTTGATCCGACATGAGACGCCTCAAACCTCCAAACAGATCCAGTAGGATCAGCCATCTGGGCTAATACATCGGAGAACGGAGGTTTCAGTAACGGTCCTTGAGTTTTGTAGCCGTTTGACCGCCCCCAAACTCATCCCTACTAGCGGTCGCTCCTTCTGAAGCTTAAAGACAGTTGAGGTGTTTAAAATGCGGGAATAATACCCTAAACGAACCATTTTCCAGCTCGTGGTGTTTTCTATTGGATAGCTTAATGGGCTCTGAAGTCGTTTACGTCACTATCTGTACCCGTTGAGATGAAGCTCTTGCTGTGCCTCTCACTCCTTCGCCGCTCATTGGTCGCAAGACAGCTTACTCATCCGTTTCTACCTCGCATCGAGGCCTGGGCCTGGTATCGTGGCAGTGTAGCGTCTGAGAAGGCTGGTTAGCGTGACAGGGGACGTTCACTAACCTCCAGTTTGACCAGCATCATGGATTTCTCGTAAAAAGACATAAGACGTTACATTTCTTCTCTACTTTCCCCTCTCTCAGCCGTTATTCTTTGTACTGTGATCTTTGAGAAGCTATACGGCCGATAGTTCTCACGATGCTCGCGCTACTCCCAGCATTTATTGCGGCCTTCACATTTGCTGCACGTGGACGATGCGACTCTTCATTTCTTACACCGAGCTCGACTAACCCCGATTGGGATGAGAATCGACTCTACAGATCTGACGACAAGCTGGATGTGAAATGGAAGACCGACCACGATGGTGGCTGCAACCTTTTCCTATGGCAGGATTACCCCAAAGTAAGAGTAGAATACTTTGTAAAACTACTAGGTAACAATGACTTAAAAACTTTTGGGTGAACAATTTAGTTGACGGAGAATATCCAGAGAATACAACCGACACTTCATTTGCTTGGAACGTCAGCCTCATTGGCGTCCCAGCTGATTCGGGGCAGGACGCCGTGTTCCACCTTGCACTCTACTCTTCAAAATCAGATACACCTCTAGCCAACTCGGCAAGTTTCAATATCACCCAGTCGAAGAGCACAACTAAAGTAACAACAACTTCCACGAGTTCCATAATCAGTGCAGCAGCAACTGCAACAACAACAACCACAACAACACACAAACCAACAAGCAAGCCAGAAAAATCAGGACTGTCCACGGCAGCGCTTATAGGGATTTCCGTTGGTGTCACAGTCGCTGGCCTGTTGGTTTCTGCAGTTGGGGGAATCTTCTTATGGAGACGTTTCGTCCGTGGCCAAAAAGCCGGACAGAGCACAGAGGAACCTGGATTCACAAAAGCCGAATTGGGTGGCACACAGGTGTTGCAAATAGGGAGTTCGGAGCTCGATAGTCCTACCAAGGAGCCCTCAGAGCTTAGCGATACGCAGAGACGGGCGGAGTTATCAGACGATAACAAGATACGGAGTGTTCTTGGGCTTCACGAAGCTCCATAGTCGCAACTGCAGACACTTTAACGAACCATCCTGCATGGACTTATAAACCCGAATATCCCTATGCAACAACGATGAGTGAATGGATGGCGAGACGCGTACTTTCAGAAATGCCAATCGTAGAGTCGGGGGCCCCAGACACATGGACTGCAGTGATTTCTCGGAACTCGAAGACATCTCATCTAGGTTCCATTGGCTTGAAAGCGATGGTCTTCCTTCCACCATCAATCTATTACAAGATAACCACTGCGACAGAACTCCGCTGAGCTGAAAGTCTAGGGGTTTCAGGACTTGTTTGCCTACCTCACTTGGCGCCTTGTTATGCAGTGTGCTGCATGAAAGTACTCGATAGTTGAAGGCAGGACCTTATTCTAAAATAAGGCCGACGAATTCTGAGGAGTGGTTCGCTGAGCTTCACTGCATTTTTAATCCGTTCTGATGCTCACTTTTTAATAAACGTCATAAGACTCTCGACCGCTAAGCCACGCAGATTGGTCTTCACTGCGTTTTTAAGCCCCGCCGAGGGTTTTATTTAGTCGCCTAACCTCTGTTTAATAATTTGGCCCGTTGGCGAGCTGGATAAAAGATCAGAAGAAACAGAAAGAGAAGCCCAGAGGTTAAGTCTATAATACATTCTGAGTGTATTATCTTATTGACCCCATGTGGATCATCATTCGATGGGATACAGGGTCCACGGTGTTTTTTGATGCCGAGCAGCGAGATCAGCGTAGCGCGGTAGAGGCTCAAGTCCAAGGCTAAAGTCTGATAGTAGCCCTGCTCACGTCAAATATAGACGCCGACCGCGAAAGGCCGAGGCCGAGTCTCACTCTCCTAATTGTAAAAGAGTTCAAGGTAGATCTCGGGGACATTTCAGATAAACGCATTAAGTGTCCCGTGAACTCGGCTAAAGTTTACACAGGTGACTCTGGAGATGTTCAACTATGTACACCTTCAAGAACATTTCAACCATGTTTCACTTTTATAGCTCTTAATAAAAATGTCCTTACACAGTAGTCTCCACGTAATGACAAATGTTTTTATAGCCCATGCTAGTTTTAGAAGGAGAGTATTCTTCGAAAGGTAAATCGTTCTTGTCAATAGGGCGAAAGAATTAATAATTTTTTGTTTCCTGTTTTGTTATCCATCTCATAGTCAGACCATTGATAATGTCGGAGAGTTTCTTCGATGTTCTTACCGGACGTATGTCTCACCGTGGATGTCTGTATGCTGTCAGTCTGATCGGCGAGTTCGCCTTTCACATGCACAGCTCAAGAGTGGGAACAAATTACTCCACTGCTTACCAGGCTATAAGGCGGGTCGAATCAGCAAGGCAGTAGAAGAAATACTCGAGCACTAACAGCCCACCTGAGGCCTGTTGATACTGGATATTTCTGTCAAGCCCGCTTAGTGTGCTGTCTCGACTCGACCCACCTGGTGGCCCCTGTTTTTTTCCTCGGTTTCGCAACCGACGACCATTGGCTTGGCGCTCGCCAGCACGCTATTCCTCCCCGTTTTGCTCCAGTCATGTTGTGGTCGGGCCTCCGACAATCTTGATCTCGTTGCTTCCACCATGAATTTCGATGAATGAGATCGGAACAGACGGCACATTCTGTAGGTATTTGTCCCGAGATTCATAATCACTCAATGGATTGGCAATATGCTAGTGGTTAGCATGACGAAGACGGGGAATACGCGCGCGCGAGTCGTATCTTTTTCTCGCTAAGGCGCGCACGATCCACAACGACTCGTGCTGTCAGGAGATATTCTATGGCGTACCAATACTTCAGATTTCAGATAAATACTAGTCAATGTCAGGCAGTGGGAGAAGTTCTTCCAACGTCCTCATTCTGACTTAGAAAGCAAACTCCAACTTCTAAACTTTTATCATTTATACAAATGTCTTCTCCCAAAGTTACCACCGATCAATGGCTCGCCGCCGCCAAATATCGCCGTACCGTCTATGGCCTCAAGGATACCTCTCCTGTACCAGACAGTCGAATCGAAGAGATTGTCCGTGAGGTTATCTCTTTTGCGCCGTCTTCCTACAACACACAACCTGGTCGTTATACTCTTGTCTTGGGGGAGAAGCACAAGCAACTCTGGGATGTCGTGGTTGAGAACGCGGCTCCTGTGCTCAAGGCTGCGGGTCCTCACGTTTGGGCTGCCATGGAACCACGTTTCCAGCGTTTCAATAATGCCTATGGCTCCGTAAGAACTTCAACTCTCAGCAATGACTGTATTTTTGCTGATGACGTGTTATAGCTAGTATTCTGGACCCGAGGCCAGAGTCTCCAGGAATCGAAGGAAACGCACAAGTCTGCCGCTCATTTGATTGACTCGTTTGCTGATCACTCTGGTGGCATGGCTCAGATCCTTCTCTGGACAGCTCTGGAGTTGGAAGGCTTTGGAGCTAGCCTGCAGCATACTGGCGCTAGCCCACCGGTTGAAGTTGCTCTAAAGCAGTTCCTGGGCGTGCCTGATGATTACCACTTCCAGGCCAATATGGTCTTTGGAGAGCCGGCTCAGCCATTCCCCGATGTTCCTGAGAAGCTCCCAATTGATGAAACCTTAACTGTTTTGAAATAGACCACTTGGCAGTTGTCAATCACTTTTACAGACAAGCATATGACATAGATAGGATTCCGTTACTGTGACAAGATAGTTAATAGCTCTTCATAGTGATCTGAGATACCCTGCAATTTTAAATACATTCTGAGAACTTCCTATCGCCTGGCTCTTTGTTTATTGTTAGTGCGCTCTTGCTTGATATTCAAAGTTGGAGGGAATCAACGCTCTTTGAGTCGACCCTCAAATGCGTACTCAAGTCGTGTATCGAATTATGCACAGTATAACTGTAGTCTGTAGCTGTTCAAGTTATTATCTAGTCCAGATTGGCAGTGGTACAGTTCCCCGATTTAGCTTGAGTCTCTCCCAAAGAATAATTATATATACATAGAGCCTGGCTGAACCTCTGCTTACAGCCATTCAACACTACCACCGGACTTACTTATTAGTAAATATCTGTCTTATGTTATCATATAAGCAAAGCCTTATCCGATGGTCGTATGACTAAAAGCATATATAAAGGCATTAATGAGACCTGTCTAGTCACACATCAGGGCTTACCAGTCGGTCACGTTCGGCGTGAGATAGTGCTTACCTTGTCATGGTCAATCTTTTTGGACCCCCAAGGCTTGTGGAGCTCTACGACAGGTCCTTATTGCCAATCGCCTACCAAAATACACGCTTCTAATTAGCTGAGTGAGAAGGGCTTTTCTCCACAAGCTTTTGGGGGCCGAATAAGCTAGGCGGTGCAAGAATCCTACGGGGTTAAACAAGTGAGGGATCATTAAATTCTGGTGTAAGCCTGACCGCAAAACTCTGACACTACAACTGTAAGACTATTGAGATAAGGCTCCTTATGTACTGATGTGGAAGGCAGTGCGATCACGTTGTGATCGAACTGGTTGATCTTTTGGTCTATTGGACTAAGGTCGGCACCTTCCCCACCTTCTTACAGTAAAGGCGACGAGATGTGGACACCTTCACTGCATTTTTAACCTCCCTTAAGAGCTTGTGGTTAATAGCTAATATAGATTTAAAAAAGAAAGAGCTATTAGTGAACTTAAATATGCCATCTCTTATGAACAATAGAAAGAGCAGTCGCAAACAATAGCCTAGATATAATTACTAAGGCTGATAAACTTGTATACTCTTTTCTTTCTCACTTACTCTCTCTAGCAGTTGTTATGCTAAGGCCAGGTTAGCTCTAGGTCTTAGCTGAGTAAGTTACTAGCAGTAGGGTATTATTTAATCTTTTAGGTAGGGTAAAACTTACACGCCCTCTTAAACGGAAGCTTCTTAAACAGCTAATCAAGTGCCATGGATATCAATGCATTCACTGGCTTTGCAAGAGTTGGTTCGAACAAGTTTGTTAATTACCCACCTGGCTAGCACGAGGTTACTGCTAATCCTTAGTCGAAAGGCAAGTAACTCAAATCGATACCTGGGAGAGACACATTATACGACGACAGTGTTGCAAGGTAGGTTTCCGTAAACTACGGAAATGAAAACACAATATATGAAGCCATAATCTGCTAATTTCGCCTTAAGAACGGTATATCAAACACACATTTATACGAGAGGACCGAAGTATCTCTCTTGGTAAAAGTTCAGGATGCCAAGCTGTCTACAAAGCTGAGCGATAAGGACAGAACGACCTACTACCGGAGAAGGGGATGTCTGCAGTGAATAAGATATCATCTTTGGGCGAGTTCCAGCACTTTGCATTCCTAAACGAACTCATTATTCCATCAAGGTTGAGCAAGGTGCGGCGGCCATGTCATGATTCTTAGCCCATCTAACTAACATGAATTCCAGAATCATTTTGTGGGTTTCTTTGGATGGATATTCGGAAGAGAGCACAACGGGGTTGCAACGGAGCTTATGGTTGGATAGCTTATCTAGAGACTCATTTGGACGAGATGCGAGAGCAGGTGCTGCCCGCAAGATGATCGCGACAATGTCACGCATCAACTCTTGGATGGTCTTAAGTATATTCACGCCTGAGGGACCAGTCATCATGATCCCATACCAATGGTGCGTATCAGAGTCTAAGAATATACACTACATACGTGCATCATCTAACCTACCTGCTTGGGTATTCGGAACATATTCCTAGTGAAACGGAACGAGATGCCAACTATTAAAATCGGCGAATTTGGTGTTTCTAAGCGAGCTAGAAATGATCAACAGACGACTATAGCAACTACAGCCGGGACAGGAGGGTACACTGCCCTTGAAGTGCTGGAAGGGGGAACATAGCGAAAATCGTACTCCTCGGAAGTCTACCTCTTATCACTAGGCTGCGTCCTTTACAGAATTTTAACTCGAGAGCCGCTGTTCGACTCTCATCATGATATGCGAAGGTACACTGATAACAAGACCAAGTATTTGCCAGAAAAGCTAGGAGGAGACGACTTAGACCTTCTTCGTGACTTGGTTTGCAAAACTCCCGAACACCAATTTGACGTTGACCAGGCCATCCAGAATGCTTGGTTCAGGGGAGGGATTCAGAGTCCATTAAAAAAGCGGCGGATTTCACGGCGGGTGTCAGGACGGGGTTAAGTGGATAATAGATAGGTTTTGTTGAACGGGCTAGACCTATAGACCGCATATTCGCTTATGACCTTTGACGAGGCCTCTTCATTTTGGTCTGACGGCAATCTCAAAAGGTCCTATCAAGTCAGGAGGGTTGTATCTAAAGACTAGTGATACGTCAAATCGTTGATCTTATAGTCTTGATTTACCAAGTAAACGTAGGCAAGCTGTGAGCCGATCATGCTTTATGAACACACAACCATGAATCATCTTTGAAGGAAACCTGGTCGAGCATCTGGTAAAAACCGGGAAAGGGGCGTTTTAGCAGGGCCTTCAGCCTAGAAGCTGGAGTGTTCCCGGTGTTCGAGATAATAGCTATCTATTCTTGTGGCACCTCTTTAATCTAAAGGCTTACTTAAACAAGGAGTCAGCGTGGGCTAAAATTGCAGTGAAGCGGCCTCAGCGGCCTCAGCGGCCTCATTGTGGAGTAAGTTAAGCGTTTAACTTAGATCTAATTACTATCAGTTGCCGATAAATTGGGTAGCCTTGCTAAATACCAAGCTATCAAAGGCCCCCGAGTAGTAATACAATAGAACGAATGTGCATTCAAGAACGCCTGTGTATTTCTGCTTTCAAATTCTCCCTTGGTCCTGCGAATTCCCCCAAACCCACTGAGTCACTCTTTAACCGTTGTTTAGAGTGTTATAAGTCCGAATTGGCACCATCTTGACCTTAATGTGATCACCCTTGTTGTGCTGGACTACCTTGAGGAAGGAAGAGCAGGCTGTTGTATCCAGAAGGAGGGGCGATACACGGTACTAACATGGTCATGCTGCAGCATAAGAGACAGTTGTTCGAAGTAGTGATGCCAATATGAAAGAAAGAACTATTGTATCTTCTGTTGTTGTTAATGGCTCCTTTGCCGTCAGAAGTTGTAGATCAAACCTTGCAGAGTGTTCAGGCTCCGAAAAAAGTCCAAAGATCTTTAGGATCGAGCAGGCCCGAGATCCATCGGCACTGATCAATTATATGAGGGAACAATAATAACGGGCAGTCCAGAATAGTGTAAAGGAATGGCTAACCTAAGAGTGATTCTGGTTGAGTGGTGGGACTATGCAAAGCCTAAACTTCTTTTCCTGTTGGAGATTCAAGGAAATTATTAATCACCGAAAGATGCATATAAGTTAGGTGATACCGCTAGGTGATATATACTCTCGAGGGGATATACTTATCAATTGAGCATTTCGCATCACGCCCGATTTGGCCCCGGAAAATACATGGTTTGCCTACTGGGCAGCCCTCATCTCGGCTCTTAGAGTATGTTACAATGAATGAGTTCCAAGCTGTGTTTTATTCCCACTAATCTATACATTATTGGCCAGATCTCGATCCTGCTGTGAATGAATCAGTTCTAGGGTTCCTTTCGTCCTGTCCCTCTTCGACCATCGTTTCCGCCACAGCCTAAGGCCCCTTCCAGCTTTTCCACTCCTGAATTCGCTGGGTTTACTCTCAGGGATCGTATTGCTAGACTTAAGTTTACTTCGCCATTGAACCAAGCCAGAATTATGCTGTCGCTGCCAGAGCAACTCGATGCCCTTTGCGTTAAACAGTAGTATTGTAGTAATAAGTAAAGCAGCCATTGCCGTGGAAATCATGTAGGCAAGGGTAAGGCTTTCCGGCGTTTGATTCATGCTGAACACTCCAGTTGCGAACCCCAAAGGCAAAAAGACAACTGTCACGTAGGTAAAGCGTTGAATATCGTCAGCTCGTCGTTGCTCTAGGTCAGTCCGCATTAGCTCAAGAGACTTTGACAGCGACTCATTGTACTTGATGATGTTATTGTGCGTTCGAATGAGTTCCTGGATGCTGTGGTCATTGGATATAGCTTGTTTAGATATGACGCTTCGGTATCGGCTCTCGTCGTTAAAAGTCCATCGTGGTCTCTCTGACTGTCGTTCCGCCTCTCGTTTCTGCCATAAGTCGATCTTCGCCAAACTCTCAGCCATATCGCTTTCCACAACCTGTAAAACCTTCTGGGCGTTTTGGTAGCGCTTGCTGGTCTTGGTGAACGCTCGATAGTGGACATGTTCAGAATCGTCCCCAACAACTTCGTGGTCATGCCTGAGACCTCTGTCTTGAAAGATAGATTTTGCCTCATCAAGGATCTCAACGGCCCCCTTGTGCATTTCACTTATTATGCGGTCGAATAACAGCAGTTCTAATACCCTTCGCTGTTGCCAGGGAGCCTTCCTCCGATCAGCTTCACTAAGCTTCCTACCTCTTTTCAATAACCTACCGACCCCCTCAAAGATTTGATCCACGCCAATACCCTCTAGTTTGATTCGTGGGTCAGCCTCGAGAAAATGACATGTCCAGTAACGGTCAAAAAAGTCACCCTCGAACTGGAAGCTCATGGCGACTTTGGTCAGCGTCTTACCCTTTGTACCAGCCGCGGACGTGGGAAATTGAAGTCCCTCGAATTTTTGTATTTGTTTGTCCATCATCTCTCTGCTTCCAAGGATGTAGAACGATAGATGAAGTTCGGTTGACCATGTATTGAGGACTGGCACAGTGTCTTCGAAGAAGAACTTGCCATAAGATTGGTGTCGTTGCACAAACGAAGAGAGTTCTTTGTTGGCCATGGAGGAGTTGGAGGGAAAAGTTTGATCACATAGTTTGTTTGGTCCCGTTTCTGGGGAGAAAAGCCACCAGAATCTCTTTTTGGCGGTCTCTGGACTTCGTCCTTCCCGCATCACACTCTTGACATCTTCTTCCTCCGCTATATCTCTCCAAAACGAATGCCTCTTTGACTTGATCTGCATTTGCTTGCGCTTAGGCACATTTACCACAGCACCCAGAACCTTTGGGCCTTTCTTGACAGGCAGAGTGTGACTCCCATCTACACCTGAGTTTGAACCCGCAAATGTGACTTCGCGCGCGAGGAAAGACTGGCACAATAGCTGTTTGATGGAACGAATACAAGTGGTAAAGCTGTTTTTCTGAGTATCTAAGGCATCATGATCAGTCTGAGGAATGGGTGTAGGTGTCTGTATCCGGGTGGTGATGACTGTTTGATCTGAGTTTGTGGAGGGTTCTCCATCATCGGCACCGCCCTCATCAACAAAGAAAGGAGGACTGTTGTAAAGCCACTCATCGTAGAGCTCTACTATATTCTCGTGATGCACTACATTATTGAAAGGCAGGGTGTGTTTCATGCGACCGAAGGGGTGAGTAAGTCCTATGCTAGCCACTGGGGGTTCCTTCGAGGGCATTCGAATCTCAGGGACATGTGACATCAGAGATACCGAGCTGCCGTTGTTGGATATGTCGACTGTCTTAGAAATAGCCGCCAAGGGTGTTGCGCTTCCAAATTCAGGGGAATGGTTCCACAGAAGGTATGGTATCTCAAATGTGATGCTCCAATAAGTATCACGCATGAGCTCATCTTGATATATCGTCGGTTCTTGAATTTCACCCATAGCTCCTGGAAAAAGTCCATTAGGTGAAGAGCTTTGTAACAAGATTGATATAGCATGTAATCGCATGTTTGTTAGTGGGCGCATATTGATGCGCTTCCCATACATAGCCATAATATGCGATAAAGCAAATCGTAGTGGCTCGTTCCAGTTGGCATCATTGTTACTCTCATGTCGATCTTGACAGTCCAAGGTATTCTTCCAAACATCAACCTTATTATCCCAACGGTCGTCGGTATTTCGGGCCCCCGTGTTTTGAGGGCCCGAAGTATCAAGCAGTCCGAGATCCATAGCATGAAAAAGGGATGTATCCTTAGTCCGAAGCAGGAATCGAGTATGCGCAGGGCTGCGAGAAAGCGCTACCATGCGTTTTCTAAGAATGGGATTTTCGACTGTGAATCTTTTTATGATATTTTGCTGAATAACTGTGGAAGAGTAAGGCCTGGGCTTTTGATACTCCTTCGGCTTTGGATTGGTTTTCGATCTCTTCTTTTCGCTTTCGTCTTCAGGTGGAACTTGTAGTTGGGATTGACAGCCTAACTCTTCGCTACATCTGATGGCGCGCCAGATAAGTGCATGATCGGTAAAATAAAAAGTTTGAAATGGCTCTTCCTTGCAGCAGGGGAACGCGTAGAGCCCCATTTTGTTGCTCTTGTCGAGATCTTGCACCCAATGTCTGACAATATTCTTGATCTTATCCACTGGGATATCGAGGTCTGGGCACTCTTTGTATAAGTCTGCAATTTTGATGATGTGGAAAGGGGTATCGACAAGGGACCTTCCAGGAAGATATTGGTTGTTTTGCCAATCGGTGATTTCGTCACCATTTGGCCAGTAATGTGGAAGGAAAACATGCTTAGGTTTGGCTGCTTTCTCCAAAAGCCATTTCAGATGACCTCGGCATGTGTTCTTGATTCGAAGCCTCATCCAGCAAACATATGGCCCGTTGCTGGGGGGGTTCCCGTTCATCTCGCATCGGCAGTCATCTGGATGATTTTGGTTGAAGTGCTTCAAAGCAGTCAATAAAAATTGGAAACAGTAACTATAGTTCTTAGTAAACTGGAAGATAAAGGCCACTCTTTGTACTCACAAGCTAGCAGCAGTGGCAACTCGATGACCATCCAGGTCACCGCAGGTTAGTGCAATGGCCCGCATTCCCTGCTCGTCAGGGAGGGTGACTGGAATGCTACAGACAGAGAGGATATGCTCAAGATTCCGCCTCAAGATGAAGTCCATATCAGGATTGTCTGTAAGCCCGTTTCCATGAGCAGGTCTTGACTGAAGGTGCTTCATTGCGCTCTGGAACTGGACCAGGGAACAAGGGGCAGTATCAGGGAGGCTTTGAGAGGAAACCAGCTGAAGTGTGTACGCAATGGTTATTGTCAGCTTCCCTTCTTTTTTGAAAGCCTCAGAAAGCTCATTCGTCCACCTCAAATGGAAATCACCGTCATTGTTCGCCTCAAAACTAAGGATCTGGTTATCAGAGAACACAGATATGAACAAAGCGATAGCGCTTGTATCCTCGCTGTCTTGCTCAACCCGATGGCTTCTCATCAGAAACCCCCCCTGGTTTGAGAACTCGGTTTTGTAAGATTTGTCCCCTTCTTGCTCCCCATTGAACCTATTAGACTCGTTGACGAAGTCGAGATCTCGAATAAGGACATTTCCACGGGCAACTATTTCTGGAAGGTCTCTGATTAGGGTTCCACCGTTTAAGTCAAACTCCCAATTCTGGAAGATCGTTCCATCACGAACCAGATATTCTGCCGTTATAGTGAGTCCCTCAATGGTGTTTTTTCCAACCATGGTAAAGCGAGGCCAGCGGTCATGAATAAAGTCCGGAGGTTGAAAGTCATTGAACTCATGTAGCCAAGCCCAGATGGGCTCAATGGCTTCTACATTATCGGGATCTGTCCCCCTAGAATATATTTGGGAAGCTCGTACAGCAACCAAGTAAGGCTCGTAGGTTGATGGAGTGTCAACGCAAAACCCGGTCTTGTACTCTGCGTCCGGAAAATACCGAGACATTTGCAATAGATACCCGTTTGAGCCTACCGTGGCCGTCAACCCATTATCCCCGAAGGAATAGTAGGCGCTCCGGCGGCGAGCCTGTTGAAGCGCCTGGGCGATGGAACTTGGAGTGCCTTGTGACAATTGGGTCGCCATCGCTGATGATCCGAAAACGGTGTCTTGATGGCAAAAGAGCGTGACAAGAAATAAGCACCAATATGAAAGGGAAAGATTTACAAACAGGCAGTCGAGCTTTTCGTGGCGTCGCACTTGGGGAATTGGTTTCGAAGAGGCAGATCTTATAGTTTGTTACGCAACTTGGAAAATGAGGCTGGGACGTGAGGGGTATCATATTCACATACTTAAGTATCCCATTTCACCACAGCCTGATTGAAAATACATCATGTGCCTTGTTTGCTACAGGCAATCGCGGGGCTGAATGATTTCCCACAAATGAGCAGACAGTAACCAAGCCACCATATTCGCCCGTGGCCTGACTGCTGAAAGTGAAAGCTGACAAGTGATCTCTCAAAATAGAAGGTAGGGCTAAAGTAGTAGGTAACAGTAGCCCTTTACACACCTCGAGATATGTATGCATATAAATCTTGCAAGCATGCAGCTGCTGACTTGAATTGTCCCTTCTTAATGAACCGATTAACCTACGCTGCTGGGATGCCGATCTATCTTGAATAGAAATGCCTTATTTATAGTAAGAAGTTTTTTAATGTGAAGGCTTAATGGCTGGACGATAAATAACCAAGATAGATTAAAGCAGCGTTGTGTCAAACGCTGGATTACTTGGTTACTTAAATACGCTGACATTACTTTCTAAGTAGTCAGAGCAGAGAACGTTGCTCTCCGAAAGTAGCTTTGTTACTTCAAGGACGTAAAAATACGCCAGCTGCTACTATAGCGAATGATGTCACATCTTAATAGGACACTACAGGTTCGATAACAGCCGATATAACTATTCAACACTATGAGAGAGCTCACTACGACTAATGAACTGTCAGGGGCCTTCGAAAGAGAAGGGAAGCTGACAATAGGTTTATATATACCAGGTTGAGGCTCTTAGGAGTTCTTATAGCGGTTAGTAGCATCACCCTTGTCATGCCATGCTTCCACTGTAGTGGATTTAAGGTTGCAGCCTGGAGGTTAGGCTGCGTGAAGACTTTTCGATCTAGGTCAAAGTCCAACCCCGTTGAGATTCATCCGTTGTAGTAGCCCGGTACTCGGCGAAACTCAGAGATTTACTGGAAGCAGCCCATCTTGAATGATCTCATCACGCTCACCCAATCCAGTAAGTTACAGTGCCGCCTGCGCTGGCATCAACACTCAAGTTTTCGGACAGGGTGTAAGAGCCTCTCTTTGTCTTCCATCGTTAACGAGCCTACTTAAGTTAGAGCGTTGGATTGACTCTAGCCTTCTAAAGGGGCGAGCTGCACTCTACTTGTTGCATCAAGCTTATCTTATCTCTTCTGTATCACCCGGCCTCGACAAGTACACGTGTGATTATCCGAATTAGAATATTTGTGATACTAATAGACTTCCCGTGCCATCAACCTACTGGCGATCTAGTATTGGCATCCAACGGCCTCTCAAGGAATCACAACACGCAGCTAGTCCTCCAGAGAACAAGCACTATCGTGTTCACTGGAGGGAAAGAGAAATACTTCACATTTTCACAGCTGCCACACCGATCAAAAGACATTCTATCACCGTGTTTTTAACACAGGACATCTAAAACCGACGTGGTGCAATTGGGAAGCTTTAATTTCTTTTCCACTTTTGTAAGACATCTGTGGCATACCAAAGAGACTCCACAGTGTTACGACATGTCGTTTGTCTGTGGGTCTCAGATCATGTGCCTTATAGGTGTTGGTCCCGAATCGAGAGAATTGAAGCATAATATAATGGAAATGACCGAAGTATAGCTATTACTGAAGAGGCTCGTGGCGACCAAGCGACTGATACTTATAAATCTATACAAGTGTCCTAAATATTATTTGCAGTAGTATTAACTTTTATTATAAAAATACCTTAAGAGTTTAGGGTAGGTATAACATAAATTTTATAAAAAATATACTAGCCTAAAGATACAAGTTATTAAACATTATTTAATATGCACTTACAAACTTCATATATATTATCTAACTTTAAGATATATATTACTTAATTTGCTATTATCTAAAGACAAGGGAAAATACGGCAAGGAAAAGTAGTAATAACTACATAAAGAAGAAACGCCTTTAACAAACTTCTCTGTTCAACAGTAAGGACTCGAACAAGAAGAGCTAAATACATAGGAAATAAAAACAAACAAATTCTGCATTACAGGAATATTGCGTGATGATTACGTCACAGTAAGAGAAGTGCCTCCTTTTCGCACCATCGACGCCGCCTTCCGCTGCGCATTACTCGTAGACAAAGTTGTGATATCGTCTGTCTCAATGTATGCACCTTGTGAAGATAACAAAGCGGCTAGCTGGACAGCATGCATGAACGTGCCGCCTGCTTGCACGAAGGAGTCGCAGGTGGACCAGGCGGTGCTGCTGCCTAAGACATCTGTCCACGCCGCTTGGACAAGCCGTAGCGATTCTGCGTCGATGTCCTCACCATACTCTTCGTGCTCTTGTCTGCTTATTGAAGAATTTTCCTCGCGAGGTGGTGGTGGCGGCGGCTCGATTGTGTCAAGGGGAAGCCCCGCAATTGCGCGCCCAAGCGCACTTAATAGCGTATCGGCATATTCGGGCGTGACGAGATCCTCAGCGTAGGAAAGGGAAATGCGAGAGCTGTGCCCACCGGGTTCGGCATTTGAAAGCACCTTGATGTCGATCATATCGTAGTCGTCGGGTAGAGAGTGTAGCATGTAGGTCGTACCGCCGAGAACTATGTTGTTGCCAATGTCCAAGTTGTGGTGCGCCACGGCTGTGTGCAGGCTCGACAGGGTGGGCCAGTCTGTGCAAGTGCGGGCTAGATCTTGGAACCCTAGACTTTCGTATGGAAGACGGGCGACTTGCTGCTCTTGGAGCTGGCGCATAATGGTAGGGTTTTCGTGGTTGGAGTTAGAGTGGGAATCGACTTGAACGCGCACGGGAACGTAGTTGACGCAGGGCCCCTGGACGAGATCTGTGGCCTGGCTTCGGCCGTTGACTAGATGCCAGAAGATGATGTCGGAGTGACCAGATACGGCTGATAGCACGTGGCTCCATGCACCTTGCAGGACGTTGGAAAAGGTGACGTTGCCCCCGATCGGCATCACAATTTGACGTGTGTAGCTGACACGCGATGGCGATGTGCGAGCTCGGGCTACGGGGTGCGAGCCCGTGACTGACGTCAAGGAGCTGCCCTCGAGGAAGTGACGCCAGTATTGTATACTTGCCTCGCGCTGAGAATCTGCCAGTGCGGCTGAGATGAAATGTGAGAAGGGGACAGTTGTCGGAGCTGGAGCTGTGCTCCCATTGTAGAGGGACTCAAGATGACGCCACATGGTGGGAAGGCTGATGCCATCATACAGCGCATGGGAGATGCGGAACACAATGCGGTGCTTGTCGCTGCCGAGTTTGCGGATCAGTGCCAACCGTACAAAAGGCGCACCCGTAACCTGTCGCTGGTCCATGTCACGAGTTCGAAGCGCATCGGTGTAATCCTCAATCGTCGTGGTTGTGTCAGCGCCAATATCATGCACGGTGAAGCCGAGATCGACGTTCCGCAGGACGACCTGTATCAAGTCGCTGTACAAGAAGACGAAGGTGGTGCGTAGGATGTCCTGACTGTCTACGACCTGGGTCCAGCAGTGCTGCAGCCGCTCGATGTCGATGAATCCCGTGCCATCGAGGCATTCGTACACCAGTGACCACCTCGATGACGATAGAGCGAAGGCTGCCGAGAACTTTTGGAAGTCTGTGCTGGGATATGCGTCAACAATGTCGGCTAATGGTTGGGTTCTCTGAACTAGGGGCACGATTTGTCGTCTGATAGACTCAACGACATCGTCATTTCCGTTGCTTGCCAATATAGAGAAGGGCTTGACACCGGCGCGAAGAGTCAAGCCGCGAGCATTCGCCTCGACGTCGGCTGTCGTTGTTGTTGTCAAAGCCATGTCACAGAATTTGGGGTATTGTAGAATATTGGCGACTGTCAGCGAAATGCCGTCGGACCGTGCCAGGCTGACTAGCTCCATGGCTGAGATGGAGTCGCCGCCCATGAGGAAGAAGTCATCATCAGCCCCGACGGTACTCTCTTCCACACCAACGATCTTAGCCCACAAGGGAAGTAGCAATAATTCTTGCGAAGTTGACGGCGCGCGCCTAGATACCGTACTCAGTCTGTACGACGCCAGTTGTTCGTCGTCCAGTTCGATCATGAGTTGACGGAGCTGTTTGCGGTCCAGCTTACCGGACTGACTCATTGGGAATCGATCGATGGGTATGAATAGTCCAGGTACCATATAGGAAGGTAGCCTTTTGTTTAGTGCGTTCTGTACATCGCGCATCTCCGCCTGGAAAGCCTCACAGACAGGTAGCGGAACGGGCAATCCATTTGTGTTCGTGGAGGTGGAGATGTCGGTCTCTGCGACTGTCGTGATAATGAAAGCGCCAAGTGTCTGTCGCTCGAAGTGCTCATCGGAGCGCAGACGGAGCACCTCCACGGCAATGTCTTCCGACCTTTTGAGCACAGCCTTTACATGGTGTTCCACTTCGGCCAACTCGACGCGCTGACCTCGTATCTTGACTTGGGCGTCTTTTCGTCCCACGTAAACCATTGACCCGTCGGAGCAGTACCGGACGAGATCTCCCGTCTTGTAAAATCGCCGCCCGTGTTCAGAGTCCTTATCGGCGGCCCAAGATGGGTTCACGATAAATGCCGCACGCGTCTTCTCCTCATCTCTGAGATAACCGCGCGCAAGTATGGGCCCTTCAATTAACAACTCGCCAACGTCGCCAATGCACGACAGCCGGTTGTGATTCGTTGGGTCTACAATCCATAGCCTGCACCCGAGGCCTTTGCCTATGTTGGCAGGCGACAAGTCGCCGACTGGGCCACTAGGAAGAACCGCCATGGACGTCCAGATGCTGGATTCTGAGGGCCCGTAGCTGTTGATGAGTTGCAATTTGTCCCCCCATTGACGTATAAGATTGTCCGTTACGGCTTCGCCACCTAATGCCAGGTGCCTCAGACTAGGAACAGTGTCGGGCTCAATCTTGGATGCGAGGCTCGGTGTCATGAAGAGCCAGTTGACGTTGAAACGGGAGACCGTGTCAGAGATATCGTTGAGGCGGTCGAATTCTGATGGCATACAGACGCAGCCGCCGTAAGATAGCGTTGTAAAGATCTCGCTATTACTGACATCAAAGCTCGCAGCTGCAAATTGGAGCGTTCGGGTCGTATCGCTGAATCCCATTCGAGAGCCTTGTGCTTGGATCATGCTGCTAAGAGAAGAATGTGTAAGCACCACACCTTTGGGCGTACCACTGCTGCCCGAGGTGAAAGTGACAATGGCAGAGTTTTCCGGAGTGGCGGCGGGCGATGTGACGGCGGATGCGGAGGTACCGACGGAGCGTGGAAGAGACTGCAACAGGGCGGCGTCCAACACGACAACATGTGCGTTGTAAAGCTTGAACTGCTCAGCATGGCGACCATCGGTAAGTATTAACGTGGGCTCCACTTGATCGATCATGGTCCTGATGCGCTCTAGAGGATGAGCCGTGTTGAGGGGGACGCTTGCGCCGCCCGCGTACAAGACAGCAAGCATGGCCACTACTGTGTACAGAGACTTGTCAAAGTAGATCGGCACCAGAGACTCAGGGCCCACGCCAAGTTGTCGCAAATGGAGTGATAGCCGGATTGCCAAGTCAGATAGTTCGCTGTATGAAAGGTCGCCGTCCCACGCGCATACGGCAGGGGCCCCGGGCCGTTTGACGACTTGACGTACCACCATGTCATGGACGCATTCCTCAACTGGGGAGAGGACCGTGTTGTTCCACGCTGTGATCTGATCCAGCTCTTGGGCACTGATGAGGGCCAGGTCGTGCAGCTTCGTCTCGTGGGTTGCCGGGTCCAAGAGGATGCCGCTGAATCGGGCCAGTTGGTTCAAGAGTTTCTGAACAATTTCCACACTCAAAACAGTGTCGTCGTACTTGGCCTCAACCTGAGCGCCTTGGTCCGTGAGACTGCACTCGATGACGAGAGCGTAGGACTCGAACCCTGCAGATGCGACAGAAGCCATCGTCCCGGTATTTGTACGAAGGACACTCGCCCGACCCATCTTCTGTGCATTCGGCTGAACGACGAACAGATGCCGCAGCTCCAACGACTGGTGATTGCCTACTAGCGATTTGCGAATGTTGCGAAGCCCAACGTGCTCATGCGGCATCATCTCGACGGCCTGACGGTCGATTGCCTGTAAGTATTCACGCACAGTGTCGTTCTGACGAAGCGAGATGCGCATTGGCACAGTTGTAATAGTCGGCGCAGCCATTTCGGCAATATGAGGCAGCGGAGCGTTACGTCCCGACAGCGTCATGGCGAAAATCACGTCCTCAGTAGACGTGTGAGTTGCTATCACTAAAGCCCAGGCAGCGCGAAGGACATTTGCCGTCGATGAAGTTGAAGTAGCTGACGACGCGATTGTGACAGTGTGCATCATGGACCTGTTAGGTCTGGCCTGGTACGTCGTCGAAGGCAAAGATGGGAATCCTGAGGGCAGATCGCCCCGACCGATTTGCGAGTCCCAAAACTTGCGAGAGGCACTGGCATCTGTCTCGCTGACGAAGCGGATGAATCGGTTGAAAGGCAATACCTTTGGGATCTTCTGCTGATTGTACAGCTGGCTGAGGCTGCCGAGCAAGATGTCCAGCGTCCACCCGTCGTAAATGGAATGGTGGAGAGTCCAAACAAAAGTCCAACATCCTGAATCGCCGCTGCCGTTGGGCTGTGGCCGCACAAGGCCATATCGGACAAGCGCGTCCCCGTACCGCATAGGTCTCTGCTTGTCTTTGCTCATATATTCGTCCACCGAGTCTGGGTACTGCCATGCCGTCTGGTGGTTGCGCGTCACAATCTGGACCAAGTTCTTGCCGCCCAGCGAAGGCACGATGCGTGTTCGCAAGATAGGGTAGTGATCGAGAAGCTGGGACCATGCCTGCTGGAATACTGCGATATCGGTCACTGCGTCCAATGGGAACATGTTGCGGTTGATGTACGTGTCTTCTTGCAGCAAAGATGTCTCCATAAGACCTTCTTGCAGAGGGGTGCAAGGGTAGACATCCTCGATATCCTCGACAGCCACGTCGCATTGAGAAGACAGATGCTCGAGTGCACTTGGCAGATTGTCATGTGTGTAGGACCAGAGCGCAAAAGGAGCAAGATCGACGGCATCATCGTCGGGGAGGCGTGTTGATCTTGTCTCTTCCAAGGAGGCTGTCAGTTCGCAGAGCTTGGGCTGGCTGAATACATCAGCCACGGCGAAGTGTAGACCGACTCTCTGAGCTGCGGAGACGAGTTTAATGGCACTGATGGAATCGCCACCTAGCACGAAGAAATTATCGTCTAGCCCGATGGACTCAGCTGCGACTCCGAGCATATCTGCCCAGAGTGACTGCATCTGTGACTCAAGATCCGTAGCGGGAGGCCTCTTATGGGCAGATGCAAGACGGTACGGCGCCATCTCCTCTTCACTTAGACCGTGTAGCATGCGTCGAAGGTATACTCGGTCCACTTTGCCGGACCTGCTCAATGGCAACTTGCTCAATGGCACAAAGACGGTCGGGATCATGTAAGGCGGAAGCAGTGAGGCCAATGCAGTCTGCACCTTGACCATGTTGGTTTGGAACGTTGTCGTAACTTGGCTGAGGACTTTGTCGCTGTCTCCGCCTTCCATCGCCACAAATGCAGCGAGAGCCTGCCTTGAAGTGTGACCGCGTGCCGTGGTGTTGCTGGTCACCATCTCGACAGCCACGCCCAGACTGCTGGGAACAAGAGACTGGAGATGGTGCTCGACCTGGCCGACCTCGACGCGCTGTCCACGGATCTTGACCTGTGTATCCTTACGGCCGACGTATAGGAGAGTGCCCGATCCACCGGCTGCATAGCGGACCAGATCTCCAGTCTTGTACATCCGTCGATCGTGACCGGCTGCAGTTGACCACAGCGGGTCTTGTATAAAGGACTCCCGTGTTTTTTCAGCATCGTTGAGGTACTCTCGCGCTAGGATTGGACCCTCAATGACGAGCTCGCCAATCGCTCCGATTGGCATCAAACGGTCGTGGTTGGCCGCATCCACGATCCACAAAACACACCCCAAGCCTCTGCCGATATCAACAGTCGTAGTATCAGAACGGAGATGAGACATCGAAGTCCAGATGCTCGCTTCCGAAGGGCCATAGCTATTCAACAGACGAACTCTCGGTGCCCATTTCGCGACATGGTCTTGGGTGACGGCCTCACCGCCAAGTGCGAGGTATCGGAGACTAAGGAAAGCTTCAGGTTCGAGCTGGTTCGCGAGACTAGGCGTAAGGAACAGCCAGTTGACATTGTACTCGCTCGTGACCTCGGAAAGCCGGTTGAGACGGTCATACTCCGAAGGGACGCAGATGCAACCACCGTGAAATAGGGTGGTAAGTACTTCACTATTACTCACGTCAAAGCTTGCGGCTGCAAAGTGTAGTGTGCGTGTAGATGTATCGAAGCCCATCAGAGGTCCCTGCGCGCGCATCATAGAAGATAGCGATGAGTGGGTCAGGACGATACCCTTAGGCTTGCCTGTGGTTCCTGAGGTGAAGACCACGATGGCGGCGCTGGAAGGATCCGATGATGAGAGATGACGGCTTCCAACAGAGGGAAGAGACTCGATGAATGATCGATCGATGACGACGCCATTGTCGAACAGAGACAAGTGATCGCTGCTCGTTAGAACAGCCTTGGCGTCGACGGCATTAACTATAGACTGGTTGTGCTCAATTGGGAATGCAGTATTGAGTGGCACGTACGCGGCGCCCGCCTTCAATACTGCCAGCATCGACACGATAGCCCACGCTGATTTGTCGAAATAGAGGG
This sequence comes from Fusarium torreyae, assembly GCA_027945595.1. Classification (NCBI taxonomy): domain Eukaryota; kingdom Fungi; phylum Ascomycota; class Sordariomycetes; order Hypocreales; family Nectriaceae; genus Fusarium; species Fusarium torreyae. The sequence goes on from JAOQAZ010000004.1 coordinate 1,796,180, forward strand.
GGACGACGACCTCTGGTGCGAGACCTAGGTTGTCCACTAGATGATGAGCCAACTGGGAAGACAACGAATCCAGCTCGCGGTACGACAGCTCGGCGTCCCAAGAACAGATGGCGTGCTTGTCTGGCTGGCTCTTCGCCCATTGTACCACTACGGCGTGGAGACAGTCGCTCGAGGGGCGGAGGGCATGGACATCGTTCCATTGCATAATCTGCTCCAGGTCCTCTGGTGGCGCTATCGTCAGGTCACAAAGGCGGGACGAGGTTTTCGTCGTCGTTGATAGAAGGGTAGCCAAGTGGCCGAAAAGCACAAGTAGTTGTCTGATTTGGGAGTGGTCGACCACATTGTCGTCAAACCGTGCCGAGACATGAACAGCGCGGTCGCCCTCGCCATCGACATGGCATTCTACGACCAGTGCGTACGGGTCAAAGCCGAATTGGATATCCCCTTCACCATCTTTTGTGCGCAGTGGTCGCATGATCATCGCATCGCCTTCGGTCGTCACAGACGCAGAAGCTGGCTGCACAACGAATAAATGCTTCAAGTCCAGAGGAATACGGTTGCCCGTCTCTGCGTCTCGGATGTTTTGCAGACCAGTATGCTCGTAGGGCATCATCTTAACTGCTTGCTGCTTGGCCTGCTCAAGATATTGCTCGATTGACTGATTGCCATCTATGCGGGAGCGAATGGGAACGGTTGTAATGGTTGGTGCAGCCATGTCTACTACATTGGCAACAGGGGCGTTCCTACCGGAAAGAGTCATCGCGAATATGACATCGTCTGATGATGTGACATGAGTTAGAGCCAAGGCCCATGCGGCACGCAAGATTGTGGCGGCCGAGTGTAGATTGATTGCGTGGGTTGATGGAAGGGTCAGTGAGAGTGTCTCCTCCTTGTTGGGACGTGGCTGATAGGTGGCAGAGGGCAGGGCAGGGAAGCCGAGTGGTAGGTCTCCATCAAGCTGCTCGTTCCAAAAGTCAAGAGCTCCTTGCTGACTGGTCTGCTGGATATACTTGATGAAGGAGTTGAAGGGCACTGGTTCGAGAGTGCCTACTTGACCGTTGTATGATCTGAGGAAGCTCTCAAACAGCAGCTTCAGAGACCAGCCGTCATACACGGCGTGGTGTAGGGTCCATATGAAGACACGTTCACCTTTTTCGCCCTCGACGAGTCCAAAACGCACCAGTGGATCCCCGTGTAGCATCGGAGCATTGTGGTCTGCTTCCATGTATCCTTGAAGAGATGTCGCCTTGCTCCATGACAGCTGGTTATATGTCACAACCTGCACAGAATTGAGCTCCCTGAGTCGAATGATGCGAGTTCTCATGATAGGATGAGTCCGAACAACCTGGGCCCAGGCGGATTTGAAAGCTTCAATGTTAACTGAGTCATCAAGAATGAAAACGTTGCGACTGATGTATGTACCAGGGTTGAGGAGAGACAATTCGACCAATCCTTCCTGCAGGGGAGCACATGGGTACACATCCTGAATATCATCAGCGGTTACATGACACTGATCGGCAACCGTCTCGATCGCGGTTGGCAGATCTTCGAATCCATGTTCCCATAGAGAGAAAGGCGGGATCTCCGACGGTCCCTCAGAAGGCGGCAAAACTTGTTGCGTCTGACTGATAGCCGCAATATCGCAAAGCTTCGGGCACCGGAACAAATCAGCCACGGTGAAAGTCAGGCCAGCCTTAGACGCAAGCGACACTAGGAAAATAGCGCTGAGAGAATCGCCGCCCAGTTGGAAGAACGAATCGTCGGCCCCGATGGAGTCTTCGTCGCCAATTTGCAAGACTTCGGCCCACAGGCTGCGCATCCTGAATTGGATTCCGGATTGAGGAGCAGTCTTGGCAATCGAAGCCAAGCGGAAGGGCGTGAGCTCCTTGTCGCTGAGATCCGAGAGCAGGTTACTCAAGACTCGACGATCCAGTTTGCCTGATGCGGTCATAGGAAGACGTTTCATTGGGATGAAAACGGTGGGGACCATGTAATGCGGGAGTGCATCCAAAAGTGCGGTCTGGAGCCGATGCATCTCTTTTTGGAAGCCTTCCGAAGGGATCATCACCCCGTCGATGTTGAATGAATCGGCTGATGACGAACACTCATCGTCCACCACCTCAATGTAGGCGCCCAGAGTCTTGCGAGACGGCTGGTGCTTGGAGAAGACGAGGTCTACGGCCACTTTGGCCGTTCGAAATTGCTGCAAGAGTCGCTGCAGGTGGTATTCAATTTGGCCGACCTCCACGCGCTGGCCACGCACCTTGATCTGTGTGTCCTTGCGACCCATGTATATGAGAGATCCGTCTGTCGAGTATGCGACGAGATCGCCCGTTTTGTACAGACGGCGGTCGGCGGCTTGCTGATCACGATGATTTTGCCCTTGAACGTCGAGCTTGGTCCAGGAAGGGTTCAAAATGAAGGCTTCATCTGTGCGGTTGGGATCGTCGAGGTATTCCCGAGCCAGGATCGGGCCCTCAATGAGCAGCTCTCCGGTAGAGCCGATGGGCGATAGTCTATTGTAGTTGGACGGGTCGACCACCCAGAGCTTGCAGCCAAGGCCTCTACCGATATTGGTTGGAAGAACACCCGGCTCCTTGCCCAGGAGTGCCATGGACGTCCAGATGCTTGCCTCGGAAGGGCCATAACTGTTGAGTAGGTGGAGTCTGCTCGCCCAGGTATCCACGAGGCTTTGAGTGATGGCTTCGCCACCAAGGGCTAGGAATTGCAACCCAGGAACAGAGGCTGGGTCGATTTGCGAAGCTAGACTTGGGGTCAGGAATAACCAATTGGCATGAAGCCTAGCTACTGCCCCAGCCAAGTCGTTGAGCCGATCGTGCTCAGAAGGAACGCACACGCATCCACCGTGATACAGGGTCGTAAAAACTTCACTGTTGCTGACATCGAAGCTAGGGGCTGCAAAGGCAAGGGCTCGTGTGTTTGAGGAAAAGCCCATTGATGGACCTTGGGCACGCATCATAGTGCTGAGTGACGAGTGGGTCAGGACGACACCTTTCGGTGTTCCCGTGGTTCCTGACGTGAATACAATCACAGCTGCATTATCGGAGTTGTGTGTGACCGTAGTCCCATCCTGATCCTCAGCGGTTGGCAGAGACAGCGACCCAAGAAGCTCCGAGTCCACAGAAACCGAGTCCTTGAATTTGTGCGCATTGTCTTTTGTAGTCAGCACCACCGAGGCGGCCACTGCTTCGATGATGACCTCAATGTGTTGTAGTGGATGTGCCGGGTTGAGCGGGACGTATATGCCCCCGGCCTTAAGGATAGCTAGCATCGCGACGATAGCCCAAAGCGATTTTTCAAAGTACACAGGAACCTTAACCTCAGGCTTGATGCCGAGCCTCTTAAGATGACCGGCCAGTTTCGTAGCAAGGCATTCAAGCTCTCGATATGACAAGTCACCATCCCACGCGCAGACGGCCTGAGCCAACGGCTGTTGTAGGGCTTGTCGTCTGATCGCATGATCGAGACAGTCGTTTACTGGCTCCAGGGTAGTGCCATCCTCGCTGTTCCAAGCCAATATCTGCTGCACATCCTCCTCGGACGCCATGGGAAGGTCAACAAGCCGGGTCGTGGGAGGTTCAGTCAGTAGCAGAAGAATCAGTCTCTGAAATTGACTGATGAGCTGCTGTATCTGTTCCTCGGTGATGACTTGCTTGTCGTATCTGGCTTCGATGCGAACTCCGTGTAGGCTGAGACTACACTCCACCACCAAGCCATACGAGTCAAAACCTTGTAGCGGCGCTGCGTTTGGATCCAATGAAACCATAGGGTCCTCGCGCTCCTGTTTCTCCTCGTCATGCTCAACACGAACGGTGGGCTGGATAACAAAAAGGGTGTTCAGTGCGAGGGACTTGTCGATGTTCTGGAGACCCGTGTGTTCGAAGGGCATCATGTCGATGGACTTGCGATGTATTGCAGAGAGGTATTGCGAGATCGTAGTGGACGAGTTAATCCGTCTCCTGACGGGTACTGTTGTAATGGTTGGGGCAGCCATCTCTGCAATGCGCGGGACGGGCGCGTTCCGACCGGAGAGCGTCATGGCATACATGACATCGTCGGTCGTTGTGTGCATCGACAACGCCAATGGCCATGCAGCTTGCAGGATGTTAGGAATAGACTGATGGCTGGCCCCATGAGGTAAGGTTACGTCCCGAGCAACGGAGCTGTCCGGACGGGACTGGAAGTTCGGCGCAGGTAATGCTGGGTAGCTCGTAGGCAGCTCGCCGTCGAGTTCAGAATGCCAGAATGCCGCGGCGGCTGTGTTGTCTATATTGCGTAGATAGTGCACGAATCCATTGAAAGGAACGCAAGGAGGAAGCGTGTGGCCTTCGTAGAGTTGACCAAGGTCTTCGAGGATGAGCTTGAGCGTCCACCCATCGTAGATTGAGTGATGGATGGTCCACACAAACTTCCTTGGCTCGCCTTCCAGACCACTGACGGTGCAGAAGCGAGCGAGCTGTGAACCATGAGTAAAACCTTGGGCTTGGTCATGCTTGATGTAGTCGTCGAGGTCCGTGCTATGCTGCCATTCTAGCTTCTCTCGAACCACAACTTGGACGAACTTTGACTCCCGGTCGACATCGGGAACGATCCTAGTGCGCAAGATGTCGTGGCGCTGATAGTTCAATGACCAGGCTGCCATGAATTTTTCTGTGGGCACAGAATCCGGAATGTCGTAAATGATGCGGTTAGTGTAGGCCTGTGGCTGGCTGATCGTGATGGCCATCAGGCCGACTTGAAGTGGCGTACAATTGTAGATATCCTCGATCTGAGAAGGCTCCACTCCGCACTGACTGGCAATGGAGGCAAGATGTTGCTGGTGATTGTGCGCGGTATGCTTATCCCACAGGCTGAAAGGCTCCAGAGGCTTCTGGTGCTGAGCGTGACTTGCGGAAAGATCATTAGGTGCTCGGGCGGCAGTGGCAAGGTCGCGAAGTCGCGGCTGATCGAATATGTCTGCCACAGTCAGGCAAAGACCCTGTTTCTCGCACGCAGCGACGAGACGCATCGCGGCGACAGAGTCACCCCCCATCTGGAAGAAGCTATCGTTGGCCCCAACGGAATCAGGCTGTACACCTAGTACCTGGCACCACATGTCTCGCAGTTGTAGCTCCATTTCTGTTGATGGCTGTAGTCTGAGACCGTTGATGGGAGACTCCAGAGAGAAGTCGTGTGCATCCAGGTGATTGGCGATCTCCCTCAAACGCTTTCTGTCCAGCTTGCCGTTGGTATTCTTGGGCAAACTGGTGATGGGGATGTACATTGAAGGGATCATATAATGTGGCAGGTGGTCCCTCAGCATGAATGGCAGATCTGACAAAGCGGAACGCATTGAGTGATTCACAGACAGGGGAATAGTCTCTTCGTCTTCCTTTCCTTTTGTTGCGACGGCCTTTTCTCCGCTGATAACGATGAATGCCGCAAGAGTCTGCTTGCTGTTGTTGTTGTTGTCGTCGTCGTCCCGGGCAGTCGCAAGCTCCACTGCTACACCACCACAACTCGGAACAAGCGTCTGCAAGTCGGCTTGCAGCTGACGCTCAATCTCTCCAAGCTCAATGCGTTGACCATTGATCTTGACTTGTGTATCCTTACGCCCCAGATACGTGAATGTGCCGTCTGCGTTGATTTGAGCGAGATCGCCCGTTTTGTACATGCGTTTCCCACTGGGCAGCCCGTATGTCTTGACCCAGGTTGGGTCAGTGACAAAGCTTGTAGAGGTCAAATGTTCGTCGTCAAGATACTCTTTAGCAAGCAACGGACCCTCTGCCAGCAGCTCACCGATGCAGCCAACTGGGCTCAAGAGATTGATGTTGTCCGGATCCACGAGCCAAAGCCTGGTAGCAACGCCTCGACCAATGTTGGATCCCTCCGACTCGTGTGCAATTGATCGATTGAGTGAAGTGTTGAGACCGGCCTCGGCTGGGCCATAGGCGTTCATAAGCTGGAGTTGTCCCATCCAGTGCGCAATTGTCTCACGGGTGGCCAGCTCGCCAGTGAGGACGAGAGTCTTCAAATCGGGCACAGATTCGTGATCAACTAGTCCCGCAACAGTGGGAGTCAGTTGCACCAAGTCAGCCCGGGCAGACGCCAGCGCCCTCCCGAGTTCGTTCATCAATTGAGCCTCTGATGCAATACAAACGCAACCACCGCGTGACAAGGTACAGAAGACATCTTGTAGGTGAACATCAAATACGTACGAAGTGAATTGGAAGACTCTGGTCTCTTTTTTGATATCGAGTGCCGTAGCCATAGCCGCCACAGCTGCGGATAGTGCTCCGTGCTGGAGCACGAATCCCTTGGGGACACCGGTACTGCCGCTTGTGTACATAAGCACAGCTGCGTCGCTAGGCTGTGCGGTCACGGCGCGGAGCGCGACATGATCTAACTGAGAAAGTGTCGCAAACAATTCTTGGCCAATTGGGACGACGACCGCGCCCTTCTCGGGATGGAGATCGATGGCACCTCGGAATTTGGCTTCGTACTGGGCTGTGACAAGCACGATACGAGCTCGACTGCTTTGCAGAATCGTCTTGGACCGGCCGATTGGGTGCTTCGGACTAAGCTGCACGAACGCAGCCCCGGCTCTCAGAACCGCGATCATGGCGATGAGGGCCCATTTCGACTTATCGAAGTAAAGGGCTATCGAATCCTCCCTTTGCACACCCAGGGCGATGAGATGAGTCGCTAGTCTTGCCGTCAAGTCATGCACCTCTGCATACGTGAGCTGGCCGTCCCATGCGTCAATAGCGAGCAGGTCTGGCGTCTTGTGTACCTGCGCTTCGACGATGTGGCACAGTGTTTGGTCAGGCGATGGCAGCTGGATGTTAGAATTCCAGTGCACCATCTGCTCTACGTCTCGAGGGCCAGCGGCACTGAACTGGGCGACGTCGTGTTGCTCTTGAGGGGCTTCCGTCTGACTGAGGGCTGCGAGCTTAGTGGTGATATGCGCAAAGTGGTCGGTGAGCTGGTCCACAATGTGATGAGATAAGATGGTGGCATCGTACTTGACATCTACAAACACCTCCGATCCATCAATCCCACACTCCACAACAAGTGGGTAGGAGTGGAAGCCATGCTGCGAGACCGGCATTGCCTGTAGGTCGGATGTGGCTGACGACGGTTGTTGAGCCTGATTATGTTGCTGGAGTGGCTGCATGACAAACAGGTGATTTGGCTGAAGTTGTCGTGGCCTAATCGCCGCCTGAATCGCCTGCAAGCCCGAGTGCTGGAACGGCATCATCTCGATCATCTTCTCATGCACAGACTCAAGGTAGTCCATGATGGGCTGGTTGTGCTGGACTTGTAGCCTCATCGGCACCGTGGTAATAGTTGGTCCAAGCATCTCTATGATGCCTGAAACGGGTGCGTCCCGACCCGACAGCGCCTCAGCGAAGAGAACGTCGTCGGTGCCTGAGAACTGGGCGACGGCCATGGCCCAACTGGCGCGAAGGACAGTAGCTAGCGAGACGTTGTGGGTCGGCGACATGGCGGCAGTGAATCTCTTCTGCAGGTCGCTGTTCGAGTGTGGTTGGTACGAAGATGTTACGTTCGACGGGAAGCTCACAGGATCGCCCTGGCCGAGCTGCGATCGCCAGTAGACAGCTTCAACCTCCGGATTGGTGCGCGACAGGAAGTCGATGTAGCGCTTATAAGGTACCGGCTTCTGCTTCGGAGCGAGTCCTCCGGAGAAGACCTCTTCGACCTGTTTGAACAGTAATTGGAAAGTCCACCCGTCGTATACAGCGTGATGAGCCGCCCACATGAATGTCCGCCCGATGATAGCGAAGCGGAAAAGCGGCTTGCCGTATGACATGGCTTCTCGCTCCACCATGTATCTGAAGTCTTGTTCATTACGGCAAGGTGAGGACTGAAGGTTTTCTGCTTCTGCCTCGCTCTTGACGACAACTTGCAGAGACCTGGCATTGTGTGTCGCCACTGGGACGATGCGCGTCCTCAGGATGGGGTGCGCCTTCACAGCACTGAGCCAGGCATCGAGCAATTGATCCTCATCGACGGTCTCTGCAAGTGTCATGGACCCATGTCCCACATATGCCTTGTTTTGTCGCATGGTGATGGCCAAGAGACCCTCTTGAAGCGGCGCACACGGATACACATCTTCGATCTGGTTTGCTGAGAGGCCACACTGCCGAGCTACTTCTTCCAGCTGATCCGCTCGCGCCTCAGACCCGTCGATTGGCCAGAGTGCAAATGGCTCAATATCCTTCGCGTCGTTTGTGCTGATACTCATGCTCTGCATTCGTGCTGCGACATCCCGGAGCTTCGGATACTTGAAGATATCAGCAACGCTGATGGCGAGTTGCTCCTCACGACACATGGCTACCAAGCGCATAGCCGACACAGAATCTCCACCCACTTGGAAGAAGCTGTCGCTGGCACCGATCTGATCGCGGGATATGCTCAATACTCGAGCCCAGAGGCCCTGTAGTTGCCTTTCCAGGTCCGTGGAAGGTGCCTGCTTTGTCGCGCCGACGAGGCTATACGATGCAAGTTCCTCTGCCGATAGACGTGAAAGGGCCTGGCGAAGTGCTGTCCGATCCAGCTTTCCTGAAACGTTACTAGGCAGCGTGCAGACTGGAATGAATACCGAGGGGATCATGTACCGGGGCAGCACATCTCCCAAGGATGACTGCACGTCTAGCAGACGATCCCGGACGCAACCAGATAGCGGTAGAACGAGACCATTGTCATGGTCCTTTCGGTGTTCTGCATCGCCTCCTCCGCGTCCTCCTTCGGAAGGCCCCGCTTCAACAAGTTGAGCCATGAAGGCCGCAAGCACGGGCCGAGCCGAGACTGTGGCAAGCTCGACGGCCACACCGCTCGACGCGACCCGGCTTTGTGGAAGAACCTTGTTGAGACACTGCTCGATCTCACTGAGTTCCACTCTCTGCCCACGTATCTTGACCTGGTTGTCCTTACGACCTAGATATATGAGGGATCCATCCGTGTCGTAACGTGCGAGGTCACCTGTTTTATACAACCGCTTGCCGGTCGGCAGATTGTGCAATCGGACCCAGTCGGGGTCCTCAATGAAAGCCGCGGCAGTCTTGAGGTCATCGTCGAGGTAGCCCCTTGCTACCAGGGGACCTTCAATCAGGATCTCGCCGATGCTCCCGGTCGGCTGTAGCAAGTTGTGGTCCTGGGGATTGACCAGCCAAATGGCTCCGCTCAAAATACACCCAATATTGTTCGTCTGTCCTACGGCAAGCTTGGGGTTACAAGTGGCAGCAATCGAACATTCCGTGGGCCCATAGCCGTTCATAAGGGTACCACAATGCTGTTGCCATCGTGTCACAACAGCATCGCTTGGTCTCTCGCCCACCAAGACCAGCGTCTGTACGAGAGGTAGGTTCGCGGGGTCGAGGAGGCTCGCGACCGTGTCCGTGACAGCAAGGAAATTGACTCGCATATCGCGCAGAGCGGCCGATAAGTCATTGGCCCTGTCGTGCTCTGACATGGTGCATACGGTGCCACCGCGTTGGAGCGTGGTAAAGATCTCAGAGACACTGGCGTCGAAGGTGTAGGCGGCAAACTGTCCAACTCGAGTGGTCGGACCGATACCGTAGGCTGCGCCGTGAGCTGCCGCAGTGGTGACCAAGGACTTGTGCTCCAAGACAACGCCCTTGGCAGTTCCCGTAGTGCCGGAAGTGTAGATGATAAAAGCGGCGTTGTTAGACCTGGCTTGTGATACCATGGTCTGGTCCTCTCGAGTCGTCATGCGCTCTTGTCTTTGCTTGAACAGCGCTTCTCCTACGGTGATGGTTACAAATTGATCGCTTTCAGAGAACGCTGTGTCGCCATCCGTGTCCGAGTAGACGAGAATGACTGAAGCCTTGGTCTGCGTGATGATGGCGTCGTTGCGGGCCTTTGGCCATGCCGGGTTCAGCGGGACACATGTACCGCCCGCTTTAAGCACGGCCAGTTGCGCTACAATTGCCCATGTCGACTTCTCAAAGTACAAAGGAACGTTCACTTCAGGCTCGACGCCCATTTCCTGGAGATCAGACGCTAGTGTCGTCGAGAACTGGTCGAGTTGCTTGTAAGTCAGATCGCCGTCCCAAGAGCGTAGTGCAACCGCTTCTGGACGAAGAAGTGCCTGATCCCGGAAAATATGATGGATGCAGGAGTTTATGGGCTCTGTGGTAGGTAGTGCGTTGGTCCAAGACAGCATACGACGCACGTCGGTCGGTGTTGCGGCCAGCAAATGGCTGATCTTTGTCTCTTCGTGGACCGCGGCCAAGATGGAGGAAAGGAGGAACTGGAATCGTTCGAAGAGAGTATTGATCTCGGTTGAACTCAACACGGCATCATCATAGGTGAAGTTCACGGCGATCTCTGAATTGGTATTGGTATTGCACTCAATGACCAGAGCGTAGGATCCAAAGTCAACCAGTGCGGGCGCCTTCTGTGCCTCCATACCGAGCGATTGCTCCTCTTGGTCGAGCTGAACCTCGGGCTGGACGACAAATAAGTGATTCATGTCCAGCCGGTCCATCATGCCATGTCTCCGCATGATCTCCTGGATGTTCTGCAGGCCGGTGTGCTGGAATGGAATAAGCGCCACGTCTTGCTGGTAGATGGCAGCAAGATACGACCTCATGGTCTGCTGGCTGTCTAGGCTCATACGCACTGGCAAAGTCGTCATCAGCGGAGCAGCGATCTTATCGATGCCATGCACAGGTGCGTTACGTCCCGAAAGCGTCATCGCGAAGATGATGTCTTCGAAGCCGGTATGCGCGGCCACAACCAATCCCCAGACAGCGCGCAAAATGGTCGGTAAGGGTGTGGCAAGCTCCATGAGCCCCTTGGTGTCAAAGCTCCACAGATGGTGACGAAGCTGCTGCCGAGCCCGTGGTTGGTAGGTGGCCGATGGCAAGCGGGGGAAACTTGAAGGCGTTTGTCCCTCGAGCTGTGACATCCAGAAAGAGTCGGTGGCTGTGGTCTCGCTGTTCGTAATCAGGTGGCGGATGAAGCGTTTGAACGGCACCGCCCTGCTTGGCTCGCTTCCGCGGTACGCACTTGCGAGGTCATCCAGGACCAGCTTGAGTGTCCAGCCATCGTATGCGGCATGGTGGACTGTCCACACAAAGTGATTGGAGCCGCCCTTGCCTTCCGAAACGAGAGCAAATCGCGAAAGAGGATCGCCGTAAGAGAACGGGTGGCTTTCGTCGGCAGAAATATACTCCGTGATGCTGCTTGGCTTTTGCCAGTCGATCGGCTCGTCAATTACGGCTTGGTAGAGCTTTGTATCCGTACCACCAGTGGCCCTTGTATCAACGACGATCCTTGTCCTAAGGATCGGATGAGCAGTAGCTACTTGACTCCACGCCGCAACGAAACGGTCCAGATCGATAGACTCAGGCAGCTTGTAGACCATCCTATTGGTGTAAGCCCCCGCCTTCCTCATCGTGATGGCCATCAGTCCTTCTTGTAGGGGAGTGCAAGGGTAGATGTCTTGAATCCGATCCGGCGACACACCGCAAAGTGAAGCGATCGTTTTGGTAGCTTCGGCGGGATTCTCCGTGCTCTCTTGCCATGGACATAGACTGAACGGCGGATCATTCTCCTCGTCATTATGGTGATCAGAATCGTCGATGATTGTCACCGACCTGGCCACATCTCGAAGCTGGGGCCGCTCAAAGATATCGCTCACAGTCAATGCCAGGCCCTCCTCCTGGCAGGCTGCCACAAGCCTCATAGCCAAAACAGAGTCACCACCAAGCTGGAAGAAATTATCGGTCGCTCCAATCGCACTTTCTTCCACCGTCATGACCCGGCTCCAGAGGCGCTGCATGCGTTTCTCTGTCGGAGAGGCCGGCGGTACCTTGGCCACACCCGACAAGCTGTACATTGACGTCTGGGCCTCGGAGAGGCTCTTGACGAGATTCCGCAGCCGGGCACGGTCAAGTTTACCAGATGTGTTGGTGGGTATATTTGAGACTGGTAGGTAGATTGAGGGGATCATGTGTTGTGGGAGGACGTTACCAAGCGAGTCTTGGAGTGCACGGAACCGAGAGTGGAGCGGCTTTGAAAGAGGCAGGAAAACACATTCGTTGTCAGCCGGATATTCGCTACTCTCGGTATCCGAGGGTCTCTGCGATGTTTGCATGAATACCGCAAGTACTCGCCTGGAAACCTCAGATACAGAGTCTGAGACTTGAACGAGGTCTACAGCGACAGTAGCGCCAGCAGTTTGCTCGGAGGTTGGGGCGGATATGGTTTCTGGCATCCAAAGGTCCCTGACGTGCTGCTCAATCTCGCCAATTTCAACGCGTTGTCCGTTGATCTTAACCTGGGTGTCTTTACGGCCAAGGTAGACCAGCGTCCCGTCCTCCTCGTAGCGCGCCAGGTCACCAGTCTTGTAAAGTCGTCTGCCGGAGCTCAGGCCATACTTGGCCACCCAAGCCGGGTCATTGATGAAGGCACTGTTGGTCCGCACTTCATCATTGAGATATCCTCTGGACAGCAGTGGGCCCTCGGCGAGAATCTCACCGATACAGCCAATGGGTACCAAGACGTCGGTGTCGCCTGGCTTGTTGAGCCACAATGTTGTGGCGATACCGTTGCCAATGTTGGCAGCTTGCGTGCGACGCGTCATTTGCATGGACGGGTTGAAAGAGGTGTTCATTCCGCACTCGACGGGTCCGTAGGCATTCATGACGCGCGCAAAGGGCGCCCATGTTTCAACGAGGCCCGGAGTTACAGCCTCACCGGCCAGAGCAAGCTTGTTGATTCTAGGGACGCTATTCGGGCGTAGAAGCGCAGCGACTGTAGGCGTGACGTTGATGAAGTCGGCGTTGGTTCTGCGGATGGACCCCGCGAGATCGTTCATCAGCTGGTCTTCGGACGCAATACAGATGGTTCCACCGACACTAAGCGGGATGAAGACGTCTTGGAAGCTGACATCGAAGAGATACGAGGCGAACTGGAAGACGCGGGTGCCGTGCTGGATGCCAAATGCCGGGCCTTGGACGTCAACAGCCAGCAGTAGAGCTCGATGATCAAGCACGACGCCTTTCGGGGTGCCTGTACTGCCGGATGTGTAGATGACGGAGGCCACGTTACTGGACTGAACTTTGATATCCGGAAGGAACTCAGGGTAGGTTTTGAGTCCAGTAATGGTGGATTCATCAACCACAAGAACGTGTTCCGCAAGTTCGTGTTCCAACAGCTTTGGTTTGTATGCCTTGAAGGTGAGAACAAGGTCGATACCGCTGCCGCGCAGTATAGCCGCAGTTCGAGCCGTCGGATGCTTAGGGCTCAAATGCACAAAAGCGCCTCCAGCTTTGAGCACTGAAATCATCGCAACCACCGCCCACTTCGACTTGTCAAAATATAGGCCGATCTTATCCTCGATCTTGACTCCAAACTCGTTGATGAGGTAACCCGCAAGCTTCGACGTCACTAGATCCAGTTCCCTGTAACTGAAGCTGCCATCCCATGAGTCAACGGCCACCAGGTCGGGGTACTTGCTGGCTGACGCGGAGACCATAGCATGTACGGTCTTGTAAGATGGCACCATGCTCATGTAGTCATTGGAGTTCCATTCAAGAATCTGTTGAATGTCTTTTGGGCTGGGTTCACTGACACTTCCGACGGTGACATCCGCTCCATTGGTGTTTGAGGTAGCGGCACTGATGCGCGCAGCAATGTGGCACAAATTGTCGATAAGTCGGGCAACGTACGCACTGGACACGACTTTCTCATCGAAGCGGGCCTCGACATCAGCGCTTTCGTCGTGGACACCACATTCCACGAGCAGCGGGAACGAGTCAAAGTCCCTTTGCTGCGTGGCCATCTCATCTTGACTGCTGCCAGAGTGTGGCTGGGCTCGTGGCTGAACGAGGAAGAGGTGGTTCAGTTGCAGCTTTTTGGCTGTCATCTCTTGGATCGCGAGTAGTCCAGTATGTTCGAAGGGCATCATGTCAATAGTCTGCTGATTGATCGCATTGAGGAGATCACTGAGTGTCTGCTCGGAACTGGCGTGCACTCGCACCGGCACCGTCGTAATGGTCGGGGCAACTAACTCTGTAATTCCACGGACTAGGGCATTTCGGCCTGATAAGGCCTCGGCAAACAACACATCCTCTGAGTTGCTGAAGTTGGCCAGGGTAATAGCCCATGCCGCTCGAAGGACTGTAGCGAGCGACACGGTTGATGATGCATTCAATTGGGCTTGTCGCACGAGGCGCGTGTTCGGTCTTGCCTGGTACCGTAGAGGAAGATCAGCAGGCAAGCTCGCAGGCAGCGTACCTTCAAGCTGCGCCTGCCAAAATCTGGCCGTCTCCTCATGACTATTCCCGTTAAGATACTTAATAAACTGATTGTACGGCGCTGGCTGGGCGGGCATTGAGCCGTGGTAGAAGACATCCTCAATCTGCTGGAACAACAGTTGGAAGCTCCAGCCGTCATAGATGGCATGGTGAGCAGTCCAGACGAAGTTATATTGGTCCTGGTCTTTGTCGTCAACGACAATGGCACATCGGAAGAGTGGCCTGTTGTAGAGCATCCGGTCCGATCGATCGAGCTCCTCGTACTCGGACATCGTACGGCAGTCCAAGTGACCGCTCGTACCACCGCCACTGCATCCCTCGCGAGCAACAAGTTGCATGGGCCTGGAGAATTGCGATGCGACATTTGACAAGACGATACGGGTCCTGAGAATCGGATGGAAGGCGATTGCACGCTCCCACGCGTCAGCGAACTTGGCCCTGTCTATGTGAGCCGGTAGACGGTAGGAGCTTCTGCCGACGTAGGCGCTGTTCTGACGGGCGGTGATGGTCATGAGACCTTCTTGTAGAGGAGTGCAGGGGTAAATGTCCTCGATGTCGTCTCGAGCAATGCCGCACTGTTGGGCTATATGGTCCATCTGGCCGTTCCTATCTTGTGGGTCCGCGTACGCCTCCCAAAGGCTGAAGGGAACAATTGGCTCATCATCGTTCTGATCCTCTTCGGCCGTAGCACTCACGACACCCTGCCGCTCATCTATTGTTTTGGCCAGTTTGCTGAGCCTAGGGTGTTGGAAGATGTCGGCGACGGTCAAAGCCATGTCTGGGTCCCCGCGCTGACAGGTTGAAGCAAGACGCATGGCCGACACTGAGTCGCCGCCCGACTGGAAAAAGTTGTCGTCCATGCCAATGGTCTCGGGATCTCTATCGAGAATCTGCGACCAGAGCTGGCGCAGGCGCGTCTCCGTATGAGTCGAGGGCGCTCTCTTGATCGTGTTTGCAAGACTGTACATGGCCACCTGGTCCACGGTGAATTTGCTGGCCAGAGGTACAAGCTGCTTCCTGTCTATTTTGAGTGAGGCGTTCTTAGGAAGCGACCGTACTGGCACAAATAGAGATGGCATCATGTACTGAGGAAGGTCCTCAATCAGCTCATGCTGAAGGTTGGCAAACTGGGCCACGACTTTGGTAGACATGGGCAATAAGGCTGACTCTGCCCAATCTTTCGCATTGGGCGTACTTGCATCCCGTTCGCCAGACATGGAAATAAAGGCATGCACGCGCCGAGTTGTAGGACTTGATCCCGAGATCGATCCAGACGTCGATCCAGAGTCCTGCGCAGCCATTACTACGGCCACATCGCCAGCGCCAGGCAGCGCCTTTGGCAAAACGCGCCGTATTCTTGTCTCGATGTCGCCCAGTTCCACGCGCTGCCCGTGAATCTTGACTTGGTTGTCTTTACGCCCGATATAGGTGAGGGACCCATCATCGTTGTACTTGACGAGATCACCCGTCTTGTAGAAACGTGTAGCATGCTGTGCTGGAAAGTAGCCACACGTCTCGGCCCATTCCGGCGACCTGATGAACACCTCGTCCGTTCTTCGGCTATCATTGAAGTATCCGCGTGCCAGAAGCGGGCCCTCGACCAGCAGCTCACCCTGCGCTCCGATAGGAAGCAAGTGGTGGTGGTCGTCTGGACTGACGATCCAGAGTGATCCAATCAAGCCGAAACCGATATTCGCAGTAGCGTGCGGTTCAAGACGCTGGTTAACACTGACGCAGACGGAACACTCAGAAGGCCCGTAGCCGTTCATGAGGCGGAAGTCCTTGGATTTCGACCACGATTCCACAGTGCTCAGGCTCGCGACCTCGCCAACCAGTGTCAGCGTCCGCAGCGATGGCACCTCTGAGGGTTGTATGAGACTGGCGACTGTGTTTGTCAGGAGGGCCGTGCTGACCTGCATACGTCGCACGGCGGCGGCCACATTGTTGACACGTTCTTCATCGGAAGGGATACAGAGGGTTCCTCCCCGCTGAAGGGTGGTGAACATCTCGAATGCGCTACTGTCGAAAGTATAGGCCGCGAATTGAAGGGTCCTTGAGCCAGGGTGGATGCCAAATGTTGGCCCCCACTGATCGGCAGTTGTGCACAGGGACCGGTGCTCGAGCATGACGCCCTTCGGCACGCCCGTGCTTCCGCTCGTGTAGATGATATATGCTGCATGACCGGGTTTGGACTCCTCGACCATCGACAAATGAGCCGCTGATGGACTCTCGTCGGCGGCTGTAGCCTTGTTGAATAGTGCCTCATCAACCGTCCAGACTTGGCAGCTCGGGCTTTGGCCGGGACTCTGCAACTTGGCAAGGTATTGAGGACTGGAGAGGATGAGCTTTGGTTTGACGTCTCCAAGAATAGCCTCATACTGCTGTGCCGGCCAGCTGGGGTTGAGAGGCACGCACACGCCTCCGGCTTTAAGCACAGCGAGCAACACCACAACCGTGAATTTGGACTTGTTGAGACAAAAGGCCGCTTTTGACTCATCGCCAGGCTTGAAGCCTATTCTGTGCAATCTAGGCACCAGAGAGGTAGCCAGTCGGTCAAGCTCAGCATAGGTGAAATCGCCGTCCCAAGCACACACCGCAGACACGTCAGGCTGGGCTACAGCCTGTCTCGCGATAACATGATGTATGCAGTCCTCGACAGCCTCGTCGTCACCGGCCAGTTGGCGATTCCAAGCCATGATCTGCTCCAGGTCGCTGGGAGTGGCGCTCGTAAGGCGGCTGATCTGCAGCTGGTGATCCGCATCGGCATCCGTGACCCTTGTCAATGCTGACTCGTACCGTTGGAGCAGCATCTCTACCTCGCGACGGGGAAGCACAGCCTCGTCAAAGAGAGCATGGCATGAGACGCCATTTTTGCCTGTCATATTGCACTCTATCACAAGGGCATGCGATCCAAAAGCAGGGGCGTTTGCGTTCGTCGCCAAGCCTGATTGCTGCTGTTGATGCTGCCTGCGTGGTGTAAGCAGTGCTCCAGCTGGCTGCTGTTCCTGCTCTACCGCAGGTTGAACAATGAAGATATGCGCTGGCTCAGCCCATCTTCCTCCATTTTCTGACGACAGCATGTGGCGGATGTTCTGGAGGCCCGTATGTTCGAATGGCATCATGTCAATGTCCTGCTGGTACGTTTGATCGAGGTAGTCACGTAGAGTAGTAGTGCTCTTCTTAATCTTCATGCGCATCGGGACGGTCGTGATGGTAGGTCCGACAATACCGGTCATGCCCTGCACCGGCGCACTCCTACCCGCCAGAACCATGGCGAAGAGCACATCCTCTGAGCCGAGATGAGATGCGAGGACCAAGCCCCATACGGCGCGCAGGATCGACGGCAAGGGCACACCCAGCGATCGCAGCGTTTTCTGATCGATAGAAGCCAGTATCTCGCGGTTCAACTCCGAGCTGGGCTGAGGCTTATAGTTGGCGTTCGGCAGCGCAGGGAAATCGGAGGGACCTTCGCCTTCGCCCCCGAGTTGGGCGGACCAGAAGTCGTGGGCAGCCCGATGATCAACACTGGCCAAATGACGTATGAAGTGGCTGTACGGAGTGGTGGTGATGGCTTGCTGCTGGTGGTATCGCTTCTCCATATCTTCGAGCAGCAGCTTCATCGTCCAGCCATCATATATGGCATGGTGTACAGTCCATACGAACGTCCAGCTGGATGTCGTAGTCTCGCGGGCGAGGGCATAGCGTGCAAGAGGACTACCCGGCGAGAATCCGATGGTCTCGTCCTCTTCCAAGTAGTTTGCGAGGGTGCCCTTGCCGGTCGAGCGAGTCCATTCCAGGTCATCGTCGACCACCACCTGAACGGCCCCTGTCGACAAGGACGCAGATGGAGAGGACGAATGGTCGCCACCGCCGCCACTGGGAACAATGCGTGTGCGCAAGATTGGGTGCGAGCGTGCCATTCGCTGCCACACGCGCATGAAGCGTTTAATATCGGCGGTGCTAGTAAGGTCATAGACGAGCCTGTTCGTGTAAGAACCCGTCTGGTATGCCGTAATGGCCAGCAGCCCTTCCTGGAGCGGTGTGCACGGGTAAACGTCTTCGATCTGGTCCGTGGACACATCACACTGCAGTGCCAGCTCCTCAAGGCGCATCGGTCGTGCCTCTTCTTGCACGTTCCACAGTGCAAAAGGTTCGATGTTGCCAGACGCAGGAAGACGGCTCCCGGTACCTACCGGCTCCGTTTTGGCCTCCGCGGCGGTGATTGTCTCCGCCATGTCCCGCAGCTTGGGGTGCCGGAGCACGTTGGCCACCGAGAGAAGCAAACCTTCCTGTTCGCAGGCGGCCACTAACCGCATCGCAGAAACAGAGTCACCCCCGAGTGCAAGGAAGCTATCTCCAGCGCCTATCGATGAAGCCTCCACGCCTAGGATCCGGCTCCACAACGCCTGGAGCTGCTTCTGCATGCCGTTTGAGGGCAACTGCTTGACGTCGTCAACCAGTCTGTAACGTGCCCACTCGTCTTGGGTGAAGCTCCTAGCTATCTCCCGCAACCCTCTGCGGTCCAGCTTCCCGGATGTGTTGACAGGTAATCGCTGAAGGGGCACATAGACTGCCGGCACCATGTACTGCGGGAGCTGCTCGCCCAACGAGGACTGCAGGTCCAATAGCAGAGCGCGCAGCCAAGGTGGCAGTGGCAAGATTGGCTGCTCTGTCCGAAGTATGCCACCTAGATTGGCTGCTTCGGCTTCAAAAAAGACCGCCAATGTATGACTCGGCAGAGGAGACGCTGTCTCAACCACTTCGACAGCCACTCCTTTGTCTCCGGACAAGAATGGGGGTAGAAGCTGCTGCACCTTTTCCTCAATCTCGCCCAATTCGACCCGCTGTCCGTGGATTTTGACTTGAGTATCCTTGCGGCCGAGATAGGTGAGCGAACCATCGCGGTTGTAGCGCCCGAGGTCTCCGGTGAGGAACAGTCGTCTCCCCATAGCCGGTCCGAGTCCAGCCTGCGTCGTCCAGCGAGGGTTCTCGATGAAGCGCGCCTTTGTCATATCCGAGTCTTGCAGGTACTCTCGGGAGAGGAGAGGACCCTCTGCTACAATCTCACCGACACATCCGATGGGCGCGAGCGAATCTGGATCATTGCTGTTCACGATGTAGAGCTTAGACTTGATTCCATGACCAACATTGGTCGCGTCTCTCGCATGCATTACGCTCGTGTTCAAGGCCGTGTTCAAGCCACACTCAGAAGGGCCGTAGGCGGTAATGATGTTAACGTGCGGCGCCCATCGAGCGATGACGTCTCCTTTAATGAGTTCACCAGATAGTATCAGCGTACGAAGAAACGGTAGAGCTGTCGGATCGAGAAGTCCCGCGACTGTAGACGTCAAGTGAATGACATCTACGCGCGCATCACGAATGGCATGGGTTAAGCTGTCCGTCAGCTGACTTTCCGAGGCGATGCAGAGACAGCCACCTGCACATAACGTGGCGAATATGTCTTGGAGATGCACATCGAAAACGTAGGCGGCGAACTGGAAGACGCGGGTATTGTTCTTAATACCATAGGCTTCGCCAAGTGTCTTCATGCCCGTAGCAAGAGCGCCATGCTCCATCACGACGCCCTTGGGGGTGCCTGTGCTTCCGGAGGTGTAAATTACACAAGCGGCGTCACCAGAACCCACGGAGAGAGATGCGTTGCCGTTGAGCGAAGCGCTGCTAAACTCTTCCCTTTCAATCGCAAATAGTGAATCATCAGGCACTATGACTTGGTCGACAAGACCACCGAGTCTCGACGTGTGATTCTCGGACGTTAGTACTATACAAGCTCCGCTGTTCTGGATGACTGCCTTGATGCGGCTTTCGGGATGCTTCGGGGACAGTTGAACAAATACTCCCCCGGCTTTCAGAGTGGCCAACATTGAGACAATAGCCCATTTCGATTTGTCAAAATGCAAAGCAACTCGATCCCCAATATTGACACCAGCGAGCCGGAGCCGAACCGCCAGACGGGATGATACTTGATTAAGCTGGTGATAAGTGAGCTTGCCGTCCCAAGCGTCAACGGCGAGCTTATCAGGCGAGCGTGCAGCCTGTTGTTCGAACAGCCCATTCGCCGTGGTGTCAACGCGCGTCAAGTCCACAGAAGCCTGCCGCTCGACGATCTGGCGGACATCCTGCTGTGACGCCACACCAAGTTCAGCGACAGAGGCGTCTTTATTATTGCCGGTGGTGCCGAGAAGGTTCGAGAGTACGTGGAAAAAATGGTCGACAAGACGCGAGACCTGCTCAACGTCCAAGACGGATTCGTCAAATCTCGCTTCGATGAGGACGTCGCCGCCAGTAGCGGCAATATTGCACTCCACCACGAGCGCATACGAGTCAAACCCATCGACTCCGTCCTCAATGGGCGTCACCTCCTGGTACTGGGGGATCTTGGCCGCCATCTCATCGCGCGACAGCGGCTGCACCACAAACAGATGCCCGAGATCAAGCTTCGTATCCACCATGGCTTGGATCCGCTGCAGACCGCAATGTTCAAAGGGCATCATGGCGACTGTCTGTCGATGGATGTCCGCTACGTAGTCGACCGCGCGCTGTGTTGGTTGCAGACGTACACGGAGAGGCACAGTGGTGATGGTGGGCGCGACCATGTCCTCGATGCCGGGGACGGGCGCGGTGCGACCGGACAGGGCCTCGGCCAGGATGATATCGCGTGAGCCGCTGAAGTTCGACACGGCGATAGCCCACGCGCTCCGCATGGCGGTCGCGTGCGATGCCGAGAGCTCCGTAGTAGCAGGGTCGGCCACGCGAGTTCGCTTCGCCACCCGCATCGTCGTTCGCGGGATGTAGGCGGAGTGTAGACCCGACGGGTAAGTCACTGGCCGCTGCTCTGCACTCGATAACTGAGCGCGCCAGTAGGCTGTCTCGGCCTCGACGCTCGAGTTCTCGAGGTACTGGATGTAGAGATTGAATGGAATAACAGGGGGCTGCAGACCGTGGTAGAAGAGCTCGTCGACTTGTTTCCAAAGTAGCTGAAAGCTCCGACCGTCGTATACGGCGTGATGAACCGTCCAAACGAAGTGGCGGTCGCCACTGTCCTCGTCCACGACAATAGCGTACCTGAACAGCGCTTTGCCGTGGGAAATGTCCTCGAGAGCGTCCGCCTGCTTGAACTCGGCGAGTGTGCGGCAACGCATCTGGCAGTCCTGGTTCTTGATGACGACCTGGAGAGACTTGGCGTCCTTGATGCCCACGGGAACAATTCGCGTTCGCAGAATCGCATGTGTCCTTACAGCGCTTCGCCACGCCGCTTCGAGCCGACTCGTCTCAACAGCGTCGGGGATTATGTGAGAGCTGCGGCGCACATATGCCTTGGCTTGGAAGGCCGTCACCGCCATAAGACCCTCCTGGAGCGGCGTGCAAGGATAGACATCTTCAATGTCGTCGGCCAGGACGCCGCACTTTGCTGCGATCTCTTGGAGGCGCGCAGGTCGTCTCGTCGGCTCCTCGGCCCAAAGCGCAAAGGGTTCGGGTACGCTCACTCCATTGACCGAGGCCACTTCCATTGTCGCCTCCATTGCTCCTTCGAGCTCCCTAGATAAATCTTGAAGGATGGGATACTCGAAAATCTGCGCGACACTGACAGTGATGGAGACATCCCCATCGTCTCGGGCGAGCGAAACAAGACGCATTGCCGCTACCGAGTCTCCTCCAAGATGGAAGAAGTTGTCCGTGGCTCCGATTCCACCAGGCGAGGACATGCCCAGGATGCGGGCCCAGAGACTTTGAAGCCTCTTTTCCATAACTGTTGATGGCGCCACCTTGACGACGCCGTTACCGCCCGCGAGGCTGTGCGAGGCGATTTGGATCTCGCTCATCGACTCAAGCATGGAGCGTAGCTGTCTGCGGTCCAGCTTCCGCGATGCGTTCTCGGGCATCTTGTTGACAGGTACATAGACGGATGGGACCATGTAGTGTGGCAAGACAGAGCCAAGCGCCCCGTACACTTCCGAGAATCGCCGTCGCAGCGAGTCCGTGAGCGACAGAGCCCGGGCTCCATTAGCAATATCCTCATCGCCATTCTCACGGTCTTGATCCGCGGTGTCCTCCAGGGCCACGAATGCAGCCAAAATGTGCCGTTCGGGATGTGACGGGTGGTGGATCAGTTCGACAGCGACAGTCTTGGCCGTAGGCACGAGGCGATGCAACTGGTGCTGAATCTCACCAATCTCAACACGTTGACCGCGGATCTT
Source organism: Fusarium torreyae (assembly GCA_027945595.1). NCBI lineage: Eukaryota > Fungi > Ascomycota > Sordariomycetes > Hypocreales > Nectriaceae > Fusarium > Fusarium torreyae. The sequence goes on from JAOQAZ010000004.1 coordinate 1,818,708, forward strand.
GACCTGAGTATCTTTTCGCCCAATGTAGGTAAGCGACCCCTGGTCGTCATTGTACCTGACTAGGTCGCCCGTTTTGAACATCCGGCGCCCGGCGCCGAGACCGTACTGCCGGATCCATGCCGGATCGTAGATAAACGAGCTCCTCGTCTTGGCTTCATCGTGCAGGTAACCACGTGCCAGTATGGGGCCCTCGATGAGTAGCTCGCCGACGGCGCCAAGCGGGCATAGTCTATCGCTGTCTGTGGGGTCTACCACCCAGAACAAGTTGGCGAGCGGTCCTCCAATGTTTGAAGCGCGTGCCGCGTCCTCTATCGGTGGACTGCAGGATGAATTGATTGAACATTCTGAAGGTCCGTACGAGTTGAGCAGCTTGACGTCGCGACGGTTACCCCACAGCGCAACAACCTCAGGCCGGACAGGTTCGCCAGCTAAGATGATGGTCTTGAGCGTCGGGACATGGTCAGGACGCAAGAGAGCAGCCACAGTTGAGGTTAAATTGGCGAAATTGGCTTGTGTCCGGTTGATTCCTGCTGATAGATTGTTCATGCGCTCATAGTCAGATATGACACATACGCACCCGCCCTGCTGTAAAGTGGTAAATATGTCCTGAATGGACGCATCGAATGTGTACGCTGCGAACTGCACAACGCGAGACTGAGGGCCTAGTCCAAAGGCCTCGCCGTGTGCTCGGCAGGATGTTGCGAGTGCCTTGTGTTGCAGAACAACGCCCTTTGGCACGCCGGTACTACCGGAAGTATGAATAATGAAGGCATTGTTCCCAGGCGTCGCGACCCCGCGCCGGAACGGTTGCACATTCTGAAGCTTCCTCTGCAGAGTATCGTCAATTGGAAAGACATTGCATGAGCCGTTGCGGAAGAGTTCCTCGTGCTGTGGGCTAGCGAGGATTATCACCGGTCGGACATTGCGGAGGATCGCCTCGTTCTGGACGGCCGGGCGCGCGGGATCTAGCGGCACGCAGACGCCTCCGGCTTTTAGCACAGCTAGCTCGGCGACAATGGCCCATGCTGATTTTTCGAGACAGAGTGGGACGTTGACTTCAGCTGCCACGCCAAGGTCGACCAGCTGGCCCGCAAGCTTAGCAGCAAGCTCATCCAGCTCACGGTATGTGAGATTAAGATCCCGGGAACAGATGGCGGGGGCATCAGGTTGTAAGTCGGCCTGATTATGTACAATCTGATGGATACACTCCTCCAGAGCTGGCGGCACCTCTTTGTTCCATTCCAGCAGACGCTCCATGTCCCGTGGGCCCGCCGAGAACAAAGAGCCCACTGGCACTACTGGCTCTGTCCGTTGCTGCCCAGCAGATATAAGCTGCGCCAGGACGTGCTGGTATTGCGACAGGTACGATTCGACACGTTTTACAGTGACAACATTGTCGTCGTACTGGACCTTGAGCGTCACGCCGGTCGACTCCACGCAGCACTCGAGGATAAGCAGGTATGACTCAAAATCTAGGGTAGCCGCACCATCACGCTCCGCGACCATGAGCGCCGACTTTTGCGACTCGGCTTCTGCCGGCTGCACAAGGAAGTTGGTGGTGAGACCGAGACCGAGCGCGTCGTCGGCCTTGCCGACCAGACGACGGATATCCTGCAAACCCGTCTGCTCGAAAGCAATCATTCTCGTCGCCTGTTCGTTTACGGCACGCACGAAGTCCAGCGCGGAGCCTTGCCGATCAATTGTGATTCTGATGGGCACAGTGGTCATCGTCGGACCTGTGATATCTGATATGCCTGCCACAGGTGCACTGCGCCCAGAGAGTGTTGAGGCGAATATGACATCGTCGGACCCCGAGTACGTCGCCATAACAACTGCCCAAGCGGCACGAAGCATTACAGACAGTGGCATATCCCACCCACCAATCTTCGCATTATTCATGTCCATCGGCACAAATGCCTGCATCTTTACGTTGGGCCGTGGTAGATACGCCGGTGATGGTAGTGCAGGGTAGCTCCGCGGCACGTTACCCTGGAGCTGGTCCTTCCAGAACGCTTCAGCTTTCTCAAACGGGGACCGGGAGAGGTATCTCATAAAGCGATTGTACGGCACGACGGGAGCAGCCAGCTCATCGTGCATGTACAGGTGCTGGAGCTGACTCAAAAGAGTCTGCCTGCTCCAACCGTCGAAGAGGGCGTGGTGGACCGTCCAGACGAAGAAGACGGCGTTGTCTCCGCCGGAAGATCGCGACTCCACCATCCCGTAGCGCGCCAACGGACCACCCAGGGACATTGTAGTTCTGTCATCCTCAAGCCGGTACGCGTCGACAGAAGTGCTGGTGCGCCATTGAACACCTTCCTTGACGACTACCTGTAGGGACTGCGGTCCAGCGCTGAGTCCCGGCACGATGCGCGTTCGCAGGATGGGATTCTCAGCCACCAGTCGATCCCACGCTGCTTTGAAGCGCGCCACGTCGACGGTTTCCAAGATCCGGAAAGCCACGCGCCCGATGTAGGCCCTCGGTTGACGCATCGTAATGGCTATCATGCCCTCTTGGAGCGGTGTGCAGGGGTAAATATCCTCAATCTGCTCCGGCAGGATCTGACACTGCGCCGCGATCTGGGCCACGCGTTCGGAACGCGATTCAACGCTCATATCATTAACTTCATCCCACAAGGCGAAAGGAGCGATGGTCTCCTCATCAGCAGCAATTTCGCTGTTTGCGTTGCCGATTCGTGCCGCCTCCTCCTGCTCGATGACCACCGCCAAGTCGCGGAGTATCGGGTGCTCAAAGATGCTCGCGACGGTAGTGACGACTTGTTCCCGACGCGCCAGCGCAACGAGCCTCATAGCCGCGACCGAGTCGCCTCCGAGCTGGAAGAAACTGTCGCTTGCGCCGATGAGGGTCCCTTTAACCCCAAGGATTCTGCTCCACAAGCTCTGCAGGTGCTTCTCCAGGTCAGTGGAGGGCTTCAGTTTCGTCGCCCTGCTGCTGGCCCCGGTATCGCCGTACGCGGCCAACTGTCGCTCGTCGATGGATTTGGCAATATCGCGAAGACGCTGCCGGTCGACTTCGCCCTTGGACGTTCGTGGCATACGAGCCAGGGGCACGTAGACGGTAGGAGTCATGTATGACGGGATAGCATCGGCCAAAGATGCGCGAATCTCGGCCAAGTCAAATTGCAGTCGATCGGAAGGCGGCAACGGGTGTATGCCATTAACCACCGGGCCAGGTTTTGTTGTCCCGTTCGTTGTGCCGTTCTTCTGATGCCCGTTCGCCAGCGTCGATGAATGACTGTTCGTGCCGTTCGATTGGGGTGTCTCTTTCTCCACCAAGAAGGCCATCACCGTTGGCTTCTTTACCCCCTTGAGCGGTACGACAACTTCAACCGCAACTGATTCATAACCCTTGAACCGTTCCAGCAGTCGGGCCTCAACCTCTGCGCGCTGGCTGAGAATCTGGATGCGCTCATCCTTGGACCCGACCGATGTGAGTGACCCGTCCGCATTATAGCGTACCAGTTCCCCAGTCTTGTGGTACGTTCCCTGCTTGCCGCTCCGGCCTAGCTGGGAAGCCCATCGCGGTTGCCATGGACGATCGGTCGTGGTGGCAGAGGCTTCGACAAAGGTGCTTTCGATGAGAAGCTCACCGATGCTGCCTACAGGCTGTAGTTTGTCATGGTCTCGCGGGTCAACCACCCAAAACAACGACGAGCGGCTGATCGGCAGCCAGCCTGGGCTCTGCTCCTGCTCGGTGTCTGAATGGAGTCCTCGATACGCCATGGGACCCCGGCCTCGAACGGTCCCATAGAATTCGAGCATTCTCATCTCCTCGCCGCATTGCTTCATCGCGTCTTGGTTCCTGCTCCAGAGTCCCGTCATCAGCTCGCTCGAATGAACAACCAAGCTCCTGAGCGACGGTGCATGCTCTGGCAATGCTGTCATGGCACTCAAGCTTGGGTGATCCAAGCAAGCAATGGTCGCTCCTGACCTGCCAATACCGCCAGCTGCGTCATCAGCACACTCTTCCTCGGACAGAACACAGATGCAGCCGCCGCTCAGAAGCGTGGCGAATATGTCGTGGATTCCCTGGGCCGATGCGTATGGCACGAAGTGTGCGACTCGGGAGCCCTTGCTTAGGCCAAGGACCTCCCCGTAGGCCTGACAAGTGGTGATGAGTGCTTCATGACTCAGAGAGACGATGCCATCGGCTGTCTCCGCCTCGTTGTCAGAAGTATTGTATAGCATGAACGCCGTGGTTTCTGATGAGGATTCAGATCGGTGTCCATTTGTGCTGTATGTCCCATGCCCATTAGTTGATCTCTTCATAAGCTCACCAATGAGCCCGGCATCGATCGAGAGAGCCTGGCAGTTGAGTTTCTCAAGAATAGTCTGGTATGAGCGATTGGTCAAGCATAAAATTGGCTTCACTTGTTCGAGTATGGCACGACCGCTGGTCGCATCCGACAATTGGCCTGAGGTCAAGGGGACGCAGACGCCGCCAACCTTCAGCACAGCGAGCTGTGACACAATCGCCCAGGCCGATCTCTCAAAACAGAGCGCCACTTTGGCACCTTCGGTCACGCCCCGATGACCGAGGTACGTTGCGAGCGCAGTCGAGAGCGCATTAAGCTCGGCATATGTGAGGTCCTGGTCTTGATCCCACGATTGTGCGGCCAGCGCGTCGGGGTTGATAACAGCTTGCGCCTCGACAAGCTGGTGGATGCACCCGAGCTTCTTGACTTCCTTCAGGTGAGGGTGGCCATTGGTGTGTGTGTGTTGGTTCCACTGCTGTATCTGACGGATATCTTGGGGACCGGCGCACGCCACATCGCCCACCGATAGCTGAGCATGAGCATCATTGGCTAGCATGCTCACAACATAAGAGAAATGCCCCAGAAGCATCTCAGCCATGTCGTCCGAGATGACAGTCTTATCGTAGCCCATCTCAACATCCATAGCACCGTCACCTTCAATGCCACAACTAAGGATCAGCGCATAGGAGCCAAAGTCCTCGGCTATTTGGCCATCTCTGGGCTCCTCGGTTAAGATGGACGGCATCTCATGTGCCTGCTCGTTCGGCAGACGAACCATGAAGAGGTTGTTGAGCTGCATCGGGGTCCTGGCAACATCCGTGTCAGCCTCTCCATCTCGAAGAAGCATGCGGCGGATATTCTGCAGACCTGCGTGCTCATGAGGTACCATGGCCGCTGATTGCTGCATCATAGCCCACAGGTACTCGTTGACGGTTTGGTGGCGGTCCAGGAGTACGCGAACCGGGACGGTCGTCATGGTCGGGGCGGCCATGTCGGCAATGTTGAGGCCTGGTACGGCGATGTTGCGGCCCGACAGCGTTACTGCAAAAGCGGTATCGTCAGAGGCGGAATACGCTGCCAGCACGACGGCCCAGGCAGCTCGGAGGACGACCGACGAGGGAACGCCGGATCCCTCGGAGCCGGTGGCACGCGACGGCAAGGGCAGAGGCACGACTCTCTGTAATCGAGCGTTGGGTCTTGGTTGATACGTCGTTGACGGCAAAGCCGGAAATGCGGGAGCCCTGACACCTCTGAGCTGTCTAGTCCAGAATGAAGAGCTCGCGTCCTGGTCATTGTCGAGGTATATCTGCCGGATGAAGTGCGTGAATGGGACAGGGTCAGGTATACTGCTTCCGTGGTACCATTCCTCCAATTGCCGCAGCAGGATTCGCTTGCTCCAGCCGTCGTACAAGGCATGATGAATCGCCCACACGAGGGACTTGGAAGTGGTTCCGGAGTTAACAATGGTGAATCGCAGAAGCGGCTCGCCATATGTCATACCACCGCTGCCGTCCAAACAGCTCTCAACATCCTCCGCCTCCTCCCACTCGATATCCTCCCTGATGACGACCTGCAGGGATGTAGCTCCCGCAGCAATGCCCGGGATAATGCGCGTCCTCAAAATGGGGTTTGCGTTGGAGACGTTTTGCCAGGCTGATTTGAAGCGAGGCAGGTCGATGTTCTCATGTAGTCGAAAGACGGCACGACCGACGTAGGCTTGGGATTGACGCATCGTCAATGCCATCAGACCTTCCTGCAAAGGACTGCAGGGATAGATGTCTTCGATGCGATCGATAGGTGTGCGGCAGAGCGCGGCAATCTCCTCAAGTCGCTCATTGCGAGTCTCTTGAGGTTCATCCCAAAGAGTGAAAGGTTTGATATGAAGATCATCTGCGCCGTTGTTGTCAGCGGTCTTGACGAGTCGGGCTACTTCAGACAGCCTGGGACTCTGGAACAAGTCTGCCACCGTCAGGGTAAGCCCCTGCTCGTGACAAGCCGTGACTAGACGCATGGCCGCTACGGAGTCGCCACCCAGCTGGAAGAAACCATCGTCAGCGCCAATGGTGACCGCCTTAATGCCCAGGATGTAGCTCCACATGTCGCGCATCCGGCGCTCCATGTCTGTGTTGAGCTCGTATTGTTCTTTGCGTACTCCCGTCAGACCGTACACGGCGAGCTCCTCGTCCTCCATGGTCTCGACCACCTTGTGAAGCCTCCTACGGTCCAGCTTGCGAGACATGTTCTCCGGCATCCTTGCCAGTGGAATGTACATGGATGGAATCATGTAGGCAGGGAGGTGCTGCGCCAGCGCAATAGCGGCATCGGCAAAAGCGTTGCGTAGGGTCGCCGATGACGGTAAAGGTGACAACGACAAAGATGCTTGGGTGGCCTGGACTGTCCCCTCGTCTTCTTCGCCATCCACGCGTAGAGCCAAAAACGCCGTAAGCATCAACCTATCGGGATGACGAGGATGCGTCACAAGCTCGACGGCCACGGTCCTGGCGGTGGGAATCTGCTCGTAGAGACGAAACTCGATCTCGGCGACCTCTACGCGCTGACCGCGGACCTTGACCTGCCTGTCTTTACGACCGATATAGGTCAAGCCTCCGTCATTATTGTAGCGGACGAGATCACCAGTCTTGTACATGCGGCGACGCACAGATCCGAATCTGGATGCCCACGCCGGATCGCAGATGAAGGAGGCGCGTGTTTTGGCCTCGTCATTTAGATAGCCCCGAGCAACCAACGGCCCCTCGATGAGGAGCTCTCCAATGCTGCCGACGGGAGACAGGTAGTCGTGGTTTGCCGGGTCAGCGACCCAGAAGTGATTGCACACCAGGGGTTTGCCAACGTTGGCAGCGTTGTTCTTATCAGTGACCCTCTTACTGCAGGACGAGTTAATAGAGCACTCGGAGGGTCCGTACGAGTTGTAAATAACGACGTGCTCGGCCCAGAGCGCTACGACGTCAGGTCTCACTGGCTCTCCAGCGAGGATCATAGTGCGAAGAGTCGGGAGCTCACGCGGGTCCAGCAGCACGGCGACGGTGGACGTGAGGTTGATGAAGTTGGCCTGGGTGCGGTTGATAGCGTTGCTGAGATCGTTCAGACGCTCGTGATCTGAAATAACGCATACGCAGCCGCCGAGGAGCAGCGTAGTAAAGATGTCCTGGATGCTTGCGTCGAATGTATAGGCGGCGAATTGGACCACTCTTGAGTGCGGACCCAGGCCAAAGGCCTCACCATGCGCTGTACAGCTGCTGGCAAGAGCTCGGTGCTCCAGCATTACACCCTTTGGAACTCCTGTGCTGCCGGAGGTGAAGATCAAGTACGCGACGTTGTCCGGGTTCGCTCTTGGCTGCTGCGCGTGTGATGGGAGGCGGTCGTGACACGAGGCAATCAATTTCGCATCGACAGTGACGGTACGGTACCGCGATGACGCGAACGACTCGAAACGAGCGCGGTAGTCGGGCGCCACGAGCACCACACTGGCGTTCACATCTGTGATGATGGCATTGGCTCGGGCGTCGGGGTAGTCCGGGCTCAGAGGCACACAAGCACCGCCGGCCTTGAGAACCGCCAACAAGGCAATGGTGGCAAAGGGAGACTTGTCAAAGCAGAGCGGCACCATGACCTCGGCGCCTACGCCCATCTGGACGAGGTAGCACGCGAGCCGCGATGCCTCATCATCAAGCTCGCGGTACGTCCAGTCTCGCTCGGCGGAGCTGAGAGCCGGAGCGTTCGGTTGCAGCTTGGTTTGATGCTCAACGATGCCGTGGACGCAGTCCTCCACTGCTCGAGGTGTCTTGCTGTTCCATAACTGTACTGTTTGCTGATTGTCCTGGCTGAAAAGGTCAAGTTGTCCTAAAGTACAAGTTGGGGAATCAAGAATAAAGGAAAGGGCGGTGCGGAAAGTCGCAACTACGTTACCTGCCATCCATGGACTCAAATGCGACGTCCAGTATCCGAGACTCACGCCGAGTGTGTCCTCGCTTGCTTCCAGGTTGAGTGATATGTCGTACTATTTGGAAGCTATGTCAGCATATTGAACTGACTATGAATCAACAGGTTTGAGGACTGGTGTGCTCGGCATACCTCGGTCGGATTGTAGCCCTGCTGCAGTCGAACTCGAAGTTCCGAGATGAGACTGGTATCGAGGTCCGGCTTCCGCTGATACGATACAATGGTATTACAAAGGGCTTGTCCTGCCGACTGCTTGCTGCCCTCCGTCTCACGCAAGGGAAAGTACTCATGCTCGAGAGCTTTGAGCCGACCCTGCTGCAAGTCCTTAACGATGTCTCCGAGGGTGACATTGTCACCGTCCAGACACTGACGACATATTAGGGTATTGAGTAGTGGTCCGACTGCTTCTTTGATGTTATCAAGCACGCCTTGACGACCGGCGGTGGACACGAAGAAGCACACATCCTGCGAGCCCGTGAAGTACTTGAGCACCAGCGCCCATGCCGCCTGGCAAATGGTGGCAAGCGTCACTTTGTAGCGTTCGCAGAGGGCTTGGACATGTGTGGCATCCAGGGGAATATTGGTGCGCTCTTGCTGCAAACGTCTTTCGTCTCGATCGCCGTCGGCCGGAGGGAAGTAGCATGGTTCGATGTCGGCGAGATACTGCTCCCAGTACGATCGTGCTACACTGTGGTCGATGCTGTGAAGATATACAATATAATCTCCAAAGTGAGGTGCAGGTTGGAACGGAAGGCTGCCTTGGTATGCCAGGCACAAGTCTCTAGCAAGGGCCGGCAGGGATTCTCCGTCAATAATTGCGTGGCTGACGTTGAGCGTGCAAGTGATAGCGCCCGAGTCCGTGGTCGAGATGGTGAAGCGGTACGGCACTTGGAACGAGCGTATGAGCTCACTCAGGGTTCCGAAGGGCGTTTGCGTTTTATCGCTCTGTGAATGGATGACGTTATCTCGCAGCGAGGAAAACACCACCTGATCAAAGTGGCCGCTGCGTGTCGTGCTATTCATCAGCACGGTCCGCAGGGCTGAGTGACGATCCACGACCTGGTTCCAAGCGGCGTGAATCCTCGCGACGTCAACATGATGCCCGGTGCCAAGACCTGTCGACAGCATTTCGAACGAGTACGAGCACCTGTACAATCCTGGGTCTCGGATCTGGCTGAACATCATAGCCTCTTGCATAGGCGAGCAAGGATAGACGTCAACGACTGCATCACGCATCGACACAGGTAGGCTCGCCACTGTCTGCAACAGCAGATCACGTCGGTCGGTACTGGTGGGTAAGGCCCGCGTGAGATTCGCTCTCGGGTCCTCGTGTGCTTCGCTGGATAGTACAGAGCGAAGCATGGTCACAGCGCGGGCGAGCCATCTTTGCAGGTCCTCGCGCTTGGCGGTCCGGATGTCGTAGTTCAGGCGGAGTCGTAACGACCCTTGTATGAAGCTCGCGTGTATGTCAATCGGTGTTGTCGGGTGTGAACTCGTGTTATTCTTATTGTTGGAATCGTCGACCCAAGTCTCGCGGAAAGTGGTGCTGGCATAGGATTCTTGGGTCGGTCCATCGTAATGGAAATGCACAGCACTGCCGAGACTGTCTGTCGCTTCCAATTCCGTGTTCGAAGTAGAGTTTCGAGAGGCTGCCACTCGAGTAGCGACCTCAGTCAACGGCTCGTCAATGTCTTCTACACCAACTCGCAGGCAGCGCAGCCGAGTGAAGTTTCCTAGTGTCCTCGCGAATCGGAAGTCACCCTTGCGCTGATCTTCGCTGGGGAGGTTGTGAGAGATTGCCAGGACGTTCTTGTCGGCGAAAACCGCCTTGAACGAGGCGATCAGCGCCCCGAGGAGGATATCGACAGCATCGACATGGTGAGTTGCTCGGCAGAAGCTGTCGTTCAACAGACCCGCCGTGTTTGACTCAAGTGTCTCGTCAATATGTCCAAATTCCACGGCAGGTTCACAGCTTTGCCAAGCCATGTTATTTGCAGCCTCCTGCTCATCACTCCATACTTGGAACGATGCCGCAGGTTGGAGGGTCAGCGCTTTCCTCTCAAGAATCTGTTCAAGGTCGGCGATGAGAATAGCCCAGGACGCTGCATCGATAATGAGCGATGGAGCCACCAAGTACAATACTCGACGACCATCAGGCGTGGTCTCGAAGAATGTCGCTCCGAAGACCGGCCCTTTCGCGTAGTCAATCGAGTCATGCAGGGAAGCGATAATCGACTCGTACTCGGCAGTTCCAAGCGCTCGCTCGACACGGAACCTGTAGCTCTCTGGATTGTAGGGGCTGATTGTTTGAAGCCATTGCTGGGATTCTGATCGGGCAAAGCGTGCGCGAAGCATGGCGTGCCGCGAGACAACTGCGCCCAATGCTGCTTCAATCGCCTCATGCGGGACATCAGTGACTAGCTCCAATCGTCGTCCTTGGTGGTACTTGTTCTGAGTCGCTTGCTCTTTGCCTCCTTTGGTCTCGATCTCATTCTCGATAGTCCTCATGAGCAAAGCCTGGGCGGGCGACAGCGCAAAAGGCACATTCTCATCGATAATATTGGCAGTAGTAGCGCCTACGACTACGTCGAGTAGCTGAGACAGCGAGTCGGCCTCAAGAATCTGCTGGATCGAAACATCGCAGCCATGGTCTCGGAAAGCCGATAGAAGCTCAATGGCGGCCATGGAGTCTCCTCCTAGTCGCAGAAATGACTTCTCCAAGTCGATCTTTTTGGTGGCCACGTTCAAGATCCGGGCGCATATGACGCGCAGGTTCTCTGCGCTCAAGGCCGTCATCGTAATCGGTGGTATTATGCAAACTCGTGGGATGATCGGTGTGTTCAAGGTGGTATATACCGTGGTTGGTCGGTCAATTCTTCGATCTGATTTCAATAATGCTATTCACAGACGGTTGAATCGCATAGCAATAATTCAACGAACTGTGCTTTTGCTGGTATACAGCAAAGGTGCTACAAAACGCGATAGTACTGAAAGAGCCGCGATGGCATCGTGTGCATGAATTCTTGCACGTGCTGCAGGGTAGAGACGATGCTTAGACGATACCATCAGCATAAGTCCCGAAAAGGAAGTGAGCTCCCAACAAGGGTAGTAGTCTGGTCCCTGTGGAGATATTGCTGACCGCAGCTTTTCCTTCAGGATTGTATCCATTCGCTTATCCTTCGTGCATTTTCTGGACAGGGGCAGTGAGGTGGATGGAGCCGTGTGAACGTATAACCCCCTTGGCAGGCATGTTGCTGACTGTTGCTAATTAACATCGTCAGCGTTTGTCTCCGTTCCCCGGATCCTTCGCGGCCGTCCTTCGCGCATTTCTTGACAGGGGCGTGGCTTCACAAGTGGTTGCCGGATCTCCTAGCTACGAAACTCAGTATCCTGGCATCGCGTCATCTCTTTAAGACCGAGAGAGCTCTTTTTAGCACAACCGGGGTAAAAGCCTATAAATTCCCTATTAAGATACCCTTGCCACCGGGGTAACTTTAAGCTATAATTTTAAGCTATATTACCACCCCTAATTAGGTTGATTTTATAATATTAAAAAGAAAATTATAATTAAAAAAATATATTATAATAGATTATAAACTTATAACTTAGGTTATTTTAATAATAAAATTATATTTTTAGCTTTTTTAAAATTATAAAAATTTTATTTTTAAAATTTAAAAGTTTTATAATAATAAATATTTTACTAAAATTATTAAGAAATTTTTTTAATATAATATAAATAAAAAAAAGTTGTTTTATTATAAGTGCTTAAATTATAAAATATTAATATTAAATATAACTATTAAAAATATTATAAGATTTGCTTTTAATAATTAAAATAAAAAAGAAATATAATAACTAATTATAAAATATTAATATATATATAAAAGTAATACTAGGACTTATAGTATAGCTAAATTAATATATAAAATCCAAAGAATTACAGTACTATTATTACCACCCTATCTGATTAGTCACTAACCTTCTCACGCTAAAAGGAGCTTTCTCGGTCTCAAAAAGATTACACGATCGAAAGACGGCATTTTCACACCTTTAACTATTTCCCATCTGAGGTTCGCGAACGTTCATAACGAGATCAGAGATGGCGCAGTCCAACCCTATGCTGATCCAGCCGGCACCGCCAGGCTTCAGACGGCCACCTCTGGTATTGATTCACGACGGAGGAGGTTCAGTCTTTAACTACTTCCTCCTCAAATCGCTCGGACGTGCCGTGTACGGCATCTACAACCCTCGGACAGGCGACGGAGAGCAATGGCCGGGCGGCATCACCGAAATGGCTCGCGAGTACTGCCAGATGATACTCCGAACCGTGGCTGAGGGCGAAATCCTCATTGGAGGATGGTCTTTAGGTGGCATGGTTGCGCTTGAGGCAGCGCACATCTTAGCCCTCATGCCGCGCTGTCCCATTAAAGTCAGGGGAGTCGTCATGATCGACACCGACTTCCCACACGGTCCATCAACCAGCGAAAAGAAGTCAGCCGAGACACGTGTGGCCAACTCCAAGGCCGCAATGGGGCAGCACGTCAAACCGGAGATACGACAAGCCGTCGAGCGCTCAATGGCGCAAGCGGGCAAGTTAATCGACGAATGGCAACCACCCATATGGACAGCACCGATTGTACCACCGCGAACTGTGCTTATTCGCGGGCGAGAGAAGATGGACGAAAATGACGTCTATCGGGAAAAACGGGCACTGGGCTGGGAGGACTATGAATCGGACATCATGGCGGCGGTACTCGACGTGGACGGCACGCACTACAGCATGTGGGAGAAGCAACACATCTCTACCGTGGATCTACAACTACACCGCGGCTGTACTTTGCTAGAGCATTCTCCAATGTACTAAGTTACAGATGATTACATCGTATTTCTCATTTAAAGCTTCTTAATCCGCGCAGCAGCCTGCATGACCGCATCGGAAAACGCATATCTAGCAGCGGCCTTCTCAAGCGCCAGGATGCCTCCGATAGTAGCCCCCTTGGGACTGGCAACACTCTCCCTCAGCATGCCAAGATGTTGACCCTCCTCGGCCATCAGCTTCCCCAGCCCAGTGAGCACCTGCGCCATCATGGCCGCAGCCTCGGACCTCCTCAAGCCCTCGGAGACGGCTCCGTCGAGGATGCCGTCAATGCTGATGGCTAGAAAGGCCGGTGTCGAGCCTACGACGACCGTCGCTGTGTCGAATAGATCGGCTGACACCATGCGAACCTCGCCTACCATTCCCAAGACTTGTGTCGCTCGTTGCGCTAAAGTGGGCGGCATGTTGGCCGGGAAATCCTCCAGCACGGTCATCGACTCGCCCACCGTCGCCGACAGGCTCGGCATCGCTCGCACGATCCAGCACCGGTCTTTCTCATGTGCTAGAGCAGTTGAGATCGGGTAAATGTAGTCACTGAGCTGTGCGCACGTCTTGCCCGCCAGCACACTGATGACGAGCTTGCCTTTTACCGCCTCACTAACACCTTTCTCGGAGAGTAACGTCTGCACCTGTCCAGGCTTACACGCCAGCAATATAACGCTGGCTCGCGACATGGCCTCGGCGTTGTCGCCGTGAGTGATGTTCAATTTCTTTTCGCGAATGGCTTGCGTGAACCGCGCGTCGTTGGACAGGCGCTCGGCTGATCCGTTGCTGCTCACGCAGGCGACAAAGGCATCGAAGTTGATGACTGCCGTATCTGATGCATCGGTATTGGCGTTTGCTCTCTGCGTGCGCTTTAGCATACAGGCAAGCATGGAGCTTCCCATAGCACCTATATGCAGAAATCCGGACCGTCAGTCTCTGTTCATCTGACTGTCGCGTGAATGATCAATAGGCACTCACCCGCTCCAATCACCGCCAGGCTCGTTTGGTCTTGGCCATGATGGTTGCCTATCATTGCAATTCGGAGTTCTTCTCGTCAAAAGTGGCTCAGCTCGGACACGTTGGGGTTTCCCGCGTCGATTTGTAGGAAATGCAATAATTAGTGGAGCGATCTAGATGAGTGCATGCAACTCTCAATCAAGAGGCGATTATGACAGCGCTGCGTTTGCATTGCTATACTAACTCAAGAGACGTGAAGCCTCTTGCTATATGATTGCTGTACGATCTTTTCCACATGTAACACCTGCTGTTAGCATCAAATTTGCCAGCCATCTGCAGCCACCAGCGGCACATGCACGGAACTTTTCAATGCAACAAGCGGGCGGGACCGAACCCGGGCTGACTGTATTGAAGAGGCCCCCCAATGGGACTATTGTGCTGACCGGGATGATGCGGATCTATCCTTCAAGCCCCTGGATCTTTCCTTCGCGGGCCCCACAGCGCTTATTCTGCATGGACCCCTGGTCCCTGACACCTCGGAGGGCGTGTATGTAGAGTTCTTGGCTGACTCCTTTCTGGGCAGTACGTACTCCTATTCAGAATCTCGCAATCCGATTCTCGTGCGGCACTTTGTGAATACTGTCTCCGAAGCGATTATTATTCGTTCGAGAAGAACTGGCCAACGACAACATTCATGCCTTCATCATTCGTGAGAACACAAGCTTGTTGACATGGACGAAGTATGTCGAACGACCACGATACGTTCGTTTGGTCCTTTGGCCGCAGGTTGTAACGGCGTCTTCGACTTCACCCTTCTTTTCGAAGAGACGATTCTGGGCCTTCTGCCCATGCTGCTAGCGCTGCTGCTGGGTTCGTTGCGACTGCTGGCGCTGCGGAGGAGAGAAAAGCTGCTTCCCCGAAACTTGCACTTCTATCTCAAAACGGTATGTGTTGACCATGTCAACTTTTATTGATCCCGTTGACTGCTCCTGGGTGCTAAAGGTCCGTTTTCTAGGCATCATGGGCCCTCCATGTGGCATTGGATCTTAGTTTGGTGTTGGTCATCGCCCTCTCGCCGTCTGTGAGGGCGACATCTGCTTCCACGGCAGTATCTGCCGTTGGCATCGTCAGTTCTCTGGCGTTTCTTTGGCTGGCAGCCACCGAACACGTGCGATCGCCGCATCCATCAGCCATCTTGACACTATATCTCCTCGCCTCCATCCCTCTGGACATCCTTCGAGCACGCACACTATGGTTTCTCGACGATTCGGTTGTCGCTGCCATTTTCACCACGCGCCTGGTTCTAAAGGCTTGGCTTTTTGCCCTGGAGGTGAAGGAGAAGCGTGAATCATTGATCAAGGCGAGACACGACTTCACATCTGAGGAGACTGCTGGGATCATCAACCGCGCGTTTCTCTGGTGGCTGAACAGGCTGTTCTTGATAGGGTTCAGGAAGCCGCTGGTTCTTGGTGATCTCTTTCCTGTAGATCGAGAGCTCAAATTCCAGCCCAAAGACTTGATGTCGCAGATGCAGGAGGATCCAGGTACGATAAGTGCTTCAAACATTGGTCTCATGGTGTATGCTTACTATCAACCTATCTTTTACACTCATAGCCATCATACAAAGCCTAAAGCAGCTTGTCAAGTTCATATTAAAGGGGCGCGTATCATTGCTATTGATTGGTCTTGTGGCGCGATGCCTGCTGCTGGGGCTCAACCTGGCCCAACCTTTGTTGGTCAGTGCCGTAACTTCATACCTCTCCAGTTCTGAGCGGCCAGTTGGCCAAGGGCAGGGCGCAGGACTCAGCATCGCCTATGCGCTGGTGTATGTGGGCATCGCTGTAAGTAAGTCCGGACACACAGGGTTATAAAACGCTTTATAGAAGCTCTGACGGCTGACTGTGGCTCCGTATCGTCTGACGTAGGTTGTTGGAGTCATATACCAATCGAATGCTGCCCGTCTCATGACATCTCTGAGAGGCTCTCTGACGGCACTGCTCTACCGCCGAACAATACGCAAGACGGCATCTTCATCGACCGACAAAGGTGTGGCGACACTCATCAGCGCGGACATGGAAAAGGTTGTGCACGGTTTCGCAGTCGCACATGAGCTTTGGGCAAACCCCACAGAGATGGCCGTGTTCACGTGGCTACTCGTAAAGCAGCTACACGTCTCTTCCGTTGCTGGAATTCTTTTCATGCTTCTCTGCATTGGCGCGACACTCGCGCTCACAGCCACAGCCAGTGGGCGACAAGCAGCCTGGTTCGAGTCGATCAACGATCGCGTCACGACGACTATCAACGCCATTACATCGATCAAAGGCGTCAAGCTGACTGGCAACACGGGACCAGTGCGCGAGCGTGTGTCTCATCTACGAGACCGCGAAATCGCACAGTCGCAGTCGTTTCGTAAGCTACTCATCGGCGTGTTTACATTCACTTACACATCATCCATCATGGCCCCGGTCTTTGCCTTTGGCACCTACAGCATTCTGTCTCTGGTCCGAGACACTGTGCCGCTCACGGCTACAGTGGCGTTCACCTCATTGACGGCTTTTTCTCTTCTCAGTTCCGCAATCTCTTCCTGCATCAATTGCGTGCTCGCAGTGGTGACAGCCCGGGGAAGTTTAGAGCGCATGCAAGCACATATGAGTACAGAACCGAGCAGCGACGAGTATGAGGAACATAGGTCCGGCAACAAGAAACGTCGCGGTAGTTTTCCTTATCCGGGCGTCAGCGACGTTGACATTGCGATCATGCAGATAGAGCTAGACTCTCTTCTGGATGTTAGCCAAGAGAACCCATATGCTAATATGGGTGGGAAGCCCAGCAATGCCGCAATCATGATGTCCGACGTGACGGCCACCTGGAACGCTGACCTGCCGCCAATTATATCTAACGTCAGTTTATCCCTGCCGAATTCAAAGCTGACGATGATCATCGGACCCGTCGGCTGTGGCAAGACGACATTGCTCAACGCCATACTCGGCGAGGTGCCGCACGCTACCGGCACCATCACGTTGAACCGAGATGAGCTCGGCTACTGCAGCCAAACACCATGGCTCACCAACGCAACCGCCAGGGAGAACATCATCGGCATGTGCGCCTTCGATGCGGCATGGTACGCCACAGTCGTCCGCGCCTGTGGGCTGGACCAGGACTTCCAGCAGCTGGCCCGAGCGGACGAGGCCATGGTTGGCAGCAACGGTACGACATTAAGTGGCGGCCAGAAGGCTCGCATCGGTCTCGCGAGGCTCGTGTACTCGCGAAAGCGCATCGCCGTTCTTGACGATGTATGCAGCGGGCTGGACGCGACGACCGAGCAGCAGGTTTGGAGCAGCCTGTTCGGGCCAACGGGTCTCCTGGCGCAACAGGAGACGACAGTGGTCATGGCAACTAACTCGATCAACAACTTATCCAGTGCCGACCACATTGTCGTTCTTAGTACCGAGGGCATTGTTGCGTGGCAAGGCACCTACGACGACTTCAGGGCAAGCGACGGCGTTCAAGCGCAAGTTCGAGATGTGGCCACGACGAACTCCAACGAGGATAGGGATGGCGAGATCGCTGGGATCGATCTACCTGCAGACGGCGCAGTGCAGCCACCAACTTCCACTACCATCACGGAAGCTATCCAATCTGTCGAGCTATACAAACCCAGCGACAAGGCTGTCTACGTGTATTATGCCAAAGTGATTGGTTGGCCACGCTGGGCCGCCTTCGCCGTTATGTGTGTGGTATTCGTGTTAGGAGTCGCTTTTCCGAGTAAGTTATCATGGTCATAGTCATAGTCGGTCCATGTGAGTTGAACGTTGGCTAACGAAGGATGACTTCCTCCCTTCGTCAGGTGTGTGGATTCAGTGGTGGACGAGTGAGACCATCACACGAGGAAACGAGCGTCTCGCGTTCTACCTTTCGATATATGCGTCCATGGGGCTGGTGGCCGTGCTGGCTTTTCTCAGCGCCAGCTCGTACTTCATGTTGAAGATTGTACCCAGATCGGCTCGGAAGTTCCACTCCACATTGTTGGAGACGGTCCTCAAGTAAGTACAGGTAACACACGGCAGTAAGTAAGCGAGAAATGCTGATAAATAACCGCAATTGATAGCGCACCCATGTCGTTTTTCGACGTGGTCGACATAGGTGAGACCTGCAACAGGTTCAGTCAAGATCTACAGCTTATTGACACGGAGCTACCACTGGCACTGATCAGCACCACCATATCCCTCATGTCGTGCATCGTCCAGTTCGTCGTCATCATCATCGGGTCGCATTACACAGGCATCATCATGCCATTCATCTTCGTCGCCATCCTGCTCGTGCAGCGCTTCTACCTGCGCACCTCCCGGCGACTCCGGATCCTGGACATCGAGTCGCGCGGACCCGTCCTCTCCAATTTCCTCGACTTCATCAGCGGCGGGCCCACGATCCGGGCTTTCGGGTGGGCGGAGCAGTACATCTCGCGGGCCAACCAGGCGCTGGAGGAATGTCAGAAGCCCTTTTACGGCCTTGCGTTTGCGCAGCAATGGCTGAACCTCGTGTTGGATCTGCTCAATGCCGGCGTGGCCATCATCGTGGTCTCCATCGCCGTCAACACAAACATGTATAGCAGCGGCCTTACAGGCCTGGCGCTGCTTGGCATCGTGGGCTTCGGGCAGAATGTGAAGAGCTTCATATCGACGTGGACCGCGCTGGAGTTGGCCATGGGTGCCGTCGCCAGGATTCAACACCTCGAGACCACGACAGCCTCGGAGCATTTACCGGCTGAGAAGGAAACTCCACCGCCAAATTGGCCGAGTGCAGGCCACATTGTCTTCGAAGCCGTGGAAGCCTCGTATAGGTCTGATTTGCCACCGGTGTTGAAGGGCATATCATTTCAGGTCTTCCCAGGACAGCGCCTGGGCATTTGTGGTAGAACAGGAAGGTTCGTCGCCTAAAACCCCTACTTGAGATTGAAGGGGGTCACTTGCGGGAGAGCATATCATGATCGATGAGGAGATGAATGACTGACACGGGCTCTTTATAGCGGAAAAAGCTCCATCATATCAGCGCTCCTTCGCCTGATTAACACTAGCGCAGGAACGATATGGATAGACGGCGTCGACATCAGCACAATCCCTCGCAACGAGCTACGACGGCGGCTCATCACTCTGCCGCAGGAGCCATTCCTCGCGCACGGCACGGTGCGGTCGAACCTGGATCCCAGCGGCGCGCATACTGACGAGGAGCTCGTCACGACACTGATCAAGTTCCGACTTTGGAACGCCTCCAGGTTGCCCGATGGACTGAGCACGGAATTGACGGATGCGTCTTTCTCTCATGGACAGCGACAACTGTTCTGTCTCGCGCAAGCCACGCTTCGCACAGACGGCAAGATTCTCATCATGGACGAGTCGACCAGCTAGTGAGCGATTCCCCTCCGATTAATTGTATAAGCATTCGTACGCATGACCGGCTGACAAAACCACTTTACTTCCTAGTGTGGATCAGGAGACGGATGAACAGATGCAGCATCTGCTGCGCGAGGCTCTCCCGCACTGCACGACCATTTCTATCGCCCATAAGATCCAGACGATACTCGACCACGACTTGGTCGCCGTGATCGATAATGGTAGTGTGGTTGAGCTGGATAGCCCTGCGGCGCTGCTGAGTCGGGAGGACTCTATCTTTTCTGAGCTTTGTAGACTGTCGACTACACCAAGATAGGGTGCTTGTTACCTAGGTATACGTTTGTTAGCGTAAGAAAACAGCGATCATATAGCATACTCTCCCTTTTGCCGGTTATATATTCTAAATATGTAGTAATGGCTCTTCTATGTGTGTGGTCTGACTTATAAGCTTTTGGTATTAGCGGTCACAGCAATTAAGGTAAATAAGGTTTGTATAATTCTTATTGACTTAGGCATTCGGATACAGTGCGACTCTTGTATATTATTGCTCTGATCGTCCAAGATGGCTGTCCTGTTTTACAGAGTCCTTCTATATTCCGCCTAGCTCTAGTAAGTGCAAAATAAAATGCATAGCTAATAAAATTTACTTCTGCGCTAACATAAAGACTGTAAATAGGTATGCAGAATCTTGGTCATTGAATGACAAAAATATACGAGTTTATCTATCTCATTAGTCTTCTCATAGGTGAGGATTCGTACCTATGGTGCAAATACCTAGACATGAGCTTAGAGGCACACAGCCCGTTAGCCAAAACACACAGCCTGCGTAATTCGACTCTTTCCAATTCGCCGCGCATTCCTGGCCGACAATGCCGGATCTTAGCTGCTAGAGGGTTTCCAAACTTCCTTACTGATGAGGCCTTCCAGCAACTGGGCCAAGCAAGAAACTGTGGCGGTTAGTTATTGACAACTTCCGCAGTCTACGCGCCTCGGTTTCGGAAGTACATGGCGTGTTCTACGGTGCGTGTCTATATCACGGCCACCTTCAACAACGAGTCCTCCGTCTGCATTGCGGGAAAGTATAACAAAATTCAACTTCGAGTTCCGTCCCCAATCCTACTTGAACAAAGTGCACACACTGTGACGCAATAGCTTTATTCGAGACTCATCGGGTGCCATGCTGCTCACGCAACACCTTTTTCAGCACCTTGCCGGCCGGACTGACCGGAATACTCTCCACAAACACGATGCCACCTTTCAGCCAATGCGATGTACTCATTCTCTCTTCAATGACCTGGGCAATGCTGTCCTTGAGCGCTTCCTCCCCGTCCTCACCTGCTTCTTCCAGGCCTTTGAGAGCATCCGGCTGCAAGACGATGATGGCGCGTGGCACCTCGCCCGACACGTCATCGGCGACCCGGATAACGGCAGCCTGTGCTACGGCCGGATGCGAAAGTAACTCGGCCTCGATCGCAGCGGGTGAGACTTGCAAGCCGTAGACTTTAATCAAGTCCTTCATCCTGTCCACAATGCACAGATGAGCGTCGCTGGTCGCAGGACTCTGTCGGAACACCGCCATGTCTCCTGTGCGCAGCCATCCATCGGCGGTAAAGGTAGCTTGGTTGGCTGCGTCGTCGTCGACGTAGCCCTCGACCACGCTCGGTGACCGGATGCACAGCTCCCCGACGGTGTCAAAGTCCGTGACCTCCTGGCCGTCGGCAGCCTCGAGACGGGCCTCTATGCCCGGCAGCAAGGTCCCCGAGGACCCGACCCCGAGCAGGAGGTCGCTGGACTTGGAGCACGCTATCACCACGGCGGCCTCGGTCACGCCGTATCCTTGCAATAGCGCCCAATTGGGGCGTAGCGCCCGCATTTGGTCCGCGATGCGACCATCAAGGAGCGCGGCACCCAGAACGACGTTCTCAACAGTGCTCAGATCAAACATGTTCAGCAGGAAAGGGTTCTTGGCCAGCGCCGCCACGACCGGCGGCACCAGGTACAGCCGGTTGATTCGATGGACCTGCACGCTCTTGAGCATCTGCTGCATGTCGAACTTGGGCAGCAGCACGATCGTGTCGCCGCGGTAGAGCATCACGCAGGCCACGACGAGGGCGAAGGCATGGCTAAGCGGTAAGAGGCCCAGCATCCGGTCGAGCTTCTCGCCCGTGGCCTTGCGGTTCTCGAACGCGCACGACTGCAGAACGTTACTGATGACGTTGTAGTGCGACACCTTGACGAGCTTCTGGAGCCCCGAGGTCCCGCTCGAGGCGAAGTAGAAGGCTGCTGTCTTGGGAGACGCGGGTCCGCGCGGTGGTAACTCGGGAGCTTGCCTGCCTATCTCGAGGAGCTGCGATGATGATGTGAAGGACTGGTCTGCTGGCGTGCCTGGGAGGTCGAGAATGTACGTCCGGGCCTTGGGCACCTCGCCGTCGCATGCCGTGAGGCATTCCGCGAGCAGAGGAGCGCAAGTGAAGACCGCGTCGGCGCGCACCTTGAGGAGGTGCTGCTTGAACTCGGCGGCTGTGCTGGTCGGATGGATCAGGAGAGCGGCCGCGCCGAGTCGGTGGAGCGCGAGGGTTACAACGAGAAAGTCCATCGCGTTGGCACTGTACAAGGCCACCACTCTCGCCTCATGCCTGCCACTCTCTTGGTCTTGTTCCTGTTGCCATCCAAGCTCTTGCGCGAGCGCACGCGCCATCAAGCTGGCATTTTCCTCCAGGTCGTCGGTCGAATAGACCCTGCCAGATAGACCACATACCAATGCCTCGCTCGACCTGCGGACGCGCAGGTGTGCATACTTATCGGAGAATAGGAACTCGTCAAGCGTGAGTCCCCGAGGTGGCTCAAAGGGCAACGGCAGCGTCGACGGGGAAGCAGTAAATACCATGATGACGACTTCTTTGCCGAGTTCTGAGCCGTTGTGACGTTTGATCAAAAGACTAAGTAGCTTGAACGACCCAGCAAATGGAGTGTACGAAAGTTGAGCCCTATGGGCAGCAATGTCCCTATGGAACTTCAGTCACGGTTATTTGATTATGAATCGCAGAGCCCTGCTGTAAGCACGTCTTTACTATTAATATCCTTCCACTATTTAATGCGTAGTTCCCCATTCTCCATTTTCCTTCGCTTGTTTCCTTCGCGGGCCCACCTTGTTCGTGGCGTCTACTCCCAGTAATGACATCTTCTTGATACGCACACCCCCGATGCGACGCAAATAATTGTCAAGTCATGCTATTCACGAAGCGATGGCCGCTGCAACTCGCCGGCTGGATGGATGCCGTTTCCCACGTGGAAGGGGGGGGGGGGATTCCATTAGAACGTCGAAAAGGGCATTAAGGATGATAAGCCCGTCAAGTATTTGAACCTTGTCCAGAGACGCAATGGCATTAGATGGCTCCATTGCCGTGAACTGTTTCGAAAGGTGAAACATCTCGATTATTCCTTCACCCCAAGAGCTCACTCTTGCTCCTTCTCTCGCGATATCATGGGCATACCACTCCTCGATTTTCGAGCCTATGCTCAAGGTAATGAGACTGAGAAGGCTCGCTTCTGTCAGGATCTTCGCCAGACGTTGGCAACATATGGATTCGCCAGACTTTGCGGCCACAACATCTCCCGTGCTACCATTAGGGAGCTTTTCTCTCAAGTACGTGCTCTTGGATGTTCACAGGGTGGATCAACAGGTTCTGATACATAACGCGGTTTACTAGGCTCAAAGATTCTTCGCCCTGCCTACCGCAGTCAAGGCCAAAATCGCCCACGGTCCAGCTCCAAACCCTCACCGCGGCTGGAGCGCTGTTGGGAAAGAGAAGTTGGCAGAACTTCCCAAACTCAATGCGGCACGTGATGGTGAGAGGGGTGTCTACGATGTGAGAGAGTCCCTGGATCTCGGGTCCGAGCAGGACACGGTCACCCCGAATCTCTGGGTGCCCGAGGCAGACCTGCCGGGCTTCCGCGAGTTCATGGGCGACTTTTACGAGCAGTGCCATTCGATGCACATCCTGCTCCTCGAGGCCATTGCGCTGTCCTTTTCCCTCGATCCGCAGTGCCTCGCTCGTCAATGCCAGAAGGACAAGACGGACAACCCGAGCGAGCTGCGGCTCAACCACTACCCAGCCACCCGCGCGGCTTCTCTGGCAGCCGGCAACAAGACGATGCGTATATCACCGCATAGCGACTTTGGTCTGATCACGCTGCTGTTCCAGGACAGCGTAGGCGGACTCGAGGTCGAACGCCAGGAGCTTGAACATCGCGGCTGCTATATCCCCGTCGAAGCTCCCGCGTCTGTAAACGATGATGCGGATGATGATTTCTCGTCGTCAACAATGATACTCAACGTCGGCGACTGCTTGGAGCGCTGGACCAACGGCCTGCTGCCATCAGCCAACCATCGCGTCACTCTGCCGCCGCACCTTAAAAATCAGCAAGATCCTGATGCCATTGCCCCGGATCGCTACTCGGTCGCCTACTTTGGCAAACCCGACCGACAAGCGTCTGTGTGCTCGTTGCCTGAGTTCTTGCTGGGCGAAGGAGATGTGCCCAAGTTCACAGAGCCGATGACTGCTTGGGAGTACAACCAGTCGAGGCTGCTGCACACCTACTAGGTTCGATATGTTATGTTATGTTATGTTATGTATATTTTTCGTCCGGGGGGCTATAGGCCCCGAAAAATCTCCTACTGGAGCATAGGACGTGCTGAGCTAGGGGTTTATATCTACTCTAACAAAATGTTATTGGCTGCGACCGGCTTGGTCAGCATTTCATTGGCACAAATAGCGCATCGTAACGAACCTGCTACCCGTCAGCGGGAGGATCAGATGCGGCTGGTAGATAGTAGCCGCGGAGTGGGCTTGTTATTAGAGACAATGTGGACGCGGCAACTCAGGGCTGCCCTAGAGCAGCCCCGGCCAGATAAAAGGCAGTACCGCGCCCTTCACCTAATTAAGTCTATATAGGGTAAAAAAGGGTAATAAAAGAAAAAAGCGTGGAATAAAAAATAATAAAAGGGAAAATAAATAAGTTAGTCTCGCCTAATAGTAAGGGCATATCTCCTAAGAATGCGCTATTTTTAAATAGGTTAATAAATTTATTAAAGTATTTTCTAATTACCAGGTTAGCTATTATATTCGGTAAGAGTCCTATTCTCACCTAATAGCGCAGTAATACCTTCCGGTAATAAAAGATGTGAATCCCTATAGAGGGACCCTACTGCTAGTAAATAGCGCAAAGCTATGCGCAGGAGTAATAGCTCCGGCAGGCAGGTTATAGTCGCCTTAAGATTAAGTCTCTTATACTACTCCCTACTAGGTTTAATAGAGCATTTCCAAGCTACTCTAGGGTAGTAATCTATATACTTTGCATACTGCGTAGTAGTAGCAGACTTCTGGCTACTTATTTCATATACTAGTACCTGTAGTACAGCGAACACTGACATCTGTGGCCCGTGGCTTGACATAGGTACGCCGTTATAGCTGCCACTGCCTCTGTCTTTACCTCCCCGTGTTCAAAGTGGCTATCGCCGCTGACGCTACTACTGCTGGAGTCGCTAGAGCCACTGTAGGCAACAGCAGATGTCGCAGACGGGGCGGACGCCATTGCCCTCAGCCACTCGTTGTTAGGGCTGGGGTTGGGGTTATTGTTGTCGTTGTGAATGGTGTTGACGCCGCCGCAGCGGCCTCGGCTGAGATGGACATTCCTTGCCGTTGAGCGCGTAAATGTTTGGTCGCAGTAAGGGCATTCGTATCGCCGTGCCGATAGGCCCCGGCTTTGTTCCTTTTGGTGGCGGGCCAGGTTGCCGATGGATGAGAAGCGCCGGCCATCGCAGCCGTGGTCGAAGCAGCGCAGGTCTTGGGGCCATGCTGACGCTGATGCTTGAGGCGGATTTTGTCGCTGTTGCTGTTCGGCGAATTGGTCTGCTGATGGTGCGACAAATTCCAAGGCCGACCCTGGCGTCGTGTAACTAGCGAACATGTGTTGGTCGTCCGCCTGGCTGACAGCTGCTGCAGGCATGGCACCGCCGTTGATATGATTTGACCCGAACGCATGGCTCATACCGTCACCACCCCACGTCATCTCTGCCGCCGTTGAAGCAGAGCCAACGTTGGTAGTTGCCTTTGCCCATGTCCAGTCTGTCGTTGACGTTGCCGTCCCTGGAAGCCATACACCACCACCGTTGATCGCGTACATGGGCTGCGCAGACGCTAACGGCATAGCGAAAGCCCCATCAGTGTCCGCGAGAGCCATAGTCGCCGCGCCAGGGCATGATCTTACACCAGGCGTTGTTGGTTGCTGGGCAGGCATAAGCACTGTCGGGTTCGCCCATGCACTCTGGACCTGGTTCACTCTTGATCTTGATCTGGTAGACATTCCGTGCACTGTGTGTATTTTTCTGCCTGCATGTGTGTGTGTGTGTTTCAGAGATGAAGCGAGACGATGGATGCCGCGAAGGAAAAGGGCTCCTCCAGTTATGCTAATGCTGGCCGCAGTGGGACTTTTATAAAAGCTACTTACCTATTTCTTAATGCTCGGATAGCTATGGGGATTAATGGCCGGTCGCATGGGTCAAACTGGTTTTGGTCCCCTAGGTAGGGAGGTAAGCAAGTTGCCTAAGAGGGTAGGTAAGTAAGATCCCTAGGGGGTCAAGTAATAAATGCTGCAAACTATAAATACGATGTCTCTGCATGTATTATCTATCGGGGCCTGATCGGCAAGCCAGAGCAGTTGCCTGTGTTAAACCCGCAAAGGTCATATTAGAGGTGCGTTTCTAAGAATCAGGCTGCGTTGCTGAAGGAAGCGGGGTCACATGATGTAATTATACCTAAAATGTATTAGCGCAGCTTAAACCTAGAAAATACTCTGCGGCTTAGCTAAAAACTTAATTAAGATATATAGTTTAGTTTAATAGCTTAGGCCTACTTAGGAGATATATTTAAGTATATAAGTTAAAAAAAATATTTTTTAAAAATGCTATTTTTATTTTATTATAAGTATTTACTACTTTTATAAGTAAGTTTAATATATTTAAAAAAAAAATTTATATAATAAAAAATACTTTATTAATAGCTGTTATTTTTATTATATAAATTAATTTAAATAATACTTTTAATTATAATATTATAGCTTTTATTATAAATAGTTTTATTAAGTTAATTAAAATTAATTTATTATTACTATTATTATTATTATTATTATTATTAGTATTATTGTTCTTATTATTATTATTATTATTATTATTATTATTATTATTATTATTATTATTAGTATTATTATTAGTATTATTATTATTATTTATTTCTTTTTATTTTTTTTTCTTATTATAAGTTATTTTCTTATAATTAATAAGTAATTATTAATCCCTAAAATAATACTTTTTTTTATAAACTTATTATTTAAAATTTAATAAAATTAAAAATTAATAAGTATTTTATATAATATAATTAATAAGTAAGGAAGTTAAAAAAGTAAGTAAGTTATTATATTATATAATTAAATTTAACCTACCTTATAATATTATACTACTTTATATAAAATAAAAAAAAATCTATAAAAGTTATTTTTATTAATAGTATTATAATAAATACTTAGTTTATTTTTCTTAAAGTTTTAAAGAAATTACTTAATTAATAAAGTCTACTTATATAATATAAATTATAATATATTTATATTTCCTATTATTTAAGTTATATAAGATTTTTTTAATAATTTAGTAAAATTTATATTTATTATTAAAAAATCTTATTATAAGCTATTAAAGTTATAGCTATTTTAAGCCTAATTTAAAATATTTAAAAATTCTTTAAAACCTAGCTTTAAAATATAAATATAAGTAATTAATTTACTTTTTTAACTGGCTTACTTATTAATTATATTTATAGTTTTAATATAATAAGTAATAAAAATACTTATTAAATAATAGAAATATTTAAAAAAATTTATAATTATAGTAATTTTAACTTTAAATACTTATTTTTATTTTATTTTATATTATAAATCTTATAATTTAAGTTTTAATATTAATATTATAAAGCTAAATTTAACTTATATTACTTATTTTAATATAATTATATAGCTTTTATATTTATAAATAAAAACTTATATTATATTTAATTATAATTAGTTATTAATATATAACTTATATAAGAGTATAACCTAAGAACACTATATAATATAATATATTAAGTTTAGCGCTAGTTTATATAGAAAATACCGGGAAAATTAACCCCCCTATGTAACTGCTTAGGCTTACTAATTATACCCAGGCCTTTAACAATACATCTCGTCCAACGGTTTAAAAGGCTGGATTGGACTCCTGGGATCGTGCAAGTAAAGCATGGTAGTAGCAAGCATGACGTGAGGTGAGGTCAGATCTAATTTATCCTTCGTGGCTGACTGCAGCATCTGGGAAGCAAGAAAGATACTACCTTGTCAGGCACATCGGGAGATGCAACCCGATGTAGCACCCCGGACTAGCTCCGGTCGGTCCCGTATAGTCTTCTAACTAGTCCTATATATCTCTGAGACCGAAAAGGATTCTTTTAGCGTGACAAGGATTAGAGCAAATCACAGCAGATTAGTAAGGCAGCTACGTAGCTTGAGTTATGGCGCGACTGAATGCTCTCCTATGGCTAAGTCCCCTCTATACTAGAGGAATACCCTCCAACTGGCGGATAGGACTATTATAAGATTCGTAGAGATAATGTATATGCTTTGCCACCTTCGTCTGATTCGCGATAACCTTCTTGCGTTAGTTCGGGCCTAAAAGGATCCTTTTCGGTCTCAATGAGATAGTCAGTCAGGCCTATTCTCGGCACCCGCTTTCCTACCTCCCCGATCAGACAGCGCGAAGGAACACAGGCGTCAAGCAAGGATCTTTCTGGTAGACCCCCTTCCGAAAGTCATATCGTATGTTTTCTAGGTCTACTCTCGGTGGGATGATGGTGGCAGTGTCGGGAAAGCCGTCGCAATCACATGCGCGCTGAGATGGTGATATGGACCAGGGCCAGAAACGATATGCATTGCAGGAGCGCTAGTATCTATGATTGTATAGAAAGATCATAGACAGTGAAGTATTAATGCTAAGAATTTCTGGAGACTGCAGTGTGTGAGCCATTTGGCACTACTTCGTCCTAATTCATCCTAATTTCATCCTCTGACGGCGGACATCAACTCTGTTCAAGATCGCACCATGTCTCAACCACCGCCTAGCATGAGCCCGGAGGAGCCCACCTCTACCGACGACGCACAGCTGCCACAAATCAAGCTGGCAGGGTTGATCAAGGGCGATCCGGAGACACGGCGTGCACTGCTCGCTGCATGCGAGAAGAATGGATTCTTCCATCTCGACATTGTTGGCGGCGACGACCAGTTCCTGCAGACGTGGGACAAGCTGCTCGAGGTCATGGCTGGGTACTTCCACCAGCCGCAGGAGGTCAAGATGCTCGACGATCGGCAAAGCGATACACATGGATACGAGCCCATGGCGACATCGGCAGGAGCCGCGCCGGGGCTTCCAGATTACTACGAGTCGTTGAAGGTATCGCGGGATGAGCTCAGGCAGAACAGCCCGAAAGTAGCCAGTATCGTCAAGACCCAGCGGGCGATCTTCGAGGCCTACATTGCCTCCGCGCACGCCGTGGTCTCGACAGTACTGCGCGAGCTATCCGTGGCCCTAGGTGACCAGTATCCTCTCGCAGAGGCTCATTCAGACGACCGGCCATCGCGCAGCACGCTGTCTATTTTCCGGTATCCAAAGCAGGACGAGGACGTCGAGTTGAGCGGCCTGGGCCACAACAAGCACACGGACCTGGGCACGCTGACGCTGCTGCTGTGTCGGCAATGGGGCTTGCAGGTGCTCACGGAGGACAAGGGCTGGCAGTTCGTCGCGCCCAGGCCGGGTTGCGCCGTCGTCAACGTGGGCGACTCGCTGCGTTTTCTTTCGGGGATGCGACTGCGGTCTGTCGTGCACCGCGTCGTTCCGCGCAATGCTGCCCACCGTCAGGACGAGGACCGGTACAGCGTCGCGTACTTTTTGCGCCCGGCCGACGATGTCACGTATCGCGATGTCAACGGGCGCACCGTCTCGGCCTGGGCCTGGCATGACGACAAGTTTGACATGTTCCGCCAGCCTCATGATATACAGGAGTCTAATGCTGTCGCCACTGGGGGTATGGAGCGTGCGGACACACTCATCTTTTAATCCAGCCAGGGAGGATATAGACAGATCAATACGTTTGATTAGTTTTGGAGTATCGCATGGGAGCAGATTAGATATCTATCCACTGCGCTGGTAGCAATTGAGAGCGTCAACTCATTCGTTTCATCACAATTCCGTGACACTCTTTCGCATTGTCTTACCTACTAATATAGCCAGAACCATGGACCAGACTTTTCAGATGGCTGGACTAACACCAGCTAACCCTAACCCGGATTAACTGGTTGAGGTTTTCAGCAGCTATATATTCTGGTCACGACTTAATACATAAGTACCGCTGATTGAGCACAGGATAAGACGCAGAACAGGAACAACTATCCAAGCGATGTTCGGGGAGCGCCGAAGCTTCTGCATATCTCTTTAGACCCCCTAAGGCTTGTGGAGCTCTATGACATGTGCTTCCTGTCCTTATTGCCAATCGCTTAGCAGAATAGACTACACGTTTATGATCAGCTATGAGAAATGGCTGTTCTCCACAAGCCTTCGGGGGCTTAAAGAGATACAGGGATCCAGTCTTGACTCTCGCGACTTTTGCTTCTTACATCTGCAACTATCCATTCAGGTGCACGACGTTGCATCAGCAAACCACGTCTAAGCCCTAGAGCACATGTTTTAGTAAGGCCGCGCGCGCATAATACTTCCACGTCGAGTGTCGAAGATCTCCTGCACACCGTGGCGATTTGGGAACCTTTCGGGCCCGGATTGTGTCCCCGCGTGGGGACAGAACGGCCGAGCGAGCCAATGTCGTCGTCAGAACAAGATGCTTATGTGAGCTAAGAACGGCAGTCCCTGAATATGCAAGGGACCTTTGCGAGAACTACTTCGTATCCGGAGCTTTTTTCTTTAGTCCGACCCCAGGGGTGCTGAGACAAGCTTTCGAAGGATCTCTGATGTGGGGTTCGAAGGATCTACGATGTGGAGTTCGAAGGATCTCCGATGTGGGGTGAAGGAAAAGGATCACGACTAGCTTACCGGGCGTCCCACTTCGACAGTGATCGCATCTTGCGGAGTTGTTCTCCCGGGGGCGTGAGATGAGAGGTACCAGGCGCAGGGTCTGCAAGGGTCCAAGTAATTCACATGTGATCTACTCAGCCTGAAAGATCCAAATCGAATTACCCTATACCGGCTAACGTCTAATGCAGTACCATTCATATATACAAGAGTTCCATGGGCCTCAGTATGCAGAGACTACAAGTTTTATGCTCATTTTAGTACAACTCTTACGAATAGGCCGAAAAGTCTACGCCCTATCATCATCCCATTGGCCTCGAGGGTTCCCATTTCTGTCCTGCGACGAGCTGTTAGGTGACCATACAAACCATGGATACCACCGTACCAACAAGCGCAGCAGAGCCCGTCGCCATCTGTGGCATGGCTCTGCGGCTGCCCGGAGGAATCAACACGCCCTCACAATTCTGGGACTTCATCGTCTCCAAGCAAGACGCCCAAGGTCCCATCCCCGAGTCCCGATTTAATGCGTCCACATACTATTCCAAGACCGGCAAGCCAGGCTTCGTCAGGACGGACCGTGGCTACTTCCTCGACGAGTCCGTAGACCTGGGGGCCTTGGATACCACACTCTTCACTATGCCCAAGAACGAAGTCGAGCGCGCAGACCCCCAACAACGACTTCTCCTCGAATTGACGCGCGAATGTCTCGAGAGTGCAGGCGAAGTCAATTACCGAGGAAAGCCCATTGGAACATACGTAGGCTCTTTTGGCGAAGATTGGCTCAACCTGATGGGCAAGGACACACAAGTTCCTGGGCTTTACAAGGTGTCCGGAGCGGGGGATTTTCTGCTCTCCAACCGTATCTCGTACGAGTACGATCTCCGCGGCCCGAGTATGACCATTCGGACTGGATGCTCGGCCGCCCTGATCGGACTGCACCAGGCTTGTCTAGCCATCCGGTCCGGTGACTGCGACTCTGCCATTGTCGGCGGGTCTAATCTGCTTATAGCACCAGGCCTGACTGCCGACCTGTCAGAACAGAGAGTGCTCTCACCAAACGGTTCATGCAGATCGTTCGACGCCGATGCGGACGGCTATGCCCGTGGCGACGCCGTCAATGTCGTGTACCTCAAGCGCCTGAGCACCGCCATCCGCGACGGTAATCCCATCAGGGCCGTCATCCGGGGAACATTCAGCAACGCGGACGGCAAGAAAGCCGGACTCACGTTACCCAGCTTCGAGGGCCACGAAGCGCTGATCCGACGAACATATGAGATTGCGGGCATCAGCGATGTAAATGCCACAGCCTTTGTTGAATGCCACGGGACAGGAACGCCAATAGGCGACCCGATCGAAACAAGAGCCGTCGCGAGTGTGTTTGGCGGCGAGAAGGGTGTCTACATCGGATCCGTCAAACCAAACGTTGGCCACTCAGAGGGTGCGTCCGGCTTGACAGCGCTGATCAAGATGGTTTTGGCGCTGGAACATGGCATTATCCCCCCGAACATCAAGTTTGACAAGCCGAATCCCAAGATCCCCTTTGCAGAGAAGAACTTGGTCGTGCCTGTTGAGCCCATGCCCTGGCCGAGCGACCGAATGGAGCGCATATCCGTCAACTCATTCGGTATCGGTGGCGCCAACGCACACGTCGTAGTTGATTCCTTTCGATCCTTCACCGGCACCGTCAGTCAGAACGGCGAGTCAGCGCGCAGCATTGATGGCGATCCCCGGCTTGTGGTGTTTTCCGCCAACACTGCGGACTCGCTAAGAAGACAGGTGGTCAACAACACCAAATACATTGAACAAAACAGCAACCGCGTGCCGGAAGTTGCATACACATTGGGGGCGCGACGAGATCACCTGCCTCACCGTGCCTTCTCAGTGCTGCATGCGGGAGCGACAACCACAAGCCCGTTCGCTAAGACGCCCGGCGGCACTCCTCCTCGGGTAGTGTTCACATTTACCGGCCAAGGTGCACAATGGCCGCGCATGGGAGCAGAGCTTTTAGCCTCAAACGCCTACTCTACCTTTGCGAAGAGCATCAGACGCATGGACAAGGCTTTAAGCCTCTTGTCCGGCGGACCCTCGTGGTCCATTGCCGACGAGCTGTCGAAAGCGCCGGAAGAGAGCAACGTGAACCAGGCCGCGTACTCGCAGCCGTTGTGCACGGCTGTGCAGATAGCGCTGGTGGACATGTTGACCGAGTACAACGTGCAGCCATACGCAGTCGTTGGCCATTCGTCCGGCGAGTTGGCCGCAGCCTATGCGGCAGGGAGACTGACCAGTCAAGAAGCCATCATTGCTGCGTACTACCGCGGCGTGGTCTCGGAGTCTGTCCAGAGAGAAGGTGCGATGGCGGCGCTCGGCCTGTCGCGTGAGAAGATCGAGCCTCTATTGCTAGACGGGGCTGTCATCGCCTGCGAGAACTCGCCGTCGAACGTGACCATTTCGGGTGATCGGGATCGTGTGGACGAAGTGCTGGCCAGGATAAAGACAGAGGACCCCGCTGCGTTTGCCAGAGTGCTGAAGGTCGACAAGGCGTATCATTCTTACCACATGGAGGAGGTGGGCGAGACGTACGAGTCGCTGATTGCGCCGCATTTGGAGGTGAAGATGAATGGCTCTGCTCTTACGAACGGCCATAAAACCAATGGTATGAACGGTACCAATGGAATCAATGGAATCAATGGGACCAAACAACACCACCTCCAACAAGATGATGGCGTTCAAGCTCTTATGGCATCCAGTGTCACTGGTAAGCCGCTGTCAATGTCCGACAAGACAGATGCAAAGTACTGGCGCACCAACCTCGAGTCGCCCGTCCTGTTCCGCAAGGCTGTCGAGAGCATCGTCGGTCATGCAGGCAAGGATAAGGAGGCAGGTGGTCCGCTCGTCTTCCTCGAGCTGGGTCCCCATTCAGCACTCGCAGGTCCTTTGCGTCAGACACTGGGTCAGACGCCCATCAGCAGTTCGCCTTACACAAGCTGCCTGGTCCGCAGCAAGCACGCAACCGAGACGTTCCTCACATCACTGGGCTATCTCTGGCAACAAAACTACCCCATCAACTTTGACGGGCTACTCAACCCGTCAGGATCGCTTCAAGTCGTCCCTGACTTGCCGACGTACCCATGGCAGCACGATCACTCGTACCTACTCAAGTCGCGCCTCATGGACAGGTGGAAGTCCCCGGCCGCCAAGAAGCACGAGCTGCTCGGCGTACGAGTGGCAGAGAGCACCGACACCGAGCCGCTATGGCGAAACGTGCTTCACCTGTCCAGCGTGCCGTGGCTGCGGGACCACAAGGTCAAAGGCGACATCATCTTTCCTTGTGCGGGCTACGTCGGCATGGCAGGCGAAGCTGTGCGGCAGATGGCGGCTACAGGGGTCGACGATGCCGAGTTTGCAGGCTTCAGCGTCCGAGGAGTCGTCATTGATGCTGCGATGCTTCTACATGAGAACAAGTCCACCGAGGTTCTCACGACGCTGACCAGGCATCGACTCACAGATACGCTGGACAGTGAGCGGTGGGAGTTTGTCATCAGTTCGCACAACGGTGCAGCGTGGACTAAACACTGTACCGGGCATGTTTCCGCCATCTCTCGACGACCATCGAGTGGTGATGTTGCCGTCTTGCCAGAGAAACTGCCCCGGCATATCAATGTCTCCAGGTGGTATATGGATATGGACCGCGTAGGTGGCAACTACGGTCATTTCTTCCAGGGATTGACTGATATCACCGCCGCTACAACGGACAACAGAGCGCTGGCAACGGCTATCCAGACGACGTGGGACGAGGAGGAGTTCTACGCCGTGCATCCCACTCAGATCGACTCGTTCTTGCAGCTGGTGCAAGCGGCGGCCGTCCGAGGCGTGGGTCACACATTGCGGACGATGGTGGTGCCCACGTACATTGAGCAGATGGACGTGTTTGCCTCGACCTCTGATCCGGGAGCATCGTCGCCGCTGGTGCAGGCCGTGAAATCCACAACAACTCCCCATGGGTCCGTCACTGGTGGCGGTACAGGCCATTTCCCGGCGGGACAACTTGGCCTCGATGTCCGGGGCATCAAGATGAGTCCTCTGGCTGGCGATGTCACGGAAGAAACCCCAAACCCGCATGCCGCAGCGCGCACACACTGGCGTGAGGACGTCGACTTTGCCAGCATGGCTTCCATGGTTCTTCCCAACGAGGATCAGATGGCCTACACAGACGACCTGCGCGAGTTAACGTCGCTGTGCATCCGCGAGTCCCTTCGAGTACTTAATAGCCAAGAGCGGTTGGCCGATCCACCCGGTCGGCATCTGCAAAGGTTCTTGCAATGGATGCAAGCCCAGCCAGCAGCGTCAACAGAGATGCAGAACGGCCATGGCACAGATCGTATGGGTGCCTTGTTCACCAGACTGCTCGGAACAGATCTAGACTGCTTCGCCGTGGCGCTCAAACAGGTCCTGAACAACATCCTCCCGCTCCTCCGCGGTGAAGTCGAACCACTCGAAGTTCTCATGCAGGATAACATCCTCAGCGGCGTCTACAAAGCCTTGAACTGGAGCAAACGCCCGGCCATATTCCAGGTCCTCGCCCATTCCAACCCACACATGCGCATCCTGGAGATCGGCGCCGGCACAGGCGGGACCACGGAGATCGTCCTCAACGCCATCCACGACTCCGCGGCCCAGCACAGGACGTACGCAAGTTACACTTACACAGATATCTCCGCAGGATTCTTCCAGACGGCCGGAGAGCGCTTTAAAGAGCACGCTTCCACCATGGACTTCCGCGTCCTGGACATCACTCGTGACCCAATCGAGCAAGGATTCGAACCGCACAGCTTCGACCTCATCATCGCTTCGAACGTCCTCCACGCTACACCCTCTTTGAGTTCCACGCTTCGCAACGTCCACACGCTCCTATCCAACGAGGGTCGACTTTATCTCGAGGAGTTGACCACAGAGACAAAAGCATGGAACTACATCATGGGCATCCTACCCGGATGGTGGCTCGGCGAGGCAGAAGGACGCGTGGATGAACCGTACGTCACCCCCGAGCGATGGGGCAAGGAACTGAAGATCGCTGGCTTCGAAGGCGTGGATGACTACGTACTCGATTGCCCAGCTGGCAAACACAGCAATGCGTTCATGCTGGCGCGGCCTGCTCACGTGGACACTGGCAAGAAGAAGACCGTGACGATTGTCCTTGACGAGGCGTCGAGAGAGCTGGCCGAGACCATCCTGCAAGAGTACCTTGTTTCGCAAAACTACGAGGTGACGCTGCATGACTTCGATGACAAGGCTGGGCTTCCCTCGATGCAAGGCGGAGGAGATCTGGTCTGCGTAATGGACATGTCGTCCACGCGACGACCGCTCCTGGACGACATCTCCCCCTCGCGACTCCGTTCATTCCAGGACCTAATGTCCGCGGCTTCGAGCTCGAGCACAGGTGCAGGCATCCTCTGGCTCACGCGGCCTTCTCAACTGGAGACCGAGGGCGAGCTGTGCTCGGATCCCCGATGGGGTCTGATCCAAGGCGCGGCACGCGTGATCCGCTCAGAACTTGCTCTCGACCTGGCCACTTGCGAGGTCGAGACTATCGATGAGCAGACTCTGCCCGTAGTTGAGGGCGTGCTTGCAAAGTTCATGCGAAGAAGAGAAAGCCGTGATGACTCCATTGGTCCAGAGTACGAGTTCGCCATCAGTCGCGATGGCAAGGTGTACATCCCCCGGATCTACCCTTTCCACCTCGGCGACGAGCTCAAGAACGTTGCCGCGGCTGCACTGACTGCTTCTGCCGCTGATGATGGTGCAGTTCAGAGCTCCAGGTTAGAGATCGAGAAGCCCGGCCGCTTGAACACGCTGCGGTGGGTGACGCAACCTTCGAGCACACTGACACTCGCCGAGGACGAGCTCCTCATCGAGCCCAAGGCTGTGGGCATGAACTTCAGAGACGTCCTCAGCGTAATGGGCATCATCGAGGTCGATGTCCTGGGCCTTGAGCACGCCGGCGTCGTACGAGCCGTGGGTGGCCCCGGCGGCGATGTGCAAGTCGGGGATCGGGTCATGGTCATGGGCGGCTACGGCTTCTCGACCATCTCCAAGGTGACGCGGGACCAATGCGTTACAATCCCCGATGCACTCAGCTTCACCGACGCAGCGACGATGGGGACCGTGTTCGCGACGGTCATCTACGCTCTTCTTGATGTTGGAAGGCTACGCGCCGGCCAGTCTCTGTTGATTCACTCAGCCTGTGGAGGCGTCGGTCTCGCAGCGCTACAGATTGCACGCATGGCCGGTGTCGAGGAGATCTACTGCACCGTCTCGGTGGAGGCCAAG
Organism: Fusarium torreyae; assembly: GCA_027945595.1. Classification (NCBI taxonomy): domain Eukaryota; kingdom Fungi; phylum Ascomycota; class Sordariomycetes; order Hypocreales; family Nectriaceae; genus Fusarium; species Fusarium torreyae. Next base: position 1,855,641 of record JAOQAZ010000004.1, read on the forward strand.
CGACACCACCTCGAGACGGTATGCGGCATCCCGTCTGATCGTATCTTCAACTCACGCGACGCCTCATTTCTCCCAGAGATCCAGCGCGCTACGCACGGCCGCGGCGTCGACGTTGTTTTGAACTCACTCTCAGGCGAGCTGCTGCACACGTCGTGGGACTGCGTTGCTGAGTTCGGCACCATGATCGAGATCGGGAAGCGGGATCTTATAGGTCATGGAAAACTGGCGCTGCATCCCTTCCTGCTCAACAGGAGCTACCAATGCGTAGACCTCGATCATCTCATGCGGCGCCGGCCGTCTGAGGGCCATCGGCTGCTGAAGCTGGTCGTGCAGTACTACCGGGAGGGCCACATCCAGCCTATCAATCCCGTCACTGTGTACAATGCAGATGATATCGGAGACTGTTTCTTGTACATGCAGAAGGGTCAGCATATCGGCAAGATCGTTGTAAGCATGGAGAGCAATGACGGCAAGGGGCCAAAGGCGTCCACTGCAACCAAGCAACACAACTACCGTTTCAATCCAGCTGCATCATACCTCCTCGTTGGCGGCCTGGGTGGTCTCGGTAGAGCCGTGTCCAGCTGGATGGTCGAAAACGGCGCAAGACACCTCATCTATCTATCTCGTTCCGCCGGCGAGACTGAGTCCGACAAGGGTTTCTTCGAGGAACTGCGTAGCCAAAAGTGCACCGTAACGGGGGTCAAAGGAGATGTCACGGAGCTTGCTGACGTCCAAAGAGCCGTCACAGAAGCAGCCTCAATTAGCGTACCACTAAAGGGCGTGATCAACATGTCCATGGTCCTCCGCGACCACAACTTCGGCACGATGTCCCACGAAGCCTGGACGGAAGCAGTGGCACCTAAAGTCCGTGGAACGCTCAACCTTCACGAAGCCACCAGCTCGCTCCCACTGGACTTCTTCCTCCTCTTCAGCTCCGCATCCGGAACATTCGGTCAGCGAGGGCAGGCCAACTACGCAGCGGCCAACACGTTCCTTGACGCGTTTGTCAGACACCGCCACCGCCAGAACCTGCCTGCGCAGTCCATCAACATCGGCATCATGCTGGACCACGGATACGTCGCTGATAACGCGGCGCTGCGCGAACGGCTGCTCGCCCGAGGAAACTACGGAATCCGCATAACTCAGCTTCTTGACGCTCTCTCCGCCGTCCTGAGCGCTCCGCCATCATCGTCGTCGCCCCCATCAACAAGCCAACTCATCCTCGGCGCAGGGTCCACCTTGCCGCTCTCCGATCCTACGAACCGCGTCATGTTCAAGACTGACCGACGCATGGCGAGTTACTGGAACGACGACAACGATGCCAGTGGCAATGCGACCAAGACTGGGGGCTCAGCACATGGTAGCAAACTCGCTGCCTTCATCGCGCAGGCCACCACATACGGCGACCTCTCGGCCCTCAATGGTCCCGACGCGCCCGCATTCGTGGCCCACCAGATTGGCGCACAGCTATTGACCCTTCTTCTGCGGCCCATGGACGATGACAGCGTGATTGATATCTCGAGGTCGCCGCAGGAGCTGGGACTGGATAGTCTGGTGGCGATCGAGCTGAGAGCGTGGTGGAAGGCGACCTTGCAGTTCGATGTGAGTGTACTAGAGATGCTGGGTATGCCAAGTCTGATGGCGATGGGCCAGCGGGCTGTGGAGGGGTTGAAGGCGAGAGTGCAGGCTGAGGGCGATGTTGCAGATGGAACGGAGGGGACGGTGAATGGTGTTGATCCCAGGATTGAGCTGTTGAAGATGCCTTGAGTGGTGTTGGGAGGATGAAGAATAGGTATAACTGGTGCAATGTATGCATAATTTAAACGTGCGCATATCCTTAGAACACTTATATATACCGCGTCATTTCTGCTTTTCTTATTAATAAAATGGCTTTGAAGTAGTGGTTAGCAGTCAAAAGTACACTCATGTAATTTTCAAGGAAATCAGTCGGGCGGAATGTGGACATTTCATTATCAACCTGGAGGGTAAACGGCTGACCACGAACGAGGCTTCACATTAGCATCGCCCGCCACGTTGCTTGCTTGCCTGCTTGCCTGCTTGCCTGCAAGATCTCACCTAGTTATGTTGCAGCACAAGAGACAATTGAGTAGGTTCCAAGTAGTGATGCTAATATGAGAGAAAGAACTATTATATCTTTTGTGATTGTTAATGCCAGCTTTATTTGCCTTGAGCAGTTGTAGAACAAACCTTACAGAGTGTTCAGGCTCGGGAAAAAGTCCAAAGATCTCTAGCATTGAGCGGGCCCGAGATCTAACAGCACTGATTAATTATCTAGGGGAACAATGATAATGGGCAGTCTAGAATAGTATAAAGGAATAGCTAACCTAAAAGTAATTCTGGTTCAGTGGTGGTATTATATAAAGCCTAAACTTTATTTCCTATTAGAGGTTTAGAGAAATTATTAATTACTAAAAGATATATATAAGTTAGCTAATACCGCTAAGTAATATATACTCTTAGGGGAATATACTTATTAAATAAGTATTTTATATTATATTTAATTTAGCCCTAAAAAATATATAATTTACCTATTAGGCAGCTTTTATTTTAGCTTATAAAGTATATTATAATAAAATAATCCTAAGTTATTTTTTTTATTTTACTAATTTATATATTATTTATTAGATTTTAATTCTACTATAAATAATTTAGTTTTAAACTTTTTTTTATTGTATTTCTTTTTAGCTATAATTTTTATTATAATTTAAAGCTATTTTTAGTTTTTTTACTTCTAATATTAGTAGGTTTTCCTTTAGGGATTATATTATTAGACTTAAGTTTATTTTACTACTAAACTAATATAGAATTATATTATTACTGCCAAAGTAATTTAATACCCTTTATATTAAATAGTAATATTATAATAATAAATAAAGTAGCTATTATTATAGAAATTATATAAGTAAAAATAAGACTTTTTAGTGTTTAATTTATATTAAACACTTTTATTATAAACCCTAGAGGCAAAAAAATAATTATTATATAAGTAAAGTATTAAATATTATTAGCTTATTACTGCTCTAAGTTAGTTTATATTAACTTAAAAGACTTTAATAGCGACTTATTATACTTAATAATATTATTATATATATAAATAAGTTCTTAAATGCTATAGTTATTAAATATAGCTTATTTAGATATAATACTTTAGTATTAACTCTTATTATTAAAAGTTTATTATAGTCTCTTTAATTATTACTTTGCTTTTTATTTCTGCTATAAGTTAATTTTTACTAAACTCTTAGCTATATTGCTTTTTATAACTTATAAAACCTCCTAAGTATTTTAATAGCGCTTACTAGTCTTAATAAACGCTTAATAATAGATATATTTAGAGTTATTCTTTATTATTTTATTATTATATTAGAGATTTTTATTTTAAAAAATAAATTTAGCCTTATTAAAGATCTTAATAGCCCTCTTATATATCTTATTTATAATATAATTAAATAATAATAGTTTTAATACTTTTTATTATTACTAGGGAGCTTTTTTCTAATTAGGTTTACTAAGCTTTTTTTCTCTTATTAATAACTTAATAACTCTTTTTATAATTTAATTCTTATTTATACCCTCTAGCTTAATATATAAGTTAGCCTTAAGAAAATAATATATTTAATAATAATTAAAAAAGTTACTCTTAAAAAGGCTTATAACAACTCTAGTTAGTATTTTACCTTTTTTATTAGCCGCAAATATAAGAAATTAAAATCCCTTAGATTTTTATATTTATTTATTAATTATCTCTTTACTTCTAAGAATATAAAATAATAAGTAAAGTTTAGTTAATTATATATTAAGGACTAGTATAATATCTTTAAAGAAAAACTTATTATAAGATTAATATTACTATATAAATAAAAAGAGTTCTTTATTAGCTATAGAAATATTTAAAGGAAAAGTTTAATTATAAAGTTTATTTAGTTTTATTTCTAGGAAAAAAAAACTACTAAAATCTCTTTTTAGTAGTCTCTAAACTTTATTCTTTTTATATTATACTTTTAATATATTTTTTCTTTATTATAGCTTTCCTAAGCGCATATTTTTTTAACTTAACTTATATTTATTTATATTTAAGTATATCTATTATAATACCTAAAACCTTAGGGCTTTTTTTAATAGGCAGATTATAACTCTTATTTATACCTAAGTTTAAATTTATAAATATAACTTTATATATAAAGAAAGACTAGTATAAAAGCTACTTAATAGAATAAATCTAAGTAATAAAGTTATTTTTCTATGTATCTAAAGTATTATAATTAGCTTAAGAAATAAATATAAGTATTTATATCTAACTAATAATAACTATTTAATTTAAGTTTATAAAGGGTTTTTTATTATTAATACTGCCCTTATTAATAAAAAAAAAAAGAATTATTATAAAGCTACTTATTATAAAGTTTTATTATATTCTTATAATAAATTATATTATTAAAGGGTAGGATGTATTTTATGCGACTAAAAGGTAGAGTAGGTCTTATATTATTTATATACTGCCTTAGGGGTTTCTTTTAGGGCTTTTCAATCTTAGGGATATATAATATTATAAATACTAAATTGCTATTATTAAATATATTAACTAATTTAGATTAAGCTATTAAAAGTATTATAATTTTAAATTTAGGTTTATAGTTTTATAAAAGGTATAATATCTTAAATATAATACTTTAATAAGTATTATATATAAGCTTATCTTAATAAATTATTAGTTTTTAAATTTTACTTATAGCTTTTAGGAAAAGTCTATTAGGTAAAAAGCTTTATAATAATATTAATATAGTATATAATTATATATTTATTAGTAGGCGCTAATTAGTATACTTCTTATATATAGCTATAATATATAATAAGGCAAAGTATAATAGCTTGTTTTAATTAGAATTATTATTACTCTTATATATCTCCTAATTATTATAACCCCCGCGGTTATATTATATACACCCTACCTTTTCTATCTAATTTATAAATAGCTTATATACTACTATATATAATCCTTTATAAGCCTAAAATAACTAACTTATAATTTAACTTATAGCTTATATATAAACCCAACTTACTATTATAAGCTATATCTAAGTATATAAATTATATTTATTAGCACTTTTATAAAACTTAGCTTATTAGCTATTAATAAAACTTCTTTACCTTAATAAGCCTTACTTATATTATTAACTATTAAGAGACATAATATTTCGCACCGCTTAGTATTACGCCTTATATTATCTACTAATATAAACCTAGTACGGACTAGTTTATCCCTTAGAAACTTAACTTATTATACTAATAATTTAAAATACTTTTCTAAATATTAACCTTATTATTTTAAAGGCTATTAGTACTTTAGTTTATAGTATTTTAAGGGCTTAAATTATTAAATAGTTTGAGATTTATAGTATAAAAAAGAAATATATTTTTAATTTAAAGTAGGAATTAAGTATATATAAAACTATAAAATAGCGCTATTATTTATTTCCTAGAAATAAGGTTTTTAATTATAAATCTTTTTAAGATATATTATTAAATTACTATAAAAAAGTAAAGCCTAGGTTTTTAATACTTTTTTAGCTCCTAGTTAGTTTTTAATTTACTCTTTTTATTTTTATTTTTAAATAGGACTTATAATTAGGATTAATAGCCTAAGTCTTTATTATATTTAATAGTATACTAAATAAATATATAATCTATAAAATAAAAAGTTTAAAATAGCTTTTTTCTATAGCAGGGAAATATATATAGCCCTATTTTATTACTTTTATTAAGATTTTATACCTAATATATTATAATATCCTTTATTTTATTTATTAGGATATTTAAATTTATATACTTTTTATAAAAGTTTATAATTTTAATAATATAAAAAGAAATATTAATAAAGGACTTATCCGGAAGATATTAGTTATTTTACTAATTAGTAATTTTATTACTATTAAGCTAGTAATATAAAAAGAAAATATACTTAAGTTTAATTACTTTTTTTTAAACCTATTTTAAATAACCTTAGTATATATTTTTAATTTAAAGTCTTATTTAGTAAATATATAGCTAATTACTAAGTAAAATCTTATTTATCTTATATTAGTAGTTATTTAAATAATTTTAATTAAATTACTTTAGGGTAATTAATAAAAATTAGAAATAATAATTATATATCTTAGTATATTAAAAGATAAAAGCTACTTTTTATACTTATAAGCTAGTAGTAGTTATAACTTAATAACTATCTAGGTTACTATAAGTTAATATAATAGCTTGTATTTTCTACTTATTAGGGAGGGTAATTAAAATATTATAAATAGAGAGGATATACTTAAGATTTTACTTTAATATAAAGTTAATATTAGGATTATTAATAAGCTTATATTTATAAGTATATCTTAGCTAAAAGTGCTTTATTATACTTTAAAACTTAATTAAAAAATAAGAGGTAATATTTAAGAGGCTTTATAAGAAAACTAGCTAAAATATATATATAATAGTTATTATTAGCTTTTCTTTTCTTTTAAAGGCTTTTAATAATTTATTAATTTATACTAAATAAAAACTACTATTATTATTTATTTTAAACTTAATAGTTTAATTACTAAAGAGTATAAATAGAAATAAAGTAATAGCGCTTTTATTTTAGCTATTAGGCTTAATTTAATAGCTTCTTATTAAAAAACCCTTCTAATTTAAGATCTTAGTTTTATAAGATTTATCCCTTTTTTACTTCTTATTAAAGCAATTAGACTTATTAATAAAGTTAAGATCTTAAATAAAAATATCCCTATTAGTTACTATTTCTAAAAGGTCTTTACTTAGGGTTTTACTATTTAAGTTAAACTCTTAATTCTAGAAGATTATTTTATTACTAACTAGATATTATACTATTAAAGTTAGACCTTTAATTATATTTTTCCTAATTATAATAAAATAAGGCTAGTAATTATAAATAAAGTCCGGAGGTTAAAAGTTATTAAACTTATATAACTAAGCGCAGATAAGCTTAATAGCTTTCCTATTATTAAAATTTATCTCCCTAAAATATATTTAAAAAGCTTATATAGTAATTAAGTAAGGCTTATAAGTTAATAAAGTATTAATATAAAACCCGGTTTTATACTTTATATCTAGAAAATACTAAGATATTTATAATAAATACTTATTTAAGCCTATTATAGCTATTAACCTATTATCTCCGAAGAAATAATAAGCACTCTAGTAGTAAGCCTATTAAAGCGCCTAAGTAATAAAACTTAAAATGCCTTATAATAATTAAGTCGCTATAGCTAATAATTTAAAAATAGTATTTTAATAGTAAAAAAGCATAATAAGAAATAATTACTAGTATAAAAAAGAGAGATTTAAAAGTAAGTAGTTAAGCTTTTTATAGTATTATACTTAGGGAATTAATTTTAAAAAAGTAGGTCTTATAGTTTATCTCGCAGCTTAGAAAATAAAGCTAAGATATAAGAAGTATTATATTTATATACTTAAGTATCTTATTTTACTATAACCTAATTAAAAATATATTATATATCTTATTTATTATAGGTAATTATAGGGCTAAATAATTTCCTATAAATAAGTAAATAATAATTAAGCTATTATATTTACTTATAGCCTAACTATTAAGAATAAAAGCTAATAAGTAATTTCTTAAAATAAAAAATAGGTTTAAAATAGTAAGTATAATAGCCCTTTATATACCTTAAAATATATATATATATAAATTTTATAAATATATAGCTACTAACTTAAATTATTTCTTTCTAATAAACTAATTAATATATACTATTAGGATACTAATTTATTTTAAATAAAAATACCTTATCTATAATAAGAAATTTTTTAATATAAAGGCTTAATAGCTAGATAATAAATAATTAAGATAGATTAAAGTAGTATTATATAAAATACTAAATTACTTAGTTATTTAAATATGCTAATATTATTTTATAATTAAAATAAAAAGTATTTCTCTTCGAAAATAGGCTTATTACTTTAGGGATATAAAAATATATTAGCTATTATAATAATAAGTAATATTACCTCTTAATAGGATATTATAAGTTTAATAATAGCTAATATAATTATTTAATATTATAAAAGAGCTTATTATAAAACTACTTTTTAGTAAAGCTATTAATATAAAAAAGTAAATATAAAAAAAATAAGCTCTTATACTACCTAAAAAAACCCTATTATAATATTTTATTTTAATATAATCTTATTATAATATTATATTATAGGCCTTATATACTTATTATAATATTATAAAATAATATTATATCCCTCTTAGAATTATAATACTAAAAAAGACTTATAATAGGGTTAATATTAAAAAGGAACTTTAGGTTTATATGTTAAAATAGCTTTTATTTATTTAAAACTAATAAGTTTATTATAAGGCAAATATAAGGCTTTTTATATACTTATTAATAACTGCTTTATAAAATATAATTTAAATAAGTATTCTTTCTTAGGAACTAGTAACCCTAATTATATATAAAAGGTATAATAAAGCTAATAGAAGTATATATGCCTAAGTGTTATATATAATTATTATATTAAGTAATAAGGTAGCTATAGTAATATTAATATAATAATATATCTCTATGGATTATCTTATAATACCTTCTTATTTCTCTTTTTGCTTTAAAAATTACCTAAAAGCCCCTATATATATATTAAATTTATAATATTATAAAAAGTTATATTTATTTATAATTTATATAGTTTATAAGATTATAATTAGCGCTTAGAACTTAAAAAATAGTAATAATTTAAGTAAGGATTAAGCTAAGATATTTAATAACCCTCCTATAAGTAACCTAATAGTAATAAATAAGAAAGAGATAATAATAAATAATTAAATTAGTAGTAAAAGCCTAAAAAAGTAATTAAATAAAAATAAATATTTTTAGTTACAAATATTTAATTAATATAGGCTTTTCTAAATTATTTTAATTTTTATCCTAGATATTTTAATAATTATTTTTATTATTATTATTATAAATACTTTATAAATTATAAAGCTAGCCTTAATAGTATTTTAAAAATAACCTTAATAATAACTTTTTAATTTTACTTTTAGTTAAGATTATAAGTATAAGCTATAAAAAGCCTTTAAGTTATTATAAAAATAATTCTTTTTTTTATAGCTTTAACTTAGTGCCTTACTTAATTAAAAAAATATAAGTAAAGTATAAATTATTAAGGCTTAAAGTATAATTAAAATAAGTTTTAAGCTACCTACTAAATAATAATACTATAAAGAAAATATAGCCTTTAGCGGTAAGCTTTACTAAATAAGCTTTAAATATTTATTATTATATTTTAAAATAAAAAAAGAAAAAATTAGGTATTAATTTAAGTTATTAAAAGCCTTAATTTTAATAAAGGTTATAGCGAGGTTTATATATATTAAGTTAAGGCTTTTAGGAGTTTTTATAATAGTTAGTAATATTACTTTTATTATATTATACTTTTATTATAATAAATTTAAGGTTATAACTTAGAAGTTAAGTTATATAAAAACTTTTTAATTTAAATTAAAACCTAATTTTATTAATATTTACTTATTATAATAGCTTAATACTTAATAAAACTTAGAGATTTATTAGAAATAGCTTATTTTAAATAATTTTATTATATTTACTTAATTTAATAAGTTATAATACTACCTGCGCTAATATTAATACTTAAGTTTTTAAATAGGGTATAAAAGCCTCTTTTTATTTTTTAATATTAATAAGCCTACTTAAGTTAAAATATTAAATTAATTCTAGCCTTTTAAAAAGGCAAGCTATACTTTACTTATTATATTAAGCTTATCTTATCTCTTTTATATTACCTAGTCTTAATAAGTAAATATATAATTATTTAAATAAAGATATTTATAATACTAATAGACTTTTTATATTATTAACTTATTAGTAATTTAATATTAGTATTTAATAGCCTCTTAAGGAATTATAATATATAACTAGCCTTTTAGAAAATAAGTATTATTATATTTACTAAAGGGAAAAAGAAATATTTTATATTTTTATAGCTATTATATTAATTAAAAGATATTTTATTATTATATTTTTAATATAAGATATTTAAAACTAATATAATATAATTAAAAAGCTTTAATTTCTTTTTTATTTTTATAAAATATTTATAGTATATTAAAAAGACTCTATAGTATTATAATATATTATTTATTTATAAGTCTCAAATTATATGCCTTATAGGTATTAGTCCTAAATTAAGAGAATTAAAGCATAATATAATTAAAATAACTAAAGTATAGCTATTACTATGGAGGTTTGTGGCGACCAAGCGACTGCGACTGATCGGTATTAAGAGTCTCTTGAAACTCATAAGAATATACTAACTGAAGGATCCCAAGGATGCCTGTTGCCTGTATAGAGATACAGATCTATTTCGCCCATTTCGGTGGGTTTTGCTGTGGCGCTGGTTCAGCCGCAAGATCAGCCCCAGACGACCTAGCCAAGAGACCAGATCAGGCTGCGCATTCTTCTTTTCCGCGAGATATCTGTCCCGTGACGTGCATGTCTCCTCTTTCCCCTCTTCCACCTCAATTTTTCGATTGAGATCGAATTTTAACGCATGCAAAATTCTGAGTCGACAATATAGACGCCGATACGCAGCGATGTTTGACGAAACAGGCATGCCCATGTCTCAGGGTACTAGTCACCTAAAGGACCCTGTCACGACTCTAGCGCCAGCAGTCTCGGGCGAGTTGCCAATGACAGGTTGGTACATAATTTGGGTTTCGGCTACTCCCGTCGGCCCATAAACACCCAGGAGCGACGCTGCGCTGTTGACTAATATGCCGGCTTCTAATATGATAGATCCTACCGAACCTTCGTATCACCTTCTACCGGTATATTCTATCGCCGATTCGTTGTCGGCCGACCCTATCGATTGGATTGACCATACTCAATTCACCAACCCTCAGTTGACGTCAGATCTACCGACCAGCCCAATCCCATCATGGAATACCTCAACACCCTCTCGAGAGCCGTCAAACCCACCGTCCACGAACCCCAAGCTACTTTCCTCGCACTCGCTGAGGGGGGCCGAACAAGAGCCGAACGAATCGACTGGGCGCAACTCTGAGGCTGAAGTTAAGGCTAAGAATTTTCACGAGATTGTTGCTGCTGGCGAAAGGGAGATGGGTGAACGTTTGACCACTCTCTACGTCGACTCTGAAGACCATCCTGCCTATAAAGAGCTCGAAGCAAAGATATATCGGTCAAAAAATGACGAAGATCGTTGGAAAGCGTGTACAGCCTTTCACGAGAAGTACAAAGCTCTCAAAGAACCTATACTGGAGCTGGGGAGCGAGATTGAGCGACAAAGGCAGAGGCTAGATGATAAAGAGTCCAGCCTTGACGCCCTGATTTTACTCGGCACGTCGATCATGCTGTCGAATTGCGATCGCTTTCGCCAAGTCCAACGATCCTATAGCGAGGATAGATGCAAGCGATCACGGAATCACTATACCACCATGCAGTGTGAGGTGTATGCTGCAGGCGAAGCCTGGAGCGACTTCCTGGATGCCCACAGCAACGCCTCTCAAGAGCTACAGCAGTGTGAAAAAGCATTGGAGTTTATTGGTGCGACCTGGGGCAAAGACAAAATTCGTTACTACGGCTGGGCGACCAAGACATCAGCCGTATGCCGTCAACTGAAAGCGGCCGCGAAAGCGGTACCGAACTGGGAAGAAGCTGGGATCAAGTTGAACAGAATGAGAAACTATTGTGATCGCAACCCTGGAACCCCCATTGCCTATGGAAAGAGCTCCATTTCATGGAAAGACTTTGAGTGCTTGAGCAGATGGAAGGGGAAAGTCGACTTCGAGATGCCTCTCGTGAAAAGGAGGACAGGTACAGACAGAATCCTTGCGCGCGGCTAGCAAAAAGCGAGTTCAATAGTGAGCGTCTTGGCTTCGATATGCATGGTATCTTGGTCGTCAAAGCGACTGCACCTGGTGATCGGTCTGTAACCATATGTGCCGAGCCGCCATGGGGATTGGCCCAGGTTCCAGCTCTCGGCAAGAAAGCCGAGGCACTAACAGACACCTCGATTCGGGGTTCAGCACGCGTAACAACGCGTCAACCAATATCCTACTCCGATCAGCTGGCTCCTAACGGGAAACATTTTTATCATCGATCGAGGCGAGATACAAGCCTTGGGGAACACTTAGGGCCCTTTTTCCCCGCGGGCGGAGGGGACTTGAGTAGCCTGTCGCACAGTTCTGAGCTTCTCAAGCTCGGAACCAGTATCTCAATCACGTCAAACCCCACGCAATCAGGTCAAAATAAGCCTGCCATCACTACAGAGAGGTTCTATACTGACTTCAAATGCAACGAGAAAATCAAGAATGAGATTCTTGACGAGCTCAACGACATACACGATGAAAGGTCGTGGGGTGCTCAAAGCAGCAGGTCCTGCCGTTTCTATCTTTCTCGTAGTTCAGGTCCGATGATTGATCATAGCAATGGCCCAGTAGATGCCTACTTCAGTACGACAATTGAGGCTACGCGATTGATGGAGAACGAAACTCCCAAAGTTCCCATTTTCACGCGTTGCAATAATTCTGGTGGCTGGATGGCTAATCTACGCCCTATTGTGGATTTTCTCACTCAGGCTGAAAAGGTCGAGACGACTGAGGTTTACATCCAGAAGTACTCTCTCCATACCAAAGAGGACTCTTATGTATCAGTCACTTTATGGGATCTCATCCGCCACTTCGTGAGGGAGGATCACGGCACTGATGGCTTCGAGCTATGGAATGCTTTGGAGCTGAGAAATCACCTCAAACACCAGCACGTCCCAGAATTTCTCAGTAACAGTAATTGTAACCTCTTGACGGAGATACAAGAACGCATAGAAAAGACGGGAGGGAATTTAAAGAGGAAGACAAAGAAAAAAGCGAAGCTAGAAGGAAAAGACCCTCGGCATTTTGCCTTGATCGCTGATGGTGGTATGAATACCTACCCTCACAGTGACAGTTATGGTTATTCGACTTTTCTTACTGTTCAAGAAGGCGAGCTGATACTTGGCTGGCTCTCTCAACCCGATGACGATGTACACACAAACGACTACCTTGTGACTGAGAGCTGCTGACATTTCTTTAGACTTGGGATAAATGGGCAGAGAACCCTCGGGCTTTTGAGGAAGGTAGATGGTGTTATCTCGTTATGAAGCCACGAGATACCGTATATCTTCCGCCCGGTGTGCCACACTACGTGATACGGAAGAGGGGGGCCCAGACTTTCATCTTAGGTGGCCATATCCTACAATGGTCGAGCCTACAAGGTTGGCCATCACTATTACGCAAACAGGTTGACAATCCCGCAACAACAAACGAGGACATGGCCTTGTCGATAGTCCAGAAGTATGTTAGAGCCGCAGAAGCGTTGGTCGCTTCTACGATTAGGTCTAAAAATGATCGGCTCAGGTATCTTGGAGGGATGCAGCAGGCAGAGCAAACGTTGGGCGATCTGAAAGTAAGACTAAAGGGGTGCCTGGGTTGAAATGAGCTGACATCTTCGCGTAGGATCTCCGGAAGATGGTTGGGGAGGAGGCAAGAAACAGAAAGTCATGAGGAAACTTACAGAAACTCAGAGTGTGTGAACTTGCTTGGAAGAATTTGGATACATAGCCTAGATTGATTACTAGGGTTCGATGTAACTGATGGCCAGGCTCGAAAGACATGGTGCCCATGGGCGTAACACATTTTTAGTGGAAAATGGTAAGGAGATTCATGGTAGGCGCTTTCAAGCCGACAAACCAGACATGACAGGCGAAACCCACTGATAGCGTTCTGCATGCGTGTTGGACAAATCGCATCACAAGTATCGGCAGGTTTTCTGCCTAACACACTGTGATGATGACAAGTGCAGCGTGCACAGACATTGCCTGTTTCAGAACCCTACAGCTAAGCCACTCGCCAAAAACACGAAGGCCTCGAAAAAGTGTTATTTTTATTTCGGATTTCATGGCCATTTTATATAAAGAGACATGCCGCAATTATCGATGGAGTCATTTATTACGGGAAGTTCCAACATGAAGAATTCGTTGACGTACAATATACTTGGCAACAACATGTCGGAACCAGTCTTTATATTTTCTTTTCGTGCCAGCTTGACTTCCATCATAACAGACGAGAATAATACCTTTTTTCGTGGTCCCACTCTTACCCATGTCCAAGGTAGCCAATTGTTGTGGCCGTCTATCACTGCTCCCGAACCTGCCAAAGTCATGGCCGCTGTCACTAAAAGAACTGCGCCTTGTGTGGACATGTTGACTCCTTCTTCTCAATATTTGTCCCAAGTCAAACGTTGTCGCTATACCAAATCCCCTTCGGACCAGCAGTTTGACAGTAGCACCGAAAGCTCTGCTAGCGAGTCCGACGAAGAGTCATGCTGCGAAGAAAGTCTCTCCATTGAGAGAGACTCGGTCTTGCCTGAAGACCACCCATTTCAAGAAGTTCGGTGGCCATTATTGCAATTCGCACGTCAAACTGTGAAAGCATTGACCTATTCTCACAATGAAAAGGGCAATAATAGCGACACGGGAAATACCGATGAAAAATGCCCTGTGCTACCGCTGGAGCAATCCTTCCATTTCTCTTGTCCTTTCTACAAGCATAGCCCTAAAAAGTATGGACTATGTCTGTTGCACCACGATCTCCGGACAATCGACGATGTTATCAAGCACCTCCAACGACATCACAAGAAACCGCCGTACTGCCCGATGTGCTCTCAAACACTCGACACGATACCAGACTGCGACAGGCATATTTTGACTAGGACATGCGAGATAGGTGGCCTTGAGATGCCTGAAGGTATCAGTTCAAAGCAAAGAGCCAGGTTGGCGAAGCGCGACAGAACGCACCTTGGCGTTTTCGACAGGTGGGAGTGCATCCATAACACGGTCTTTCCTGATGCAGGATCTGTTCCGTCGCCGTATCTAGATCAAGGCTGTGGACGAGAAATATCTGTGGTACGGAGCTACTGGGAGAGTTATGGCTGGCGGTGTGTATCAGATTTCTTAGCCAGTCAAGAGATGTCCATTGAGACCCAGGACAGTGACGCTGGAGCTCGGATGTCACTACTTGAGGTAACTTTGAAAGATCTCGTGGCCGAGATAATGGAAGAGTACGAGCATAGGCAGAATATATAAACGAGTGGTATTGGGACTCAGCTAGCGTATATGTTTATATGAAATAGGTGAAAGAAAGCTTGTAACGCTCGGAAACGACTGTGAATTAATCGAGCAAGATCAGAAACGACTGTAAGTTAGTAAGAAAGCCAAAGAAATTGCCGGTATATCATTCTAATCCACAGCACGAAAATCTTAGAAAACGTAAGAGTAGGCATCAGCCAAGTCCGCCGAACGCCGAGTTCAGACGTACATCATCTTCCACGCACTGGAACAACTCATCTTCACCCCCATATCCGCTGATCAATTCACCTGAAAGTATATCCTGGTCCATAGTGAAAGAAGCGGGAGTTTCTTGCAAGGAAGCACCGATGGGAGAACTTTGTTGCAAATTCGCCGATGCTAAAGAGGGTTCTGGCCCGGGAATGGTATCATAAAATCCAGATGGTCCCGGCGGGAAGTGTGTAAACATGCTGTAGGGAGACTGTGGAAACAGATGAATTGCCTCAGGGCTGAAGGTTTCGCGTGCAGGCAGGCCGCTTTGTGGCTCGGCCTTGAAAGACAAGATGGGCGAGGGATAATGGGGTTGGGGAAGCATCGGTGTGGCTGCTGGAGGAGCCATGGTCCAAGCAGGCATAGGGAGTGTGCCTGGCTGGTGTGCTGCCACGTTGGTGACTGGGCCAAGACCTGCAGCCTGCGAAGTTTGGATTGATGCGATGGCGACGTCACCACCTCGAGTTGCAACAGTGGGGGGTCGAGTAAGCTCATTAATAAGTTCAGTCCCCAGGGCCAGAAGATCCGTGTCGCCGTCTATGGCTCTTCGTAAAAACGGCACGCAAAGCCATGGACCAGTTCGACGGATGGACTCAATTCTACTCTCCGGGGCCGGAGATGGAGTCGGTAGATGAGGAAACAGCCTTCGCCAAGCCTCTTCCCAACGTTCCTCGTCAGAGCCATGAAGGTTCTTGAGGTTGTCGTAGTCTGTTTGGAGAAGACATCTGGACTGTTCAACATTTGCTATCTGGCAACCTCCACGCCGAACATGATGGTTTTTCTGTTCTTCTGTTCTGAATTTATGCCGACACTGTGGACAATGGTTTTTGTTGAGAACGTGAGCCCGACTAAGATGTTGCAAGGCGCGTGGCCAGGTTTTCAGGCGAAGATGTTCGCAGTCTCTATTTCTCTCAGGATTCAATTGGAACATGATACAAGCAAGGAACTGTTCAGGCTGCGGGCCGGCGGCTACATGGGCGGTCCCGCCACCACCGTTTCTGCCATTGTGGCTGCCGCTCCCACTGGCTTCTTTTGTCCCTACGGGCGTCTCGTTGTGCCCGGTATTCGGCTGCTGCCTTCCGCCCTGTGGTAGATTGTTTGCAGCATCCGACTGCGGGTATTCGTGGCTAGCCATGGAAGGGTCAAATAGAGTGATTGGTGATGTATTCAGCTCTGCTAATATGGGGTCGCGATGGGTTTCTGGTAGGTAGCGGCGTCAGTATACAGCTCAAACAAAAAGAACCAAAGCAGCAGTCAGGCGCCCATGGTCTTACCATGATGATTCAGCACGTTGGACCTCGTCTCTTGGATGTTTGCTTCTAGGCCTAGCGATACCATGCCACAGGAGAGATGGTTGTTGAGATCAGTTTGATAGGCCATGACTTGAAAGTCAAGCAATCACGACGAGTACAAAAATACAAAACGATCGTGCCTGGTTTTTGTGCAGACAAAGCCTACAAGGCCAACAATGAGCGTGAGACGGATAAGTCAAAAGTATCTAAGAGGAAGAAATGGCATGGTGCAAATCAAGAAATTTTATAGAACACTTTCTAACCAAAGCAAAAACTTCAAACACACCGTGATTGATTTGCAATGGGGACCGGGGCCGATTTGACTCCGGAGCCCGTTGCGGAGTTGAGTATGGTACTTGACTCGAAAACACCGTGTTGGAACTTTCATTTAGCTTGTACAATGGAAACATAGCCTCAAAGGGTGGGAATGTGCAGGTGAGCCAGGATACACGCCGATAGGCGCCTTGGGAAGGGGGGCTCGCTCGCCGGTAAACATGGTGTATTAAGCTAGCCCTGCAGGGGCCGGTTTACTCTGCATACATGATTTAAGCCCGACGAGATATCCTCTCTATTCATTGTCTGATTCCATAGAAAATACAGCTATTACAACACGAGATACCGCGAGATTTGTGGCTCTTCAATAGATTTGTGCTCAGATCTTCCCCGTTCATTCACCAAGTTTAGCTGGACTATGCACATCCCCACTTGTTGCTGTTGGAAGCCGTAGGTTATGCCCCTCAACACCAAGGAGCCGCGTTGGGATGGCAGAATGGACGTCAAAAATCTCGTATTGCTTTCTACGACAGGTACCATTGACCGACAGCAAGCTGAGAGCTAATGCAAGAATTTAATACAGAAGGAAAGTGGAGAAAGTTGTCCTGTGTTGATCTTGGTGGGACGTTTCCCTGCCCCTATTGGCAGATGCCACGAATTCCATGCCAAGATGGATTTGACCTCTTTTGGAGCACACAGCACAGCGCACCTGAAGAAGCGCTACCGTAACTTTGGAGTACACCGTGCTCTCAAAAGGGTGTCCGGGTCACTTCATGGTGGAAATCGCGTGGTACAAACATAGGCCTCCCCCTGAGGCTGACGAGGCCGTTGAGGCTTTATTTTCACGATGCCAGCTCAGAGTAGGCGCCAAAAGATGCTCCTGTTCGCTACCTATGAGCTACATATCTTATCTACCGTGTTCCAACACACTGATGCGAGTATTCTGCTCTATTTTGGCCTGCCCTCGAAGATATGGAAAGTTGATCTGAGGTCTCTCGTCCCCATATGGACGTTTGAGGGCTTGAGGTGGTCCCAGGACGGGCTCTTCCTTCAAGACACGGTACAGTGAAGCAAGGCTGACACGGTCGATGGTCAAACGTGTGGGTGTGGTGGAGAATGAGGCTCAATGCCCCACTATCCGTTGAAACCCGTCATTTCCCCAGGTCCCGTCGCCGCCGCACGTTGAGACGGGCTGTCCCGCTCACTCCAACATCGGTACGGGTATTTGCCCAACCCCTTAATTCCACTTCACCTGCCATGCTTGCTGATTTGTAAGGCACACTTTATCAGCGATGTCTCGTAATGAGTCAGGTTTTCGGCCTCCTCGCCGCCCCTCTGCAGCTGATGACCCTATTTATCACTATTTTTTCGCATCCATTCAGGGACAGTCCAAAGCCCTTGTTTCTCTTGAGTCTAACTGAAGTTGTCTTTCCAAGGGGTGATTAGCTTGTCTCACATGACGTCACCTACACAAGCGATTGCATTATATAAGGAATAAGAAAGATCGATGATGCCATCTTCCATAATCCTTGGTACACCCTGGTTTCTTGTGTCGAAGTCCTGGAGGCAGGTACCGGTAGTTAGGTACAAGCTTAATTAGCCACACACATTGTGTAACCTTGTGTTTGTGTCCGCCATCCCCGAGAAAACGTATGATTACGTGTATCTTCTGGAGGCTCGAGGCTGCTGACAAGGATAATCTTGGAGGTAAACAGGATGAAGAGAGATGAGAGAAACTTCTTCTTCTCAGCAAAACTAGTCATGAACGAGGTACCGATAATCAGGCCGTGTACAAATGGCTGCGTCGCGTTTATCATTTATTTGGACCATACTCAAACCATTTTTGAGGCATAGGTCTCCTTAGGTAATATACAGAGGAACCAAACAGCTTTATATCCTTGCGTTGGAGCATTTTAGTTAAAATTAAATGGTGAAGAATATTGTCGTTGGTCGAAAAGATGTTTAAGATAAATCTAAGCGAAGAATTTAATGTTACGCAGGTAACACCTTTAAAATCGGTGGGATCAATCGCTGCTCCAACCTATTGGAATTTCTCATTCCATAAGATAAGAAAGTCAGATCGTGCTCTCTTACAACATTCAAATCCAATACTAACGCTCTGAACAAATCAAGTTGAATTGACTTTCACCTACGGAGTACAGACTTTGGTGTTTTGGCCTGCTTACCCGGAAGCTGCTTAGTCAGAAGCCGTATGATGGCTCGAAGGCTCAAGCCAGTAGCTAAGCCATGAGCTGGAAGCCTAGCCACAACACCGCCACAAAATCTACATGATTAGTCAGACCTTCATTCAACTCAATTACACCTAATTCTGATCATTACAATTTAGCTTCGAAGGTCATCAGTTCAATTCCTGATTTAAATCATATTGAAATTTAGTTGACTGGACCGATAATTGGCCGATGTGGAATACAGCGACCACTGGATGCCGAATATCATCAGCAAACTTATCTCAACACTTCCACTCAATGCTGTGATTATAGTGTCCAGATCATAAAGCTTGCCGCCACCAATCCTACCGCAACTAATGTGGGCGAAGCAGAGAAACAAACAGCTAGATTAGCTTCCGGAACATCAGGAGACTCATTTTCACTAGGCCTGGAAAACTCGGCAGACCCATTCAATGACAGATAGTCCAAGCCTCCCTCAACCTTTTCGAGCGGCGCAACAAATGCCATCTGACTCCAGCTAAACTGCGTATTCCGACCTCCGTAAACAAACACCTCAAATCTTCCAACAACCTCTGCATCAATCAACACAACAGTGCCATGAAGAACGTCTGTTACCAAGGTGATCACAGTTGGTAAAGATACTTTCACAGGCTCATGCGTAGATGAGCTGACGTTGACCCAGATGCGACCGGGGTGGCCGGGGTCAAGATCCAGAGCGTCTTCTCTACTGACTTCACGGAGAGGGTACTCCCATCCATCAGCCTCAAAGACGAGGTTCCCGGCTTTGTCTAGAGAAAGGGAGTTATCGGGGCCAGAGAGAGTGAAGGGCCCGCTCACAGTCAGAGCGAGGGTGTAATTCATTCCTTTGCTGCCATGACCGAGCTTCACTTGCTTTCCGTCACTACTAGAGCGAGTCCATGATAACAAGGGGCCGTTGTTCTTCATAGACGACAGTACTCGATCAAGATTCTGACCCGGAGCCCAAGGAGAATAGAAGTCAATGCTAGTATCAGTCGTCTCTTCTAGCAGTTTAGGTCCACGGCTACCACTCCATGCACGTGCTCCCACCAGAGCAATACCGCGACGCATTGAATAGTAAGCCTCTAGCTGAGTGGAGGCGTCTGGGCCGTTATCGTTCCATGCTGCCAACGTAGCACCCTTAAGTAACAGCTCATCATTCTGGAGTTGCAGGCTTGTGTTGACAGGGTTGAAGTCGCTAGGACTCCATTGCCACTCATCTTTGCCGGCAAAGTTGAAGACACGATTCTCATTAAAGAATTGCGGATATCTCGCTGGTAAAATCGGCATGTGGTCGTTCTTCAAGCTTGTGTAAGCCCACCAATCTTCTGAGTTGATCACATCGTGACCATCTTTGACGAGCTGCACAGGGTCCGACTGGCCGTACTGCCAATGTTGGATGATAACGTCCTTATCGATGGTCTGATTTCTTTTCGACGGCTCGGGCGTGCCCCAGATACGGCTCCTCTTCTCGGCTGTAGAGTTTATGAAACGGCTCATCTTGTTCACAAAGGTGATGTAGTCGTCGGCCAATTCAGCGTCGTACTCATCAGCGCCAATATGGACTTCCTTCGTCTTGAACCATGGGAGGAACTCGGTCCAGATACTTTGCACTGTCGGCAATGTGTCAGGATGGGTCAAGTTCAGAAGATCTTTCTTGGGTAGGGCGAGCTCTGGTTTCCATTTGGTGAGATATAATGAGTGACCGGGCGCCTCAATTTCTGGAATGACCGTGATACCCCGAGAAGCACAGTGCTTCTGCAGATCGGTGAAATCGTCCCTAGATAATGTCTCATTTTCGCGACCATGTAAAATCCCGCGAAGCGACCTATTCTCCGGCAGCAGAGAGAAGTGTGAGTAAACATCTTGCCAAGTCTCATTCTTGCCACGATTGAGTGGATAGTTGTCGCTGAGATGATAATGAAACTCATTCATCTTGAAGAAGGATGCGTAGCTGCACAGTTCTTTGAGGAAGTTCTTGGAATACCATTTCCGTCCTGCATCCAACATGTATCCTCTTGTAGCATATGCAGGGGCATCTCTACCCCCAGTGCTGGTGATAGTACCGTTTCCAGCGAGGAGAAGCTGGAGTAACGTTCGGGTACCCCACCACATGCCACGCGCGCCATTTCCACCGATGGATATGCGATAAGAATTGACGTTTATCTCATAGCCCTCAGATGTGGACTTGCCATTCTCGTACGTAAGGTCAGAGTCGTCCCCTGTGTAGGCACCAAGCGAGATGCCACTGGCATTGGTAGGAAGCTTGGTAACTTGCTTCAGCGTCCATTTGGAGCCTGTGAGCTGATTGAGATCATTCTGGAAGGTGGTCGCGAATTGAAGAGCTGTAGGCGGTATGAGAGTTAGGCCATCCTTATCGGACACAGAGGCGAAGTCCTTGTCGATGTATATTATCTTCGGGCTGGAGTCGGCTGACCAAGTCTCCTCTTTGAAAGAAGCAGTGGAGTCCTGAATCGGAGGAATAAGATCTTGGGCCAGAGCCAGGAACGGGTTAGCAAGTAAGATGGCCGTCGCCACTAACATTTTGACCACAGTAGCGCTCTTTTCAAAGCTGCAGATGCGCCACAAGCCCGAGATGATTGATAGTTATGGAATGCAAGCCACCCGTGGTTATTATAATGCTCGTTATCGCTCAATTCTTGGTTCTCCGCTTTGTCGATCATGGACGAGAATGGGCATCCGGAACCCGCGATAAGTGCGGGGACGTTACTCGACTGTAACGTGCAATGTAACTGTAACCATAAGCTCTGTTTCCACTTGACAAAAGATCCCGAGGCATTCCTACTTCTACTAGGGGTCGGTATTTGTTGCATTGACCTCATCTAATCCCAGCCTCGTGTGCTTGAAATAAGAAGTCGTCCATGTTGTGTGAAAATCATCGGAACACAAAATCCACAGCCAGTAGCCAGGAGTAAATAACAAATCATCAATTTATTATTAGATATAATTAAATCTGGTATTGCCATTATCTGGGAGGTTTACGCCAGTAGTCGGCCTTTTGTTATTTCAATTAATGTATTATCAAGGACGCTTAGATATATATTTAGTCAGTGTATAGTCTAGTGTTACGCAGACATTTACTTCTTACAGCACCATAGCTACTCAACGCGTGATAAAATTCGGGGATTGGCTGGCCTCCGACACCTTCACTGCAATTTTAACCATCTCTGAGGTCCTGAATTCGCAGTCAGTCAGAAGCAGGGGATCAGGTCTCATTGATATCTTATCAGTGACAAGAATTATCAAAAGTACTTTATTGAGACTTTCCCCTCACCTTTTTACTCTTTTACTGCAATTTCAACACTCTCAACAATCACGCCTATTCCTCCAAATAGCTAAAGGAGTGTTATCAACTGCCTGGTCTTGTTGAATGTTGGAATTCTTGGCCAAGTCAGCGAACCTATCGGTCCATTATAGTATTGAGGAAAAACAAGATGATTAAAACCCAGTTCATGAGATTCGTAGTTCTGCATATCTGAAGACATAAGCTCTCCCAGGGTGGGTCAGACAAAACATATCAGACTCTCTCTCCTGTCTATTCTAACTGATGTCTTCCTCAAAACCTAGAGCCGCTATCTGCTTTTTATACTCTTGTTGCTGTCTTATCTCCTGTTTTAAGTTAGTTTTCAGCTTGTTTAGTCTATCGGGATGTGATAACTCACCACTTCCACTGTGTCCTCAATAACATATCTCATGACTCGAACTTCACTCTCTTGCCCAAGACGAATAGCGCGGGAAATTGCTTGACTCTCTACGCTTGGATTCCATTGTAGTTCGGCGATGAAGATACGATTAGCACAAGTCAAGTTCAAGCTAAAATGATGTTAGAATGAATAGTATCGGGAATAAAGACTCAAAACATGCCCGAATGCACCGGTACCAGTTGTCATAATGAGAACTGGCATCTCATCTTCGCTCTCAAATTTCGAAAGAGTGGTTTGCCGTTGGGGGAGAGGGCTGTTTCCATCGAGTTGAAGATAGGGAATCTTGGCTTTGTCCAGATGTCTTGATATCAGATAAAGAGTGCGTGTCCAGCAGGAAAAAATGATGCTGTTGATCGTTACTGCTCAGAACCCGAAATAAACCGTCTTAACATACCTCTTTGTTGTCCACAAATCTTTCCTGACATCTTCAACTATGGCTTGTATCTTGGTTGAATGGCCGACATCATTAAAATAATGTTCATGGTTGTCTTCGACCAATGTTTTCTTGCGACGCTTTTTCGATCTGGAAGCCTCCTGTGAATCTTGCGCATCGTTCGCACTTGGGGGTGCTTGATACCATCTCACGCAAACAGGGCACCGGCGTGATGATGTCTCGGACCCGGCGAAGTTTGACTCTTTGATGCACTTTTCACACAAGACGTGCGCGCACTCATCATCAAACATCTTTTTTGACAAGTCCAGTCCCAACACCGGCATCGGCTGCTCACAACCCACGCAGGATACTTCTCCGTGACGACCAGCAGTGCCGATGACTGCTTCTCTCTCTTCTATGAGGCTTCTTCGATGCCACGAGAATAATTTTTGATATGTGCCATGATTGCAGAGGATACGTAGTTGCAATCTCATTTGGAACATGCCAAACTGGGAACTCTTCTCGGCTTCTCCCAGGCGGTGCTCCATATTGCGCAGAATAATGGCTCTCGTCTTTCCATATTGATCGCGCTCTTGCGAATTGAATTGGAGATGTCGCACAGATTGCCGTGTCTTTGGCAAGTTCAGGACTTCCCTGGTGCGACGCAAGCACAGAGCTTCGAGGAGCATCACAAGACGACTCTTGACTAGCTCGGGGCTGTCAAATGAATGGTCATAAGCGATCTCGATCCATTTCCGGAACTCTGAGGCTTTGTCGAATGACTCGGCACGGATAAAGCGGAAGAGAGAACCGATGTCGGCGAGCTTGTTTTGAATAGGTGTTCCGGAGAGGCACCACCGAGAATTGGCGTGGAGATACTCGCATGCTTGAAAGAATTTTGTGGACGGGCGACGAATTATATGAGCTGAAAACTCATCATAAGCTGGTGGAGGGAAGACTTCTGGAGCTGGAACCTACCCTCATCTAGCACAACTCGATACCAACCTATCCGATACAACGGCGAGGACTTGCCCTTACCTACCAAGTACTCGGTAGTGAGTGTGTGGTAAGTTGTCACAACGATGTCTGAGTCCTCAATGATACGCAGCTGCTCGAGGTCTCTTGGCCGTTTATCGCCATGATATTTGACCAACTTGAGACCTTTCTCTAGGTGTCTATGTCTTATTAGTAGCTCTTTATGTTTCGAGGACGCAAGCGACATACTTTCTCACCTCATTCATCCACTCTTCTACCAGCACTGCAATGAATCAGTAAAAAGAACGGCTCCATTCAATGGCTAACTTACAGGCAGCTGAAACCACGATGAGTGTAGAGCGAGAATACGTCAGATTCTTCCTGCCCTTGTGTTCGGCATTCTTCTGCTTCGCCCACTCCTGGCCATTATCCAAAGTCTTCATCACCAAGGCAAGAATGGACAGCGATTTTCCCATGCCCATGTCGTCAGCCAAGATGCCGCCACCTTTCTCTTCCGGTCGTATGTCCTTTCGCCTTTTGGTGATTTTGTGTTTGTATTGGACCTTTCCATCTTCTCGTATGATTTCTTGCCAGAGTCTGTACTTGTCGTTGATATGCCCTGACTCCCTTTCTAACATGAATCCCAGTGCTTCCTTCTGATGTCTGTTGCAATGTTAGCGACGGGAATGCCTCAATCCTGTTGGTCACAGTCATACCTTAGCAGCTGACGGGTGACTCTGTCGCCGCCTTCGACTAACTCGAGCTCACGGGTGTTGTCCACTGTTTTGTAAACATCCTCCACCATTTTACGAAGTTGATCGTCTCGTGTCTTTCTTTTTGGTGCTTCATCATTGGAGACTGGGTCCATGTTCTGCAATGTCTGGGTGTGGCCGTCCTCGAGATTGATAGTGAGGAAATGTGGGTTCTCATACATGGTTCCGGCTCTACCATGGCTCGACCGCTGTAACCATAAGTTGCCATCAGATAGCGCGTCACCGACCGTCGTGGAATCTAGTCGCGGTCCGTATACGTTGATGTCGACTTTCACCATAGCATCAGCTGACTTGCTTGCTCGTTGGATAATCTCTCTCAGGTCAGCCTTCAATGCTAAAGGCTCAAGCTCAACTCTTTGGTGTGAGATGAATGGCAGGAGAGTTTGTCCAACTGCGGAACGAAGATGGCCAAAATGTTTATCGTCATCCGGGAAGCACAGCATGACTTGTTTCTGGTATTCTGTCGGGGTGAAGTACTGATAAACCGGACCGCCTGCTTGAAGTCTCTCGTCAATGGTTGACATATCGTCCGGGACCAGTTTGACCTCAACGTTGTGGAGCTACTGTATGTGAGTATATGTCCAGATGCAAAGAGACATAGTTGAGAGGTCTAATACACCTACCATCCCATAGTGTACCGCGGCCTCATCCTCGTCTGGTGAAGTTCCCGGTGTAGTGTTCGATTGACTGAGGTTCTGACCTCCTGATGTAGTGGTATACGACCCTTCACGCGATGTTTCTGTCGGTATATCTAAAGAAGCGAAATCTTCTAGAGGAGTTGATGTTTGCGAGACAGCAGGCTGGTATTCCTCTGGAATGGCCATGTCATTGCTGAAGTCTAGGTTGATACCCATGTGGGCCATGTCCAACTCCATCATATCCAACTGCGGGTTTATATCCAATTGCGGGTCGGCGGCAACAAAACCATCTGAATTGAAGTTGATTCCGAACGTGTTGTCATGTTGAATCAGGGGGACGTTACTATCTTTGTTAACTATGAAACATCGAGGAAGAGTCACTTGCCTACCCAAGTGGGTTTGTCAACTCTGGCCCGAGGTATTGGCTAAATCGAGGGTACTCTCCATTGTAGTCATCAAAGAAGTTCGGCGGGAACCCAAGATCAATGGGCCCGTCAATGTTGAATGCTGTGTTCGTACGGGAGCCTTCCACATAATTCGCTTGCTGTTCCTCTAGCGACAGATTACTATCGCGAGTATACGTGTTTTCGTGCTCGTCAACGGGGTTGAGGAGGTGTTTTAGAGAATTCGACATAATTGTATGTCGTTAATCGACTAGCTTTTTCGCATTTGTCTTGGATGTTAGTTGATTGCAAAATAGTGAAGGTGGAATTGTCAATGTCTCTGACCATGGGGCTCTCGCTGACCCTGTCTCCGAGGTTGAAAATCAGGCTGAGCCAGGTGAAACCTCCTGCAGCACACCTCTCAAGTGTGTGACCTGGGGAAGCGAATCAGATCATGCAGATATGCGCTACTGAGACGCGCCAAGCCAACAAAACACATGGTAATCGGAACACTTGGTTCGCCCAAAACTCGTGTTGCTCAGTGGTTGGCCAATTTAGCAGCAGAACAGAGCTGAGGCGTTTTGAGGCTCTATGGTCGGGCGAACACAAGGCGTTCACCGAATTACCATGGGTTGCCTTTTTTACAGTTTGACTGCGCCACCGTAAGCTGAAAATTGTAATTTGGACGTCCTCTTGACCGACTATTTTTGCTGTGCATCTAACTTTTAACCTCGACAGCTTCAATTGAATTTGTCTATCATTGTTCCCGGCCGATTAGGCTGCTTAACTAAGCGGAAGCTTCGAATCATTCTCGTTCTACATACTATCAAGATGGAAAGACTGTCTAAAGTAGCTGATGAGTTTAGGACTTGTCTCAAAACCCACGATGAGGAACAATTTGAGAACACCACCATCGAAGACATGCGCAGGGAGATCCATCACATTCAAACGCAGCGAGATCAATTAACCAATATGATGAACATGAATCGACTGCGTTTGTTTCTAGATGGTATGGACGAATTGGGCAAAATTCTCATATCAATCGGCTTCTCTCATACCGGAAGCGTGATGTCAATCGTATGGGGAGCGGTTAAGTTTTTGTTGAAGGTAGATACTAGAGCTCGTACACTGATTGAAATAGAGGACTGACTAACTGACCCTCAGACTACCAACCCTGTTGACAGGGCATTTGACGGCATGCTCGACGTATATGGGCTTCTTGGAGCGCAATTGGCATCTTTGTCCCAATACGAAGGATTCTTTCAGAGGTTCCCGGGGTCAAAAGAATGCTTGGTGAACATCTATGAAGATGTTCAGCGATTTCATGTTTTGGCTTACAAGCTATTCTCTCTCCCCTCAAAACGTAAGAAAAATCCCTCTATTCTCACTATTTACACTTGAGTTCAGTCGGTTAACCTATTTCATTTGTAGTCTGGCAGCGCCTCCAAAAGCCTATTTGGGAAGATTATTCTCATACGTTCAAGAGAATAGCAGAATCTTTGAAATCCCACGCGAGCTTAATCAGGACTCACAGTGCTACGTTTGAGTCGGATAACGGAGGAACTGATGCTGCGTTGGAACAGTACCTCTACGACACGAAATCAGCCTGGAAAGATTTTGAGGTTAATGAACTTGGCCGTAAACGTGAGCAGAAGCACGAAGTCACCACATGGCTTTGCGCTTCTAGTAAGATGCAAAGATTGCAGAAAGACTTCCGAAAGATGGCAATTTGCCCCAGAAGTGGACGTTGGCTCATCAGTAACTATAGTGCAGTTTCGGATTGGATGGAAGAAGATGAGCCGCCGGACTCAGCCATCTGGTTACATGGCAATTGCGGATATGGTAAGAGACCAACCTCAAGCACTTTTTCTTGATGAAGCTAACAGCCTTCTAAGGGAAAACAGTATTATCATCGCTCATCGTCGACGAGCTCAAGTCCCCCGAAGCCAAGGATAAAAGGTGCTCTTTCCCAGAAGGCAGCAAAACATGCTTCTTCTACTGCCAGGAAGATGACAATGAACACCGGACCCATCTCGATATCCTCAAGGGCATACTGCTCCAGATGGTGAATTTGGATGAATACATCCTCCCGCTCTGCCATGATAAGAAGACAAACGGAGGCGTCGATCTCCTGGATGCGGCGGTAGTTCAAAAGCTCATCGAAACATTTGTTGAACACAGCCCAAGGCAATACATCGTCATAGATGGAATTGACGAGTGCGAGCGTACGGAGATTCAGCAAACCGCTCGGTTCTTCAAAGATCTGGTATCAAGATGCGATACGCAAATCAAAGTGGGACATTTGCGAGTCATGTTCATCGGTCGAGAAACATCAGAAACAAGAAAGTATCTGTCCGGTGATGACTGCACTAGTATCCCTCTCAAGCCTGAGGACAATCAAGATGATATCAGAGCATTTGTTCAAAAGAAACTTCCCGAGTTCTCCAAGTCGGATCATGGTACGGGCTTCAGTCTCTCTGATGCCGACAAACAAGATCTCGAGAGGATCATTTGTCATCAAAGTCAGGGTAAGTTCCTAGAGTAGTATCACTAAAGTTTGGCGTAGGACTGACACCCATTTCAGACTCTTTCCTTTACGCGCATTTGGCTATCGAGTATCTTCTGCAGCAAGACACAAAAGGTGATTTGATCACCCTGTTGAGGCGAGGGGTTCTACCAGCTAAGCTTGGAGACATGTTGGTTCGCTCCTTTCATATTGATGGTAGTCCGCTAATTCTTTACTTTTCACAGGTACGAACGCCTTCTTGATTCTGTCAAGAGAAAGCTCGAGGCGCAGCCGGGAGGCGAGGAGAAATGGCGGAGGTCCAAGCTACTGTTCGGGTGGCTTGTCTGCGCCAAAAGGCCGCTCAGGTGGCACGAGATGCAGGCCATCTTGTGTTTCGACCGTGAAGAACTCAAGGTCGACTTCGAGAATAAAATGCTGCGGCAAGAGATGGAGCACTATCTGGGCTCCATCGTTCATGTTCTGGATGGTGGACACATCCGCCTAATCCACACAACCGCACGAAGGTCAGTCGGCAAAGTCTTTTATATGGCTCAACCACTAACTGGTGATTACACTAGGCATGTCATCGAGAACAGACATGTGAGTGAGAAGGAAGTCCAATGTCAGCTCGCGAGTATCTGTCTTAGGTACCTCTCGCTACCTTGCTTCACAAAAGACTACAGGTCTGTCGAGCGAAACGAAAACGCGAGGTTCGGGTGGTTTTCCTTTCAAGACTACGCTTGCTCCCAGTGGCTCTACCATCTCGATACCGTCATCAGAGAGTGCAGCGACATCTTCGTCACGGAAGCTCCCTGTGAGGTGGCGCAAGAATTTTCGATTGCACTAGAGGCCTTCGTCAATACCCATCGCGCAGACATGAGTGTTGTCGAGCATGCCGAACTCGATGAAAGTAACATTGAGAAGTTTCGGACTTTTGTGTTCTACGAGGACCTTCGCCTTCTATGGAATCACATATATACTCATCAACGGGGCGATTACGGTGTCCGAAACGCCATTGGGATTACTCAGATTGACACGGCCCTTAAAGACAACCGCACGGTGTTGGAAGAGTTCCAACCTTCTGACAAGTCAGGACACGAGGATACTATCAAGGAATACTATGGAGACAATCTTTTCAAGTGCCATCGTACTCTTTGCCGCTTCTTCTATGTCGGCTATGACAAGAAGAATGCCCGCGATGCCCACGAGAAACGACACGAGAGACCGTTCCAATGCCCTCTCTCTTGTAACTCAGCACCTCTCGGCTTCGTGAGCAACAAGGACCGAGACCGTCACGTCAATATCTATCATCCACATCTGAGTGAAGGAAGCTCACATTTCGAGGTTCTGAGTCGCCGTCAAGTAACAGGAAAGTTTACTTGTCACATCTGCACGAAGAGTTTCACAAGAAAGATCAATCTCAATAGTCATGAGCGCAGTCACTTTGGAGATCGACCTTATGCGTGTTCAACTTGTGGGAAAGCCTTTGCAAGGGTGAACGACTGTCGCAGGCATGAAAGGAATCTACAGATTCATGCTAGGATGGGTTACTAGCTTAGACTGTTCTATCCGTAGAGAAATTGGGAAAAGTGTTTGTATCAAGTATAACGCGATGTGTTTGTCTATCTTTCTTTTGGCTCCAGTTCAATGCTTTGATGTCCAGCCTCACCCCAAATCGACATGTCCATAAATATGACCAAACCAACTCTCCGATAGCACCCACTGTTTGTTTTGAGAACCAGTAAGCCCAAACCTCTCTCACTCTCACGATTATCATCCTTTCTAGTCTTGCCCAAAAGCAGATACTGGCATTCCTTATCCCCAAGTTCTGCTGTCACAGCAGTATTGATAAAATCCGGCCTTTCCAGTACGGAGTCTCGTTTGAATTCATCAATATCATCGTATTCAAGAATCCGACAAGATAACCTCACTGTTGCCGCTGTGAGTATCTCAACAGTTGCATCCTCGACCTCTATCGGATCTTCGAACCGAATTCCGCCATCAACCGAGACCCACGACCAGCTAGGGGCCCTTTTGAGGTACCTCTCTTTCACGCGATCAATATCTGGCTTGTACCAGGCCAGTAACTGGATGAACCATCGCAACCAGTGGCCGTAGATATGTGAATCTTGCCACAGCTTTTCTAACTCAGTCGTAATTCCTGTCACTGCTGGGAGTCGATCTTCGGAATTTGTCAAATCTCTGTCCGTGAATTGGTGAATGATGGTCTTCCAGAGGTAGAGTTTCTCAGAGTCGTGCGTTCCGTAGGATGGCTCTCCCTCGTCGTCAAAAGACATCCATGGTAAAGATTCAAGATGTTGTTGATACTCCAAGCCAGCGTCATTACCAGTCACACTTTGTAACTCAGTCTCCTTACATTGCCACAAGAGCTGGTAGTCAGAGAAGATGAGCATTCGAGACGACAACATAAACTCTTGTAGGGTCCAGCCTCTCTTGTCCAGCGGATGGTCAGGCTCGTAAGGTTCCCCGGAAAGATACACCGTACCATTGGGTCCTTTTCTCATAGGAATGTCAAATTTGTGTTCAGGCAGAAAAGTCGCGTTTTTTCTCGCAGTGACATCCAAAAAGCCTTCCGATGCCCCTGTTGCGGTACCAGCTGCCAGCGTGATCGCGGCATTCTTGTACGTAATCGCCATCTTTGAGATTTCGTGCCTCTTGTCCTCAGGGCAATCTTGAACTATACAGAACCTGTCAACCCAGAGGTAGTTGAAATCCAGCTGTTGAGTGACATATATGGCGTCTCGAATAGACTGCTCCAGCTCTTCTTGCTTAATCTCGCGTGCAAGATCTTGTTGATTGTTCTTGCGGAGCTCAGAGAGGTTGGTCTGTTTGCTCAGGTCTTGCTTTCCCCAGCAATAACTCAAGGCTAAGTAGGATCCACGCAGCTCTGTCTCGTTGATCTGTAGCTGCACGGCGGGCCCAGGACCGTCTCGACCACTGACTCGTAGAACACGTGTAGGTAAAACGGTGTCTCTTGAGTACCGACAATTCCGATGACCCAACTGTGGCTCATCTAATCTTTGACATGCATGGACAAGTTCTTTGGCTGCTGCAAAGACAGAAGGACTTTGCACATCCCTACATAATGGCCTACGAGGTATCAATGCGCTGAGAGGATCATCTGGCTCGAATTAGATAACAAAGCCTTACATTATAGCTTTGAAGGAAGACGAGAAGACCGATACCTTGTTTCACAAAGGGATAAATCGTGATATGTCCGTTTTCTCCCTTAAGGCCGCCCTGGAGAGTGTTGATAGATTGCTTCTGACCCTTGGCACCCTGCTTGGAATTTTGGAAAACAAGGTGTTCATCCCGTGCCCATTTTCTCCCATACTCCTTTGAGGCAAGCTCAAAAATGAAGTGGCACAAGTCGCAGCCTTCTCGAATTGAGGCTAGATACTCGCCGTGGGTACGATGAGTAAGTCCATCATGTGAGTTGAGCTTTTTCAGGCCCTGCTTAGAGAACAGATGTGCGCATGCGGCGCATCGCTTCTTAGGATCCCTTTTGCGGGCTTTTTTGCGTGGCGGTTGTGATGAAGATCTTTCGGGCGCATTGTTCATATTGAATTGTTGTTGAGAATCTGGTTGGGTTATGTGAGAAAAAATTTAAGTGCCACGCTACGAGTGACTCACGTTTCAAATTTGGGCAAATGTTGCCAGATGAGGCGGCGATCTTGGTGCTACAGTTACTTAAGTACAGGCTTGTTGGCGGGCAGGCTTCAATGTGTGTCAAAATTGCAGTGAAGAAGTCTGCCAATTATCCACCTCCTCCGATCCGGTGATAGCTCAGAGTGGGTTAAAATTGTAGTGAAATAAATCAATGCAACCCTTTCACAACCGTGTCCCCACGTGGATGAAATAACAGTAGAACTGGGTGCGGGTTGAGACTGCAGTAAATCTAAATGGCAACGACGAACTTTTACTCGTTAGCGAATAAGGTACGCGGTGCAATTCGTAGAAAGAAACCATGTACGGGGGAGAGAAAATGTGATGGCTTCCATCAGAGCCAATCAGTGTGTATCCTCTTCGGCCCTTATGAGCTCCATATACGTATGGTACATGCCTAGGTCAAAATAAGAACATCCGTATTCTTTTGAGCCAGCGCCGTTAGTTCTTCGAACATACCAGCTTATGTCGATGTGAGCTTCCTAACTTTAGCGCAGGTTAAGATCGCAGTGAAGCAGTATGCAAAGTACGGATACTGGTAGGGAACGTCCATCCACTGCTATTCCACTTTTGGACATGATGGCCTGCGCAGGTCATGGCATACCCTGTAGCCTCGAGGTAGATTCAGGCCAGTACATTCTTGTGTTTCTGCCGATTTCGACTGTTTCAATTCCAATTGGTAAGTAGGTAGTCTTTTTGTCGTGCTTGTTATGCAGGCTCAAAAAGTTGAGATTTTGGTCAGGTACAGTATAAGATTTATGGGATTTGACCCTTCAAAAGATGTAGGCACGCTCGGTGGGGGTTAAAATCGCAGTGAAAACAAAGGAGTTGGGCGGAAGCACGCATGTCGGTGTCCCCAAGATCGGAGCTGCTCTCATTTGACCCTCCTATTCCGGCCTAGCATATTCCCCCAACATCCCTAGCGGCTGCGGAGATGATGCTCCAACTTTACCTCGCAACTTGGCCCTGCATTTCCTTGCTCATCTTTCATACGATGCTTGTAAAATTCTAAACAACGGGAATTCTCCTTTTAATAACGCTGGACTCTTGCCCCGGCCCATTAAGTTTATGCAATTATCGCCCTGAGGTACCGAGTTTCGCGCCCTGAGCGTCGATCCGATAAGCTCGCTCGGCCCTATTCCACGTGTGCGATGCCGCCAAAGAAACGTGCATATGTACCAAAGACGAAGGGTGAGTACAGCCTCATTTCATCTCGACACGGCTCTAACACGTAGCATAGGCTGTCATGAATGCTCAAAGAGACGCATTCACTGCGACAGAACAGAGCCGAGTTGTAACAAGTGTACTTCTCGAGGCCTGAGCTGCAGTGGGTTGGGCATTCGGCATCGCTTCAATAAGGGCGTTGCTGCGAGGGGAAAGTGGGCTGGTAAGACGATTGAGACGGTCTATCAAGAGTGCGTCGGCATCACTCCTTTCATCAATCGAAGCGACACTAACAAGATTCACAGAAATGAGTGGAAACTCCCATCACCAGGCAAAGATACAACGGCATCTTCAAAAACGTCAGCGGTGAAATGGAAGCCGGGTCTTGAGAAACCGTCCAGTGAAGACGATAGTGACGAACTTCATGATGACGACATTGAGATTATTCCATCGAATTTCGAGGTTCAAGACCTCTCTCGGGGGCAGTTTGACCTGTTAGACGATCATACAGTCTTCTGCACCCTCTTCTTCCAACAGGTTCCGGAAAACACACCGGCGTGGAAGAGGAACCTATTCCTAACATGTACGTGCCGTTGCACAAGAGCCCTTCCTTCCATATTCTAATATGATACAGTCTCGCAATGCATATCAACAGAAATGATCGCCATAGACGGCGTTCACAACGATTGGCGCCACCTGCTGCTCCCTTTGGCCCAGCAAGATGAATTGGTCATGGATGCCGTTCTCACTGTGTCAGCGTTCCACTTTCACATGAACAAGCTTCCAAAAAACTTTCAGCGAGGAAAGCAACAGTATCGTGCTTTCGGAAACGACTCTTATGATTCTTACGTACCTGATCCGTATCAACTTTGCGCACGAACTCTCCATGGGCTACGTAAGCGACAAGAGCTCATCAATGTCGACCAATCGAGTCAGCATTCTGTATTGATCAGCCTCTTGTTGCTGATGTGTGCTGTTCTCGTCAACGGGGGTTCCGACTTCCCTGTCCTCCTCCGGATGCTTGAATCGGCGCTGGACGCCATCGGGGGCAAGGAAGGGTTGGGAACTGGCATCTTGGCTGGGTTTATCATGCGCGAGCTTCACAAGTCAGTCTAAACGACAACTCTTTGTGAAAGGTAGATCTAACTTAATACCCAGAATCCGCGTATACGCTGCTCCGCATCTTGGCGAGGAGATGGGTCTAGAGATGATCTCATCCCAAGCTCGAACTGATCAACTCTTTGGATGTTTGAACCATTGTTTACAGCTATATCCGGAACATGAGCCCCTCTTCTCGCAAGTCGCAGACCTCGTTTATCAGGCCCGAGATATTTACCTCCAGCAGGTCTTATCAGACCAAACCTCCGAATTCTTCGATCTGGATCCCGTCCCTCTCAACCCAAGCTCCATCGCCCGCGTGCAACGCTTCATCGCATCGCTCGAGAAGATCCCACATACCTCCCCGGTGGAGCACATGTTAATCTGGACAACATTTGTAGCAGCCTCGGATGCACAACTCGACGAGCACAAGGCGTATTTCGAGAGCGTGCTTCTACGGCATCATGCGAGGAGCGGGTTCGGCAACCTCCTCAAGGGCATCGAGGCGTTGAAGAGGATGTGGGCGAGAAAGCCTGGAGAGCGGTGGACAAGCTTGTTACCACAGACAAAGGTTCTCGTTGCATAATGATGGACTTAAGGAGATTTAAGAATTGATAAAATGGCGGTTGTTAGTGTTAGTTTTTGATAATACCCTAATTTGGCTTCTCGACTCTTGAACGACTGTATACATAATACAACATAAAGACTCATTCATCA
This sequence comes from Fusarium torreyae, assembly GCA_027945595.1. Classification (NCBI taxonomy): domain Eukaryota; kingdom Fungi; phylum Ascomycota; class Sordariomycetes; order Hypocreales; family Nectriaceae; genus Fusarium; species Fusarium torreyae. Next base: position 1,890,917 of record JAOQAZ010000004.1, read on the forward strand.
GAACGAAGATTAATCATATAGAAGACCTCAAGAAAAATGCGGCTTAGACGCCAGGATGCCTAAGAGAGATTCTGTTCTGACAGGGGCCTTAGATTATCTGCCTAGGCTTGGAGTGGGTTAAAATTGCAGTGCAGCACAGCTGGAGATGCAGTGACCATAACCACGACCATCAAAAGTCCTCCACTCGGTAAACCTGGTACGCGCACTCTTCATACGGATGCGCCCTAGACACGTCAGCCAAACAATCTGCTCATCATCACCGGAGTACTTACTCCTTGAGCGCCGCCACAGCCTTCTTCACAGTCTCCTCCCCAAGGATGAGCGTCTCGACCCTCACCTCAGGCGTCTCCTCCAGCTCTCCAACCTTTCCAATAGCCGGGTTCGCCGCATCCCCGGGACGAAACTGCCCTGTGCCCGATGTCTGCCAGGCGCACTCGGTATAGCCACCGGGACCCGGGTAGCGGCCCGCGCCGGCCTTGAAGATGGCAGCTTTGCAGGCCGCGGCATTAGCGGGCGGCACGTAAAAGACGAGGCTGAAACGTCGAAGAGATGATGCCATGGTTTGTGTTAGCGTGTATTGTATCTGTAAAGGCGATTGCCGATGGATTTGCGGGGAGATGCGCGATGGAATGAGAGTGGCGATTTGGTAAGGTCCGGGCCGGGAGGGGACTGAGCGGAGGTTTTGCTTCGGGTGATGGTTCGAGAATCTTCTAACTCCCCGGTTGGAGGGCAATTAATTGGGCGCCTTTTTAAGAAGATGTGCATCATGTGACGTCGTGGGACATCTCTGAGGTCGCAGCCTGGTCTGATATTTGCATTACCACCACAGCGATGCGGTCGAATCAAGTAACCGTGTAAGCGCCCGTGAGCCGGGAGGCGTTGCCGGTCGATATCATTTGCACTTCTATATTATCATCCTCTAGAACGTCGAAACAAAAGCAAATGAGCCTCAAAAACCAGGCTCTTGCGAGACTAAGAATGAACATTAGTAGCTCAGTTGAATTAAAAACATTCTAATTTGACGGTTCATGTCGACGGGGTTGAGCTACCCTTGCCCATTATTGTAGACCACGCATCCTCGACCTCATTGGGAATATTGAGTTGTGCGTTCGATCCAGGATATCTTGGTGTCCTTCCATCGTCTAATCCAAGACTCTCTCCTAATACCCGATCCAGGAAGCGGTCCATGGACCAGAGTTCTTTGCCAACGCCCTTCCTGTAACCTGAGGTCTGAAACTTGAACTCTTGACCCAACTTTCCGGGAATTCGTTCAGGCCAGCTAAAGACCTGTGCTTCCTTATCGTCGTATACGTCCTCAAAGGACGAGACCGTACGGCTGATCATAGCTGGGTCTTGAACTACAACGATAGATCGTGGAGAGTGTATGCCATGGCTATCCAAAACCTGTCGCGTCTGCAACGCATCCACTCCACAGTTGGTAGAACGGTCTGCGACCAAAAGTCTCAATCTCTCCTTCAACGATTCATCCGTACTTTGCCCCTTTGCAGACCGGTTGATCTTCAACTTGTAGATGCGTTCCGCCATGACCCTCAACACCTGTCCCTCGGGCTTCCCATTGATATCCTCAAACATTTGACAATACTTCTTGCTGGCTTTGATTGCGTCGTAAACAAATGAAGTGCAAGGTCCAACGCCACCAGATAGTATAAGAACCATGTTCCTTTGCTGTGCATCTGGATGGGTTCGATATTGCTGAACTGCCCACTCAAACACTGCTTCGGGAATAGCCAGAATAGCCGATGCACATAGGACAATCACATCAACCGGTTGAGGTTCTGACTCGAGTGCATGGGTGGCCTTTTGATGTGATTGGAGATAGGTATCAAACTCCCTGGCGCTGTAGATCTGCTCGAGCGCTAGAAATCGTGAGACGATATCGGCCGAGTTGGACAAGCTGTCCGTTGCCTCCGCTGTTCTTGATGGCATTTCAAATGATTAATTATGAATTTGATATGTTAGGCGATTGTGGGAACAAAAGAGTTTCAAGGATATCAACAGTCCCATGTCTGTAGGTGACCTACGAATTTTTGTATTCCATCGCACAACATCTGTGCGCAAAGACTCAACCCTCATTTCTTCCTGTTCGGTGTAGCTACTGCGGAAATAACTGCCCTCAAAGTTTATTTGGTCGTTCACAGGTTTTCCTTACTCATAGTTCGATCACTAACTGTCTCGCAGCTAGTGCACCTGGTCGGTGACTAACACGAACCGTAGTCACACTAAGACCCAATTCCTCATTTGGAAAGCCCCAAGGGCGGGCAACTCAAATCGACGTCAGCGGTGCCAGTGAAACTGCTCTGCTCTAAACAACAGTAATCAAGTTGGTAGTCATCAGTGAATTGTTGAATTCTCAGGATTATTCGGCTTTGCCATGTCTCAACGGTTCCTCGATAAGCATTTGCTTGTGAGTCTGATAGACCTTCTGACCAAACAGATACTCAGCCTATAAAGAGTCGATCTTGAACTGGATGTAATGCAAACAATAGCAGATTGTTAAGGCCCGTAGTGTAAATCCCACCATCCACATATCTCAAGTGCCAATGAACATCCCCGATCATTTTTGTTACTCCCCAAAACAGGCCTACAGTCTTCAAAGATGGCAACTAGACTTTACCACCTCTGCTGAGTGAACAGATATTCCCACCGTCAGTGATACGTGATGTGATCCCTTGAGGAGGATCGCGTGGAGCTTTGATAAACATACCCAGGCTAAATTCAACCTCCTAATGCCTTTTGAGATACCTTCACTTGTGGCCTTGGGCCTGTGACTGCCTATTCCGCATCCTTAAGGCGTGATGCCTCTTGAATCCTCACCTGTAGATCATGCCACTGTTGTGATCGTCGCAAAGCTCTCTCCTTTTCCAAGTCGGAAGCCCATCTTTTGATAGAAGATTGTTAAGTGGGTTCTTCCGCGAGGAACCTTTCTGATGGGAAATTCGGTCGTTCCGTGCTCTCTTGCGGGTAAAAGCGACTGTCATCGAAGAATACCCAAGCACGTTGCTGGCCGATCTTGTATCGGAGTTTCTCATCCGGGTTCAAATGAAGCTTCTTATACATAGACGATTCACAACCATTTTTGTATTTTCGCTTGGAATTGAGTAAGAGCATAAAACTTGTTCCCCATTGGAAAGAGCGAAACGGCGCCTTAGACTCCCAAATATGTTGGGGTTGGACCATGAGGGTCTCTCTTTCATCTGGTTTGGCCATATCATAATGAAGGAATTCGGCGAGATGATCAAGCCCAAGCGTTGAGAAACTGGCCGCAATGTCGTAGTGGCGGGTATTGCAAAATAAAGCTAGGTTAGATGCGAAGGTGCTTGCGTCAAAGTAAAAGGTATCGGGAAATAGTAGCCCAGTTTCCAATGAGGCCCCAGTCGAAGCGCTTGGAAGCCAGGCATCGTTGCATTGGGCGAAGATTGCCCCGTATAGAGAACATACGTGGCTGTGGACACAACCGACAGCTTCATACTCCGCATTGCTGACCTTACGCACCGGTAGATCGATGTATGACCTGAGTCCATGAAAGACGTTGCTAGTCTTGCATAATAGCTCGTACACCAGGAATGCTTTGACAAACCTTTTCCGTTCTAAAAATGTGAGATTTGCGGAGTTGGATCGTGGTGTTACCTTCACGCCTTTGAACATAAGATGTCCTTGAGTTGATGGCTGCTTGATCTGCGGCAGACAGAGGTATTCCCGTGGGGGGAAAGAAGCGGTGGCTTTGGTGATGAAGTCCTCGATCAAAAAAATAAGTTGACTATGTAGCTTGTTCAGTTGGCCCAGGAGGTGGTCATTGTTATCTTTGAGAGGATTGGGCAGCTGAGACTTTTGCCAAGCCAGTAAGTGTTCGCGCATAGGCTTTGAATGGCGCTTGCGTAGAGGTTTCTTACCAGAACCTCAGGGACTTGGAAGTAAGATGATAGCCATGGCGTCTTGCATCATCTCTTCATCAAATTCGGCCGCAATGACTAGTCGTATTATATACCTCTCATGTGCGAGGTATTGTCGAAGCATGGCTGGGGAGGCTTGGATCATGCGTGATATCGATGATTTACAGTAAGTTGATACCAGAACCTGAAGACGAAGCTCCGGGGGTAGTTTGTGGAAAAGATCTGTCGTAGCGAGCGCCATATTTTCGTTCTCAAACAAGTCGTCTGCGTTAAAATGAGAATAGTGAAAAATTGGGGAGAAGGGAGCGAGAAGGTTGGTAGGGGTCAACGCGGATATATATACCCAACTGCAGTGAAAAAGCTAACGATCATTTTATCAAGTGAGTCATTTCTGGTTTTTAACTTCGGTGGGAAGATAAGGTTGCAGTCACAGCCTGAGTTCTTAACAAGAAAACATAGTTTATTTAAATTATCATGTGTAATAACCTTTGCTGCGTAAAATAGCGTTTTTCTTCAACATATATTACCGTGATTCATCTCTTTAAATTCTCTATCAAGTTGTTTTGTCGTTGATAAGAAACTCAAAAGTAACTTAAGATAATGTAAAGCAAAGAATGTAGTTAATGGAAAGTTCATGACGAATCATACATAGATTAGAAAGATCGATATGAAGATTCGGTAAACAGACGAGGCTTTGGCACGTCAACAGTGATAAAGGTTAAGATCAAACCCTAGAGAAAGATTTGCAAAAATACACTGAAAAGAGTGTGCTCTTATATAATAAGAAACATTCAGGCATCCTTCTCACACAGAGACAACTTGGAGGCAAGCAGGCACAATATAAGACTGGGTTACGCTCCCAGCACAGACGGGAATTTTTTGAACATCATCATCATTGGCATCCGCAGTTTGGTTTCTTGATTCTCGAATACTCAATTAACTACCTGATAATTATAATTATATCCTTGGCGATAGCATATCGATATCACCACCACGAGCGTCGACGAATCCCACGTGGCCGCTACAGGGCACCAGTCCCCAGCTCTGGATCCCCCCCCGTCTCTTCCTCTTTCCGACGTGCGATCCGCGCCCGGGCATCGGTTTTCCAAGTCGATACCTTGCGGAACACCGTGGGCCCTGTCCATTACCTTAATCGGCACAACGGGATGAGACGCGCTGGAAGGCGCAGGTTCAAGGTCGCCCAGCGTCAACACAAGTTGATGCAGATATGGCAGAATGCCCTTGCAAGGAGATACGTGGCAGGGGTCGGGGTACTAGGTATGCCCCAATGCCCCCAACGCTGAGTGGAATCCCGAGGATCATTTACAGTGGTTGCTGGGCTTCCTGGTAGATGGGAATGCCTGCATGCATGAGATCGCCGGCAGGCTTCTTAGTAGCCAAGCAGCCAGGTTATCTACTAAATGACCAATGCTCTACCTAACTTTAGGATAAGTAACTATAATACTCAACGCATACTTAGGCCAAAGTTTAGGTAAAGTGCCTAATTTATTGTACCATCTCTTGCCTAAGTTAAGTAGAGTGTCAATTATTTACCGACCCGCCTGGTTAGCCGTCTCGTTAATGACCGGCACTTTGGGAAATCAGATGCGCTCAAAACGATGCACATGTTACAATTGTAAGTTGTCGCTATGATATACCAAATAAATCTGATGCCCGCTCGCTATACTTTTCCCAAAAATAAATTCCCATGCGTAAACAAACATCCAAAGCGACCGTAGAAATACAATAATAATAAGCTTCTCAAGGACTGGAACAGTCAGAATCAGTGCTCTCGTCAACCTGTTCAATCCGGCCAGTCTTGACATCATACACGTAGCCGGTGATGGGCACATCTAAGATCAAGGGACTCTTCCGCAAGAAAGAACAATCATCGAGTACACTCTGTCGCAAATCAGAGAATGGCAGGAAAGCCATGTGGTCGACATCCTCCTTGAGCTCTCTCCGGATCTTGGACCGGAAATCGTGGTCGGAGAAGCTCTGCATACCGCAGCCGGTCTAAGAAGCGTGGGGTTAGCATAAGCCGGGCCGGTCTCATTTCTTTTGCGCGGGTGGTGGGTGTATGACATGGTCCAACAATTGAGACCATCTTTTCTGTGTAAATGGGTAAAAGGGAAAATGATGGGATCATCTTACATGGTGCATGACAATAATCTCACGCGTCCCAAGCATCTGCTGAGAAATCAAGATTGATCGTAGAGCTTCTACGGCGCGGCCGCCAGCTATGAGTTGTCAATTTTCTGCGACACAAAAAACCGCGAAACTTGGGGAAAGATAATCAAGAATTGGGGTAACGTACCATTTCTGATGACATGGGCGTCGCCAAGATCGAGCCCCAGTACCTTTTCAACATCCAATCTGCTGTCCATGCACGCAACCACTGCTACCTTTCTGGGAAAACCAAGAATGTTAGGCCCTTGATCCTGGAAATGGGATCTCTGTGAGATCGAGTAGGCACTTACCGGCGGGGCGGGGAGGGTAAGTGGGACTGATTGAACGTCGCCGCATATTTCTGGTTTGCGGCTTCAAAGTCGCCTGTGACGGATGGGTAGAGGACTGGTGAAGCGGGAGGAGAAGTATCGAGGGCAGGCATGGTAGGCTTAAAGATTGCCATGTAAACAATGAAGCTCAAGTTCTTGTAGTAAATGGCTTCGTCTAGTCTGGTCTATAAGAAATAGTGAAAGCCAAGAGCCAAGAATGCCAACCCATCCTGCGTTCCATCCAAGGCTTCTTATTCTCCAGACCCGGGCCGCCTCCCACCCTCAAACGAAGATCAAAAACATTTCGAACCACAGCGACAAACAAGTCGGCTTCGTGCCCTTCATCCGGACGTGTCGGATCCTCATTCCCAAGCAACGGAGTCCCCCGATGCCAAGATAACCCCTCACACACATCCAGCCTGGGGTTATTGTCTGAGATTCTGCACAACAGGAGCTGATGGTGTTGACAGATCATGCCATGGCAGAAAAAGAAAAATGCTACCTGCTGTCAGGTACGGTACTATGATGCGTAATGCGGGTCTAGACCGGATGCAAGGCGGCAGCCATTAGGAAGCAGGCTATTGATCATTGTGCATGCCATGGCACGATATGCCTCGGCGATAGCCTCATTCCGACCTCGATCTACGACCAAGACGGGTAGGTCAGATACAAGACCGCCAGATTGCTCGGAGCAGCCACAAGTGTCGCATACCGCCGAGGCCATGTGTTTGCTTGTCTAAGGCTGGTTTATAACCGGATATTGTCTGCCTAGTGGCTGGGAAAATCCGGGGTAAACCGATCATACGCATCCCTTCCATACACAGACTCAGCAGAAAACCGCCAATCAGTGAGCAAACCGGAAATCCAGACGCTTGTTTCCTTCATCCGTAGTGGTGTCTAGATAATGTTGCTTTTGCTCCTCGGACATTGCGCTCCATCTTCTCTCGCGCGTCTTATTGCGCCAGACATAGTAGGCCTTTACAAGCAGATATAGCACGATATTGACGCATGCAATGTTGATCAGCGTCCTATTGCCACGGCGGTAACGAGGCTTATCATCGGCCCGGTAGATATTCGATGCCATGATCCCGGCGGTCTGGACACACATGTTGTACATGGCTGCTGAAACAGTGCGTAGCCGGACAGCGTTGGAGTTTCTGGAATTCCATCCCACCTGTATGGCATGAGCTGTACCCCACGAATTAGCGTCGCCGTTGTTAGCTGATGTGGATGAGGGATCTTACGGGATGGATATGCAAGTAATAGAGTGAGTATAACCCATGCAGCCCACCTATTGATCTGTGTCACATCCACAACGTAGAGGAAGATCAGAAATGGAAGCGCCCAAATCTGAGATATCATGGCTACAAGAGCTCTCTCATTCAATGCTTCCGAGAGATACGTGATACCCATGATACTACACATCGTGAGAAACGTTGTGGGAACTGTGAGCAAATTGGTAACGAAGGTACTAAACCCCAGCTCGCGCAATATCAAAGTGAGGTACTGCTGCGGCGGCGTAAAAGGCTGGCCCCAGAGAAGTCCGAGCGCATACAGTGGCCAGAGATCATAGTCAAGTAGACTCTGGACCAGAAGGCTCAATGTAATAGGCTGGCGATTATGCATGTCGCCTTTGCTGGGGTCGTCTCGGATCACCCGATTTACCATGATGACCTCTTCGCTTTAGGCAGGTCAGCAGGGCTTCCAGAAAGACGGGTTTATAGTAAGGGCTGTTAAATACCGCTCATCGAACCACCCCTGCTTGCCGCGAAACCAGTTTGCTGTCTGGGTTGGGGAGGGTGGCATCAGACCTGTGGCTAATAAGCCCACTACGAAAGTAAGAATGCCCTATGTGGAAGATATCAATATGTGACTAGAAAGTAGGGGTTTGACATTTCGTCCACTTACTTCTATCAGGAATAGCCATCGCCATCCTTCTTGTCCGTTTAATCCTCGAAGCTGTAACAAGCCCGCTGCGAGGAACCCGGCAATGATGTCAGAAAGTGACATGGCTGCCCAGAAAAAGGCAAGGCGTAGCGAGAGCTCATGAGACTTGTAGAAGTAGCTGAGATATAGGATGACCTAGGCGCTGTGAGTCGTGGCGTTTTGGAGAAAGAGGCACAGTCGGACTCACGTCGGGGATGAAACCACCCTCACATATGGCCAGTAGAGATCGGCTGATGAGGAAGGATGTCTTTCCGGTTAGCCAGAATTGACTGGCTGATACGACGCTCCAAATGCATATTTGCATAGGAACCCAGCGATCTGGTCCGACCCATTTGCTGAGGACCTGGGATGGAAGCTCGGCACAGAGGAAGGAGAGTTTGAATATTGTGTTCCCAAGGTTATAGTCTGTAGACACTCAGCGACGAAAAAGTAAAGCCCAGAAAGACAAGAAGTACCGTCAGTAGTAAGGCCAAGGTCTGGTAAGAAGTTATCAGATAACGCTTGGGTGAGGTTCGCTCTGTCAAGCTGCAACGCCATGAACATGACGCATGAAAATACCATGATGCGTATATCAATCTTCTTCACAACTTTCCTTTCTTCGTTCCATGTCCACCTTGCCGAGGGGTCAAACCGATGGATATTCTCCCAGTCTGGTCGAGGCTGATATCTCTTCGCGAGTTGAGGATCATCAAACACGGAGCGTTGTGTCGCGATAGCTTCACCATCCAAGATTGCGCCGCGCTGCCACCAAAATCGCTTTTCTCCAGCAGATGAGGCCAAAGGCTCTAGTATATCCAGGTCCTTGGTAAAAGTCACTGTTGGTGTCTTATTATCGCCGCCCAAGAGAGGAATCTCATCGTCTCTGTTTGAGGACCAGTCGATTGTGTCGGTGGCCTGCTCATTTTGATACTCGAGATGCTGGTAAGTTCCTGGTGGTGAATGACGAGAGGAAGACATCTTGAACAGGCCTTAGACGTTACAGCTGCTCAAACCCGTTCTTAAACTTCGCTTTTCAACCCTTTGAGCGATATTCATATGTTATGAATGAGATTATTGCCTCGCAAGCCACGAAAATATGGTGTTTTGCCTTTCAGGCGTAAGCACGACATCAAGACGCTGTTTCGGTGCTGATGACGCCACATCTCTGGCTAGACGATCTCTCCAAAGATGCTCAAATTCATTGGATAGAGAAGGCTTGCCATGGTGCGAATGATCTAAGGGTCCTTCGGAAACCGGTGAATGAGGGGCTTGATTGGCTGGTTGAGCCCGTTTCTGGCGCAATTGCGCGTGTGATGTTTTCGTGATTGTTGTGAGCGATGACGAGCAAAATCCCCCGCTTCCTGTAAGCTTACCAACGTGAGACAATCCAGTAGGGCATTGGCACCTGTTTTATCTTCCCAGCACGCGGCCTACCCTATTCACGGATCAGCTTGTGTTTTAGAAATAATGGAAGCCCTGTATTTTTCCAATTGAATGCCGAAGAAAATCGATAACATGACGCAAGAATATGATAAATCTGCGATTCATGCGATCATTAGATGTGAAGAAATATAACTTTTACAATGCCAGTTTTTCTGTGCCGTGTTGAGGATCGAAAACTGTCCACATGTTTGCGGACACAAAGTGCACCGTCGACCATGCACGTGGAAAGGAATTAAAAATTCGCAGCTTCACTACATCGCCGATTTCCGTTTGAGTTTTCCGTGTAACTAAATTCATTAATTAGACTTATGGTATCTCTTCATCTGTAAACTTTATCTATATCTAGGTAAACCCTGTTGCATTCCGGCCTGCGGTGCTTGATCCCAAACCTGGGGCGGTCGACGTGATGTTTCGTTATGCCAATAATCATGAACTTTTTGATTCTTTTCAGCCATCCTAGGCCATATCGCTTCTGGTAATCTTGCTCCCGTTGGCGGAGCATGTCCCGCAACTTGCTCATTCTTCTCACTCGTCATTCTCTTTTGAGACCGGGTGGCTGCTCGCCTTCTCTTGGCTTTCCTACGCCGATCACATAAGATAATTCCCATAATTAAGATGAGTACAACGACTGTCGAATGTTAGAAATAAGCCTCTGCAAACATACAAATGACACATACCGACAGCACCGAGAGCAATGATAATCTCGAGAGCCCCAAAGATCTTGTGGCCAGGGCCGCTGGACGAGTCATTGCCAGCGCTACTCTCTTGCGTGACTGTGACTATCGGTTCCTGGGCACCGGTCGTAAAATCGGCCTTAGCAGTCGGGTTTGGTGTGATAGATGTGAATATCGTCGTTTGTTCGACAGCAGAGATGATGCGGGAGAGTTGTAAATCGACTGCTAAATCATCCATCGGGAGCGAAAGACGGAGAGTGATGGATTGACAAGTTAAGAAGGAATGCTGCCAGAGCTGACTGGTTGTATTAATTAATCATTCAAAATACTGAAAAAGGACCGTAAAAAGGAAACGCTCAAATGAAAGACGCTACGGTGATGCCAGATCAACGCGTGAAGAAAGTCCTCAAGAAGGGCGGACCCTGTAAAGATATGGAGATTTCAAGCCATATTCACCGATTTTCTTAGTAAACACTGCCAATGTTAGCAGTTTTAGAAATTTGAAGTTACGATGAGACGAAACCGGGAGTTGCTTGAGGTGGCATTGTGAGACGGTAGATCAGACACTTGGGCCCCTGTCAGACGACCGAGTCGGCAACGTTACAGGTCCATTTGGCGCCGTTTCCAAGACCCCAAGAGAATCTGTGACAGTTTTGGTCTGTTACCAAGAATAAAATCGGCCGGCTACTTTTACTTCCGTGCCTGTTACGCCCGACGGGTCATGCAGCGCGTCTAGACTGAAGCTGTCAAACTGTCCAAGAAGCGCCTGGTTTCAGCCTCCTCACCTGGGCTTACTTTTGGATTTTGGGTGAACAGACTTGAAACTGCTCATTCTCAACCCAGATCCCATCCAAGGAGCGGCCTCCGATGGTTATCATAGATATTCGCAGATAACAGATGCGCGGCGCTTGACGCGTTGGAAGCCGGCCACTGTCGCTTTGCCGATTTCAAATCCCGAAAAGCGTTCCCCGCAAAGCCCACATGGACCACCCAAAGCTCACTGGGATTCCTCGATTCTGGGGAAGGCAGAACAGGACCTGATTCGTTAAATTGGCATTTTTCGAGAATGACGGTTGTCATCATCTTGGTCACTGTCATCCCCAGGCGTATCATTGGATCTCGGGGATTACTGTGATGGTTCGCACTGAACTACCGATCCTGCCGAGATGCGGGGCGAGCGGAGGTCCAGCTAATCCGGACGGAGGAAAACTCAGAGTAGTCGAGACTTCATAGAATCTTCAAGCCTTCAATCACCATATTACCTTTATCGAACTGCGGAACAGTGTGAAGCTGGTCGCATATCGCCAAATCACGGGAATTCTGTGATAATCAGGCGCCTCACGAGCTCGGACTGAGAGGTGAGCACATCCCGTGAGCATCGCGATGTTCCCACTAACCAGATGCAGTCTTCCTTGATCCCCTCAATTGACGTGCAACATCATGGCTATAGTAGACCTTCTCTTCACCTGGTGGTCGCTTCCAATCGGGGTAGCTGTCTTGATTGGCACATATCTTTACTCCTACTTCGTCACATACGGCCATCTCAGAGACATCCCAGCGCCGTTCCCCGCTCAGTTCTCAAACCTATGGCTCCTCTACGTATGCAGGCGTGGTGGGAGATATCGCGTTGTGGATGAGATTCACAAGAAGTTAGGACCTGTGGTTCGTATCCAGCCGAATCATACATCGATAGCTGATGCCGACGCAATCCCGACAATCTACGGTCATGGAAATGGCTTCTTAAAGTCGTATGTCTTGACCTGACGCTTACTCTTCCCCGCGGCTGACCATTTTAGCGACTTCTATGACGCCTTCGTCTCAATTCGACGGGGGCTTTTCAACACCCGAGATCGTGCTGAGCACACGCGTAAGCGCAAGCTTATCTCTCACGTCTTCTCCGCAAAGTCCATCAGCCAATTCGAGCCGTACATCCATGCAAACCTTGAGCTCTTCGTCAAGCAGCTGGACAAGCTTGTTTCATCAGGCCAAACGACAGACGAGAATGGAAAGCGACAAGCACTCATCGACTGCCTTCCCTGGTTCAACTACCTCGCCTTCGATGTCATCGGCGATCTCGCCTTTGGTGTTCCCTTTGGCATGCTCGCCAACGGTGCTGACGTAGCAGAGGTCAGAGAGACACCGGACAGCGCACCAATCTATGCATCAGCCATCGAAATCCTCAACCGAAGGGGTGAAGTGAGCGCGACGTTGGGTTGCTTTCCCCAATTGAAGCCCTACGCCCAGTGGTTGCCCGACCCGTTCTTCAGCAACGGCCTCAACGCAGTGAAGAACCTCGCCGGAATTGCGATCGCGCGTGTGAAGGCAAGACTCGATAACCCGCCTTCCGTTGAACGAATGGATCTCCTCGCGCGGCTACAGGAGGGTAGAGACGAGAAGGGTGAGCCCTTGGGTCGCGAGGAACTGACAGCCGAGGCGTTGACGCAGCTTATCGCTGGTAGTGATACAACGTCTAATTCGTCTTGTGCTTTATTATATCACGTCACGCGAACTCCAGGCGTACTTGAGAAGTTGCAATCCGAACTTGACGAGGCGATTCCTGCTGAGATAGACGTGCCGAGCTATGACATGGTTCGAGACCTACCTTACCTCAACAACGTGATCAATGAAACCTTACGATATCACTCTACTTCCGGCATCGGGCTTCCGCGACAAATCCCCGATAACTCACCTGGTGTCACGATTAAGGGTCACTATTTCCCGCCAGGCAGTGTGCTTAGCGTGCCGACATATACAATTCACCACTCTAAGGAAATTTGGGGACCTGATGCGGATGACTTTAAGCCAGAGAGATGGGACGACGTTACCAACCTTCAGAAGACTGCTTTCAATCCTTTTAGCCATGGACCGAGAGCTTGCGTGGGGAGGAATGTGGCCGAGATGGAAATGAAGCTAATTGCTGCGACTTGGGCGAGGAGGTATAATCCGGAACTAAAGCAAGAGGTTATGGAGACTCGTGAAGGATTCTTGCGGAAGCCATTAGGACTGGATATTGCCTTGAAAATGAGACACTAGGCAATGTGTGATGGATTTCTCGATGACTAGTACATATGGCATACCCGAGTACCATTTGGCAAACTCGATTATGGATCGCATTGCACCACTCCTACGTATACTTTCTGTCACTATTACATAGTTCAATAATATTCAAATATTATAAATACTCTACTATACACTCTATTAAGGTGATGGGTACAGGAAAATGCACATAAGGAAAATTAGTGGTGTGAAGTTTCGCTTTGAAAGTTACTTCCCGATTGCTTGCATCTGCTTTCTATACCATATCTAAACAGATGTTAGCATACCTCTCACCCTGGAACAGGATCATAATAACTTACAGTCTCGACACCAGACCCAATAGACTTGGGACCAAATCGCTTCAGGAACCAGGGTGTGTGTACCCTCTTTGCGTAGACCTTGGCATCTTCATTCTTCACCTCCTTATTCAACACAATATTTGCTGGCAAAGACGGGTTAATAATAGACGGTCTACCCAGTCCAATCAGATCGCAGGCGCCTTCACTTAACGCCGCCTCCATACCCTCACGCGAGCGGAATCCTCCCGTCACCATCATCGGTACCTCAGGAAGCTTGGCTCGCATCTCACGTGCAAATTCGAGGAAGAAGGATTCTCGGGCCGCTGTGCTAGTCGATTTCTTGGCTTCCCCAGTTCCGGTAAACATCTATATTACGAGTTGTGTCAGCACAAGGGTTCCACAAAAGACTATAATTCTGCTTACTGTAGGGTTCTCATAGCTTCCGCCGCTGACTTCCAGAAAGTCTAAACCAACTTCAGCGATAAGAGAAATTTGTTCTAAGCACTCTTGAAGTTCGATGGGGGACTGGTGATCGGCTGAGTTGAACTTGAGGCCAACGCAGAACGTTTTCGGAGTTGCAGCTCGGATGGCTTTGGCGACGTCGATAATAATCTTTACCCTAGCTGCTGGTGATCCGCCGTACTCGTCTGTTCGTTGATTGCTTTTCGCTGATAGGAATTGAGAAAGTAGATAGCCATGAGCGGCGTGGATTTCCACTCCGTCGAAGCCCGCTGCTGCTGCAATTCGTGCTGTGCTGGCAAAGCGTTGAACAACGTCTTCAATCTCGGTAACAGACATCTCCTTCGGCGTGCCAAAAATAACATTAGTCACGACCCTTGATACAAAGTCGGGACCCATATCCATTTGAACAGCACTTGGAGCGATATTCTTTGCCCAGAAAGATTTTCTACCAGCGCCGAGTGGTGATTGGCGACCTGGGTGGTTGATCTGCATGATTGTTGGTGTTCCTTTTCGACGACAGACATCAGCGAATGTCTTGTACGCCTCAAGGACTTTTTCCTCTGGGAGACTTGAGCTCACAGCCAAGTCGCTGTGTCCACCGAGGTAAAGATCGTCAATCTGGACATTTCCCGTTAAAATCATGCCCCAGCCACCATCGGCCCAGGCACCGTAAGTACGAGCCATTTGAGCTGATGTTGGGAGTTTCTGGCAATCGGACATTTCTTCTGCCAGGGCTGCCTTGACAAGGCGGTTGGGCAAGGTCAGGCCGCATGGCAGCTGGAGTGGTTGAGCAAGTAGTAGGTCTGCCATGGCGTATGCTGTTGATGAGAGGCTTGAAGAAAAAAATAATACAAGCGCAAAGTGGCTTTTCTTGTAGTTTTCAAGTCTATCGAGAATCTAACCACTTTGCTAAATTATACCGAGGTCCGTGTCTGGGCTCTGGAGGCCAAGTGGGCTAGTCGCCCAAAGAAGAAACAGCTCCATAGTCGGCCAGTTGTTGCTCCGTTGCCTCTTCCGTTGGGTGCGCAATTTGTCCGGGCTGGGAAATTAATCTGGTTTAGTTTGCGACCGTCTAAAAGATCTCCCCTTGAATTGAGAAACGCCATTGAGCTTTCGGAGACATTAAAACGCACCCGGTTCAACAAGCCCCGTCGGCGTCCACGGACTCATCGCGCCATTACCTATAATGGTAGCCTGATATTCTTGACCGGAATTAGGGTGCTAACTGACCCAGTAAGCGATAAAGCCATATGGCACAAAAGAATTTAGATATAACAATTATCTAAAAAGGGGCCTCATCAAGTATCTCCAGAGACGTGTTAGAACTACCACCAACAGGAAGTCAATCATACGATGAGGAGCTACTTAGACAGGCTTGGAGACTAAGCGCTTTCAAACTAGCACTCTTGTAGGCTGTCCATCAACTGAAAAAGTTCCACATCATTCACGGGTGCCAGTCGCATGGCTTCCTACATCACTAGGAATAGTCCTTCAAGATAAGGTATCTCCCGGCCACTTCATCTCAACACCGGTTTAACAGTCAACTACTCTTCTGAGAAGCTATGCCCTTTGTCTCTGTTGGTAACACGATATCCACCAACCACAAGTTCGCTTGGGGCGGTATTCGTAACGTTATGCATTTAATACTTAACTTGCGAGTTTGTTTTTTCCGACAGTGAAGTTCTTCCCTTAACGTCCTTCTTGCTATGTTGCCAAGTGTTAAACATTCCTCACTACATGGATAATCGACTTCTAAGTCATATGCCTGATACCCAAGTGCTTCTGTTTTACCATCCTTTGTTTTCCTATACTTAGCACTCGGGTCGAGTTTACATGCTGTAAGGATAGCATTGATACTAGCTTAAGCAACTGCACGAATCACAGGTTTCCCCTGCGTAAGCATGCCAAACTATCCACGCACAACTTTTGTAAGAGTACGTAGTTACGAAATGTGGAAATGCTGTGTTTTTTTGCCATAGTTAAAAGCAGACCTTGATGGGAGCCCCCTTACATAGCACGTAGTTACGGGTTATTGCAATAAGGCGTGAGCGTCTAAGAGTACCACCATGATCTGATCTGACTAATCCACAACTACACTCGCTTACGCATTCTCATTCTCAATCAACTTGATTATTCCCCTTGATATTGTTTCTAGTTTACCATTTCAACTACTTCTGTGTTTGAAAAATGAGACCTTTCTCTGCTTGAGAGCGCTGACAGATATCATGACGACTGCGTCAATCGAGGCAAGGGGGCTGTATTTCACATCAAATATATCTTCGTATCTCTCCAAAGCTCGTAAGACTGCTCGGGTCATGCCTTTAAACCATTCAACCAATAAGAACTACTCATGTGCAGGGATACTTCCTGATCGACATTCAAGTTGAAGGATCGGCCCAATCAGTCTGACGGGCTCCAGGGGTTCAGAAACGTCGGACGCGAGTCTTTAACCTAAATAACTTCGACTGACTATAATAATACTTATAAATTTTACAAAGTGTATGATATATGTATTGTCATAAGTACTAAGACTTAGTCTAATCTAGCCATACTTTCTCTAAGATAATAAAATTTGTGGCATAAATGAATTAATACTTGGAAGATCTCGCATCCCACGTTAGCCACCAGATCATTCTCCATGCACAATCCGCTTTGTCTGTACGAGCGAGATCCGAAAATATGCCCCGAGTGCCTGTACTAGACTATTTGTAGACAAACAGACGGCTACCGCCTACTAGCGCATGCATGAAAAGGCCAATGACCTCGATCGACCGAGTTTCAAGTAAACGTTACTTTGGGGTCCTGCTTCAGTCCTGCCAAGGAAATCTCCATCAATTGGTTGATTCTATGATTATCATTGCAAAGGATCGGCGCGAAGTAAGCACAGACGACCATTCCTGCGTCATTTCGCAGACAGAATAGTGGCTGGATGCCAATCTCCCCAACCCAAGTTAATAAGTTTCCTTTCCACTCTGTTCTCCATTTCTTCTTTCCATTTTTCTCTCCAGCGTTCAATGCATTTTTGTTCTCGAATGGCTTTGCTCTCTCGAATTTTAGCGTGTATGCTCTGAACGGTCTTTCTTAATATGAAGTTAAACGCGTCACTTTTTATCCTCGCTGTAGTCCAGGCGACATTAGCTCAAAAGTGTTACTTTCCCAACGGCAAACAAGCGCCCGCCAAGTACAAGCCATGTGGTTCTCGCAACACAACTTACTCGATATGCTGCTCATCCGAACAAAACGACCAATGTTTGAGAAACGGACTGTGCTCGTGGCCTGACCACTACGACTATCGAGCTGCTTGCACAAGTGACGACTGGTCCGGCTGCCAGGAGATCTGCCCACAGCGTTAGTAAATTGTCCTCGAACATTCTCAAGACGTTAGCTAATGAGATAATTAGAGAAGAACAACACTTGGATTCAAGTGAAAGAGTGCGCGTCGAACGAATATTGTTGCCAACTGGACCCAAACAAAGACTGCTGTAAGAACGGTGCGGAACGTTTTGGACTCAAGGCTCCTCAAGTCCAATTGCCTTCATCTTCTTCGACAGGATCGTCTTCCTCCTCCGCTCCCGTAGGGGCCATAGCCGGTGGTGTTGTCGGTGGTATTGCTGGTCTCGCCATCCTGTTGGGCCTAGGATGGTGGTTCCTTCGCCGAAAGAGACGCGCGATACAAAGAATAGACACAAACACCAACGATGACGACACGGGAACACCTTTGAAGGATAGTCCAGGTATCAAACCCTCGATAGTAGAGGCTGACGCCGGCCCGCAAAGTGTACTGGTGGAGTCAGATGCGCGACAAGTACAGCCAACAGTTCGTCATGAGCTACCAGCATGATGTTATCAAGGCGCTGGCGTCTTTACGCGAAGTAATAGATCTGTTTCTATGGACCAACTCACTACCCATTCACTATAGCATTCACCCAAATTAGAGCTGCATACGAGTGATGTAGACCGGGCACCATGCTTCAATTACATGTATTGAGAGAAACAAAGTAAATCCTGTCTTATCCAGGCTGTAGATTTTTTATCCATCTAGTAAGGAAGAATTTAAATATTGAAATGACTGTTCACCTCGGAGGGACCGGCGAAAAAAAACACTATCATGTGTGCTGTGCCAACATTCTGAGGTAGTTGAGTTTAATTACCACGCCTCTCGAGGTAGGGGCAAAGATTTCTATACTGGTACAACTGACCATCTATCGAGATATTTGCACGAGTCACTATGCCGGCTTTGTGTAAGGTTGCCTGAGTACCGTATTGCTTGGCGTTAATTTGTACTTCGTATATTTATTTGCCACAACCTGTGACACTGAAGACTGGTCTATATGTGTGGCTTCGATCTATATCTTTGAGATATTGATCAAGGTAAATATATATATAGAAGGCTGGTCTAAGTATTATTTTCAATGACTTATTCTTTCATTTTTGACTACAAATGATGAGAAGTCTAGTTGATTTATGAGCTAGATTAACCTTGGCCTGGTGTCCTGAAAAACAAATAGCGTATGCAGACCATCCCATATCCCTCTCTTCATTTGGCTCTTCTCAATATGCCAAGTCGATTCTAAGACAAGGTCTCGATAGACCGGACCAGAAACAGACCTTAGTTTCCTTGTCAAGAAGTCTTTGAGAGGCGATTCAAAATGTAGTGGATGGTTCGCACTATTTTCTTAGTGATAAGGGTTAGACGCAACGGTGCATAAGACCAATTTTAGCCAACAGTATGACAAAAGGGAATAGCAAACCTGATGGTGAGTTAAATTCGCAGTGAAGGCTTGGATATTGCCTATACGACGACATACATCATGCAGGCGGAGATTTAACCAATCCTAGCCAAGTGATTCACTATTTACTAACCCTCCATCATGAATTGAAATTGCAGTGAAACTTCGATCACCGCATCAAAAAAAAAAAAAAAAAAGCGACGACTCATTTTCAACACCTATCAATAGGTGGTTTAAGAAAAATAGATGTTCAACCAATAACAGTCTATCAAATTGCGATGATGCAATGCTCTCAGCAGTTCGAAGCCCTTGTGGTGGGTTAAAATTGCAGTGCTTTAAACTCACAGCAATATTGCCGTCTCTGCAAAACTACCGATCGTTCTGTATCGCCGGCCAGATTCTTGTTGGAATCAGTAACGATACATGCGAGTTATTCATTCACTACCATTATCTATACCTACCTCAAGCCTTACCTAGTAAGAGTTTTAATATGATCATTGGAATCTAACACCTTCAGGGATATAAGTGGATTTTCTTTGCGGGATTATCTGAACATAGCTACTTATTTTCATGAAGCCTTACAGGCGGGTTCTTATAATTCGTATCAGGCATCATAATATGTGACTTGGCTTCCACTCACCGCCAACGCTTTTGTTCCTCGGACAGTTGTTGGCGCTCTCATCCTAATTCAAGCTTGCGCTAAAAGGGTTTGTTGTGAAAGCTAGGACTTGAGCGGTAGAATTTCCGCTGAAACAAGTGACTTTGATATTAAGTAGCTAAATCTCAATTTCCGTTAGATGACGTCGATAACCCACCCACTCCTTGTCCACGAAATAAGTAAAATCTCTCACGCCGGGGGGCTTGACGCCTCCCAGCTGTCTCAGAACTGATGACACACGTGCCAAAAAAACAAGCTTTGCCTGGCATCAACTCTAATGCTAACCTAAATCGACATCCCAGCACAGCCCTCTTCTTAACTGCGTCAGGGTGATCGCCGCGACATAAATTGCTCATGTCAGATGACCTCAAGCAAGACATTTTGTCCATGTCCCCTTTTCCATTTTTATTTTTCTCCCTCCGTCCAAGTAGCATACTAACTGTTTGTTTGCCCTCTTCGCGACATCCGTCTCTCGTATAGCCGTCGTATCTCTCGTTAACCATGTGGCACCCTCCAATCAACTTTTTAACCCTGCATTGTGATGCTACCCACTTCCTCTCCTCTGATCTTGGACTCGATGGCTGATAATCAATCCACCCAGATGCATGGATCCTGTTTACCGGCTTGCTCGCCTTACCAATCCTTTATCCGTACGGCAACCTCAAAGCTGTCGATGCTTATTTCTTTGGTGCCAGCGCCTCGACAGAGTCAGGTCTCAATACGTATGTTTTACCTTCAGTAGCGCCTTTTGTTCTTAGCTGACGCCCTTTTTTCTGAAACGCATAGTATTGATGTGAAGGAACTCAAGACCTATCAACAGCTCTACATCTACTTCATCCCCATTGTAACTAATCTCGGCTTTATTAATATTGTCGTCGTCGTCGTTCGGTTGTACTGGTTTAGAAAGCATTTGAGGCGGCTGGGTAAGTCATGCCCGAATTGAAAGTCCAGTCAATAAAAAAGCAAAACCTGTCCCGCTGATTATCCTACGCTGCCAGCTCCAGAACTTCTCAGTTTTCAACGCCACGATTACCTTGACCGTGATGTAGAGCATGCTCCGCATACAACAGATAGTAAAGCACAAGACAACGAATCCAACCAAGCAGGGCCTGACGCACACGACGCTACCATAGCCAGCAACACGATCAGCTTATCATCCAAAGTGGCGGGGCCCGATAATGATACCCAGACGCCGCGGCCCACACGTATTGCATTTGACCCTTCTACAGATCAGCCGAAAGACAATTCCACGCTGTACATTCCAGGGCCGCGGGAACGAGAACGCGGTAGGAAGAACATGAGACGAGCTTGGAATATTATTGCTGATGTGAAAAGGACATCCTATCGTCGCTAGGGCGGAGAACGAGAACGGTGACACAAATGATGAAGATGCTGAGAGCATGAACTCGGCAATCGTCGATCAAGATATCAATTTGAAGACGATCACTAGCTCAGGTTCCAATCAGCCTGGTCCGTCCGGCCTTCGACAAAGACGACGCCGTTTGAGCAGCGATGGGCTTGAAATTTCTGCGGCCCGGTCAATGGATCAAGTTGTTGGAGTCGCCGCGTCTATCCTCATTCTGGGTTCTGATCCGTCACGGCCTAGACGCAATTCAGCTTCTGCTTCATCGCAGCAGCTACCAGAGCTGAACAGTCAACCTTTCCTCTCTCGTCAGGCAACGATCGGGCGAAACTCTCAGTTCCATAACCTCACAGCCCAGGACCGCAAACTTTTGGGCGGCATCGAGTATCGGAGCTTGAAGCTTCTTCTCAAGATTGTGACTGGTAAGCTCCCCACCAGCTCAAGAATGATGAGTTGCTAACAATCCAACAGCCTACTTCTTTGGAATCCATTTGCTTGGTGCCATATGCTTGGTTGGTTGGATCCAGACGGCAGATTCGAAATACAAAGAGGTTCTAGAGACAGCCGGTCAAGACAAGAACTGGTGGTGAGTACCCTCGGTGCCCTGCGATGCATTCCGAGATAGGCCAAGTCAAATTAACTCCTTCAAGGGCCTTTTATTCAGCACAAACGATGGTGTCAAACCTGGGTTTTACGCTCACTCCCGATTCCATGATCTCGTTCCGCGACGCTAAGTGGCCCATGATTTGGATGAGCTTCCTCGCATTTGCTGGAAACACGCTATATCCTGTCTTCCTGCGCTTGGTCATATGGACTATTTCCAAGTGCTTGTCAAAGAAATCCCCAACGCAAGAACCGCTCTCATTCCTCCTTCAGCACCCGCGTAGATGCTACACCTTGTTGTTCCCTAGTAGCCCGACTTGGATACTCTTTGCCATCATCTTCGCCCTCAACTTCGTCGATGTTCTACTCATCATCGTCTTGGATCTCCACAACCCTGAGGTCGCTTCCCTACCTCTTAGCGCTCGGATCCCAGCCGCAATCTTCCAAGCAGCCTCGGCGCGTCATACCGGTACTGCTACATTCAACCTCGCCAATGTCAACCCAGCTGTACAGCTAAGTCTTCTGGTGATGATGTACATCTCGGTATTCCCTATTGCTCTGAGCATTCGGGTTTCCAATACATACGAAGAGAAGTCACTGGGAATTTACGAACATGAGGAGTCTGTCAACGAAAAGAATGGGAAGCATTACCTCATGACGCACATGAAGAACCAGCTTAGCTTTGATCTGTGGTATATCTTCTTGGGTACTTTTTGTATTTGCATTGCAGAAGCAACTAGGATCGCCGACGTTAACGAGCCGGTAAGTATATTATCACGCCCATGCCACGATGCATAACGATCTAATAGTTTTAGGCTTTCTCAGTGTTTTCAGTCCTCTTTGAGGTTACTTCAGCCTAGTAAGTAACTTGCTTGACAACCTCATTTTATCCAATGCTGATAAGTCGCTGCGATAGTGGAAACGTGGGTCTCAGTCTTGGTTATCCAACCGTCGCCACTTCTCTCTGCGGCATGTTTGGAGCCTTCAGTAAAGTCGTCATCTGCTTGGTGATGATTAGAGGACGCCATCGGGGCCT
Source organism: Fusarium torreyae (assembly GCA_027945595.1). Classification (NCBI taxonomy): domain Eukaryota; kingdom Fungi; phylum Ascomycota; class Sordariomycetes; order Hypocreales; family Nectriaceae; genus Fusarium; species Fusarium torreyae. The sequence continues at coordinate 1,913,556 of JAOQAZ010000004.1, forward strand.
GCCGTATGCCTTGGACCGAGCCATCATGCTACCAGACGAATCTGCCATTGAAAACTCGGGAGTTGGTGTTTCTTGAGAATTCCATCTTCATATTAATGGTTAAAGTCGCAACGCTATAGACCTCGCCATGGGAAGAAACAGCGTGCACAATATTGTTGTTTTATAACATGCTTGCTCCTAGTCGCTGATACACTAGTAGTAATTTTTAAACTGTCACCTTTCGTTGTTCCTAATCTCACAATGATCGTCAATGGAACCGGACAGATTTTTCTTACATAAAGCAGTTGCGAGATAAGGAAGTGGGAGTTGAATAGATGTAGCGTTAGATATATTAGGGAGTGGAAGTCAAAAACCTGTCCAAGAACTCAGACCGCTAAGAAACCACTATGATTAGAAGTTCGGCCCAATGGCTAACAGTGAGCTACCGATATCTCCGTGTCATTGGATTTTCGGTTATATACTATTAGCTAACAATACTGTAACAATGAGTTGGGTTATTTCACTCGCACCAGATTCACCCATGACTCAGCGCAGGCTCACCGATGAGTGGGTTTAAAGCAGTGGCTAGGCGGATTAACAGGCGAGGAAATCAAGTACACTAAGTTCCTAAAACAAGATCTTAATCCCTTATATCACACCCGACGCCGCTTTGTTCGCTGTTATAAAAATGGTAGACAGTGATCTGTCCGGCAGACATCTCAATTCCAATTAGCATGCGCCAGAGAATCAAGTTGCTTGAGTATCCTACAAAGTGCAGTTCTCTCCTATCTGGGACGTGACCGATAAGAGCATATCTGATGGCCCATTATGTAATTCACGGAGTAATAACAAGTATTTTATGCTTTGAAACCTCGGCGCCGGGTTGAAAGTGCGTTGAAAGTGCAAAGAAGATAGGCGAGGTGAGTTACATTTCTGCTTTAGACAGGCCTTCGCCGGTGAAAAGGAAACACATAATGTATATCAGAATTGCAGTGAACTTGATGACGGGCTCATCATTAAGAAGCCTAGACCTAAGCAAAATCTGAAATCCACTAATAAGCGGATTCCTGCGAGACGAACGCGCGATAGTACTAGGGCGGGTTAAAATCGCAGTGAAAATGACGAGGGAGACAAACGCGAAGTAGTGTCGGGGGGGGGGAGGGGGTTAAAATTGCAGTGAAAGAGTTCTCGTTGGTCAGAGCCGACCTTCTGGAGCCTACGGATCGCGGGTCCGAGCATGAGCTCCTTCGAGGAGCAAATATTACAGTACTACGTACCTGAGAAACTCACGAGATTGGGAACGCCCTATGGGTCTTTTCAGCCATTACCATTTGTTAAAAGCCTATTTTTAGCGTAGTTGTCGGATCTTTAGTTATGGCCAGGCCAATCATTAATGATAAAATGCAGAAAAATGACCCACAGGGCATTCCCAATTTCATGAGTTTCTCCAGGTAGAGCAGTTCGTGGTTGATTCATATTTCCAGTTCCGATAGATATCGCTTTGATCGGCGCGATACAATCGTGACTTCGAAGCTGGCTTCACCAGCAACAAAGCACACGGTTTCTTTTTCCTTTTCCCCATCTCGGAGGCATTATAACATGACCACACAAGTGCTTTCTAAGCTGCAGCGCAGGAAAGTTAGTGCCATGTATGACTCTTTCTTATGAATATAAGGCACGATACAACACACCATTGCTTGCTTCTATAGTCCCCTGGATGACAGGACAAACCTACTCCCCTAGGAAAGTCTCGCACGCGGTGAAGTCCAGATTGAAAGGCAGGTAGAGAGTGATGGATGACGATGGTAGAGGTCAGGCTCCGACCTGCAGATAGTGCCGGAGTTTAGCGTTTGGTAGGGTTGTGGACCAACGTCAGAAGATGCCTGAGGGTCTCTTGTCAGAGATGGACTGAACAGCCAGTCATGCAACGATTTGGAGCGGTTCTAAAGTATTTATGAGGTAGATTTTTTGGAAGATTAGGCGTAGTGATTGAACGGGCAGCTCGGTGATCTTGAAGCTTGAATTGGATCTATTCGCCTGTATTCTAGTACTAGTGGCGAACAGTAGCTTGCCTTCTTCTCAATGATTCACGTGTTTAGTAAAACATTTTTGTGATAGCCTGGCGTTTTATGATGATTTGATTCAAGGTGGATGTGGATGCTCGTGTGATTTGTGGACTTTCATCGCACTGCACCGCAGGACGATTTGGAAACGCGGCAATTAGATGGTGAGCTTTTTGTAAATATTACATAGTGACGCTCGAAGCTCAATCATAGAAAGTAATTTTTCCGCATTCCTTTACCTGCCTTCCGAGCGATAAAATGTACAGAAGTTATCATCACCTACCATCTTACGCCGTTGAAATGACTCGGGGTCACCCTGTAGCATCACAAATATATCTGAGCACACCAAGCAAGAACGCCTCTGGTTTTTTCGCCATCTATGAAAACCGCCAGATCCCACCGTGATGCATTAGATAAAAATGTATTCATTGGCTGTTCATTGTCTTCGTCTTGTTGATCTCAGTGGTAAGGGATGTCCAGCGTACACTTGATAAGCGATAAGCCTGATTCGGACTAGGTTACTCGATTGCCGCTAGCCCAGAACTGGACCGCGCTCGTTTCCCCACGCAACCCCATGTTCTTGACTCAACGCACAACATCGAGTCTTCCCTTTTTACCTTACGATCGTTACTCGCTTCACTTTACCTCTGAAGGCTCGCCATGTCGCCTGAAGAGTCGCCTGACGAGGGCGGTGCTGCCGCCACGAAAAAGCCTTGGAACATCCACTTGGATCGCGAGAATGAACCCGAGACTATCTACTGCCACGAGATTGAGGAAATGGTGGGCGAGATGCCCTGGCTCTAGTTGGGTGATGTGGCACCTTCTCCTATGACTTCAAGCTGGCTGCAGGGTCTTCGCAACGTTCTCACTCGAGTCCTCGCAAACGTCGGATCGACAAGTGTACGAAAACAGAGACTGCAAGATGTGCATAATGTCTTGGTGAACCTCGCAGTTCGCCGCAGGTACGCCGGCGGCAGACTTGTCGTCACCATCAAGCACCTCGACAAGGCGTGGCACTACTTTGACATCCGCCTACTTGTTCCTGAATTCCGTAACTCGGACCAAGAGCAAGCCAACACTGCTTTCCCAGGAGATCTTTCAGCCGCAGAAGACCATGTTACCGATGGAGTATCCAGCAGCAACAGCCAATCAAACAAAGTCACAGCCACGATCGTGAAGGACTCTGCGCAGAGCCCCTCGCAGTCGACAAAGAGAACGTCGGATGACAAGACCGTAAAGTCGTATCCCGTGTCTGCCCTGACGCCCAAACCTCCGAAGCGCATGCCATCAGATGACGTGGATCGCCCCAAAAAGCTTCGCACTTATTATCTGAACCCTAGTGTTTCTCGGCGATCGCCAGTATAGGACAGGTGAGTATCTAAAGTCCTCATAGGCTGAACCCTCGATCTGACTATTACTAGCACAACAGTTCTCCCTTCTGCCGCCCTTGACGACATCGGCAAATCGGAAGGCCCCCCAAAGTCAGAGGAATGAAGTTCATCTGGATGACAAAAGGAAGCAATCGATCTGAGGAAGACAGGACTTTGGTTCAACAGAGGCGGGTGTGTCAACCATTTGGTACTGGTGGCTTTCATCTTGTGGTGATCACTAGGCTCAATGGCATGGGGAACAATAGGTGTATTCAGGGAGGATAATGCCTATTAGACCAAGTTATCCAGCGGTTCTGAAGTCAAGGCTGCTTGCCCATTCTCTCCGTCATGTGAACGTACAGTATAAGTTCTCGAGCAATCCACCACAAGCCATCGGAAACCCAGGACATAGTAACGCGCTGTGAGTCTGTTCAAGTAAAAGCCTAAGGCCTACCATCATGATCAACCAGAGCCCTATCGTTATTATTTATTGAAGGGCGCCAGACCTCAGTGGTCCCTGATAGGCTCTTAGATTGAGATTGAGATATGTTATTCTTAGCCCCTAGACTCAATGCTAGACGAGCGCCTACTGACAGAAAGAACTGAAGGAGTCGAAGAAGCTGTGAGTACGATTGCCCTGCTGGACCGTGACGCAATCTTTTTTATATTATTTGTTTATTTTTTTAAGCAGAGAAAAAAAAAAAGAAATTCGTGTTCGTTAAGTCTCCTCAACATACGCTACCTTCCCGGTTATCCAGTAAGCCGTAGATTTCAAGGTTTGAACCATCTGGCTAAATATAGCCATTGTATTATGACATTGTCGTTGGTGTTGCTAGTCTCAAATATGTAACCGCAACAGAAGGCTTTCCAGGAATTTTGGGAATGGACACGATGAACTCTGCAGAGGACTCACGCTTTATGTTGGATAGAGCCTTGTCTTCAAATTCCATCACAGCCCCATACTCGTCCTCGTCAATCATCCCAGTCTCATCATCTACACAACTATGCAAAGGTCGTGAATAATGGTGTAAGTATCACGCTTGGGATGGACATAATTGTTTAAGAGTCAATTTCGCCTCCCCAAGCTTTCCTCAAGCCAAACATCGACTTTCGCACTCAACGTCTCACACAATCGCCAGCAACCATGCCCCAAAGGAAAGGCATGGCCGAATTCCCTCAATTCTCAAGACCCAATAAGGGACGTCGTTGACCTATACTGAGTAGAGAAGTCAAGTACGAAATTGAAAATGTTTTGGCTAAGAAGAGGCACAAGCACTGTTGTGATAATGCGGCGAGAGATGACAATATCTGCTGAGTGAGATAGATTTGCAGTGGAAATTATCTCGACTAATTTGGTAATTTCGCTGAGAGTTTCGTTGCCTGAGGCAGCAGAACCACTGGGGGGATGTTAAGTTTGCAGTGAAATCCAACTTTGCCTTGTGAAACCAGCCTGATTGCTAGGCATACAGCGGACTTGCTATGTTTCGTTGCCACAGGTCAGGTTTTCAAAAAACTTGACTGTGCAAAACCACGTAATCAAGTCTTACCACCAATCCTCTTGAACAGAAACCAGAAAGTACTTTGGTTAGGCTAATTTTTAAACAGCATTTGAGAATTGTTGTGCCAAGCAAGTATCTGTTTTACACATTTCATTACGCTTATAAATAAATATCACGGTGAACCTGAACTTTCATAGTAACGTCTTATATGCTGATACCCAAGAAGGTGACTGAACTCCTATGACTTCTGTTCAACACCGAATACCTTCATATTATCTAGTGGTAGCTACAGGGAGTTTCGTGCAGCAGAGATTTAACTTACAAGGAGCCATTGGTGGAAGATTGGAGGTTCAATAGATACGCGAGCATTATAAGTCTTTAAGTTCGGCGTAGGTTAAAATCGCAGTGAAACCTGCCGTAATTAACCCTGCATGCCGGTGCGTGTCAAGGGCTTCCAACCTCCCCTGTTGCAGGCGGGCCGCGGTGAGACGGTCATCCCCTACGCCAGGCACAGAAACGCCAATGGCCCTAACAAAAAAAGTTAGACATTCCAACATTCCAGAGAATACAAATTCTGGGTATCCTCGCCTCGGTGAATTCAGATCAGGGTCTCAACCTGGTCGGATCAGGAAGACGCGATACCCCATACGGTCGACAGGCACACAGCCATTGTCTCATTCCATCGCCACTAACGCCAACTTCTCTACCGCAAATGGTTTAGATATGCCACCCGAATAGCCTCATCCCCTGTGGCGCCGGAATTAGTTCTATTGTCTCTAGCCTAGCCTGACTGACGCAAATCACGCATCCTGCAAGGTCCCGTTTCTCGGGGGGATACAACTTCAGACGTGAAAATTCATGTTTACTATAATATCTAAGTTGCATTAATTCATAATAGAATTAATAAAACTTAGGCTTAATTTGATAGTATCTTGACATTTGCTAAATTTTAGTCTAAATTTTGACTATTTTTTTGCTATTATTTGTAAATATCCACATATCTCTAGGTAAGAGTTCAACCAGAGTCCGAAGTCTGCGTCACTAGCCCGTCCTGTCAATGGAATGCTGCCGACTCGTGGCTTGGGTTCGCGGCCCTTTACTTAGTGAGCTACCCGAAAGGTTAACAGCCGGTCGGCATCCTACAAGCCGGAGATCAAGTCGTTTTAGTATACCAAGAAAACGAATATGAAGCTACAATGTGAGAGAGAATTCTGGACCGCCGGCTGTCCCTGGCGCAGCGCCGATCTTACCGGCCGTTTGGGTTCCTGAGGGTATATAGGTAGAACCTCCCGGTTGTGAAACGTCCCTAGGGGAAGGTTTCCAAGCTTCTCGCCATTCATTCATTCATTACTTTTGCGCTTCGAGTTATTGTGCTACATCGCCAATATGAAGCTGCTAACTACACTCATTATTTCGGCCCTGGCTGGCCGGGTACGTGGTCTTGCATCCACGGATACCATCACTTGGGGAGGCGACAACTCTCGCACAGGTTACCAAACGTGAGTCACCGTTTTATATCATTGACTGGTCACCTTTAGGTGTTAACTCACATGTTTACAGTAACCATAACATGGACCCTGCCGTCGTCGGCAGCCCTCAATTCGACATCGTGTTCAAGACATCTCTGCCCGGGCGATACATCGGAGCTACCGAACAGATTTTCTCACAGCCTCTAGTGTACACTCCATCCGGAGGCACCAAGCAATACGTCTACCTTGCGACGACTCAGAACAACATTTACAAACTCGATGCGAAGACAGGCGAAATCTTGGCATCACGGAACATCGGCATTCCCTTCCTCACAGCTGATCTCGATGGCTGTGTCGATGTCAATCCCACAGTCGGTGTCACCGCGACTGGAGTAATTGATCCTGCTACGGATACATGGTATCTCACCTCAAAGACATACGTCAATCAGAACGGTGGTCAAGTTCCTCAAGGAAGACCTGCCGGTCGCTACAAGATCCACGCCATCAACGTAAACGATCTCACCGAGCAACCCAATTTTCCCGTCGACCTCGAGAATACTATTGCCCGCAACAATCCCGAGCGAATGTTCACTGGTGGTATTCATCACCAACGCCCAGGACTTCTTCACACCGGACAATATGTCTACGCTGGCTTCGCTTCCCACTGCGTGCAGTACAATTTTACCGGTTGGATCATGGGTTGGGACAAGACGACCGGGAAGATTGTGGAGAGTTGGGCCTCTGAGGGTCTAGGAGTGAGCAACAATATTTCTGGTGCTGGTATCTGGCAGTCTGGGGGTGGTCTCGCTTCTGACAATGCTGGTTCTATGTACTTTGCTTCTGGAAACGGCTACGCTTCTCAGCTTTCGACCATCCCCGTGAATGGGTTCACTCCCCCGACTGCTATGGAACAAGCTGCCGTTCACATGTCCATAAACGATAACGGTACCCTCTCGGTAGTCGACTTCTTTATGCCTTACGAGAAGCAGGAGCTCGACGGCGCCGACAAAGACTTGGGAACTAGTCCGCTCGAGCTTCTGCCGAGTCAGTTCTCTTGCGGTGATATCAAGAGAATGGGAATCGTCACTGGAAAGTCCGGCAAGACTTACTGGCTCAATCTTGATGACTTAGGTGGTTATCGCAATGGGCCAAACTCTAAGGATAGGGTTATCCAGACGTTCCAGAATGAGAATTCTGTCTACGCTGGCGCTGGTGTTTATCCTCTCGAGGGTGGCTACATTTACATCAACGGTATGTCAATCCTGACAACGCGGGAAAGCTGGTGTGACTGACTTCTCTAGTGATTCAATACCCAACGCACGTTTTCAAGTTCTCATGCCTCAATGGGGTCCCGTACTTTACCAAAGTTGCCGACAGCCCGACTAACAATGCTTACATCCTGGGCGTCAGCCACGGCACGACGACCTCTCTCAATGGCCAAGAAGGCACTGGCATGCTGTGGGTCTCTGATGTGCAAAACACCAACTTCAAGGTTTACGATGCCATCCCCAAGAACGGATACCTGAACGTCATCAGAAACTTCACCATTGTCGGCATCACAAAATTCAGTAGACCCGTCTTTGGAGATGGCATGGCGTACATCGGAACGACTGTGGGCTACTTCTACGGCCTTGGCTCAACCAACAAGACACCACTCAACTGTACCTCGCCAGTTGACTTTGGTACCGCCGACTTCCAAGACATCACCAATGCTCAGACCATCAACTGTACTGCTCTCTTCGACCTTTCTGTCACCAGCGTTGCTCTCGCAGACTCAACCAATTACAACATCACGCAGGCACCGACCTTACCTTTGGGCATGTCCGCTGGCGACACGTTTCAATTCTCAGCTCAGTTCTTCCCCAAGAGTGTTGGTCGACTAGGTGGAACCATCAACATCCAGACGTCGGGCGTGTCAGATGCATCTTATAGCAAGTCCACAAAGGTCAGAATTACAGGTGTTGGCAAGAGCACCAACGCAGTGCTGGATGTCAGTCCCAGCTCGATTGTTTTTAGTGGACTTGTTAGCGGCTCGCAGGCTGACAGCCAGAGCATTCTTGTTGGAAATGATGGTAACAATACTCTTCAAGTCTCAGCGGTTCTGTACTCAAACACGTCTTCAACTGGCCCCTTTAGCACTTGGTCAGGCACAGGAGCGCTCACTGTTGGCAAGTTCGTCCTATCAAATATTCCAGCCTCAGTTAGTGGAGGCGGCGATAGTGCCATTTCTGTCAAGCCCGACACGTCTGCCTCTGGAAACTACACGGCTTGGGTCAAGTTCGTCACTACCGGAGGTAACGCAACAGTCTCATTGTCTGCTTCAGCCGGTGATCCGCCAACGGCTCTTCTTGAGTTCCAGACACCCGATGGAAGTAGCTGGGTCAAATATGATCCAAACAACCCTTTCACTTTTGGCAACGTCACAGAGAATACTTCTAGGTCTCTACGCTTCCGTGTCACCAACACTGCGGCTACCGGTGGTGTCAAACTGGGTTTCACAGTGTCAAAGCCTCCTTTTGGTGTGTCTGGCATCATTAAAGCTGCAAACCAGGTCGATCTGGCTGAAGGTACTTTAATTGCGCCGGGCCAGAGTCAAACTGCTACTCTCACCTGCACGGTTCCAAAGAGCCAGTGGAATATTGCGTCTTACAATGGTACTGCGCAGTGGACCATGAACACCAATGATCCTACATGGAGTTTCGAGAAGAAGTTGATCCAGTTCTTCTGCAATGCCGTGTCGGAACAGGCTGCTCCATTATTGCCCAGTGGTCAAGGTCAATATCAGTATGTTGGTTGCTTCAAGGAGAACAACCCCGGCCGTCAGCTTTCAAGCCTGCTCTACTCCAACAGCTCCAACACTAATGAGATGTGCATCAACACATGTGGCGCCAGTGGCATGACTTTCTGCGGAACCCAGTACCGCGGTGAATGTTGGGCTGGAAACAAGATTCCCAATCAAAAGGTTGACGATAAGAACTGCAACTTTGACTGCGCTGGAAGCTTGAACCAAATCTGCGGTGGTAACGGCATCGATGGTAGTGGTGCTTACATCAGTCTCTTCGCTGATACCCTTCAGTGGGATGGTACCTTTGCGAGCGTTACGACTAGTAGCGCTGGTAGCACAGCTACTCCTCAGGGACCATCTGTTAACCCCGGAGTCAACGGCTACACAAGTATCGGATGTTATACCGAGGCTACGAGCGGACGAGCACTTCCCAATGGCCGCGGTGTGGATTCACCTACAGTCGCAAACTGCGTTCAAGCTTGCAGCAATGAGAACTTTGTCTACGCTGGAGTTGAATACGGTGGTGAAGTAAGTATACTCCAATCGCCAATCCTGACTTGGTTGGCTAACAATGATTAGTGCTACTGCGGTAACAGTTTTTCCGACGGATCAGTGTCTGCTACCCTCACAGACTGCGGCATGACCTGCAACGGTCAGTATCCTTTTTCTCTTCCAGACCATTTCACTGACAAATGATAGGTAACACGAGCGAGTATTGCGGTGGTCCTAACCGTCTTAATGTGTATCAACTCAATGCAGCCTACAGTAGTTCTCTCCCGACTTCACTGTCTACCTCCTCTGCGAGCAGCAGTGGCATCTCATCAGCAGCCACTTCCTCGAGTGCCTCGCTTGCGTTGGTTTCATCCGCTTCAACTGCTAGTGCCTCGGGCTCATCCAGTAGTGGGAGCTCGACTACTGGAATTTCAGTGAGCAGCTCGACGTCGGGTTCTGTCTCTACCGGGTTGTCGAGCAGCACATCGGGAAGTACCACAAGTAGCTCTACCAGTGCGATAGGTAATGTCGCGGGTAGTGCTAATAGTGCTTCAACGTCCACGTCTGGCAGTACCACAAAGTCCTCGATCTCTAGCACCTCAACTAGCTCTGTTACAACTTCCACCTCTAGCTCAACGATCAGCAGTACAGCATCTAGTAGTTCTATATCTAGCAGTTCTGTATCTAGCAGTTCTGTATCTAGCAGTTCTGCACTCACTGGAAGCACAAGTAGCACTAGCTCTGCTTCCCGGTCTACTACTTCGAGCGCATCAACTTCTAGTGTCTCTACAACCACAACTGCATCTGGTGCATCTTCTGCCACGAGCTCAGGTACATCATCGAGCTCGACATGGACGACCTTCTCAACAATTTCGTCCGCGTCCTCTCGCTCCACGACCACTTCCATCACTTTGAGTACAACCTCGAGCACAACTTCATCGAGCATAGCTTCTTCAAGCACGGTATCGTCGAGCACGTTGTCGTCAAGCACAAGCTCCTCTTCCACATCGCGCTCCTCCTCAAGCACTACATCATCGATTTATTCATCGACATCTCAGTTGTCGGGGAGCGTAGCTGGTCTCCAGTCCTCTTCCACAACGTCTGCCACCTCTACGTCTCGTCTGACTTCTTCCACTTCCTCGACGATATCTTCTTCGACTGTATCTTCAACTACTTCATCGTCGACTACAGCATCTTCTAGCACTACCTCTCGTGCCAGTTCTACAAGCACCACCTCAACCACTAGCAGCACTACCACCACCTCAAGATCTTCAACTTCTAGCACAACCAGCACCACGAGTTCAACAAGCACTACAAGCTCGATAGGTACTACAAAGGTCACAAGCACTACTAGTACAACAAGTTCCACCACTAGTTCGAAGCCAGTCGCTACAGGTCCTTCCATCGACGATTCGGTTGGAACCTGGAATTTCCAGGGTTGCTGGACCGAAGGATTCCTTATCCGCGCTCTCAATTCCAAGGCCTACGCTGGCGACGACATGACTCTCGAGAGCTGCGCCGCCTACTGCGGCAACTTCAACTACTTTGGTACTGAGAACGGCCGAGAGTGCTACTGTGGTAATCAGTTGAACTTTGGAAGCTACCAAGCCCCCAACCAGAAGGACTGTTCTGCTACCTGTGCCGGAGACAACACCGAATACTGCGGTGGAACGCTCAGACTTCAGCTCTACAAGGCTGGCGGCAAGTCTAGTACGCCTTCGGTTGACCAAGGTAACAGAAACTTTACCAGTTATTCATGCGTTCAAGAGCCCCTGCTCGGCCGCTTGCTTCCCAACCTGGTCGCCAGCGACGCCGGCTCTATGACCGTTGATACATGCCTGGAGAAGTGCTGGATGTACAAGTACGCCGGTGTCGAGAATGGTCGCGATTGTTTCTGCGGCAACACTGTCAATTGGCAAGGTCTCATACCTAATGTTGGTCCAGGCAAGAATGTTTCCATGACGGATTGCAACCTGAGCTGTCCTGGCGATAAGCTCTCGTGGTGCGGAGGATTACTAAGGATGAATTTGTACATCAATAACTCGACGGCAATGGCGTTTCTCAAAAAGCATAGAAGGCGTCATGCGAAGGGGCTCTTTTAGGATAGATCAGATCGCTAGGCTTGGGGTGTGATCAGACAGACAATAGCCTGCATATTCATATAGATTGTTTTTATTGAAGTCATTCTTTTCAAGCGAAGCATGCGATTCTCAATACTTTCTTCATGTAAAAGCAAACTTAAGCTCCTCATTCTCAACCGCCTCTCGGACACCCTCCAGCTTTTCAATCTTTTGAGAATGTTCATAAAACGCGGGACATTGGGTTTTCAAATCAACGTCCACATCCTCCGCCCAGCGCGCAAAGATATAGAGATTGAAATCCACAGCCGTCAACGCCTGTCCAACAGCAAACTCACGCCCCTTGAGTCCTTTCTCAATTCTTGCATAAGATTCAACAGCAAGCTCTTTTCCCTTCGCACGGATCCCATCGTGGGCAGCTGTGTCATCGCTAAACCAACCTGGTCGTCTAAAAGACCCGAGGCCAAGAGCATGAAGTGTACCAGACAGAAAGGCTAGCCATTCCCTCACTTTCGCGCAGTTAAGTGCATTAATTCCGAGCAGATTTTCATTTGGAACCAGGGAAGAGATGTAGTTGATCACGGCTGGCATCTCAGTGATTATCTCGTTGTCGACGGCCAAAGCGGGCACACGGCCTTTGGGGTGGATAGAGCGGTATTGAGCGTGGGTAAAGCTTCCATCTGCTGCTTCGATACCGTCGGGGCCGAATTTGAGTTGAATGGCTTTGAAAGGGATCTTGTAATGGCGTAGAATCGCGTGAGGGACAATAGCGCAAGATCCATTGAGTCGGTAAAGAGTTAAGTTAGCCATATCGGAGGATTGAGTTGTGGAACCCATAACTGATTTATGCTGAAGATTTAGAAGACTTTTAGTTGAATGAATTGCTCATTAACAATGCTAATGCCATGGTGCTTTATACAAACAATTGCTACCCGCAGTATTGTGAGATGCCCTGCAACGTGTTGTTTTCAACGTCATAACCACGCCTTTCGGACCATATTTGACTCGAGCTGACAAATGTCGAGAAACCAAACAGCTTGGCGCATACAAGTGCTTACTGTCTAAACTAGCACATCATTATTATCCCTTGCTAAGTTTCAAATGACCAGTGTCGCCGCATGTCTTACATCGAGTCACTCGAAAAGGAATCATTATGCGTAGAAGCCAGGAGCCCTTGTCTAACCCTTGTCTAACCCTTGTTTCTGAATTACATAACTATATAGATACGCTTATTCCATAGACAGCTTGAAGAGGTTAGAAGCGAGATCATGGTATACTTTGTACAATTGAAATCTGTCAAAATCGGGAGCATAGTAATACATATCAGGGGTATCATTATTCCTCTAGCTACCAGCGCTTAGAGTGTTAAGAATCGGAGCCACACCATCACTCAACTCCCATCTTCTCCTCCCTTGTGGAAGTAAAGCATTATATCTCGCCATCCACCCACTGGCTACACACCTACACAGCGGTATATTATGAACCGCTGCAGTGCCATCAGCCTGTATCCATGTCTCTAACCTCGCCGTGCTCTGCAGATCTGGTGGATCTACACCGATGTCGATATGATTCAAACTCGGAACGCACGCGCATGCTCCCTCTGAAAAGAGAAGCCACGCCCAGACTACAAGTGCACTCATCGAGATAGCTAGGTAAGCTACAGGATCGACTGATTGTGTCTGTGGCTCGTTTGCTTCAAGATCTGTCTCGCATTCACGAAGAACTGCGAGTGCATGAAGTAAAGCTCGCCTGCTCTCAGGAGATTTGGCCCAGTTGTTCAACTGAACATGATATTTTTGCATCCTCAGGCGGGCATTGGATTTCTGATCCGATGAAAGAGTCGAAGCCATGGCAACCGTGTTGATAATGCGTGTATCAGCATATAGCTGGAGTCCTTGAAGATGATACGTCATCATACAATCCGAAGCAAGGCACTTGATATTGGCCATTGCCAAGGCCTTCCCTCGTGGTGGTTCCTCGTCGTAGTCTCCGATATACGCGGTGAGAGGGAACTCCTCGGCATCGACTGAGTGAAAACTCTGGTAACACTGGTGAGACAGCCGATCTACGTCCGCTTTCCACGTCTCCAACTGCCAGGCCAAAGATGATATCGAGTTATGGGTGGGTCGTCCAGCCTCTGCAGTCCGACGGACGATTTGATTGTGATTCCAAATGGCAGGAAGCAATCCACACATAGCTAGGTGGATATCCTCAAATAATAGAAATGGTTTTGCTGGCGTGTTTGGGTTCGCTATTACTTCAGAAAGCTTGAAGTTGGATCGATCGATTGGTTCGAGTGTGATTCGCTTAAAAAAGATGTTAAGTCCGAATGCGTTCCATAGGGTATATGTTGATGGCATTGTCATGTCAATCTCCTCTCGGAACATTGTGGGAGGTTGAAAACGAGCTAGCGAGAGATAAATGTCCATCTTAAACAGAGCGATGATGAGTCTAGAACATCAGTCTCTACCGTGGTGGAACGGGCGTTAGGGATTCTTACCGCTTCCATCTCTCACGAATAGTCATCAACCAAGGGACGAAATTTCCTGGATAATGAACTCGTTGCTCTTGTGCTGCGCTATCACTATTAAAAAAGTCCAATTCTCTCAAGTGTATCAAAAGTGTGCCTCGCAATAGTGATGCTTTCGCCACCAATGTCTCGTTCTGTGATAGGAGTCAGTAAATGGATCACTTCGGTGGTCAAGGCTGTACAAACCCCATGATAGAACGTGAATATTATGTTGAGAACTATCGCTTGATATGTTTGTATTGGCCAGGGTTCATCTAGTTCGTGTCTAGACTTTGAACCTGACTGCAATTCTTATTAGTATTATGACACAAGATCGAACTTGTGAACTTACAATCCACTCAAAGAACTTGTCCATAAAGGCTTCATGTACTTGCATCACCGCTTCGCCAAACTCATCCGGGCTTTTTAGCCAACAGCTTATCATGGCCACAGAAACAGTGACAACGAAAGAGGCGTCCAATGGGAAGTATGAGGGTGCGTGGAAGATAGGCCAGGTATTGTGGAAGCGTCCGAAGTACTCTTTTGAGTTTGATTCTATCCAGTTCTGGTCCAGAGGAGGTATTGGAAGATCTTCGCCGATGGGTATCTCACCAGACCTCAGGTGATTAGCGATGCGTTTCAGTCCGGCTCTGACTTCGTCATTTGGTGAAAGCTGTGGGGTTCCTAGTGTCACATTCGCTGTAGCCGCAATAGCCTCTTGTTGTTGACGATTCTGTGCTGAAGAATGGGGCACACTCCTTGAATCTGGTGCGTCATCACTTGGACTCTTGCTACCACTGCTGCTCTTAGATGCATGATTGTAGGTGCAGTTGATACCTCTCTTGATACAGAGAGTACACTTTGTACCACCGTCGCACTTGGTCTTATTTGCATGACATGCATCGCAAGCTCGTCCTCTTCTCGGATCGGGAGCCGAAGGCATGTCATGCCGTGTTAAGTGACGACGGAGAAGATCACTTGAACGTGTCAGCATGTTGATACATCACAGAACGTAGAGGATCTACACTGACTTTCTTGTAAAAGATCGCTGACAAACGGGACAAACGAAATTGCGTTCTCCATGGGTGGCTTGATGTCGCCGAAGATGTTCCTTTCTGATGAAACTCTTCCCACAGTGGCACATATGGCGTGAAGTAGGCTGTTCTACACTGTCGGCAGAAGACCTAGCAAACTGTTAGTCAGAGTCGCACATGGCACTTACATGAACGGTCTCGGTGATCCCACCCCCAGACCGCCATCATATCTGGCCAACTCACCTATTAGCAACGAGCATCTCGTGGGATAACTCCATGGTGGGTATGTAGTTAATTTTCGTCAACGATAAGAACCAACACCGAGTGGGATTGAACCAGTGGATTGATCATAAAGGCTCCGCATAAAGAAGGATCGAATAGTTTGGCATGTAAACAAGTGCTTGTCGAAAACGGCTGCACTGTTACGTACGACTCGCATATCAACCAAATCCGAGTCCAGACTTGGTAATCGTGAGTGGGATGACCGGCGTAGAAGTGGGATATTCTCAGCTCGGAGTCGCCGGTGGGATCAAAACCGGGGTTTTTGATTACTTGGCGTCTCTTGAGCCATTCATGAGTCATTATCTGAGAATAAGGTTTTGATCTACTCCGTAAATAGCTACGGGCAATCCCACTCGGTCATCCCATCCCACTCGGCTATCCCACCTCCAGCATCCCAACTTGTCTCTTGTGCGACGCAGACTAGTTTGCCCAAGGTCCAGTATGTAATCGAGAAGCTCAGACCGCCACAGGCACAGCCAACATTGGTGATTAGAGTTTCCAACTGCCGCCGTAGCTGTGCGATCATCAACATTTTTACCTCCAACTGATACACTAAAGTGGCTGGGAGTCTAGAATAAACCCGGTGGAATGCTTTGCTATTGTAATGCAGCGTAGTTTCGCATTGGATCCACTTGTACCTGGGGATCCCTAGGGTAATTAGTTAATCATTCCATGTTATCTAAGCGGGCGTTTACGTGAATTGTGTCTATCTGGCGAAGAATGGTATGATCAAGCATCGAAAATGGCGCCAAATGTGTGCTACATGATTCAAAATCAACAAGCCGCTTGATAACTATATATACAACTATCTCTCAGTCCAACCTTCATTTCCAATCATCACTCAATCAACTACTCAAATAACCATCAACAACTATAAATACTACCTTTTCAAGACAATACCAACATACAACATATTCATAATGTCTGCCTACAAGAACGTTGCTGTTGCCGGCGCCGCTGGCGACCTAGGTGGCACTGTCTTCAAGCACCTCGTCGAGTCCAACAAGTTCAACCTCACAGTTCTCACCCGCGCTGGCTCAAAGTCTAAGTTCCCTGAGGGCATTAAGGTCGTTGAGGTTGACTACGACTCCCTCGACTCTCTCACCGCCGCTCTCCAGGGCCAAGAAGCTGTTGTCTCGACCATCGGCAGTCTTGCCATCCCCAGCCAGTATCTCCTCATTGACGCTGCTATCGCAGCTGGTGTCCAGCGCTTCCTTCCTTCCGAGTTCGGTTCCAACCTCATTATTCCTAGTGTTCGCAACCTGCCCGTCTTCAGAACCAAGGTTATCATTGAGGACAAGCTTATCGCTCTTGCCAACGAGGGCAAGATCAGCTACACTTTCGTCTATAACTCAGCCTTCCTCGACTGGGGCCTGCAACACGCCTTGTTCTTGGACTTCGAGAAGTCCGAGGCTACTCTCTGGGATGGTGGTGATGCCGAGTTCAGCACCACCACCCTCGACAGTGTTGGCGACGGTGTTGTCGGTGTCTTGACCCACCCCGAAGAGACAAAGGACCGCATCGTTTATATCCAGGATACCGTCCTTACACAGAAGAAGCTCCTTGCTCTTGCCAAGGAGGTCAACCCCAACAAGGAGTGGACTGTCAAGGAAGCCAAGATTGACGATGTAGTTGCTAAGTCTGACGCCAATGTCGCCAAGGGCATCTTCGACTGGCCTACTCTTGGCGCTTATCTCTACCGTGCCATTTTTGACGCTTCAAGCGTGGCCAAGTTCCCTAAGCTTGACAACGAGCTACTTGGCATTAAGGGTGTGACTGAGGAACAGATCAAGGAGCTTATCAAGCCTCACGTCCAGTAAGGTGCATGGAGATAGACATTGATACCTAGTTAATTATCACTAAAATAGCAATTTTGTATTTTTATTTGATTAAACCTCGTTAACCCTGTGATTTAATCAAAAGCATGATCAAATAGTCTCGGGTGCGAAATGCCTGAATCCACCTGTCTTCTATCTTTTGGGTAGGAATTTCCATAGCGATACGTTGCCACTTGACAATGAATAGCTCAGGCTTCTTTTAGACCAGGCTCGGCATAAGCGCTAAACAAGCCTCAATTTGGGATGGATGATGTGTACTGTTGAAATTCGAGGTAAGATGATGGGATTTACTAGGGAGATACTATGAAACTGTCGAGGAAAATAATGCCCATTCGTCTCAAAGCTGTTTTAGCGAAGCGAAGAGACTAAATAATGCAAACTTGTTCTTCCTGGCGGGCTAGAGTTTAGCGCTACATGTACTATAATAGATACCACTTGAAATCCTTACACCCGTACATGTATTTAATCCATTGCATAGATGCAATCCCTCTGCATAGTGACAGTGAAATATTTTCTAAACCTAGAGGACTTGAAGCTTTACGAACCTCGAAGTCTCAGTAACTGAGTCAACGTTCTAAGATGAACTTCTCGAATTATTATAACCCTGTGGTGCGTGGCTTGGCTATCCACTAGGCCAACAGCAGATAGTCGTAAGGAACTTCAGGGTAGTATTCGCTGAAACATTGCTGATTAGCACTCTGAACTAATCTTTATTCTTCCCAACAAGAAATCTTTTTATACTACATTGTATTTAAAAAAAGTCTAGCATAGTTACAATGCGTCTTTGAGGATGAGAGTCGAGGCTAATGCCCACCAAACACGAGTTGATATATGCCCTGGGTAACACTGACTTGCCCCGCCTACTCAGCTACAAAGTTCTAGGAAGTAAAAGATGGACTGTCTGTTTGTTGAAAGGCTTTAGTGGCTTTTGGAAATATAGCCTAAATGTATTTGTTTAATTGTCGTTCCAAGCGAGTGTTATTCAAACTAGCTACCCTTGTATTGAGACTCCATCATCATAAAAGAGTGTTTTAGTTGTGCTCTTCGTTTAACCTATCCTTCATGTGTGCTTCATTGCAAATGATCTTTGTGGCTGAAAAATTGCTTTGCCATCCGAACTTAGCCCACAAGAACTTAGAGACACCACTGCTCACAAGTCTGTCCATCTCCAATACAACGAGACTTGCAGTTGTTTCCACACCAACGGCAACTAGCATGCTCCGATGCATAGCAGCTACCGTCTCCAATGGTGCAGCGACCACCGAGATGAACACACTCTCTGCATTGAATGCCAGCCTCTGCGCGAGGCTGTAGATATACATCATCAGACTAACCGCTCGCTTGATGGTTTTAGTTGAGGTGACTTACAACTTCACGGATTTCAAGTACTCCGTCGCGCTCGGAAATGTCAACTGCCATTCCGTTAGGGGCGGGATTGGCGACAGCACCAGAGATGGTGGCGAATGCCAGGGCAGCAATGTTGAAGAAAGCAGTCTTCATTTTGGCGGTAGTATAGAGTATTTGTGTCTAAAGGTTGATTGAAGAGAGGTGAAAGCCTGTGGTGTCATCTATGGTAAAATCGAGACTATTGAGTCCTCTTATAGCTTGAGAGGATAGCGATTTTCACATCTCGTGCCAAATGTTGACACTTGGCTGTTGCAAGGTCAGGCCATTGCTGAAGAGCGAGGTTCTCAAAATGGGAATCCCCTTCATCCTCTGCTCCTCGTATTCTGGACTGGGATATTGCTGACCGTCTTCAACACAAAGGATTCACCTCTCAACGTCATTCAAAAGACCTTATGTTCAAGGCTGTGGGTCACTTTGTGTTGGTCAGCTCAAGCTCGGTGCCTTCCATGCGGCTGCACATCAGAGCCTGATATCCCTGATCGAAGTACACCGTTGGTCATTTTTGATCCGACTTATCCTTCTGTCTACAATAGAAGCGCTCATATCACTTATTACAATTAAATAAAAACTCATCAGCGGATAAAAAGCTCTGCTCAATGTTGAAGCGTGAGCTTGAGTAACGCGATTGCTACAGGGCTGTCTTCTACTCGACTAGGTTCACTCAGGATTTAGGTTCAAGACTCAGGGCAACCACATGCATGTCAGTTGAGTAGCGTAAGACCTGTAGAATTGGGTATGTTTATGAAGATCATACTTGTAATTTAATCGTCCGTTAGGATTGGTGCCTCGATACTCATCTTCCCCTTGCCGCAGCATGAGAAGGAAAGAAGAGCGAATGCCTCGAAAATCCCGCATATGTGCCAAACAAAGTTCAGCCTCATTAAAAAAGTCTCGAATGAGAGATCGAAAGGCAGCCGTTAAAATATGCGCGCATAATCTATACGGGCTTTGCATGGCTTAAACGTACTGCTTGGCTTTATGTGGAGTTGTGCAAAATGAAATCTGTTGTGAATGGAATTGTATGCATATTTGACATATAGTTTTACCAGACCTATCTCTTAGAGTCAGCAGGTAGATAAGCTTTACTTGTGTTCTAAATTGCTCCAAGTCCTCGTGTGAACTGAGTCATACTTCTTTGTCAGTCACACGAAAGAACAGCCTAGATAGCAAACCCTGGGGTCCTTGAGAGATCTGCACTCAGTAAACCCGCGTTCTAAGATACCCAGGCTGGCAAGGAAAACTCGTGAAGTTTGTCTAATCTTTGGTAAGTTAAGCGTGTTGATTTGATTTAATGACCTTTTTCAACATCCACGAGCGGCTAATCACATGCCATGCGTGAGCCGCCTTAAGCTTTCTAAAGCCCGACAACAGGGCTTCGATCCCTGTCATCGTCATTTCATATTATAGTTATCACTAGCTGATCGATTGCCTATTTGAGCCGCCCCCAGGATTATGCATAACAAAAGATCCCGGTTCGAGGCGTTTTCACATTCGAGTCGTATTCATGTTCGAGGCGCCGTGAGTGATCGATGATTCGGCACCTCGTAAAAGGTGCATATGTGAGCCTGGCGTCGCTCTCCTTTCTACAACTAGTTGCCTATTGGTTCGGAATTTACTCAACGGGCCACCTCTGGATTGATCTTAGCTGTCGGCTGTCAGCTGTCAGCCTATCTCCCGGCTTTTACTCAAAGGGGAACCTTTTTCTGTTCGTTCATTGGATCGTTCGGTCTTGTCCTTGATTAGAAGCCCCGATTCGTTCGGGGTATCGGGTCGGCCCGTACGGTCAAGGGAGAAGGAATGCTCTCCGGTCGATCATCTGTATACTACCTGGGTAAACGAAGACTGTAGGACTTGCCAGTGGTCGCCTTCTTTATGTCAGGCCACTCGTGCGTCAACTTGCTAGTCAAAGGAAATCCCATAACTGGCCCTCGCTGCTATCCAGTTGATTGATCCTCGTATAGGTGTGCCCAAAAGTGTCTGTTGTCTGAGCCTGTTTCAGCTTGATTCGAACAATCAAAAGATCCCAGAGCTCAGCCGCCGCCTCTTTCGTCACATTAATCACACCCATAAGATGCATAGTGTAGGTTGTTGGCTGCAAGTTTCACATGTCCCCTGTGCCGAGTTCCGTGTTCAACCAACACAAGTCAGATTAGGTTACAACAAAGGGGCATGTGCATGCGATGGTCCGACTGAATTTCCTTTGGAGAATACTTCGCCCTCAATCCTTCACGTCCAGATTATTTTGATCAATCATGGTACGCAAACCGGCCTCTAGAACTATTCTGGTTATCGGACTCTGCTCCGTGATATGGTGGGCTCTTTTCAGGCCTACTCTTCACAATGGCGGCACTTACGAGATAGTCACCGCACCGTTACATTCGTTAGACGTTCTCAACGCGAGTTCCAGAGCGACGACTTCCACTGCTGGTCGAAAGCATTCAGAGGCCTATGCCTCGAGGGCAGCACATGAGTTCTGTGCTGCCCATGGGTACTCGGCTTTTGTGCCGAAGAGTGCCTCTGGTGAGCGCAAGGTATACGATATGCTTATGGTGAACACCGAGCTGGACTTTCTTGAGATACGCCTCAGCACATTATACGACTACGTGGACTACTTCATCATCGTCGAATCACCCAAAACATTCCAGGGCAATAAGAAACCTCTCACCCTCAAAGATAATTGGAACAGATTACGTCACTACCACGATAAAATGATATATCACGAGTTGACATTTCCATCCAACTTTAATCCGCACCGTGCCTGGGATTACGAAGATCTTCAACGAGATGCCCCCTTCGATCAGGTTATGCTTAACCTAGAAGGGCAAAGAGCCCCTGAGAAAGGAGACGTTCTTATCGTGGCAGACGTAGACGAGATCCCTCGCCCACAAACCCTTCTCTTCCTCCGATATTGCGACTTCCCTCGACGCCTGACTCTTGCTTCCAAGTTCTACTATTACTCATTTCAATTTCTACACGTTGGGCCAGAGTGGCAACACCCTCAAGCAACCTACTACGAAGGGCCCCGAACCCTCAAACCTACCAATCTCCGTAATGGGGATGGCGGTTTCCGTCCATTGCGCTTTCTAGAGAGAGCCGTGCTAGGAAACGCAGCATGGCACTGCAGCAGCTGTTTCCCGACAATAGACCAATTCCTCAACAAGATGGCGAGCTTTTCCCATGGATGGATGAATCGTGAACAATACAGGGACAGAGATAAGATTGCTACTGCAGTGAGAGAAGGGAAGGATCTATGGGGACGGGAGATTGATAAGTTTGTCAGAATTGAGAGTAATAAGGATATACCTCCGCTGGTACTCGAGGAGCCGAAACGGTTCGGCTACATGATCAGTCGGGATGGACCGTCAGCGGGTTTTACAGATTATAAAGGGAAAGGAGATCAAAAATAGCTCTTATGACATGATTCATACGTAGATACCACAATCTCTATTTGTCTGACCTCTTGTTCTTCGAGAAGACCGTCGTGAAGTCCCGTGAACTCCTACTTAATTAGACCTTGCTCATATATTTAGCAACGAGGCTGTACATTACGAGAACTTGGGTTTGTATCAGGAGGGCATTTTTGATGCGCAAAAACATAACAATCCTCAGACTCAGCAGTGAGTCGCTGATAATATGTCGAGATGGTCTTGCTATCTCGGCATGCCGTCGTACACAGCGGCACTCACGAAGTTCGGGCTTCAACAATTGGATACGGTCGTGTGGCCCAATGGCAAGGCGTCTGACTACGAATCAGAAGATTCTGGGTTCGATCCCCAGCATGATCATATTTTTGCCTCTATTTACTCCATTGAGTATCCACAAACTCAAACTAGCGCCAGCAATACCAGACTGCGATGGATGGAGTTTAGCCCGCTGAAGCCTTACCTTGAAGATCAAACCCCATTTCTATTGTGACTCGTGGTACAATAATCTATTAGTCAATCTCCGATCAGAGGAAATCCAAGCTATCTAGCTCTATCATGTCTTTGTCCTGATGGCGTGACGGTGATTCGGGGCTGATGAACTAAACCACCACCTGGCTGTGAATCACAATCAGGTATAGTCCTAGATCTGGATATTAGGCTCAAAGAGAGATCCAAGGATATCGAAGGACAGGCCTGGTTTTCAAGCTCTCACTGGATTTGGGCTTGTATAGCAATGCATCCATGCCACTACCCTGTCTTGCCAAGAGGCACTATTCGTCTCTTTCACTCCATTTCACACCGTGATAAGCACTCTCCCATTTAATAGCAGCTGTTCGACTTTGCCCTACTAGACTTGGATAGCACTTATTTGTGTAATGCCTTATCGTACGTTCGGCGGCCTGAACAGTTTTATATTACTGTGGTATAGGAGTTCACATCATTTGCATGTTGTTAAAATCAGAAACAAGAAACAGAACGCACTCTGAGGCACTATGATGACTTCATTTTATCTTGGTATTAGTTCACCTGTTATATGACACGAATATACATGTGCCACCCCCGTGACCTGTCGCCGCTTCTACTCAAGACAACTCAGGGCAGACTCAACCTCCACTCCACCGAGCTCAGGCAGTTCCGAGTCTAGCAGGTACAACGGCGAACAACGCCCCACAACTTCAGGACTAGTGGTTCAAAACTGGCAACCTCGTATCAACTATGGTCACCTCTGCGCGAAGACCAGCAAATTGTTTTTAAAATGTGCTTTACTATTCTAGCTAGAAGGAAATATATATATTAGGAAGAACTTTTGTCTTTATGGGTACATAGTGCTGTCTATTGTCTGGGCGGTGTCTCGCCTATATTGCTTTTGCCTTTCACACCCCAACTACTGATCACAACGGCCATAATCGCTCTATCTCCAGTGGCAAAGCACAAGATGAGTGACCGCGCGTTAAATTCATAGCATGACTTTCTTTGCTCTTGTAGCTGCTATTGCGATCTTCTCGAGTTTGTCTACTTCTTGGATTTGGGGCTCTACATTCGGTATTTGAGTCATGTTTGCTTCTCGACGGGAATGCCTAGCGGATGGGATGGTAATTGACGCAGTTAACATTACCCTCAAAGTGTCCAATGCTAGAAATGATACCAGCCCGGTCTAGACATATAGACTATATTATCATCAAGAGGGGACCGGTTCTGTGGTTATTGCTCATAATCTCATTAAAGCTGTCACTTAGAAACTGCATCATTACCCAAAATTTACACGTTTTCCCCAACCGGACTGTGCTGGTGGGTCGGGTGCCCTTGGCCGGTGATGGTATGGCATCCGTGTCCGATCCCTAACAGGCTCTCCCTCTGACTCTGGTTCCTCTTCTGATTCAACAATTGGATCACGACCCGGCCTCACTCTCTGCTGATCACCTGGCACGATTCTTTTACCTAGTCCCCGGAACTCACTTCTTTGGCCAACGGATGGTTGGCTCCTTCCCCTGCTTTGCGACCCAATGCCATTGTTCGAGCTTATACCATGCCTAGATCTACCCAAGGGAACTCGGGGATCTTGATACGCCTCAAGATACTCTTCTGGAACTTCATCTGCTTCTGGTATCCTGGAAGGCTGCTGTCGAAGTCGGGCTTGGTTTGATGCTTGTGCATCTTGCCGCTGATTTCCCGTAGGCCGATAGTACTCACTGCGACGTAACGCTGGTTGGCTCAAAGTTGGTGAATTTGGCCCCAGCATAGAGGGATCTGAAACATGAAACCCTTGGCCATTTGGAATACGACAGTCCTGTCTGTTGCTATAAATCTCTGGCAGTTGTTGTGGTGGAGGTGAATTTCCCATTTCGAGATACTTGATTATAAGGTCAAGCCTCAATTCGAGACTTTGCAGATCGCGCGGATTCATCAACGCTGATTCTCTATAATCCATTTCAATTCTATTCTGACGAGGATCCGCGAAACTTCTCCTTGATGTTCCGGCGTATGAGTCTTGGTAGTCTTGATTCCGTCGATCCTCGAGGAGACGACGGATGATGCCCTTGAGCTCACGAATCTTTTGTCTCTCAATGTCGAGGGATGTAGTATCGTCGAATAAGAACTGATTTGCGGGCGGTGAGTTCCGGTGCTGACGGTATTCCCGTCTTTCTGGGTCAGCTCGGATTTCGGCATTTTCTTTAACTTCTTGCTGAATCTTTTCTAGCGCCTCCATGATTTCAGCATTGGTAATCTTATCCTTAGGCAAGGTTTTTTCTTTCTTCGGCATTCGTGGCCTCTTCTTCCGCGGCTTTCTTTCCACCTCATCTCTATACATGTTGTTTGTACTGCGCTGTGGCTGGACGTTTGGGGTTCGAGGCCGAAGCGGGGTTCTTAGGGGATCTTGTATTGGGTATTCTGGAGGCGGCGGGACATGTTGGTCGTAGTTGTACTGGCCGAAGCCATAATCCGACTCGGAATATTCTCTGGAGGGGTGGCCGTATGGGGATGGGCCGGATGGCTGCTCGAAGAAATTTCCGGTTCGGGGGACAGAGAGATAGCCACCTTGTCCTGGATACGTATACAAGCCATGATAACCCGCGGGTGCTTGTGAGGTAGGTTGAGTAAAGTATTGCATAGGAGGGTTTGGATGTGGTTGATATAAGGGAGAGTGGCTAGGATCGTAGTTATAGCTGTAAGGCACAGTCGCGTTGCGAGCTTGCCTGGTACATGAATCGTCGGGGAATTGAGAAAGGGACTCGCTTGTATGTTGTCGATAGTATTCCGGGAGCTTCTGTCTAAGCTTAGAACTTCGCTTGGAAGACTTGGTTTGTTTCGCCTGTTTTTCACTCGCAGAATCACTCCAGTTCTCATCTTGGTCCTGCTGAGGGCCTGACCGTTGATGCTGACTCTCTGAGTCATATATAGATGGCCGCGCTGTTGACGTCATACTGAATGCAATAGTCGCCGTGTAGGCATAAAGGAGCAGGAAGGAAGATGGAACGGATCCGTGAGTGCAATTGGGGGTTTTCGTAAATTGAAGAGCCGCAAGTTATCTTGGCATTAGTCGGAAATTCCAAAGGTTAATTCTGATAAGGCTCTGCTCAAGCTGCCTTTTTCTTACCAGTTCGCAAAAGACTGACGTGGACAAAAAATGCCTTACCAACCTGATGCATTTGCATTTGGGCTCTCCGGGTCGGCTTAGTTGAGAATGCAGCATCTTCATTGCTCAAAGTCTTGCAACTTTGCAGACTTACAGCCTCAGCTGGTGCAGTCTCGAACAATCCTATTGGCGGCATTCGGCGGTTCATTGACTTCATGGTTGCAACTGAAATGCAAAGGTGATGGTGCATGAGTAGCCAACACCGAGCCTGATTTCGTGAGGGATGAATAAATGATAAATGCTGTGTCCAATCTCTACCACCCATTGATGTTTGTGAGTGGTCTAGCCTTGATTATTGAAGGTTCCCTATCAAAATCTCATAGTCGAATGAAATTAGATCGATCATTATGAGGCCCTGCTGCAAGATTTTGTGATACCGATATTCCCGAGATGATCAAGCTCTCGGGGCGAGCCTCAAAATGAGGCCAGCTGCCAAGAGCTCAAAACGGGACGATTGCTGACCACCATGTATGCAAGACGTGCACTCACCGGTCACTCCACCGCCAGGAAGGCGTATGTACATGCATTCCATGGCAGCTAGGCTAACAATTCGCAAATCAATATAATCTTATAACAATCAGTGAGCCAACAGAAGAGGGGTAGTGTCAACCAGTCCCTTCCATTCTTATAGTTTCTGGCCAGAATCAGACCATTGCTCGTTCTCACCTTTCGGCGACTCGACATATCGTGATCATAAAATGGATCCTCTCAGTATTATCGCGGGCATCATCGCTATTGTTGACTCTATTTTGTCAACTTACAGCGCTATTCGTGAAATCAAAGGATTGCCTAAAGCTTTCGAAGAGGTTGAACGAAATCTTCCCCTTGTAAAGGAGACACTCGAAATCGCCCAACGCCAACTTTACTACAACACTCCAAGCGATGCTGAGAAACGCGCCATAGAGCCAGTCATCAAAGCCTGTGAAAGTAAGCTCGACGAGCTCAACAAGATCTTGACCAAGATTCAGAAGCAGAAGAAAGAAGACAATGGTGAGACCAAAGACTGGTCGTCACTGGCAAAGTTCTATCACAAAGTAGTTGTTCCAATGGGCAAAGCCCATAGGGTTGAGGCATTGATGAGTGCTATGATGAACAGCCTCAAGGCTCTTGCGATCCATCAAATGTTCAAGGCAGCAACTCAACCGCAAATTGGGAGACTTGAGGAGGCTATCAAAGCGCTCTCACAAGTTGAGCCCTCCATCCCAGACTCTGATTTTGAAACAAATGGGAGCACTGTCAACCAGACCAACAACGATCGTGCAAATGGGTTCCTTTGCACCGAAGGCATCATGCACAACATTGTGGGGGGCAACGTTTGGAAGGCAGACCAAAATATGAATTTCGGTATGGATATGTCAAAAGTCTTTAGCCAGCAGTAGGGTGCTGATATCTCTGCCATAGCTTATCACATCCATCAATCCACTACTAGCCGTTAGTTAATTTAATAATCTGCTGCAGCTGCCTTATTCTAATTGCATGCAAAAGTCAGTGACGCAGGTCCCACCATTTCACAATGGCTTGAATCGATATCTACGCCCCTTTGTTTCGACGAGAAGCTACATGAGCTGTTGAGGATTGCAAAAAAGTCCCCCGGGTCAGGTACCTGGTTTCTGGAGTCGCCTGCACTCTCTGACTGGATAGATGGAGATTTACAGAAGCTATTGGCTTATGGGCATGGTAAGCAGTAGTTCGAAGTAGAACTGACTTACATGTTGCTGACACGAGACAGCCGGTGCAGGCAAGTCAGTCCTCGCGTACGTATAACACTACATCATGCGCAGGCAGTATTCGTAGCTAATAACCAAGAACAGCTCCATTGTCATCCATCATCTCCAAAATCTTCACAATCGACTCTATGGCGACCACAATGTGGCTTGTCTCTACGTCTACTTTGATTATAAAAAACAAAAGTCACAAACGTTAATAAACATACTATCGAGTCTCCTCATACAGCTATTGCGCTGTTCACGCAAAGTCTCACATGAGATCCAAGATAAATTCGACGAATGGAGGCAAAGGGGAACGTTTCCCGAAGATAGCGAATATGTTCACATGATCACTTCACAGGCCATGGAATTCCGACGCATCTACATCGTAGTTGATGCGCTTGACCAATGCTGCAGCGACACGAGTACCAACACCCTCAGCGAGTTTCTCGACATCTGTTGCAAGCTCCCACGCACATTTCACAGTCTTTTTACTACAAGAACAGGCCTACATTCTCAGTTCCTTCGACCGGACTATGAACTTGAGATAAAAGCACACCCCGATGACATATCGGCGTACCTCGATACCTTCATTAATAGCCGCCAGGTGATGAGATCTATTGTTAATGAGGGCCATTTTCGCAACCACTCATTCCACAAGCGCATTATCGACAGTATCGTTAATGGGTCAGATGGGCTGTGAGTTTCCTATGGCTCTTAAGAATTTATCCACACTGACATGTCAGATTCCTCCTCGCTCATCTCCACATAGCAAATTTGGCATCTACAAACACACTTGAAGAGTTTGAGTATACTCTAGACAATCTTTCGGGCGATTTAAGTCACATATATAAAGCAGCATTAGAACGAATCTCAATGCAGGAGGAAAAACAGCGTAACAAAGCCATTATGTTGCTCTCTTGGATCACCTTTGCAAAACGACCACTCACGATAGCGGAGGCGATGCAAGCACTATACATTCAGAATTCTTCGCGAGAACTTGATATGTCGGGATATGTGATACCCAAGGTAAAATTGAGTCACGAGGCGGAATGGACTCTGACATCAGTCTGTGCAGGCTTGGTCGTTGGAGTTGTTGAGAAGAAGACGACTTTCCTCCACTTTGCTCACAGGACGGCAAAAAAGTATCTGAAGAAGAACTTGCTGGTTGAATGTCGAGATACGTATTCGCTCATGACCGAAGTATGTCTGCGCTGTTTGATCAACACACCCATCAAGCCACCAAAGGAACAGACAACAGCCCATAATACATTGGAACATTTCGACAAGAATTATCCATTTTTCCATTATGCCGCGAATAACTGGGGTTGGCATATGACGGACAAGGTCAAAGGTTCCGTTTACCAGCTTGCATGGAAATTTCTCTCCGAGAGTGACAACAAGGAGAAGTTGGATCATGCAGTATCGGTCATGGAGGATACTAAAATCTCGCGAGAAGAGCAGTTTACAGGTTTACACATCGCTGCATACTTTGGGTTGACTAGTTTGGTCCAGAAAGCTGTAGGTCTTCAGAAACCCCTTGATATCAATTCTCGCACGAAGCGGAACGAAACCCCTCTGCATTGGGCCGTTGCCCGTGGCCATCCTGAGTTTGCCGAGCTTCTGATATCGCAACAAGCAGACCTGAAGGTGCAGAATGAGGACAAAATGACACCGTTGCATATCGCAATTGACAAGGACGACTCCAAAATGACATATCTGCTTCTCTCAACTGGCCACGCCGATCTTGAACTGGCAAATATCAGAGGATATACACCCCTTATTGTAGCAGTCAAAAAAGGAAACGCTAAATTGGTTCAAAAGCTGCTGCGTTTGGGCGCCAAAGCTGAGTCTGAAGACGGTCACGGCTGGACTGCAATGCGCTGGGCAGCTCAATTGGGTTACAAAATGATCATCGAAATCCTGGTTCAATACAAGGCATCGGTGTCGTCTCCGACGAAAGATGGTTGGACATTACTCCGGTGGGCGGCTTCCGAAGGACGTTCCGACATTATTACTCTTTTAACAAGGATGAACATAAACCTGGATGAACCTGACAAAGATGGGAAAACCGCTCTGCAATGGGCCGTCAAATATCAATGCTCCATGGCGACCTGGGTGTTGCTTCAAGCAAAGGTCAATGTCAACAAGCGAGATAGCACTGGTATGACAGCTCTACACGCCGCAGCAGAAACATTTCACCTGTCAGTTAAAGGCAACGATGTTCTATGGCTCTTATTAGCCAATGGCGCAAAGGTCAATGCTCAGACAAAGACATTCGGTCTGACGCCTCTACACATAGCGGCATCAGAAGGGAGCGAGTCCGCGATATGGCTACTTCTCAGCAAAGGAGCAGATCCGAGGAAACTAGACGTCAACAATCGCACTGCACTTCACTGTGCTGTGGCTGGAGACCATATTCAGGCAGCGCAGCTTTTGCTCTGGAAAACAGCCAGTCTTATCAATGCGGTAGACCACGAGAAGCGCACTGTGCTTCACTATGCAGCTTCTCAAGGAAACGCCGCCATTGTTGAGATGCTTATCAATTTGGATGCCGATATCAATGCTCGTGATCGAAGTGGGCAGACGGCGCTACATATTGCCGTGTTACAGTCGCATGAGGATATTGCTATTTTCCTGATCAGAAAAGAGGCGGACTTGGAAATACCCTGCAAAAGAAACCGAAAGTGGGTGAGCTTGGATGATTTGGTGATTTCGATGAAAAATACGACCATCATGGATGCGATAGATGAGGTCAGACAGAGTCGGCCCTTACACCAAGGGTAGAGAAGTTATCTCCTAGCCGCGCATCCATCGGTTTTGGGTTCATGCCAGGAGCCTTTTCACCCTTGTCGTTTGTGCCCCAGCTATCCCAAGTGTAAATCAGCTGCAAAAATGAGGACTGAGGACTTGTGGGACCTGCGGTTGACCCATAGGCGGGAGTTGTTCAAGAATAAGTTTAATGAAAATTGATGAAAGTGCTAGTTTGGACTTTGCTGTAAGTATTGACGGGATTAGACTAGTCGCAGCTTTGTTCGCCATTGAATATTTTATCGGGATACAGCGTGCGGGATGGACTGGAACGGGCCAAGACTACAAATTGTTTCATGCCATTCGTGTTCAGGAAGGTATGGTTCGGTATCTAAATAGGGTTATAAGAGTATGTCGAAGGTGATTTACGATCTGGTAGAGCTCTGTGTGAAGCCTGAGAATAGGAAAAGAACGGCATGCACCCGCAACAGACTAGATCTGATCAGTAGTCAGTTGTCCCTACATTAGTGTAGTGCAGGTCAGGGGCACTACCCACTCTCTACTCGAGGTACTATAATTCTCTCTACATCCTCCTCAAGCTCGGCATTAGGGGAAGGATTATGAGCAGCAATATCAGATTGGAAGCCGGCTGTCAGTCCGATTTTCACTTGAAACTGGAGGAATTCCTTTTCGTCCAAATTACCGAGAGCATCATCCCCGTCGCTATCTGGCCAACCAGGCCCTGAAGTTTCGTGATTGAGTTAGCTATGTCAATCATCCAAGTTCCCATAAAGAAACTGGAACAAGCCTAGCGATAATATGCCCCCAGATACCATCGTCACAGATCGCAACACTTCACAGGCTCGGAAACCTAGTGATACTATAAACGATTTGCGGCAGGAAGGTATCTCCTATGGTTCGCCTTATGCGGAGATAAGGGGGTATCAAACCCACTTCTCTGCTGTGCCCCTATGACGACGGTGCCTAAGGAAACTTGCACGTTCTACCACGACTGGCATGGCATTTCCTAATAACGCCTTACCATACTAACAAGCACGTCGTCCACATAGATTGAGGTCTCTGTTTCAAGGCATCCCTACGCTAAGCCTTATCTATCCTGGATCCTCGGACAGCACTAATCCATCGGGGGCCGAAAACAGGCACAGCGGTTCTTAACGTTTGAAAGCTGCCCCGCGCCCAGTCTGACCTCAGTCTAGGCTCAGGATGAATCCTAGCACGCTCAGGTTAAAGCGGCATTCGCACCGGGCGATACGCGAGAAAGGAAATAGGAAGCACTTAGACCCGCGCCTTGGTCTGCCTGTTATTTCATAGGCCACATAGAGCTAGTAGCGAATCGATGTTAACAATACAGTGGTATGAACTGAGTGCTTAATGATTTCTAAGGGAACTTCTTGGGAGATCGAGAGTCATAACGACAAAGGTAGAAAGAACCAAAACTAAACCGTGAACATACCCCCTGCAAGGCAATAGCCTAGGGTAGGAAGCAGAGGCTTGTAGAGTTCAATAGACTCTTGATGTGATCCTCTTGGGACTAGCTATACCGCCGCTATTTGGAAGCGCTTCAGGTTCCTCCTCGTGCACTTCGCCTTCGAGCTCACGAGGATTTGTTTGATTCACGACGGATCTTTGGGCTTGATCAGAATGGACACCGCCGCAGTAATTTAATGAGCTTTTTCTTAGGGTTCACTATTGATAGAGCGGAAGATGAGCACTTGTGTATTCTCATGTATATTACCCGATGCAAGCATGGCTTCTTCCAAATAGCTTAACCGTGTCGTCCATGTCGAGTTCGACCATACCTGTCAATGTAAACAGCTACAGCTCAGTGATCATTATTCGCCGAAAGTATCACATCACTTGGTGCAAAATACCATTTTCCTCATACGATATCGTGTGTGCTGGAGCAAATTCGATGCCATTATGAAGGTAAATAGACTTCAGAATGTACCAAAGTGCGATGGTTTAAACTCAAGTGAAACCCAGGCATTGCCCTGCTGTTAATTAACGTAAGCTTTAATTATTCCGCCAAGGCACTCTTTGTAAAATTAACGAATATGTTATTTCGAATTCATAGATATCAGGAGGCATTGAAACTTAGAAAGTATAAAGTTTGTTTTGGATATAAGAAATACAATAAGCTGACAAGGACCTGCGCTTATTATAAGACCAAATATGGTTATCGGAGCTCGGCCGATCACACAAGCCAGAAGGAGTCTTGAATGCTCGATAGCTATATCGTTAGATTACAAATCAAAGAATGCTTACCCACAGCTGCTACGGAAGATAAAGGATCAGTGGCTGCGATAAAGGCCAACCTGAGATTGCGTGATTCTGGTAGGGGTGTTGCACCATCGACAAGCACGGATTACCTGGGGTTTTTTATAGCCGAGGGTAGCCCACGAAACAAGATGAATGGAGATTCCCCGCAACAGATCACTTTTGATACGAGATCCTTGCTGGTATGTCGGCAAAGTCATGTTGAGTCGTGGGGTTGATGCCGGAGAAGTTGTAAGCCCGGATATCGTGGGGGAGCTTAGGCCGGCTTAATGGTACATTTCAAATCCATCACGATGAAACTAGAAATATCAAATCAAGCGAGTGATTTACTTGAGGCTATTGATAATCAGATCTAGACTTATATACTCCGTCTCCCTTCCGGTCTGTCAAATACGGAACCGGGACATGCCCGGCCATCTAAAAGAGGTAACTAAAAAATGATAAATGCTTAATTGAAGCCAATCAGAAAGTTCTATGCTTTTTTTGAGTGTAAAATCTACCAGCAATCGGTTGGTGCTAGACCCAAATCTGGCATTTGACATCCTTGGAGTTGAGTGATTGATAGACCAAATAACACCATCGCTCCGTGTGGGGATCCCACCCCGACACCGGTCTTTAACAAAACACAAGCAAATGCGACATTTCTAACAAACCTCGTCACGTCATTGGAGAAATTGCGGGCATGGGATAAGTTATCTGGGTGTGATTCGACAGTCCAACATGACGCCATCCGCCAATAGATCCGAAGACTCTCTTAGGTTGCTTGCATCCGTTGCAGACATGGACTTACGTGTTTTGTCCGATGGGTTAGGTAGATCCATTGAAAAGGTTCATTGCCCCTCGTAAGCCCTTGGTTTTTTCTTTGCATATGTCAAAAGGGCTGTTGTTTGTTTACATCAAAAGTCGGTCGGAAAGTTGACTTAGACGTCTAGCCCAACCCAGTCCAGCATTTTGCATCATTACGCCCAATTATATAAGCACGATGAGCGCGGGCAACGCCTTCCTCTCCCTCTCCGAAGAGCCCGCCTTTGGCGCGCGGATACCGTTGTCATTTGTTACAGACTCGTCACAAGAGCATCCCGTGTCTCAGCCTACATCATCATCTCAACCTCGATACACACCACCCGCCGATCTAATAGCACAAGATCAAATAGAGAACTCCGAAGTCCACCACCCGATACCATCTTCACAAACAGTTCTCCTACTACACGGTTTGCGACAACCATACGAGGTCACCAGCGGCTATGCTATTCCCGATACACAGCACGACCACGAGTTGCTAGTACGCACCAACACCATTGGACTGAACCCCATCGACTGGAAGTCACCGTGAGTTTAATCACTTTACCAATCTCTCGACATGTCGCTAACATGTATTCAAAGTGACTACGGCTTTGCCATTCCCGAGCTACCATACATCTCTGGCCGCGAAGCCGCAGGCACAGTAGTTCGCGCTCCACAAACCCAATCAAGAATAAAAAACGGTGACAAGGTCATCGTTATCTCAACCGACTACCGAGATCTGCGCAAGGCCACTTACCAACAATATGTTGTCGCCGCAGACTTCAACGTTGTGAGAATTCCAAAGGAAATCAGCATCAAGGAGGGCGCCACACTAGGAGTCGCCTATGTAGCTGCTGCGCTATCGCTGGGCATCTGCCTTGGCGTCGACTTCACTTACGCTCAAGACGGTCCAAACATTCTCAGTCTCGTGAGAGAAATCCCAGAAGAGTCGCTTCCCGAGGATATCCGAGGCGAGTGTCTGAACAGCATACTACCAAACGAGGGCGCAAAGCCTGGAGACTGGATCGCCATTTGGGGTGGTTCATCTACTTCAGCAGTTCTCACTGTTCAGCTCGCTCGTCTCGTCGGTCTCAAGGTAGCTCTTGTCGTCGACAACGCCAAGCACGGCATTCGCATCTCTGAAAACCCAGTCCTTCGCCCTGATCTTCTCGTCGACAGCCATGACCCCGAGCGAGCTGTGGCCATCATCCGCGCCAACACAAAGGGCAAGCTGCGTTTCGGTATCGACACTCGCGGTAGAGATACAGCTGAAATCCTACTGCGCGCTCTCGGCCCTGAGGAACTCCACCGCAACACAGCTCAGGTAACATCACCACCTAGCACACCACCCACCGAGCCCTCGGTACCAGCTCATCTGGTCGGTATGAGCGGACTTCCCAAGACAGGGAACTCGGCTGGCGTCATCTTCCACACTATTCCCTTCAAGTTATATCACGAGGTACCAGAAGTTGGCGAGGCTCTATCAAGTTGGTTGGAAAGACTATTATCAAGCCGATCGCTGGTGCCTCCCAGAATCATTGACGTCGAGGATGGTTTGCATAACGTGAACAAGGGTCTGGATAGAATGAGAAAAGGAGAGATTAGTGGAGGCAAGCTCGTGGTTGATCTCAAGGAACATTAATACAGATATTTATATAAAAGCTAACTGAAATTTTCGTTTTGAGAAAAAAGCTGGCTTATATAATAGTTTAGTATGGCTTAAACGTTTGCATGTGAATCCTCAACGTAGGCCGCAATTTGCTGCTGGCTGTACATTCGAATAGCGATTGTTGATTGGTCCCGTATTTCGTATCGGAGGCGGAGGTCGAAGGAACGAGAATGTCCAATGAGCTTAGGCCTACGCCACGATTGCATGGGGATCCTTGAGCTAAGTGTCAGATCGAGGAACTAACATTGCTTGCGGGAAACCAAGTTTTTCGATTTATTAGGCCTTTATGCCCCTGAACAATCCATAAGGTTCTCTTGGTACTGCTCTGCTCCTACATCTATCAGATTAATACTTTTCAATATTCTCTTCCGTCTATTCTTACTCCAGAATCCAAAAGCAAACAGGCACACAACTCTCCTCAACTATTATGTCCTCCAACAAAACATCACAGAGTTTACGAACCGAAGTCTCCAAACTAGCCAGATTATCCAATGTCCAAGGAGGTCTGCCACCTTTGATGAGAGGTCTTCCAGCACTAGCCATCATGGCTGGAGAAGCTATAGCCAAAGCAACAGACGGTCAGAACATGCTTGAAGAACGAATTCTCGGGGCAGATGAAGCAGTCGTACTTCATGCTCCACAGCCCAAGACTCAAGTTTCGCCAACATTCGATGTTCGAAGGCCAGGTGTGAGCATGATGTACCAATGCTGTAACCAAAAGGGGAACAAAAACTATCTATACACAGCTTCCGGCACTCTGTGGACCCAAAGTCTCCTATCCAGAGACGCAAAAGAAGTGAGGAGAGGAAGCACGTTGTCGCTGATATGATTAGTTATGCATAACTGCATTGAGCGGACAGTTGTTCTACAGAAGCCTTATTGTACAATATTTAGATACCCCACTCCTTTGTATCGTTATCTCAGTTCCTCTCCAGGCTGTTTTCTACCTCTGCATTCATCCTTAAACCTGGTCACTCATGCCTTCTCAGCCAAACTGCGCAATGCTGGTTCAAGATGCTTGAACATAGTGTAATGAGTATCATTCTCAAACTCGTTAAGCTCACAATGAGGGAGTCTTTGTGCCATGTATCGAATCATGGAAATGGGTGCGTTTGTATCCTTTTGACCATGCCAAATCTGGACCTTGTCGTACTTGACTTGCTCAAGTTGGAAACCCCAGTCTTGTGACGACAACAGCCTCGCTTCTTGTACAGCTCCACCGGCCCCTTGACGAAATGGTTCATCGATAAGCATTCTCATTAAGTCGTTCACTCGTTGGGAATGAGATTTCTTCGTTACAGTTCCAAGGTCCTTCGTCTCATCCTGCTTCTCCAGCCATTTGCCAATTCTTCTGGTGACAGGTCCCGTCATAATCAGCCACTTCAAGAATCGATTGAGCACCGACAATCCCACCTCGACCACTGATGGGCAATATCGGGTACAAACACTCAGTACTCGGCGGTAAAAGCTCATGTGATGCGCGCCAGCAGCCCAATGTGGTGCACTTGCGAAGAGCCCAACACCACGGAGCATACCCTTTGGCAGCGCATAGGCACAGGCCAGAGCGTAGGGTCCGCCTCCAGAGAGCCCCAAAACTGAGAATTGAGTAAGATTATTCGCATGGGCAAATTCCATGACATCGGTAGACCAGTCCAAGATTTGGTAATCAGGCTTGGGCGCTGACAGTCCGAAGCCCGGTCGATCGAGTGCAACGAGACGAATTCCGCAACGTTGAGCTATATCATGAACTGGTTGAGCCTCAAGCCTGGATGAAGGAAATCCGTGAAAGTAGAGCACAGGCTTTCCATCCAGTTTTCCAAATTCAGCGAAGCCCAAAGTCCGGCCGTCTGACAAGTGAAAGGTTTGTTCTGTATGAGTGCTCGTTCCAAAAGAACGCCGGCATGGCTGCGATATTCGGTTTCGCACAGCTGATTGAATCGACATCTTGTACATTGACTTTAACTTTTGAGAACACAAAAACAAATTCTGCAAGAGGAATTATCGTGGCTGATGGCTCTTCAATTATATTCTGGCAGGATATGCAGGGTTCCGTTTATGCTTACAGATACGCGACACGAAATACGGGATACGAGGCCAATCAGAGGCCGTCACTGGTCTTGCTACCTTAGGCATATCAAGACAGAACGCAGATGATCAGGTTCGTGAGGATACTCGGCTTCGCGGCAATGAAAATCACAGTCATTCTATATCTTGAGAGTGATTTAGTATATTGTTATATGTCGTGTGTCTGAGTATCTCTTGATCTCGATAGTTTATTATTATTAATAGTAAGGTGTATTACTTAAAAATAACTTGTTACTTTTTTGTTATTTTTAAAAGCTTTATTTATTTAACATCACAAATTAAATTACTTATTTTATTTTGACATCACTAGAAATATGCCCTGTTATTATAACTAACCTAACTTCTGCTTTAGGCCCATCACAACGCTTTTATAATATTGTAGCCAGGCTATTACGTGCCTACCCTGACGCCGCCAGAAGATATTAATCCTGAATTATTATATTTGCGCAATTAAACGCCTTGTGAGCCTCCTATAGTCGAGCCTGCCGATTTATTCCATTGAGAACGGCCAGAAGTAGGCGAGGAAGAAAGACTGTCACAAGAGGCCACTTATCTAGCAAAGTAAGTGGCCGATGTTGCAGATAGCGCTGCATCGCCATGGGTCCTATCTATCCATGTAAAATCACCGATCCTCCATGCAAAGAATATCCAAGGTTCTACTCAAAATAAATATATAGGGCCACCTACTTTACACCTCGTAATCAAGCAGATGCCCAGGGATGGATGAACTAGCCGAGTATCAGGTATGTTTAGTGAGTTAGTGTGACGCGCATGAAACTTGAAAGTTTACATCATCATTTTCTTGAGACCCCGGCTGCTTACGATCCGTTCCTCCCGTGCGGCCATCTTACGGTACTAATCACATGCTAAATTGCTACTGAACTGAAGCCCCGAAGTTTATCCGCCGGCATCTGGTTGGTTTGGCGTTCGTGAGGGTCTCCTTGTAAACAGCCGGAGTCTTCAGGAGAGATTATCTACCCCGCAGCTAGCTTCCCGACTAAATGAGAGCTTGCCTCGGAACGGGTATAGTAACACGTGGCAGACTCTTCCCGATATTATATCTGCTATGATAATAATTACTCCCTAGATTCTAATTTCGTTAATAAGGCTAGGCTAGTCGAGCATTTAGGAATCGAGTATTGTAACTGTGGTGTGTAGTGCAATTGTAAATTCGAAGCTCCATCAGCATAATGCAGCTGTATATAATGAATATAGGGTATGCGGAATGCGCTTCAGTTCCGACTCGAATCTAATAAACAACGTGAATCTTGCTTTTTGCGAATCATCCTAGCACGATGAAACGCATGCGAAGAGGACCCTTAAATGTCTGTGCTGCTCTAGAGCTTTGTTGCTGATCAGCTACATTGCGGGGCGCAAGCAAACAGGTATTAATATAGTCAGATAAGGTAACATCGGATTTAATCTTCCTCCAAGTTCACTGGCTTTGGATTGGTTACCAGCGTGCCAGTCCAACGTACAAGATTTCCCTCTCTGCCTTCACGCGTGTCGATACTCTCGAAACCACCCTGGGCACCGACCGGCGCTTGCGCGAGGACCTTTGCGAAAAAGGAGCGTGCTGCATCGTTGCCATCCTCCCATTGAAAGACAACACCCTCTGGTACTGCATCACCTGGCTCCAACCCGGGTGCAATAGCCGGGATTAGTTGATGTCGTCTTCTTTCCCGCGGTAAATCCCACCAAGAGTCTATGACAGCGTTGAAGAACTCTGTACCATAGCCTTGCCGCCAGTATTCAGGCTTGATAAAAAACTCGGCTTCTGGCCATCCCGAAGCCGATGTAACCATGTGCTGGCAGTCCGGTAGTCCGCCCTCTCCTATTAACTCGCCTGTGGACTGGAGAAACGCGCCGAAGTACCAATGGCTTTGGTCATCTTGTTCGAACGCGTTGATATGTTGACTCGTTTCGTCCTTGCTCTTATCTGGTCTACCCCGAAGTTTTGAACACCGCTGTAGTTCAGGTCTGCGGCGTAAATCGTGAAAGCCATCGAGGTCGTCGGATGTTATCGGGCGCACAAGAAGTCGTCGCGTTTTGATATGCGGCCGCTCAGATTGCGGGGGGAGAGGCCGTTCAGGTAGAGTGACGGTGTAGCTAAACCATGGCGTCACGCCGAGATTCTGAAAATCATCCGCTTTGAGTTGAATTTGGAGAGCAGTCATGGCTTGTTGTAGCTGCGTTATGGTCTCCATGATCTTGAGAAGTTAAAGAAGCTAAGAAACGTGGAGTGAGGGATGGAGCTCAACGCGAGATTAAGAGCTTAAAGCGAAAATTACATCAGCAAAAACTGTCCAGGGTCGCGTAGACGAAATGAATTGCCGAGCTGTTAAAGCGGGCTAAGTCGTCCAACACAACAATTACGTTGCCTTTCCAAGCCCATGGGTCACTACGAATGGGAACATCTGCCGGATCAGGGGACATCAGAAGCAATGTGACCTCCTTATCCTGTCGGCGCGTGGCGAAGCAGCATGGGTTTGAAAGGGCTAGCGCGATACAGCTGCCGAAAGGTGTGGAGATGCAGTTGTACGCCAAAAAGGGCGAATATCCTTGGACCTTTATCTATCAAATACAAACAAGAACCTTTAAGAAGCTCTAATTAGGTCTTTAGTTTCAAGTCCGTTATAGCAAAGAGGCGGAAAGATATTATATGAAACGCAGAAGTTGCCATCTTGAAACCTTGGGGTTTATAGGCTAAGCCTAAAGTACTGCCCTACTTAAATTGACATGCCAACGGGCGTCGGGAACCAACGCTAAGGCTTGACTAACTTGAAGCGTTAAGGGGCTGGGGCCTGGATGAATCCTTCTGTCAAATTCTTAGGACCTCAAGTGGATTGAGTGACTCCACATGATAGCCGTAAGACTTACAAAGTCCGAAAGTCATGTCATTGCAGACCTAGATCGTCTCCTTCGCCGTTCTAGCGAGGCAAAATTCCCTCAAATCATGTATGAATGAGTTCGACCTTCTGTTTCTTACCGAGGCTAACGATTTGATCCTTGCCTTGGGTGACATTTGCTGGTTGTAAGCGTTGACGCGTTGCACAATCCTTACTAGTGGCCGTTGAGACCGGTGACAATGAACCTGCCTCTCTTAGCTTCGGGATCTAGACCATGTCCATTTGCGTTGCGGTACAATTCAAAAACACAAATACCCTATGTTTTCGTGACGAGTCCCATATGAAAGCTGTATTATTCTCACCGAGCCACAGACAACAAGCTATACAAGACTTTGACACCATGACCGCTACACCAAACCTAAACGAAAACGGTCAACTTTCTCCTCCAGGGTCCGATGGAGGCGATCCTCCCTCCCTGGCAGCTCGCTTGCGACCGCTGTATACCAAGTTCTTCAGGGATCTTGATCTAAAGCCGGCATTCAAACGTTTCGAGAGTGAAAGGCTTATGGAGGAGGTATTGGCACATGCTAGCAAGACCGGTGTACCTTGTCCTCCTAACACTTATTCCTACCAAAGCCTTATGGTTGGATATACATACGCTGATGTAGGCCCTCCAGACTTCTGCAATAGTCTTCCCTTGTGTCTGGATCAGAAGTTCACATAATTTTAGAACTGCCTCCCATACCATGATTTAGAAGTCAAGGTGTTTGTAGCCATCTATACATGGCTGGCAACGCTATGTGACAATGCTGAGCGGCTAGACATAGTTGCCGATGTGCAGATGTTTCAGCAACGTTATATAAAGGGAGATGATCAGCCCACGGTACGTTAATCCTTGCCAATCATGTATATGAGTTACACGCAGAGTTGCGATTTTCGTACTGTTTTACAGCCACGTAATAACATATAACACTGCCCACTTGTTAATGTTTATGGAAAGCTAACAAAGATGCGTTCTTTTGTTTCTCTAGATTCTATTACGAGCATTTGCCAGTCAGCTACAGCTCGCCTATGAGCTATATCATCCACTTGTCGCAAATCTCATAATCAACTCCTCTTTTAATCTGCTCACTTCCACAGCGCTTGTGGCTCGCGAGGGTATCAAAGAAAAGCGATATAATCCTTCCAAGGGCGGCAACTACTTTCCCTGGTACATACGGGAACGTGATGGGGTTGGTGAAGCCTATGCATGGTTTACTTTCCCTAAAAGGCAGTTCCCCAACCTGGACGTTCCTATCGAGGCTATTGAAGATATGACACGTTTCATTGCCTTCGCCAACGATGTCCTATCGTAAGTGAACCGGCTCTACCTTCAGAGTTTCCTACTGACACTCCATAAGGTTTTACAAGGAGACGTTGGAAGGTGAGACAAGCAATTATATCAACACCACAGCTGCGTACGATGAGACCGATGCTATTACCACGCTTTATAAAACTTCACAAGACGCTGTCAACTGCGCTCGTCGGATTGAAAGCATTCTCGCAGGCAAGGGCGAGTATGAGCAAGCGTGGCGGCTTCATGCAGCTGGATATATCCAAATGCACATCATGAGAGCGCGATATAGGCTTTGGGAGGTGGGCATTGGAAACAGTCCAGATACGAAAGAAATCGTTCAGAAAGACTGAGCTACCACATTGATAGATCCCGGCAACATACTCTTATTAGTTACATGAATATTTATATCTTCGTTGCGATTTTCTGGAGAAGCTATAACCTAGATTTTGTACTAATAGTACTATATGGGACAGCATATTGATACCTCATTTAATATCTCGAAAAGATAATAAAGGTAAAAAAAATCCTCTTTTTTTTCTTCTTTTTTTTTGCATAATAAAGTCTTATGCCCGATACTTTCATAAGGTTTTCTCTCTCTTAACTTTGAAGTGTATTACTTATCGTATCTCCGACTTGTCATATTGATCGC
This sequence comes from Fusarium torreyae, assembly GCA_027945595.1. NCBI lineage: Eukaryota > Fungi > Ascomycota > Sordariomycetes > Hypocreales > Nectriaceae > Fusarium > Fusarium torreyae. The sequence goes on from JAOQAZ010000004.1 coordinate 1,955,546, forward strand.
CGCCAAGGGCGGGGTGTGAGATCTGCAGGACCTTTATAAGGAGGCCATTAACCGCATGCCAGCTGTCAGCCTGTCAGAGTGTGACACGGAGTGAAAGGCGCCCGGATAAAAACAGGTACGGCGGCAAACATTCTTTACTGCAATGTCTTACTTTTTAATCCAGACATCTGGATACCCTGAAAGGTCCTCATCCCTGACCACCCGCCGATGCTCATAACTCGACTCGTAAGCGTCTTATCCGTGCTGAGATAGACTACTTTGCGCCCGCCAGTCGAAATGGAAGCACTTGGTGTTGTAAGCAGCATCATCACAGTGCTGCAGTTGACCACAGCAGTAGTTAACTATCTCGCCGGCGTCAAAAACTCATCCAAAGACCAGAAGCAGTGCGCTACCGAGGCCGCTAATCTGCTTGCACTGCTCACCAGACTGAAGTTTCGCATAGAGGAAGCAAAGTCGTCAGATCCTTGGTTCATTAGCGTCCGCGCTCTCGCCGTTGACAATGGTCCATTGAGCCAATACAAAGCTGCTATTGAGCGTCTGGTATCCCAAATCACGAATAAAGGAAAAGCCAGTAAGATCGGCGCGGCGCTTTCATGGCCTCTCAACAAAGCCGAGGTCGCAGATATTCTTGCCAGTATCGAGCGGTTGAAATCATTCATCAGCCTTGCTTTAGAGATGGACCACTTGTGAGTAACTACTCGATCAACTCAACAGAAGATTGGATAGAATCTGACTGTGTCTCAGTAAACTATCTGAAGCCATCAAGGATGAAACTGGCCTTATTCCCAATGTTGCTCAGAACGTTGATGTCATTCGGCGTAACCAAGACGAACAACAGATTAGAGAAATCGCCAACTGGCTTTCTTCGGTAGACTTTTCTCAACAACAACATGACTGCGCAGCGACGCGAGGGGACCGGGGAATGGTTTCTTAAGTCACCAGAGTTCGTCAACTGGCTCGAAGGCTCGACCACTACTTTGTTCTGCCCTGGACGTGCAGGTGCAGGCAAAACGATCATTTCATCATTGGTCATTCAGCATCTGCAGGACTCCATATATACGAGGCGTCACAGCCTTGCATTTCTGTTTTGCGACTACAATTCACAAGAAAAGCAACGCGCTCTTGATTTGCTGTTGGCGATTTTGAAACAGCTTGTAAGCGGACTATCCTCGATCCCAAAAGCACTTACGGCATTGTATGAGAAGCACCAAAGAGGGAAATCAAAACCTCATAGTCTCGGCGATTTGACCAAGGCGATTGAAGGGGTGGCCGAATGCTATGATACGGTATACATCGTCATTGATGCACTCGATGAGTGTTCAGACACTGACCGGGACGACTTGGTATCCCATCTGAGGCTTCTGCAAGGCCTTAACATCAAGTTGATGGTCACATCTCGACGCATCGGTACTATTGAAGAGGAATTTGAAGCTTTTGAAAACTCTGGTGAACTAGAAATTGTTGCCGATGCTGAGGACATCAAGCGCTTCGTACACGGTGAGTTACCACGTCTAGCTCGCTGTGTCTCGCGCGATGAAAACCTAAAAAACCTGGTAGCTTCGACGATCGCAGAGGCAGCTGATGGAATGTATGTTTGGTAGAAAACATTGCGAGTTATGTGGCAATACTGACTAATGTCTTCTACAGGTTCATCCTTGTTCGTCTTCAATTTGAACTACTGGTCGGTGAGCCTACGGCTACGAAAATCAAGTCAACCCTGCAAGCCCTGCCCAAGGGCTCAAAGAAACTGTTCAAAGCATACGTTAAAACAATCGCTAGGCTGGAAAATCAGTCATCCGGCCACACACACCTCGCTCGGACCGTCCTGGCATGGACTGTCAACGCAAAACGTTCCTTGACCGTGAGAGAACTTCAACACACGCTAGCAACGGAGATTGGCGACCTCGACTCATATCAAGACAATGTTACAGACATGTCATACATTCTTTTGGCGTGTGTCGGCTTGATCATGGTTGAAACAGAGAGCCAAGTCATGCGTCTAGTTCATTATACGGCCTACGAATATCTGAACGAGAATTGGGCGTCTTCTGTTTCTGATTCACAAAGAGACATGGCAGAGCGCTGCATCACTTATCTTCTCTTTAAATCTTTCAGCTCAGAGACTTGCTTAGACCGTGACAAATACCATGAGAGATTGGGAAACTACGTCTTTCGTGGCTATGCAGCACAAAACTGGGGATATCATGCTTATGCCTCCTTCATGCAGAAGGAGGATCTAGTAATGATGTTCCTCAACAGCCATGCAAACGTTTCAGCGGCTGCAGAGATCATGTCTGGCTTGGTTGACTACAGCTATGGCTCCTATACATATTTCGGTTCGCTCAATGTCACCGGGATGCACCTAGCAGCACACTTTGGGCTCAAAGAAACCATGATCGCTTTACGCGCCGCTAGCCATTATCTTCATCCTCAAGATAGCAATGAACAGACGCCTCTTCTCTACGCAGTTGCCAATGTGCAGGAGGAGACAGTAGGATGGTCCCTAGATGCAACGGATAGCGATCTCAGACTTGCAAAGGCCCAGGACTCATTCAGACAGACTTTTTTGTGCTGTGTGGCAGCTCGCGGACAATATACTATTGCCAAACTACTACTGGAACGCGACTCTCCTTCTCTTATGACCTAGATTTGGAATTAAAGCTCAATATAAGTACTCGGATATGGGATAGTGGTTTTAAAACTATTATAGGTAGGCCTGTTAGCATAGTAGGTGCAGTGTCTTGAATTGTTGTTTGTTGGATTAGTGAGTGATTGATTATTGATGGAAGGCGAGAGGCTGCCATAGACGAGAGGGAAGTTGAAGATGTAGAAGGGGGGGTTTCGGATCAGCCTGGTTGCTGAGAATGGTTCGGACTGATAAAGCGGTCATCTTGACTTGTATGTTTATTGCTGTTAAACTGGATCGTCTGACGGAGGAAGAGCAGACTTTTATAGTCCTTAAGGGAAGAAAAAAGAGTTGTCTTGCTGGGGAATAAGATTTCTTACTATGCAGCTTAAAACCTTAACTTTTAGCAATTATATAAATATATAATTATAAATATTTGACTTATTACTATAATCCTATTAATTAGAATAATAAGAAGAATTAATTTAACTATTATTAAACACTAGGAAGATCAGCTATAAGGCCAAAAGCAAATGATAGACCCGGATTAAGTGTCAGATGAGGTATAATCCAGGTCTTTATACGGTACAAAGAAAGTTGGTTGAGTTTATGTCCTATTATATATGAACTTGTCCACGAACATACAGGTTCCTATTTGCAGTCACTATACGCGGAGATACTGAATAGAGCTCTCAGATCCAGCAGTTCCGTAGTATCGCTATTAAGTGCAACTCCTGTCATGCAATGCCTATCTTTATCCACTTTTGGCACATTTGTCCGTGAACGATACTTCTCTGGTGGTCTTGGCACTGTGTCAAGCCAACAGATTAGCATATCTCGAGGACGTTGTTAATGGTAAATAGTGGCTTCCCATGTTTAAGAATTCTCCTAGCAGCTAATGCATTTCTTCCGCATACACTGACGAATTAATGTCTTGGAGCTTTAAATGTACGTCTACCGACGTTTCAGGGTGCTTCATGTGACGTTATTCACAAAGCGAATCACACTCTTCCCGCCACCCTACTTTTCTGTCTGACACCCTAGGCTGCCGTTTCTGGTCAATGACTTATGCGTATGTTTCACTTATCATTATGATGATTCGCCTGATATTCGCAATTGAATCACGTGTTAAGCGTCATACAGCTCAAGATTCCCCTTAAAAAGCTGTTTATCCTCACAGCCTAATTTCGACAATCGTCCACCTAGGCCACACTTGGCCCTCACCAAGACCACGGATCTCAAAAATTATCATATCTTTACCTCATATTAAAATGCCTTATCAAAACACAAAGCGCGGTAAAGTGTGGACCGTGTCTTTCGAGCGCATACGGACTTTACGAGTCGCGACGTCGAACTATATGAGCAGCTGTCAACAATATCCTCTGAACTTCTGGCTTTGCAGTCTTCTACTTTTCCTTGTTGAGCTAGGGTGCGCAATACTTGGCGCTCCTTCACCTAAATTGTTGGAGGCAGCCGTGTGTCGTCAACATTTCGAACAAGAGAGCCGACCACGCAGCGAAGAGCCACCTGACGCGTTTTGCAGAAACAAAGAAGTACAGGTGCATTTCGCATTTGTGATGACTGTACTGTCAACTCTTTCGACATTAGCTGGTAGGCAAAACAATTAATCTATTGCTTGTGCAAGATCTCAAAGACTATAGCAACTATTATTCAGATTCCTATGGGAACGATTGCAGACAAGGGAGGTAGACGTCTTGCTTTGACACTAAACATCACCAGCATCATCTTCTACTGGGGGTCCGTCGCAGTCGTCGGTATACTCTCCTCACCCTTACTTCAAGGGCCAACTGACGTCCATCCAAGGATTCGTACGAGACCTACCTATCTGGGGTTTCTATATAGCACCCTTCTTTGTCCTTCTCGGTGGTGGGCCTTGGGCAACTGGTACACTTGTTTTCGCTGCCATCAGCGACAGTGTAAAGCCAGAACAGAGGTACGTTTTAACACTTCTTACTATTCATACCACAGTACTGACTTAAGACTTCAGAACCAATGCCTTTTCTATACTCGAGGCCTTGTCAAGTATCGCAGATCTCTTGGGCCCAATTCTCAGCGCCGTGACAATGACCCTTCATATCGGGATCCCATTCGCTCTAGGGCTCGTTGTTTTCTTTACAATGTTCATCCCAGCTTCTTGTCTTACTGAGGATAAGTTGGAGGTTGTGGAATATGTCACATCGTCGCCAGCTGAGATAGAGTCACTCTTCAGTGCTGGTGACGCTTTGGATGGTGAAAGAATTGACCCAGTACACTCTTTTAGGCGGCCTTCTCCGTCCAGGACAGCTATTTTTACAACATGTTTTGTTTGCTTTTTTTTGTTTCAGGTGGCAAGAGACTGTACGAGTTATTTGGTCCCTTGGGTCTCGTTGCGCTTCGGCGAGACTATGGCGCGTGTGCGTTCCTCTATTGAACAATGTCAAATCTATTCATTAACAACATGACAGGCCGGGTTGTTATTTTCTCTACGAGCTATCGTGTCGTTTATCCTTTTCTTCGGTATTTTGCCATTGGGGACTTTGTGGCTGGATAAAACTTGGCAAACCGTAAACAGAGACCTTGTGCTCTCTGCTGCGAGCACTGCCTGCTCTGTAGTGGGCACCCTCATCATGTCATTGGCGCCAAACACTACGACTGTTGCTATTGGGTTCTCGCTTTCAATTCTGGGCTCAAGTATGACCATCACCTTACGATCTTTCCTTGCTTCCAACGTTCAGACTACATTTTCCGGGCGGTTATTCGCGGGCATCTCTACGATAGGGACAGTCGGGAGTCTTATCGGGATGCCAATCATGGGATATGCATATTCTTTGGGTGTCAACCACGATATAGGATTTCCCTTCCTTGTGGCAGCGGTAGGTGACTACGAAGGAAAGATTCTGGGTGCTTTGGAATAAGCTGATATTCTCTTAGGCATCTTATTCATGTGCCATTGGTCTTCTCCTGTGGCTTGCAATGAAGGTTTAATAGATACAAGTGAGGCTCAAGGACATGTCACTGCGAATGAAAGGTCTCGTTTAAGTTAGACATGAATAAATTCAATCCATCTACATCTCCCTTACGATAACTTCCACTTCATCACCTCGATTAAAGAGCACAAAACTAAGCGTGGCCTTCAATAATGCTTTGGGCAAACCCAGCAAGCCCGTGCAAGCTTGATTGTGGCATCGTTCAAGCCACTCTTACAATCAAAAGACCAAACAGAAGGGCTATGAGTTGGAGTCAAGTTGACATTCAAGTCTTCTGTTCCGGATGCTGGGACAGTGAAGTTGACGCGACCTCGATTTTTCTCAATGCGGCCAATGGTTTCATCATCACCAATGGAACAGATCCCAAGAACATCTAAAAGACCTGTCTCGGCCAGAAAGCTACGCACACGTTCAACGAAGCCATCGGGCATAGGGACATCGTCGTAGTCTTCTTGACCAGGATGGTTGAAACCAAACTCATATGGGACCAACTTGTCCTCCCAGAATCGCCAGGATCGCGGAACTAGGTAGCCCCCAGCCATTTTCCCGTCGGGAGGGACAGGCCATGGAGTGGAAACGTGGCCAAATTCCACAACACGCTCGCCTTCCTCAATGGAAAAGTGTTTGTGAAGAAGAGCGAGGCCGACGCTCTTTGTGACCCCAAAACACTCAAATATGTCCCTGTATAAAATATAAATACGAATTTTTTGCTTGATGGACATTCTGTAAGCCTCACCGAAGTTCTGCAAGATCAGCCCTGTCCCCAAGTGTGGCTAAACGCTCACTCAAAATCTTGTTAGACTCGCTAAGAGTCGACAAGCTATTGAAAACGTCGATGTGCCACATGTCGTTGCTGGAGTTGCTGAATAATAGATGAGAACGTCGATGCTCTCAAACTCTTTGTTGGCAAAGTTTGATTCGATGCAATTGCTAAACTGTCTAGATAACGGTTGGAATGGGAGTCTCCATCCACGACACCTTTTATGGCCTCAGTCTTCGACTCTCACAGCCTGATGTCTCTCGCTGCATAAAGAATGTGACGTGTATGTACATTGACACTTTAGCCATCCAAATCGTGCTGGCTTCTCCAAGTTGACGAATGATTTATCGATGAATATGCTCTTATCATTGATCTATCTGGTATACGCCCAGGCTGGATACTGTACGGTAAGACCGATCGGTCAATTTGCTACAGAGCCTGGTTTTGAGGCCCTCGCCACACACCCGCCCAAACGAGGCCCGGTGTGATGGCAAATTCTGCAGAGAGCCTTGGGTTCAAACATGCTGCATAACGGACCAGCGGAGGAAATATTACTATCCTGACACCAACCTTGAGTTTCGAGGCCATAAGGTCGATCTCATGCATATTGGCACAAGTCATGCGTGCTTTTTCTAAATCACCATGATGTAGAGGGCTTACATCCCAGTTGTCTTATTTCCCCATAGTGAGACACTAACACACCATAATTGAAGCGAGGAGGCAAGGAAGCCTAGGCGGGGCCGATCATGATGCGTATAAGACAGAAATGACAAGTAGGCTGCTTGACTCAGTGTAGGGACCAGAGAGATGAAACTGAAGATTGTACGATCCTTTAAAGATATCTAACATATATAACTTCCATGGTAAATGATACTTTCATCACATTTTAGTTGGATTCCAAGATATACTTAACATGCATGGTGCAACGCTACGTACTATGTGCTGATTCTTCCCAGCCTGGTTTTCACCTAGGGTTGCAGTGCAGGTCTTCCCTGCACACCGACCTGCACACCGCTTACAGCCTGAGCCTTATCCTGGAAATCCAACACAAGTAAGTTTCACACACTTCAGGCCCTCGCGCAGGGTGTCTTCTGGTTAAAGCATATATTCCTACGTTTCTCAATTCTATGTTCTGGAGTCTGCAAACATATTTTTGTGTTTAGCTCACACATAAAGAAGAAGGATCTGTAGGAGAACTCACAATTCCTGGAGTTGTGAATTTCTTGGTAGGCTTAGACTTTGGATGGACTGTATGCATTCCTTACGAGTTTGTGTGACACACCAAAGATAACCAACCGCTTATCTTGACTTGTTGCAGGGTACACAAGTTCCCAGGCAACGAACTCAGTTCATACAATAATCCCTTGTTGGTTCTCTCTTGCAGGAGGGGTAAATTCTTCAGTTTTATTTTCCACGATGGCCTGCAGGTAAGCAGCCTCCGCGTATTGTCTCACCGCGCGCCGTCACACCCTCCATTTCCTCTTGAGAGACAAAGATGAAAAATAGAACGCCGTGCCCCATTGAACGGTCAGTATCACATGGTAGAGTCTTAAGGTCCCAGTGTACTCTGGAGACACAGCAGTTATAATGCCTGTTTCGGAGCGTGATACGATACGTGAGGGACTTACATACATCCTTTATTGAAGCATTTGCCGCAACACTACACTATAGCTGCCTTTCTACAAGTTCCATCAACTCACCATGTCACGTAAACTCTTTGGGTATTCAGCTGGCAGTCTGGATCTGTCTGATGGGGAGAGTCGGCAGCCACACGACTCGTTCCGTGGAGCAACGCAAGCTAGCCACGCACATGCTAATTGCAGCAAAGGCCAATTCTGCTTCGCCGCAGATTTGGGGAGCAAGATTGAGGAGACTATCACTTTGGTAGTATCTAGACATAAGGATTCTGGCATCGATAGAAGTCTAGCTTGGGAAATCGTTCAAACTCTGGCCCAGTCTAAGCTGACCGGGACTGACAGAACCAATATATCAGAGGGAAATCAGAGCATTCAAGCTTCTTTATACGATGTAAGTCTCTGCCATATCCGATCGAGGTGTTTTTGTGGTAATAATTCTGCGTCAGGATCCTATATCTTGGCCCGAAAGCGGTGTTTTCAGTACATGGGCTATGAGCAGCTTGGATGTTAACTACCCAACATTAATGGAACCGGGCCCTTTCTCCCAACACGAACAGCTCAATGGTTCTGGAGATGATACCAACTTGGCCATACCAGAACTCGTAGGGGTTGAGTACAATGATGGCCCCTTTTCTTTACATCCCATGTCTACTTCCAATTCCTCCTCCGGCATCATCACCAACCCGTCCAATAGTCCAGCTGGCCGGGAGGTATGGCCTAATGGAAGTTTTATCGATTCATCTACCACTGGAAGCCTGCATACTGTACTTGATACACAGTCTACATCCGGTTCTAGACTTCGAGAGTCATTACTGAAGCGCCAAGGCAATAAACACACTGTACCTCAATTACACTCTCGCCATTCTCATTGGCCTCAAGGAGTCCCCAAATCTAGGTATAAGCAAAAAGAACTTCCAAAAAACCCATATGGTCGTTTAGGAGCAGCTACCGAACGACACATCAATTCACTACGCCTTGTTCAAGACAATGCAATGCAGGAGACGCTGAGACGCCCAGTGGGAAGAATACGTAAACGCGGACGGCCTTGCGAACGGCCTAGTTGTGCTCGTTGTAAGATGCAGAAAAGAAAAGTGAGTCGAAGCTCCTCGATCCGAGGACAAAACAGTAACTTATAGATATCAGTGTTCTGGTGGAGATGGTGAAACCTGCGTGGCCTGTGACTCGTCACCTTTATATCGGGGCCTATGTATTCCTGCTGATTTCAGAGGATCTCGGAAACTGCTCCATAGTGAGTCAACAAGTACAAGATACCCTTCTAAGCTGAATGATATACAGCTCTGTACCAGACCCGAATCCAAGCTCTGTGTAACAACATCGCTGGTTGGATTCCTGACGAACCCTGGAGCTTAGCCACTGTTGAAATCTCAAATGGGCTTGGACCATCAATTGAGGTCACTTTGAAGGCGTATGTCCCTTTCGATAAAGAATTGCTCACCCATGTTCTATTTCGAGGAACCGGGCCCGGGATGGTTGTTCCTAGAGCCGAAAGCACGGCGTACTCCCTGCAGTATGATACTATATCGCCACAACAAATCGACGAATATTGTGATAAACTTGCGTTTCATCTCGCAAGGAGTGAAGGGGAACATACAACAGAGAGAAGCAGACTTGCAAACCATATACTGGTATTTGCCACAGCACAATGCGAAGAAGTCCAAGAGAGTCCAAATTTAGAAGGGGTAGGTATTTGGACTCTACTCATTTTTTTTTACGTCTATCATGCTTAGTCTTGCCAGGCTGACTCGAAATAAGCTCAATCTCATAAAACTTGCACTGCGGCTATGGGCCATGCAAGTCGTCTTCTTCAGGTATCCTTGGACGATAGTGAAAGGGGGCTCGCAGGTAGGAATGTTTCCAATAGGTATTCCTGGATGCTGGTACGGGAAGACGTTACTCCCTCGACTAGTCAATCAACAGCTAGACAGAGCCTTCGAGATCCGTATGGATGAGCTTGAACGAGAAATACTCGAGCAACTTCAAGATATGATATTCAGTCCTGAGCGCAACAAATACTGGTGTGCTATTTTCTTGGCAACTTTTATCCTTTTGCACAGCCTTGAGAAGGACTCATGGAATATGCATGCTTGGGAATTCGAAAAGAATCGCAGAGGGGGGACACCATGGCCATTACCCACAGACCCCAGTGAGTTTTATCGTCAGAACGAACATATCGCGGACACTCTAGCAACATGCTTCCGCATCGTGATGAACGGTCACGCGCCTTTCGCCATAGACTGGACAAGGCCTTCGAACCAAGGGCTACTCAACGGGAGTGCAGCTGCTCAAAGGTTGATCGAGAACATACAAGAATATCTACAGAGCCCCCAATGTTGTGAGCGCTTCCCCTCGGCGGTTATGCACAAGGCATGGAAAAATAATGACTGTGGTGCAGGTTATATGAGGCAACACAATACTCCGCATGACTTTAGGCGGGATGATGTTGAATGCTTGAACTATTGTTATACCTGGAGTTTGATATTGGGATAGGTCATCTCTCGTTGGGCCATGTTTCAAAGGTTGCATAACTGGTTCAAACGATATTCAATTCGAAAAGGATCGTATGGATCTTAACCCTAATCCTTTCAGCTTTCCCGCTTATACATATACAATGAAGGAAAATCCAAGCTTGCTACGCAACAGGGTCAACAGCGATCTTACATAAATATCACAAATCAGTCTAGGAAAAGCTCTGCAGTGCAATCTATCCCGGTCCCAAACCGTCTTTTATCATTCCAGTGAAGCAGCCAGTTCACCAAGCAAACTGTCCTTCAGATAGGAATACCTGGTTAACCCCTTGAACTTTGTGTCATCATCCAAGAGGGTTGCTGTGGGAAGTCCGTGTTAGCAGCAGGCACAAGGCAGAACCAGCATTTAGCGACTTACACCGATATACATATGTTCCTCCCTCAACTTGAGTAACTCTCAGCTATACTTGTAATATGAAATCAATCCTCCATGGAAGAAATTGTGTATTGTTGCTGATCTCAGAATAGAGTCAGGGGCGCCAAAAGCCTAAGCTGACATTTTGGGGGGAATATCACAGTTTAGTAGCTTTTTTAGGGATCGTAGCCAGCCGTCCGTAGGGAAATGGATCATCACTGTGCTTAAGCCACTGTGTGACGGGGGCAAGATAATCAGGGAGCAGCTTGATGTCGTGTGACAAAACTTGTTTGGTTTGTGAATCTCGATTGGGCTGCTTCGATGTCAGCACGGCTTGATATATAACACGGCACATGACAGCATGGCTGACCTGAGTATTGGTGGTCTTTGTTGTCTCACCCATTATGTGGTTATTGTATAGATATTATATGCAATTCCGTTAATGGTCCAAGCTTGTTTCAAGTTGCATGCTTCTTTCGGAGTAAGAGCCATGGCTGCTCTACCTGACTTATTATACCTCAAACTCTCCTCATCAGTTGACGTCTCATGAGATGTATTCCGCCTCGATCCATACAAAGGCCGGAAATTCTGATGCTGAAAATCCTATTTTCCGACGTTCTTCCCGCTTGACTCTGAGACTGTGTCAGCAACACGGAAATTGATGGTGTTGAGGGGATGTGTGTGTATTGATGTAGCTAGCCAAAAGGGGTCGGGCCGAGAGGCTGGCTGATATACTAGGGAGGTGCGCCTCAGGCACCTTCAACAGATGGCTGTTTCGGACCACCCTTGCGTGTAACCCCTTTCGGGTACGATCTTCCGTAGTCATACATTACATTCCGTCCTTTTTCAAGCCAATTGTCAGGTAAATAGGGGAGGCTGCCTCGGGCGGTCCCATGCTCAATTTTACGTCTTTCTAGCTTCTTTACGCAGCGCAGATATGGAGCAGCCTAACACGAAGTCTGCCTTCTTGGCATTGGCGTTTCTGGGCCTGCTGACTCTAGCCGACTCTGTAACGGACAGCTCACTCCCAACTCTCGCAGATATTTCCGACACACAGCCTGGTTTTTGGAATTCAGGGACACTCGCCATCGTCCTCAAAGGTGCGTCCGGTAGGTTTGTCCCTGTATGGAATGGCATTGTTTGATCGGCTCAATGCAGAACCGCCACGTCACTAACTCCAGTGCAAGATTTGATAGCGCCAATTTTCCTCGGCTATATTCTCAGCACAAAGTCGAAACATTATGCAATGAATGTCAACACTACGAGCATTCTTGCCGCTGCTGCCTTCACACTCTTGAGCTGTACGTGCGTTTGAAGCATAAATTCTGAATTATCAAACCTGACGAAGCTAGTACTCTCTCGTCGTAACTGGCCTGCCTTGGCTGCCACAGGAGGTCCTTTGATAAGATGTTTTGGGGGGGGATCCCATGCTTTAACATTTCTTATACTCACCATACTCCATAACCAAGATACCGCTCATCTCCGGTCCGGCCCCTCTTCTTTATGATTCTGTGATCATTCTGTGCCTATATTAATGCTATCTTAGATCCGCATATTATTACGCGACAGGAGCCGTTGCAATCCTGGCCCAGGCTCTTGGTCCTTTGCTTACTTCGGCCCTTGTTGATCGCAACCACTTTCTCCCTGGAGCTTTATCCTGCCTTTGTTGTGTCCTGTCTTATGGAATAGTTAATTACCTGAAGCATGCGGCTTATGCCCCCCGAGGATTGAGCCAAGATGAAATGAGTTCTGTCAGCGCTCCATTGTTGCCCAACAGGCAACAGACTCGCCGAAAGTATGACTTTCCTCTTGCGGAGTATCTGAGTAGATACTTTGGTAGAAGGTCTCTCCTGACAGGATGCAATCTGAGGTTTGTTCCCCGAGCCTTTTTCCTGATGGCTATTTGCAAAGCAACTCGGCCGCTTTTCACAACCTACATACAGTACAGAGCCGACGTCAGTCCTGCAGAGGTATGAGATTGCTCTTGTGGGTTGGTACAGCAGTGACTTATTTCGTCTTATTGCTTAGGCTCAGGCTTTATGGCACCTTCGTAGCGCAATGAGCGTTGCGATTTTAGGTATCTTGTTACCATGCATTTTCCTCGGAAATGCACCAAATATCTCATCTTCCAATATCGATCTCCATCTCGGTAGAATCAGCATCCTCCTTATTTCGGCTGGGGCTTTCATGATTGGTCTATCGGGCTCGTTATCTACCATTACCACTGGTCAGCTTTTCATAAAACTTTGATCCATCATTATCTAACCGCAGCGAAGCCCTTATTATCAATACTCTTGGTGTAGCTATAGACTTCAATCTGTTTGCTTTCGCTTCAAACCTCTTCGACAGCCCAGATGCAGGATCTGTGCTATTGCCTATTGCATCAATTGAGAGTTTGGGAACATTGCTCGGAATTGGACTGCTCTACCCAGTCTATCAATGGAGTATAAACGAATACCCACCCTCCTTTGCTGGTGGTATGCCTTACTACATCTGTGGTGTAAGTTCCTCCTCTGGAACTGATAAAATATCTTGCATGGTTCATCTAAGATCTAGTTGCTTTATGCCGTGGTCGCTGGTCTTCTCTGGTCTTTGAATCCGAGTCGACAGGTAAGCGAACCGTAAAAGTCGTGGTAAGTTCAACCATTTAAGTAGTTTTGCTACTACCAGACTACTCACATAGGTCACAATATAAGACAGCTATGACGGGGTAGAAGTGTCACATTCTTTATCTTAGCTAAACATGATGAAAAGGCCTGTCGCTCAATCTGTCATAGGGTGATTGAAACTGATCTGGGCGAGACTGGTGGCTCAGAATGTCCTCGAGTTAGAGTGGAGTTCGATCGAAAGTTGGTAATTTGGTAAAGAGTTCAAATTTTTAACTACCGGCACACGAACGCTGGGTTTGATAATGAATCAAAGGGCCCTGGATTGTTTCTTTTCGGCTCGGCAGCGCTTCTCGAGTCCCGCAAATGATCTTGGAACGTGACATCAACAGTCTGTCAACCTGGACTCAGGCGAGTGGCAAAACATGTCGCTAGTTTTTCGAACCATGATGATTGTTGTAACCACTCAAGTATTTTTCTCTTGTTCAATGGCGGAGAACTTAAAACATGCTGAATGTATAGTAGAGTACATATTTGTCAAGTAAGGAAGTGGTTACAGGAGTCCAAAGAATGATTAGGTTCGTATGCCACCTCTAAGGTACCTGCCAGGAGCCGAAACCAGACGCAGTGGGTCCCTATTTCTTCGACGCTCTCTGACATTCAGTCCCACCGCGGTCCGACTCAGGATAAGCTCAGGCACGCTCAGGTCAAAGCAGCATCAACTTAGGCCAATCGACAGGAGGGGAAAAGGAAAGCATCTAGATTCGTATCCTATTATGCGCCATTCACACTACATCAACATATGCCATCTCCCTTATTGAAGCAATGATCAATAGTCTGCTTTTACAGTCCTCACATCCTCCTTACTTAATTATTAGAGCTGTTCTATCAACGACTTTATATGAGCAGCCATTGAGATATCACCGGTATCACATTCATACCTCAGTCTTGGCACTTAAGCAGCCTTAGAGTAAGGCGACCAAAACACTCCCTCAGCATCCCAAGTCCTCTTCACCCCTCTCAACTCCTCCAACTTCTCCTCATCAAACATCTCGTGCAAATCCGTCTCAAAACTCAAATTATTCGTAAAACTCCTCGGCACCACTCCCTCATCACTCTTCCTATACTCAGTAAGAGTCTCATCCATAACCCCCCTGAAAGACGCCATGGTATCCTCTTTGTCGCAAATAGCCGCTATGAAGACGTGAAGAGATCTGTCCCTGCTATCCACGAACTGGCTCCCGCTAACTTGTTCGCTCTTCTTGGTGTTAAATGCCGATGTTGCCAGGATAGTTTTCTGAGCGTCTGGATGTTCCTGAGTTCCGGCTACCCACTTGTCGAAGCCCGATTTCATAGCTCTAACGTCCATCTTGGTTAGACGGCATGAGCATATGGCTTTGTGTCCGCCGTGGTAGTTGTATGCATCGTTCTTGTAGTTCATATTGGCAAAGGGCAGCAACTCCGATTTAGCCATGACAGCTTTTCCGACGATGTCATCCTTGAAAAGTACCGCCGCCTCTTCCTCAGCCTTCTGAGTTGGACCAAAGTACATGTAACTGATAGCGATGATTGGTGCTCCAGCAGCTGGTGTTCCAGGAGGGCTGCGCATGTATACCATGCCGATGGATCCCTCTGGGGAAGGCTTACTTAGATCCAAGAAAGTCTGGGCAGCTACTTCAATAGCTGAAGCGGGAAAGATGAGAGATCTTGTCCAAATCTTGTCTTCTTCCATGTTGAGGTCTGAAATGGGGTATGCCGAAGTTGTGACCTCCGTTATGACGCCCAATCCCTGACCTGCGCCACAAAGCGCATTGTAGAGAGCCAGCTCATTACCCTTCGATGAGGAGTTGAGCTCAACAATCTCACCTCCAGCAGTGATGAGTCGAAACGAGACGACAATGTCGGACATCCACCCATGAAGGCCAACAAGAGGTGTGTTTCCGCCTCCAAGCACACAGCCCACAAAGCCCACGGCATTTGAGTTCGGGATAGGAGTATAATATCCCTCGGCTGTCAAACTCTTCAACACGTCCCCACAGGTAGCAGCGCCTCCCACTCGTACCGTGCCCTTTTCCTTGTTGAGATCAATTGTCTGGAAATGCTTCAAGTCCAGGTATAGCGTGGATGATCCCACTTTGACAAATGTCCCGTGTCCCCCGCCAGCAACGACTACTACAAGCTTATTCTCCTTCGCGATACGGATAGCTTCTTGGACATCTTGCTCTGTCTTTGGAGTGACTACCAGAGCAGGATGACCGATCTGCGTGTCGGACCATCGGGAGACAGGGTGCAGGGTGCTAGCGTCGGGGACGACAAACTCGCACTGAAGCGAGTCGAGACCTGAGAGTGAGGATGTCATATTCACGAACAATGGTAATTTAATTGAAGGCAAAGATGATGTAAGAATTGTTTTTATCGAAGAAGTGGTTTAGTTCTTAAATACTCAGTGAGAGAAGTTAACGGGATCTAGTGCTTACCAAGACCGAGATCTGACGTGAGGCCATCCCCAATTAGCAACATACGCGAACCACAATATCTCTTTGAAGTCCATAGGACTACCGGGGTCGTCCCTCTAACTTCTAGACCAATTAAAAGTAGTAGTTAGATAGTAAACTGCGTTCGGTTGGTATGTAACTCAGATGGGCGGTTTCAGCAGTCCTATGGACTCTAAAGAGATATATCACATTAGCAGTCAAAGTCATGCCGTACTGGGCGACAGACCGACTAGTCTCTGTATCGTACAGCGAAGGAACTGAGCTGGCTCTTTTGAAGCTATTTATCTCGGTTAAAATAAGTCAACAGTCCATCCTAGCCCACGACTCCGCCACGCCCTGACAAACAACACACCACAAAGTCCTCACCATAAGCATATCCACCAAACCACCTCTATCATCCTTCACACAAACCGGTACATCCCTACACATAACACACTCCTCACAATATAGCGGAAACACATTATCCGACGCAGCATAGCACGGCACACACCAACCCGGCCCGAGGTGCAGCGTCGTCTCCTTGCAGCATTCACAACTATCTAGGAACGTATCCCGCTTGCTGTCGGTGAGTTCTGCATAGGTGGCTTTGCGACAGGGAAGACACATTGTTGCGGCGCTGGTGAAGCTGTGGGAGCAGCGTGGACATGTCTTTGATGGGGGGTTGAAGGCTGGCGCGAGATGCCCCCGGAGAAAGGATTGGCGGACGAAGGATTCATTTTCGTTAACAATTGTTCTGGGAGTTTTGGTTTGACACATCTTACCTGATGTTTATGAAGTCGTTTTGTTGTTGTTTGGCTGAGAAGTTCTGGTGTCGGTGTTGGTGAAATGATGTGTGTAAGTTCATTGTAGTTGTGGCGTGAGTAACTGGGAAGTATGGGAGAGGCCTCAAGGCCTCCTGGGAAATTCTTGTTCTTATGTTAAAAGAGGATCTGCTAATTCATTTCAGTAGTGTACTCGGAAATTGAAAGAGAGCATAGCTTTGTTTAGTCGGGAGAGAACAGCGCTTTGTTCAGTCCATGTACAGCAGTATCCGAGTCTCAAGAGTCTGCACAACTACCCAGGATATCCAAGTCGGTGCAGTTACATGTTCACGTTCTTGGGCAATTGTATAGTAGAATCTTGTGTTCATCATGTGCAATTCTCAAAGGAAATCTCGTGCACTCGTCGTAGTCAACAAATTCCCCATCGTCGTCGTAAGTCATCTCTCGTTTTCTCATCACCACGTGCTCCACACATCATCGCTCATCCCTGCTCAATGGATATCACCCCATAACATGCATCAAGTCCTAAAGCGCCGGTCCGTCAAACTGCTCGCGACGCAGACGCACAAGCCAAGACTGCTTATGAGGGAAAGAAACCTGCTTCTCCCGCGAAAAGCCAGTAAATTCAAGGCCTTGCAAGAACCTACCCTTTGTTAGTAAGGAACGACCGTGCTCAAAGAGAAGAACTTACCTCGCATTGTCCACCCTCGGCTCAAGGCATATACTCATTGTTCGATAATCCGAGGTCAAGCACCAATGGACCAATCCTGTCAACCAGATAGGAACTCGACCTCTCGCCCATTCCTCCCCAATAAAAACGTGAAGGCCTCGGTCCCAATCCGCCGCATCACTGCCTATATGCTGACCCAGGATGTCCTCTTTCACCCAGTAAATCTCAAAGTAACCAAACGGTACACCATCCCACATTCCAATAACAGGGAAAGAGTTGGGTTGGTTCAAAGATTTTGTAAGGAACTGACTATCATACTCGCCCCAGAAGGCACTCACACGCGGTTTCTTCATCCATAATTGCAACAAAGCTGTATCGTTAAGCGTTGTTAAGTGAGACTGCTCAGGCGGTTTAGGTCCAACAGGGCCGAAATAGGGCACAGGACTGGGCGAGATAGAAGCAACTCGGAACGAAAGGTACTGGCTGACGCTCGGGACGAATCGCGTGTAAAACATTTCGCCCATTCTCGGCGGCTTTGGTCGTTTGGGATGGCGGATATTATTCGTAAAAATATATTGCAGCGGAGGTGGTGGGTAATAAGTCGGAAGATAAGAGCTGGAAAAGAAGGGACCGGCAGGGTAACTTGTCGGCGTAGGAGCACCAGGAAGGTCATGATCCAGACGATTCAAAGACGAATGCGGAGAATGGCGCTGGAACGTCTTGTGAAAGGGCGATGGTGGTTCAATTGGCATGGGCGAATTAGGACGACTGCCAATAGGCGATCCAGGAACCGAATCGTATGTCGAACTAGCTTTGTTGGGCTGGAGAGAAAAGAGGAACAGTCGTCCAGGAAGTTGCCAGAACATACGTCTCGACACAAACATGTTGGACCATTCGTCGCCATTATCATCCAAGCTCGTTCCAACGGCACTACCCTCCGAGGTGATGAGTCCCATGCGCTCAAGCTTGGGGATCAAATTGCGACCTCGAAGAACACCATCCCGCTTGATATTGATCTTCCATTCACCCCGTGGCTTGGCCGCATGGGGAGTCATCTCGGCTGCTTGAGCAGGGACCTGGGGCGCAGGCTCAGGCTGGTGAAAGTACCAATAGAGTGTAATCCATAGCATCATGGCAATCTGGCGTGTGGGGCTCGCGGGGGGCTTGAACTCGGAGCTCGAGGGGTTCGCGATGGACGAGATGAAGAGGTTATCACCCTGCAGCGTAGGTTTAGCAAAGGAGTGGAAATGGCGCTTCGAGCTGCGATCCCCATCAAGCGCGACGCCATTCTCGCCATTTTCAGCATCCTGCCTATCGTCTTCGTCCTCCGATGAAGAATCGCTCTCGGTATTCAGGACGACAGTCCACCCGACAGGAAACGCATTATGATGCGTGTTGAGCTCGTGGCTCTTGAAGCCCAGACCAGCAAAGACAGGCGTAACAGTAAACGTCTGGCCGTCGGGCAAGCGAATAACTTGGGGCGCCATTCTAGCTTAATTTCTTATCCGTAATCGGGGGGACGGTCCGTTCGGTTGTCGTCGCTTTGCGGGGGATCGGCTCTGGGTATTTAACAAACTAGCACGGGCCCGAAGAGGGGAAGCTGATGAGGCCTTTGGGTACGGCTTCTGGAATACGCCGAGAAGAGTTCCAGAAGACTGCCTCTTCTGGAAACATGCTGACCTTTGACGAAGCGATCGTGACAAACGCCGAAGCAATGGTTGGATGCCGTGGTGGAGAGACGACTGTTTATGTATATCGAGTGGTTGGTTGTTGGTGGGTTGAAGTGGTGGGATATTGGAGGCTAGCTCTAAGCTCCAAGCTAATTTTGGCACTGTACTGTCCCCAGAATAGTGTGCCTAGCACAGTATTAACTGAATGTCTCACTATTTCGATACGTCATGATAAGTCCATGTTATCATATCATCCCACGCCAAAGACCGTGGAATGTTATGTATCAGCGGCTTTATTGATCCTAACCCCAGATAATGGATTGAGCGCAAAGTCATTGATTCACTAAATGGTCATTATTTCTTAATTGTAACTAAATTATGCGTCACCATCTTTTGCTTGTAAAAAGAAATACAGTACTGTCTTTATTGCCTGTCGCTATGCGTCCCTCCAATGAACCAACCCGAACCTGGAGCTAAAGTCATTTCAATTTACAGCAGAAAACACACTCCATCTTCAGCGCGCCGCCACGAGCCAGCGCCTTGTATCGTCTAAGCCTCCAATGCTGGGCCATTATTCGCCATGATCTGATATTTAGTGTACAAGCCATCTGTGTTAACTCACGTCTTGACTCCGTCCTGAGTGATCTACTGCTTCTTCTTGGCCTCTTTAGAAGATCCAGGACCTTCCTCGTCGTCCTTACCCTCGGTTACCTTGGTACCGTCACGACCCTTCTTCTCCTCCTCGAGGACCTTCTTCACTTCTTCACCTCCCAGGTCCTTCTTCTCGTCCCAGTCAACGTCGTACTCGCTCGCCACGATCTTGATTTCTTTTCGCAGCTCGTTGGCATCGTGCACAAGCTGCTCCCATCTGCTCTGGTCAAATCCACGCTCCTGGTACAGCGCGGCTTGCCTCTTGGAAACGGTCACTTTCATGGCGGCCTTGTAGCTGAGATCGCGGCTGATGTAAAGGAACCAGAGGTAAGCGCCCATGACGGTTGTCAGACCAGCAAGATATGTTACCGGCTCCACCAGATCCCATCCCCATTGAGTGTGGAATGTAACATAGTAGACAACTCCCCACCATCCAGCTAGAGCCGCGAAACCTCCCTGTGCTAGTCTGTGGGCTCCCTTGTGAGCGAGTGCATCGCATTCATTCTTGACCTTTGACATAGAATCAATATCGCGTGACATACGTCTCAATCCCATGCGCATGTAGTAAGTTCGGTCTCTGAAACTGGGCACGGCAACTCGAAGTTCTCTTTCGAAGCCCTCGACGTCAATCGCGAATTCTCGCCCTCGGGCAGCGTCTCGAATAAAGTCTCCGATCTCGGTGCTGCCACTCCAGCGCACCCAGTTTGCCTCCTTATTAGAAGGGCCTTCGTGACCAAGGCCAGAGTATGATGCAACATTGCCGTTGCTCTTTTTCTTGTTGTCTTTCTTGTCGTCCTTCTTTCCGTTCTGTTCTTCCTGGTCTGCCTCGGCTCGAAAGACGATGTCGGGGAGCTTCTCGCGGCCCTTGTACTGGACCGGTGGGATTTCAGCCTGAATCAGTCGCTCGAGGTACGAAAGGGGCTGGTGGGGGTGGACAAGCAGGGCCAATGGCTCAACTGTTTCGCCCTCATCCTCGACATCTTTCTGCACTGGTCTGTTGACGTGTTCTTGCTCGGGATGGAAGGGCATTGGAAGGATGAGTTTAAGCAGGCGTGTCGGGGTTGTCAAAAGACGACCTGTATGTATGTTAATGTCGATCTGTTGTACGCATCGTGGGGTTTATCTTACCCTTCTTCATGCCTTGCTTGTCAGGGAGATCAACATCAGTACCGCCCGGTTCTGAGTATGGGTCTACTCTGTGCCATGGTCTATCGTTCTCCAATGTTTGAGCACTGGCACCCGAGGTGGTCTTGCGCATATCTCTCTTGCGCGCCTTTTCACTAAGTTCCTCCCTTCTTGGGGCCTCCTCTTCAGCTCTAGCCTCAGCTTCTTGCTTGAAGCATCTTGATGTTGTAAAGGCGCGTCTGGATGGCGTCTGTGTAGTTTCGCATCGATAAATTGCTGGTAATTGATGAGAGGCGAATGCCTGTGTTTGTGATCGCGATGCTCGCAAGGCTGGAGACAAGCCCAGCGTTGCGCGCCTCAAAGCATGGTTCATTCTGGCTGCTGTTTACCGGAAAAAGTTGGAGGTTGAGATAGCAGCAAGGAGGATACGAGGTGAGGTGAAGGTAAGCTTTCTAGCCAAGGCTGGACAAGACGGGGGGCACAGGGGGGGATGAGACACATTTGACGTGGAAATAAGGTCCCGTCATTCATTAGCAGCCAAGAATGGCCTTGCTTGTTCTTCCTTGCCTGGTGCGGTCACTACTATCTCATCGATCGGCGTCGCAGAGGCAAGGCAAAGCTCAGCCTTTGTGACGTCAGCACTCAAGCCAAGCTTTGTCTGTCCCTGGAACCTTCATGCAGTGGTTTTCTGATTGGCCGAATGTCACCAGCATGCCGTTATCGCACCACCATTATCGAAGTTGTCAGCTTCAGCCAAGAATACACAGCATATCAGAGACACGGGCAGCTGATAGTCTGTTGCTAGTAGAGTAGTGCACGGTCTCATTCGTTGTAATCACAGGTTTATTTCCTTGTTCATGAGCGGCCTCCTATGCAATGCCACGTGCACTACTACGTAGTACGGAGAAAGCCCGTCATTGTCCTCTGGGGTAGTGGAGGGCGATTGATGTAGTTTCAGGCGACTGGCTCAATGTTCTGGGACCTCGATGGTCTTTTTTAAAGGAAGCCACAGTTCGTTGATAGTTGGGCCAAAGCGGCAACAGCTGTTCACTTTGAGCCTAGAGCGTGGATGTACATCGCATCAATTGACAGTTGCTAATAGAACCTATGCATGGAATAATTTTATTTATTTATTTTATAGAGAGTGTGCAAAGAAGTAAAAAAAAGACATCACGTAACATGTGAGAAACTTTACTCAATATTGTTTTCGCAGTGCAAAGAGCTTTCAATTTCTGACTGAGGCTTGTCTACCCTACAGTTTCTCAATCCATGTGCATTGTGACTTGGGCATCGCGATGCCAAGCTTTGATGGAATGAACAGCGTTATTCTATTCTATATGCTCAGTCCGTAATGGATCGCAAACAGAAACCATTAGCAGATATCGCACCCTTTTAAAAAAAAAAACACGTACTCTTTCGTTGTTAATCAATCAGATAGAAGATACGTATCAACCTCTCATATAAGTCAATTGATATGCCATGGCCTTTGTCTTACCATCAAGGCGCTACTTGAAGATAATCTCGCCTAAGAAATTACCTAATCACGATCAATCATTTCTGATGTTGAGCCTCGATAGATATCTATAAATCATGAAGTTTACAATCGTTGAAAACATTCCAGAATGTATACTTTTCGCGGCTCTTGTCACCACACTGCACTTCCAAATTGGCCCAAGCTCTCAGGCACAAACTTAAACCACATTGGTTGGATCCCCAAGCCGACTTCTCTTGGTGTTGAGGGGCTTCAGGGGTCCAGCAGAGGGGTTGGACCCCGCACTAAACCCGTTGAGGCTACAATCTCTGTGTAGCCATCCGTTAACTCATCTCCAAATCTTCCCGATACAACAAGTCGGTGAAGTCAATTTTGCTTTTTGCCGGACCAGAGTTCTTGTCTCTCTTGTTCAATTGAGCGTCTTGGCTTTTGTTTGAGACATTCTCCTTCTCCATCTGTGTTTGACACACTTCTTCCAAACCTTCTCCCAATCAGAAACCCCCACCTCACAATGGCTGATACCAAGGTCTATCGCGCCAGCACCACTGCGCCCGTCAACATCGCTGTTGTCAAGTAATATCTTTTTATTCGTATATCACAATCCTTTGACTAACCTGTACCAGATACTGGGGCAAGCGCGACCCCAAGCTCAACCTCCCTACCAACAGCTCCCTCTCCGTCACCCTCTCCCAAGCCGATCTCCGAACCCTTACAACCGCCTCATGCTCGAGCTCCTTCACCGATGGCGACAGCCTCACTCTCAACGGAGAGTCTTCCGACATCTCTGGCGCCCGAACCCAGGCCTGCTTCCGTGAGCTGCGATCTCGCCGCGCCGCTCTCGAGGCCGCCGACTCCTCGCTTCCCAAGCTCTCTACTTTCCCCCTGAAGCTTGTCTCCGAGAACAACTTCCCTACCGCTGCTGGACTTGCCTCTTCGGCTGCTGGCTTTGCTGCGCTGGTTCAGGCTATCGCTCTTCTCTACGAGCTCCCCGACTCACCTTCTGACCTTTCACTCGTCGCTAGACAAGGTTCCGGATCTGCTTGCCGCAGTCTGTTTGGTGGCTATGTCGCATGGAGGATGGGAGAGAAGGAGGACGGAAGCGACTCCAAGGCCGACCTTGTCGCTCCCGCGTCGCACTGGCCTGAGATGCGCGCCTTGATCCTTGTCGCCAGCGCCGCCAAGAAGGGTGTCTCTTCCACCTCTGGCATGCAGCAGACTGTGGCCACCTCGGGTCTCTTCAAAGAGAGAATAACAACCGTTGTCCCCACCAACATGAACCTTATGGAGGAGGCTATCCAGAACAAGGACTTTGCCAAGTTCGCCGAGGTCACCATGCGCGACTCCAACTCTTTCCACGCTACCTGCGCCGACACCTACCCTCCCATCTTCTACATGAACGATACTTCCCGCGCTGCCATCCGCGCCGTCGAGTACATCAACGAGAAGGCTGGCAGAACAATTGCGGCCTACACCTTTGACGCTGGTCCCAACTGTGTCGTCTACTATCTGGAGAAGGATGCCGATACTGTCGTCGGTACTTTCTACCAAGCTCTTCAGGGTGTTAATGGATTCAAGGAGGATGCCGCTAGCGCCAAGTCTAACGTTGAGCTTGAGAGCGGTCTTGCTTCGATCTTGAAGGAGGGTGTGAGCAGGGTCATCTCTACTGGTGTTGGTGAGGGTCCTATCAAGACTGATGAGTACCTTGTTGGAGAGGACGGTCAGGCTGTTCGACGATAGATTGTGGATGAAAATTAAAAGGATCTAGTGACAGATTTGGTAAATAGCATGTTGATAAGAGATTTTTGAACCGCGCTCGTTACAGCCTACTTTTGGCCGTCATGTACAAGGGACTGCCATATTCTGCGTGAAGAACTTCTGGCTGTAGCACCCGAGAAAAACATATGGGACTAAGATACTAAGATGCTTGTCGATCATGATCGTCCCGCGAACTGCGCCGTTCTTGATGCCCCGGATGTTATGGTGTGGGGCCGACCGGAACGACTACGCGACCTTCAACACTCGGCTCCGATCAATCGCTAGTAGTCTCCACTGGCAAGTGTCAGGGTATACAGTTGTAAGATCTTAACAGGTAACAATGATGTTGAAATTCTAATTGACTTTACCAAGCCGTCTGTTACACTTGTCGTTCTGCTTTGCGGGGCAGTGGCAGTGGCAGTGGCAGTGGCACTGCTCGCTGTGAAACGCAGTAAACACCTTTTCTCGCCAGACAGGCGAACCTCACCTTCAACCTCTCATCAACACCATCACGATGGATGGTCTCACCAAACTTCTCGGCCGCGGCGAGCCTGTCGAAATTGTCGAGCTCGATAAATCGGGCAACGTCGCCCGCAGCTGGCAGCATACTCTCGACAACCGCGTGCGTGTTCTTTATTCCCCTGTTCAAGATCATCGCTAACCTTGTTCACAGGTCCTACCTAAGACCAAGGCTACTTCTAGCTTCTTCCTACTCCCCTCCATGCGCGAGGCCTTCATGCCTGTTGGGTATCCTCATTCCGTCTCCGATGACTACCTAAGCTATCAGTTCTTCGACTCCCTGCAGGCTTTCTTTTCGACCATCACCTCTCTCCTCGCCAACCGAGCCCTACTGCAGGGTCTTGGTGTTGGAGATGCTAACTCATCCGCGACTTTTGCCATGCTTCTGACTGTCCTCAAGGATGCTATGTCTCGCATCGCCACCATAATTTTTGCCCAGCAATTTGGTCTCCGCATCGAGCCTGACGCCAAGCGCTATCGTTTCCTCGCTGACGTCTTTAACGACACTGCTTTCTTCCTGGAGCTCTACAGCCCGTATTTCGGTCCCTATGGCAAGATCATCGCTCTCACTACTGGAGAAGCCCTTCGAGCATTGTGCGGCGTTGCAGCGGGTGCAAGCAAAGCTGCTCTTAGTGTTCACTTTGCGAAGCATGACAACCTCGCCGAACTCAATGCCAAGGAAGCCAGCCAGGAGACTGCGGTAGGCCTTATTGGTCTTCTCGTCGGCACCCTTGTTGTCAAATATGTCGAGGATCACAACAGTGTCGTTTCTTTGATGGTCATCCTTGTGTTTGCTCATCTTTGGACGAACTACCTCGGTGTCCGCAGTGTGTGCATGGACAACCTCAACCGACAACGCGCCACTATCCTGTTCGAGGAGTATCTCAAGACCGGAAAACTTCTCACACCTAAACAAGTCGCTCACCGCGAGAACATTCTGCTCTGGCGACCTATCATTCGCAACCAGCACGGTCAGAAAGTCGCCCGTATCGAAATGGCCCAGAGCTACTGGGACGCTATGGGCGCCAAACAACCCCACGTCAACATCGCTGTCGTCGACGGTATTAGAAACACTCTATTCGTGTGGTCACGCACCAACCGCACCTATACTCCGATCAAGATCATGCTCTGGAAGGACTGTAGTGCCGTCCACGCCATCAGCGCCTGGTTC
The DNA here is from genome assembly GCA_027945595.1 of Fusarium torreyae. NCBI lineage: Eukaryota > Fungi > Ascomycota > Sordariomycetes > Hypocreales > Nectriaceae > Fusarium > Fusarium torreyae. Next base: position 1,981,372 of record JAOQAZ010000004.1, read on the forward strand.
ATGGCCATGGAGATGGCTTGGCTCATGGAGGAGGGCAAGGGTTACTCCGACAAGATAGATGATATCTTTTGTGGAAGGGAGGATCTTGGTGGCTACCAGCGGACGTACGACAACCCTGCTCTCTGGAATGAAATGATCCTCAGGGGGTGGAACATGGAATCACAGGGTTTTGAGACAGGCGCCCCGGTTCGTCTGGTTGCTCAGCTGGAGGGGAAGAAAGAGCAGTGAGATACCTACAAGGAATACTTTGGCGTCAAGGCGTGATGAACTCTGTATGTACTAAATACCCTGGAGCGTAAAAATTGATTCAATGGAGATTTCCTCGAGTCATCCAGACTTAGAGCGTCTACTCTATATGCATTGCCCATATTGTACACTTTCCAAACGCCAACCCGTGAGATTAATTCATACATCATACAGAATGTTATACAACTCTCCTACACATCATGCCAAAAATGCCCACTTCTTAGCACGCATCTTGACGCCCTCCCATGTATTCAGCTTCGGCCGCACATCAAGATAGAAGCTTGGCCCACCCTTGCCATCTGGTCGTCCGGCGTAAAAGTCAATCACATAATCGACCCGGGTGCCGCATCGGTCGATAACCCAGTCGTGACGGTCAAAAGGCGCCGTGTATCCTAGAATAGTGTTGAAGCGAGCGGTAGGCGTCATGCGATCCATCTTGTTGGCGAAAGATTCGAGCTTTGGTCCATCGCATCTGACACTATTAGTATTCTCGTCCAAATCCACAAAGGGTTGTAAGCTCACTTTGTGCCCTGGAGATATGGAGCCTCCCACTCTTTAATCTCCTTCCAAGCTCTTTCGTTAACAGCATTATGAATCGGCACAACAGTCTTCATATCCGCCACCCGCGCATCATAGCCCTTTCGCTTCATAGCGTCAAAGAACATCTTCTCAGAAGGATACACCCAGTTCCCCGAGGCATCCTGACCAGTCTCCATCTCATGGTTCGCCGGCCTTGCTGGTTCCTTGCCGTGGTCTACGGGACAAGCCGCAGGTCCGCCGGATGTTCGTGGAATCGTAGAAATAACGCGGTCGGTATCGAGGCCGTCGTTAGGCTTGGGACCGTGTGCGGGAGGAGCGGCGGGGCTGGAGGAGGACCATGGGAGGTAGGATGTGAAAGTCTGAGACCACGACTTGGGCTGCGCAGTGTGATCGACGGGGCATTTAGCTGGCGCAGACTGTGCTTGAGCCTGAAGCTTTGCGGCTTCGGCTTCGCGAGCTTGGGAGAGCCAGGCCTCGCGGGCCTTGTGGTCGACGGGACAGGCGGATTCGTCGATAGCCATAATGAAGATCGTACACGGAGCGCTCTTGTTGACTGAGATTTAAGGTCGAGACCTCGAGGGCGTTGATCTGCTGCTTACAAGCAAAGTCCAATTGCAAGGTTGAGATGAAATGGCGTAATTCGTCATAAAAAGGCTCCACGGATGGATCGTAAATGCGCCGGGATGGATTGGCTTGAAGGTTTGCGACGAAAGAAAAAAAATATGGGCCGGTATTTTTTCCGCCCGGCGTCCGGGCCGGTTGATCGGAGGTCATCTTTAACTTCACTTCGGCCTTTGGTGTTAAGAACCTATAGCATATCTACTCTTACAATTGCTGCTTTCTTCTTGATTTCTAGTCTTCCGATTGAGGTGCAAGTGTAGAGCTCCTGAGGACAACCTTTCTTCCTGGTGTGATTCACTGCCGGTGCAGACAACAGAGTCCTTGGGCAAAGACAAGTAATCACGTATCATTCTTAGCAGGTTCGATTGCACGAAGTTTGACTATATGTATCCCAAAGTGCTTATGCTATTTTATTAGCCCTTACCCAAAGTTAGGCAGAGTGCCTGGGCGCATATCTATACATCTGTTCGGCGTTTTCTTTGACCCCCTTAGTCGGGGTAGAACAAACAACGCAAACGCATCTTACCCTCCTGCATAGTTTGATACCTGTCCCAAGACATCTCATTGGTCACTGAAACTGGAGCTGTCATACTCAGGTAGGATATTATTTTATGTAGTACCCTGTTATGTCAAGATGCCAGCAAGATATTCAGCATTTATCCGTTTTAAGCATGTTATAGACTTGCAGATGCACAATAAAAAAGTAGAGAAGAAGATAATGAAACATAGATACTGCCGTGGCTGTATCGTTTGTTCTTTTACCCGTGGCTTTATTTATTAAAGAAAGAACGTCTTTGTAATTGGGTGAGGTACGTTACAGGCTGGACGAGCTTTAATGACAGTTGCCGTCACTGTCAGAAGCATAGCTTTCCATCCACCTCAGCCATTTTCAATTGGCATTATTCTTCAATCTATTTCTCTATTGTCGATAGAGAACAATGGCGTATCCAATACGTACTATTAATTCATAGCACTTTTCGTGCTGACACTTCTTGGGATATCCGTTTACTTCTCATTGCCTCCTTTTTCTTCTCTCCCACCATCAGAAGTTTCTTGAACAACCACCGGCAATCATGTCTCGAAGGAAAGGCCCAACTAAGTTTCCTCGATTCTCAAGACTACCCTTAGAAATCCAAGACGAGATCTGGGAACTCGCCCTCAACATTGAAGCCCCGACCGCTCACTTCGTCACCCTCAAGTATCGCACCAATTTCTACTCCAACGTCCCTCCAGACCAAGAGCGAGAGTGGTGGGAGACATGCGCTGCCACAATCGCAACAGAAGTTGACACCAGTCGAGCAAAGCCAGTCTTCCCAACTCGCTACGCCCTGATGCTGACTTGTCGTCGTTCTCGACATGTTGTTCAAAGAGCATCACGACTTTGGGAACCCGCCGACCTACACACTACCAGGGCCACTCTGATTCAGCCTCTTGTTCCTGTGGAATACCACTTCTTTCACGCCAAGGGCTATAGGGATCAAATGACCGAGCCGCAGAAAATCGACACTTACCAGGACCTTACGATCCTCATCGACCCTTGGGCTGTCGGCTCGATATTTCAACAAGGACTTCCACGAGAAGACACACTCCCTCAAATCCGACAAGCCGCCATCCCTTTCTTACCCACTGACTCCAAATACAAACACGGATATTACAAGCAGAAATTCACGAAGCTTCTACACGTCCTCCCCAAACTCCGCGTTCTCTACATCCTCGTCCATCCTGACCAGACTCGCAAAGCCATGCGAAAGGTCGACCCGGAAATGTGTACAAAGATGACCGCCTACTTCGACAACCGCGAGGAGACCCAAGATGAAGTGCCGTTCAAGACGTTCCAATGTCGCGACAGAGTCTACTACGAGATTCCTGAAATCACGTTGATGCAGATGTGCCAACTTCGAAAGCTGCCCAGGTTGATTGACAAGCTGTGGAATCTTTCGGAGACGCAGAGGAAGAAGTCACAGAGCGAGTATGGAGAGCAGCCACCGCTGGTTATTCGTATCATGACTTGGCGACATGCGCCTGGTGTGCGAGGACGATTCGATAAGGGCTAGATGGGTGGGTGGTGCAGGCAGAGGGCAGTACTGAGATTTGAGAGCATGATGAACCACGATACGAGTGATACCGGGGAAAGAATCATGCGTTGGAGATAGTCAAATACATTTGCTTGTACATGAATGTGTGGCACAGCTATTTTCGAGTGTCAACAGGGTGAATTGTGCTGTAGCAGGCGATGCAGCAAATAATCGGGACTCTTATTAAATTTATGCTTATAACTATGAACTAATTATTACTTAGATGTTATAGTAGAGGTGAAATCTCATGTCCGAAGTTTTATTTCTCCTTGAGGATTGTTTGTCCTACCCTAAATAGCTTCACATCTCGTACTCCGTCTTCAAACGGAGACGGACCCGGATACTTGTTACCGTTCTACCGTTTTCCGTAGTGCATAAACATATGCACGTAGATACTTAGTACATTTTACACAGGGACCCCTCTTACACCCAGTTACCATTATGTCAAACATAGTCAAGCTTTTTCGAGATTCGAGTCAGGTTCCTGGATTCTACCAAGTCTCCAGTTGGGCACACCAACCTCAACAAGGTTGCCAAGGCACTGTCGTGTGAGAATGCCCAACATAGATCTCGATCAACACAGATATTCTCAGAAATAGAATTCTTTCAAGGCCTGCGATCTTCTGAGCCCATGAATAGATGGGTCGCGGGCGGGTGCCTTGTAAGAGTTCCCACAATTCAATCGTCGTGATGAAATCATCGAAGGATGAAATGAAATCATATGCATGACATCACTGACACCCTCTATCAATACAAATAAGAAGTTGAAGAACGACGAAATATTGCTTTCATCATCTTCAATAACATCTCAATCACTGCAAAAAAGCAACACATTCCTCTTTTACATAACAAAAACAACACTTCAATCACATACCTCAAAATGTCCAACTACGAGCAGATCGCCAAGCAGGCCGAGCAGGACCTCAACACCTACCAGGCCAAGACCGGTGCCGGCCGACCCCAGGATGTTGATAACGCTGGTGTCAACCCTCTTGCCGAGAACAAGTTCGAAGGCGCAGAGGTTCAGTTCGGCGATGACTTGAACACAAGCGCCAGCTACAACAAGCGCATTCCTCCCAGCGAGGGCGGTGCCGTCGATGACAAGGGCCGGTAAGCATCTATCCCATTCATCTTCATATCTTTCAATAACTCACACAATCACAGATCAGCCCGTGGTCAGCACTACGAGGGTGAGGGCGGTCCCCTCGACAAGCTTTCCAAGGCCAACGATGAGCGCGGTGGCTACAACGACAACGACGTTGTCGGTGCCAACGTGACCCAGACCTCCGGCCTCGGTGCCGCCAGCGACCTCGCCTCCAAGGGCCAGGATGCTCAGCGCACCAACGTCGGCCGCAACCCTCCCGGCCCCGGTGGCTCTCAGTTCAAGGGTGAGGACTACTACCAGCCCGAGAGCGTGCCTGACAGCATCTCCGCTGAGGGCAACATTGCTCCCGACAGCGTGATCGAGGCCAGCCGAGAAGCTGAGCGACCTTAAGCACAATGGAATTGAAAAAAAGGAACGGATGGGTTAATTAGCGAACTTTCTGTATGATTATGGTAATTTGAATCGACATGATTGACGACCAAACAAACAATATTTTTTTTTGTCCCCAGTCTCATCATGATCCATGGTTGAATTGTAAGTCTAGGTGAAGCTTCGGTGAATTTACGCCCCCACTGTGGCTCCCGCTAGAGCCCGCATTTTAGAGCATGATCAACGTCATGAGGCCTTGACCTTATCTCGTGACCCAGCCGCCAAATGTGAAACTCCAACGACCTCTTATCAGCAGCATTGCGATATCGACTCGACTCTCCCTTCCGCCTTTTCAGCTGCGATACGCAATGTCGCGTGCGATCTTACAGGCAATACAAGAGTGCTGATAGTGGTGATTACTGCCATGTCCGGCATTTCACCGTCTTCCTCCGGATTACTCCCTATGCCAGGCTCACCTTCATCCTCCTGGGCCGTGTACAGAGCGAGAGCTGCAGCTATGTTTGGACATCATGATACCAAGGTTGCTGTAGCCTTTTGGCTCTTTGGTACGTCTTGATTGCGTCTTCACCAGTAGCTAGCTAACCATGGCTTGCCAGGCCTTATCAATAATGTCCTCTATGTAATCATCCTCTCGGCCGCGCAAGACCTCGTCGGTTCGCTCCCCAAGGGCGTCGTTCTCCTCGCCGATGTCGTCCCCTCGTTCTTGACCAAGTTGATCGCTCCGTATTTCATCCACCGAATCCCATACCGCACGCGAATCCTCATATTCATCGCCCTGTCTGCCGCTGGCATGCTTATGGTTGCCTTGACGCCGCGTACACAATCCGTTGCGATCAAACTCGTCGGCGTCATCCTTGCGAGTATAAGCGCTGGCGGTGGCGAGCTGAGTTTCCTCGGCTTGACGCACTTCTACGGACCAGTGAGCCTTGCGGGCTGGGGATCTGGGACGGGTGCCGCGGGTTTGGTTGGCGCAGGACTGTATGTAGTGTTTACTGAGTGGTGGGGGTTGAGTGTGCGGAGCAGCTTGCTGATATCTGCGTGCTTCCCTGCCATTATGTTCATCAGCTTCTTCGTGATTCTGCCGCTAGGACCCTTGAAAGAAGGTTCGACGCGGAAGGATTACGATGCGATTCCCGACCTCGAAGATGAAGACGTGGACCATATGGACCAAGGAACTGCTTCGTCGGCATTGCTGGCTCCTGGACCTTCTGTCGCGTCGACTGTGTACTCTGCGCATAACACCCAGGACACACTTACTATGAAGGATAGGTTGAACAAGGCAAAGGGGCTGTTTATACCGTACATGCTGCCGTTGCTGCTGGTATACGTTGCGGAATACACTATCAATCAAGGAGTCGCTCCTACGTTGTTGTTCCCTCTGGACGAGTCACCTTTCGACGAGTATCGAGGTTTCTACCCATTTTACGGGTTCCTATACCAGCTTGGCGTCTTTATCTCACGATCATCAACGCCTTTCCTCCGCATTCACCATCTCTACCTACCCTCGATGCTTCAAATCGCAAACCTCATTCTTCTCACACTACACGCCATGTACTTCTTCCTTCCTTCGGTCTACGTTGTCTTTATCATCATATTCTGGGAGGGCTTGCTGGGAGGAGCCGTATACGTCAATTGCTTCGCCGAGATCATGGAGAACGTGCCAGCCGAGGATAGAGAGTTTAGTCTTGGAGCGACAACTGTGAGTGATAGTGGAGGAATCTCTATCGCCGGGCTCATCAGTATCATTATGGAGACCAAGTTATGTAACTATCAAGTGGCGCATGGAAGGGATTGGTGTCGGCGCATTTCCCCACAAGGTCATTGAGGACGAAATTGGATATATCAGGCGTTTGAGCAATGGTTTAGATCGGTTATTTGTTGTAGATTTCGCATTGGTATATACGGTTGGCATATGTAGTTTGCTGTCTACATCATCTTGTGTCTAGCGTGCCCGGACGTTGACGTGAGTGAGCTTGGATAACCTGGAGAAAATTGTTAAATAGCATGTTGCGTAATAAGCGACTGTAATTTTCCATCCTTGTCGAATTAATCTGATCGCCTCATGGTCGATAAGCGGGATTCCACTTTACCGAAGTGCCAATCAGGTCGCCGATATTTCCTCGACCTCGGCGCAAGAAAAATTCCGCTCTTCTCTCCATCTGGAACAATTCAGGGGCAACCTCAATTTATATACCCAGTAATCTGTAAGCTTACAGGCAAGCATAGCACAGCACGGCATTGTCGCCTCCGGCCGGTGTAAGCGGAAATGCGACTTTTATGGGATGAACAGGGAACGTGGGCCAATAAATCGGAAACAACCCCTGGACAGAGCGTTGGAGTCGGGGACGTTCCCTGTAAGGCGGGCAGAGACTTTAATTGCATGTGACGAACAAGGCAGGCAATAAAGAGTCTGGATCTTTTGTTGAGTTATGGGGCATGGTTGTGATCTGATGTTACCATGCTGTGAGTCTATAGTCTTTTGGTTGTCTATCAAAGATCGTCGTGAAAGTTGAAATCGTTAAAGTTATGGAGTCGCCGGGTAACGTGTCGTAGCTAGTAAATAAACACAACACTAGCAAACACATCTGCTGCACGGCTGTGGTTGAGTTCCATGTTTAGATCATCCTATCGGCAGACGCGATGGCTTGTGGCTGACGGGAACCTCGGCGATGCCATATCTGACAAGGCGACGCATGATGGCACCTTCTCAGAATACGAATGGGGACTTATACATGGTTGTTATAGACAGACATCACGCGAGGACCAACAGCTTGTTATCTTATACGAAGGTAAGCTGCTTAAGCGTTCTGGTTGAGCTGATAGAGCCAAGATACGAGGCATCACCGCCAAGCGACCACCAAGCACACCACGGCGGATAACGGCACTAGCGCTGACTGGCTTGGCGGTTTCATCCTTGTGAATCGCCATAGCTGAGTGGTGCTGGTTAAATTTCTGCTTATTGTAGGTAATGCCGTATGTCGGTATTGAGACACGGCTGAGGACTTTCTAGAGAGTTGAGAACAGAGAAGGAATTGTTGAAACACGGACCAAGAACTAATTCCCGTCGGGAATTGCTGACGTGAGGATTGGTCCGTTGGTCTGTTTCGATTCCCCGGTTGGGCTGGGCTGATATGGGATGGGATGGTACGGAGTAGTCGAGCCGAGTCGGTGGAGTCTGGAGATGATTTTCGTAGCTGACAGGTCGGCTGAGCTGGGCTGGCCAGGCTCGTTAGATCAGCCGTGCGAGGCATTGAACTTCGAGAGGGACTTGAGATGGGCGTCGACATGGAATGATTGTTTGCTTTCTAGCGATTGATATTCGCATAGTAGGGGTTCTATCCCACGTGGCTTGAGACATACATATTCAAGGGACAATTAAGACATTTGATAACATCTACAACTCCATCTGGATCTACCAATGTCTCAACCTTGAGTAGGGAGGCCAAGACTGAATACCAGGGATCACCAAAGACCTCTTCAAGGGAGTCTTGACGCGTTTCTTTTCATTCCTTCGAACTGTAACGCTCCACTACTACGAACCCTGAACGACATGCTGAGCATATCCTTGGGCATTTGCATCCTGGGGGAATTTAATCAGATCAATTGCTTTTCTTACCCGCCAAGATGCCGACAAAGAGGGGCAAAGTCTCTATCCAAATTAATAAAAAAAAGGCCAAGCCAAATTTCCGCCTAGCGAGGACGTTGCAGATAAGCTATTGTGTGATTGGTCAACGAAATTCATCGCAATCAAGACCGAACTATGCAAGCGGCTTCCCGAAGGGGGCTGCCATCCAATGTCTGATCGAGATGCAGTCTGCAGGGGGAGAAAAAGTGATAGCGGGAAAGCGAAAGCGACTTTGCCCTTCTGTAATTCATGGCTGGCGATGGTAAGACAATGATTCTTTGAAGCTTCACTGTGAGTTTCGAGGCTGGTCTTGAAAACCTAATTGCAGTTGTTTTGATACTGGTGATTGGGTTATTATGTAGGTACTTTTCATGACGCACTTGACAGATAATTAAAGGGGTACCTAAAAGTACAGTGGCAGATCTAAGCTTACTCAGCTCCGGAACTCAACCCATTGGTTGGTTACTATACATGCCCGTGAACTAAGTAGCAAAACCTCTCTTTCAGGGGGTTGGTATGAAATGGAATCGTCGGGTAGAAGACGGATTTCACAATGCAATGCAAATGCCTACAAGAAAAGGAGACAATCACAATCGATACCCCCTGATTCACTTGGCATTTCTGGTTCCCGCACTTTGTTAGCGTGAGGTAAGGTAGTGTCTTGTATCGCCACTTCACCCGCAAGCCCAAGTCTGAGTCCAAGCCCCCAAGCCTCGTGCTAATAATTCCTTGGTCCAAGCCCCAAAAAGCGTTTGAACCCGCCCTCCAGTAAGGTAGCGTAGCGCAGCGCAGTGCATTACAGGCCAAGCCCAGTACATTTACAGCACAGGCGCATCACGGGCCTCCCTCCTCCCGCCTCCATAACTCGCTTCCCACTTCCCAGTCCCCCCTTCCCCGTCGTCGCAATCCATCCATCTCCCTCACTTCTTGCCTCGCACTTGCACTTGCAACCCCCTGTCCGCTTTTATTTAATTTAATCCCACCTAAGCCATCTCCATCCTCCTCTCTCGCTCCCCTGCGCATTTTCTGGCCTTATCAGAACCTGGTTCCTATTTTTCTCCCCTTCTCGTTTTCCTCGCTTCTCCTCTTCACCGTTCGTCTTTCTTTCTTCTTTACACTCAAATAATTTTTTATCCCAAGCGACGTAGCGTGCGCTTCGGGTTGGTTCTTGTTGTGTCCTCGTCGGCGCCTTTCACTCTCTCTACTGCTGCTCGGTTCGATCCTACTGGTCGCTTCTGAATAATCCCTTGTTGTATCGTTTCGTCGAAATACGTGCGTACAGCGACACTTGCGACAATGTTCGGTCAAGTGCGTACAAACCGGTCGACGGTCCTTATGGCCGGCACCGTTATCTTCCTGGTCGCTTTCGTTAGCCTGGCCTACAACCATCTCGACAAGTGGGAGCCTCCCGCTGATGTGTGAGTGATTATACTGCTCAGGATTGGAAAACGTGTTTCTGACAGTAATGCAGCACCGACACCGAGACATCCATTATTGGAGACACCCATGATCAGCCTCACCACGACGAGTCTGAGCAAACGCAGCCCAATGAGGCACACGGTGCCATGTCAAAGCCCGACCACCCCTCCAACGCCTCGACCGAGCTCGGCGACTACTACTTCAACTACATCATGAAGGCCGGTATCTCGCCTACCGCTCCCAAATATGCTCCTTTTGGCGCTTTCCCCATGGAGCTGCCTGCCGACCCCAAGTGGACTGAGCTTGTTGGCGAGGATCTCTGCATTATCGACCTTGACAACCGACCCTTCAACGAGCCCGGCCAGATCTTCTCTCCTGATTTGATGAGCTGGGACCGCGCTGAAGAGGCCCACGGTCTGTCTCTTGGTGTTCTGAACCACTGGCTCTATGGTACGTTGAATTGCCACAGTAACTGCTGCTCGTGTGACTAACCCCTCACAGCCAAGAACCACGGTTACAAGTACTACTACGTCGACATCACCGATCCCTTTGAGGACCGCCGTAACTCCTGGAAGAAGCCCCCGATCCTGACCAAGATCCTCAAGAAGCATAAGGCATGCATTTTCCTTGACTCTGATGCTGTCTTCCACCACCTCGACCTGCCTTTCGAGTGGCTCATGAACTACTGGCAGCTCCACCCTGACACCAACTCTCTGGCTCTCGCCTACGATCCTACCCACAAGAATAACATGGACAAGTTTGGCAAGGTCTACCTTAACACTGGTTTCATCGTTCTCCAGAACAACGAGAAGACTTTCGAGATCCTCAAGGAGTGGGAGGACTGCCCCAACGAGGGTGGCAAGCACCCCGAGTGCACTGAGTTCCGAAAGAACCGCCCCGGAAAGCCTACCGATCAGGGTGGCTTCGGTACCTACATCCGTTACGACTACCCCAAGGACATCAAGGATCTCCCTTGCACTGAGGCCAACGGTTTCCCTGAGAGCCGATCTGGTTGCGACGGCAAGTTCATCAAGCATCTCTGGACTGGCAAGAAGGACCACATCAAGGTTGTCATTGGCCAGCAAGTTCCCGGTGCGCTACTGGAAATGTTCCACCGACAATTCATGGAGGAGAAGCCTAAATTCTTCATCTCTGAGCGAGACTTGATGGCTCAGTCCGATTAAATAATGAAATGCTTTTATGAGACGAGTACTAGAAAAGGCGGACATGATAGGACGGCTTTCATCTTTTTTTAATAACTGTACTATACCATCCAGGAGAGGTATACCTTTTCCCCATGGGTTTCATGGTGTTTTTGGGAGTGTTATGGTTTACAAGGCTTCGGCCATCGAATCGGAGACATTTGGATTTTCAACTATGCATTCAAGTAGAAAGACGAAATCTACGCAATGACTCGATATGAGTAATAGGGAATATACACGAGTACTAATATCTATGTGTGTGCCATTGGGGTGATGTGTATTCGGTGATCCTACCTTGCACCAGTCGACTGAGGACGTAACAAATAACCTGATATGCAATTCGAACTGGGTCAAGAAGAGACAAGAGCAAGGAACTATCGGTGCAAGTCAGTTGAGTCATTATAAGGTTGATCGATCTTCCGCCTGAGTTGTGACTTGTAAAGTCGTGTTATGCATGCAAGCTCTGTTTGGAACCCCAGCACGTTGCATATGAACCCGGTTTCTGGAGCCCTGTTCCACATTATAGTAGTTACTTATGCACTTGCAGATGTCAATGTTGCAGTGACTACCGCATATATAGTATGGTAATATCAAGGCGCACTGGTGGGTCAGTGAAGTTCTGCTACTTCCAGGTGTTGATGGGGACCTTGGTGTGGAAGCTGCAAGAGGTGAGAGAGTAACGCAGCATCTTCGCACTATTGGGCTCACTGTCTATGTATTCAACCTAGCATGGCTTGTTGAGTGTCGTATAGTTCCAGAAGCGTTTGCCTCTAGACGAACATCTGTATGAACTCACCAATTCACCTCAGCTATGCTGGCATGCTTTATAAGCCGCGCCTTTCGATAGATGAGGCAATAATAAATGTCATCTTCTGATTCATCGCCATCATGGATAATCAACTTGGAGCTGATTCAGTCTAAAATGCAATTAATGATGCTGAGTGTCGATGTCGTGCTGCGAGGCATTGATCATCAGTACTGAAGAGGGCTCAACAAAGATCAGCCAAGGGTTCAAACTCGGGGAAATTGACATAATAACCAATCGACGTTTAGTTACCGAGTCTGATCATTAATCTGAAAGCCGAGTTGCTTGCAGCGACCGTGCGGTGCGTGACCAACGGCTTCGCAAAGGCGATCAGTAATCAACCAACTCGGGCGGATGGGATTTCATAATACCTCAACTCCTCTCGCTCTCGCGTTTTGAAACGTAGATCTTGATGAAAACACCGTCGGAGTTTTGGATAGTAGATAAGGAACAGTTTCGAAGATGGGAATTGAGATTTGATTGTTGACTTGCACGATCATCATGGCGAATATTGCGAACCAAGGCACTATGATTGCGACTGGCGATGCTGCGCTTGCAGCTCAACTTGGCAACGACTCTGCGACTGAGCAAGACGTTGAAGTTGCGCGACCTAAAGAGCAGCCAGAGATAGTAGATGAGTTGGATTGGGATAATAGTCCGCATAATCCCTTCAACTGGCCAGCATGGAAGAAGGCATTGCAAGTCGTGATGCTCTCCTGCTCAGCTTTATTAGGGTGAGTACACATATCTCTCTATCTTACCGATCTAACAACTCTAGATCCATCGGAACATCCATCATGAGTCCCGCTCGCAACGCTCTAATGGCCGAGTTCAACGTCAGCAGCACCGTCGCTCTCCTCCCGTTGACGATGTACGTCCTCGCACTCGGTTTCGGACCTGTCATTGGCGGTCCTTTGTCTGAGACTCTCGGTCGTTATCCTATCTACTTTGCGAGTGTGCCACTAGGCGCTATCTTCACCGTCGGCGCGGGGTTTGTTCATAACATTGGAGGGCTTTGCTTTCTTCGTTTCATGGCGGGATTGTGTTGGGGTCCTGTACTTGCTGTTGCGCCGGGGACGTTGTCTGAAACGTTTACACCGACGAACAGGGGCCCTGTATCAGCGATATTTGTTCTTATGCCGTTTTTGGGACCTGGATTAGGGTGAGTATCTATCTTGATGTTATGAGCATGGCTAATGCAATATAGGCCGATTATAGGATCCTTCGTCGTTCATCGCAAAGGCTGGCGCTGGACTCAGTGGACGTTGGTCTTCTTCTCTATCCTAGCCATCATCATCACGGCCTTTTCACACGAGACGTTTCATCCAGTTATCAAGCGCAGACTGGCGAAGAAGAAAGGCTTGAAGGTCGATCCGCCGCCGCCTCTGGCTGCTCGATTTAGGACGTTTGCTCTTGTAGCGGTTGTGCGTCCTATTAGGATGCTTCTTTTTGAGCCTATCACTGGATTCATCTGTTTATACGTGTCGGCTGAGTTTGGAACGCTTTTCAGTTTCTTCGCTGCTGTGCCGTATACTTTTGGGAGGGTATATCAGTTTTCCATTGAAGAGTCAGGACTTGTGTTCCTTTCAATCGTCATCGGCTGCGTTCTTGGACTCCTTACCGTCATGCTCTGCGACATCTTCCTCTATCGCAAACAGGCTTCGAAGTACCCTCCGCATCAGATTCCACCCGAACATCGTTTGTATCCTTCTATGATTGGAAGTGTTGGGCTGCCCATCGGCCTGTTCTGGTTCGCCTGGACTGCACGACCGGGGGTTTCTTGGGCGAGTCCTGCTGTGGCGATGATTTTCTTTGCATGGGGAAATCTATGCGTTTTCGTGAGTACGATACAGTATATCACGGATACGTATCATGGGAGTGTGGTTGCGAGCGCTGCTAGTGCGAATAGTCTTGCGCGATATGGATTTGCGGGAGTGTTTCCGCTGTTCACTATTCAGAGTAAGTTGAGTTCACGTTCTGTACTGGAGCCAAGCTGACATGAACTAGTGTATCAAAAGTTGGGGATTGATTGGGCTAGTAGTCTTCTGGGTTTCATTGCACTGGTGTTGCTGCCGGTTCCCTGGGTGCTGTTCAAATATGGTCCAGGTATCAGAGCCAAGAGTTCTTATGAGACGGTGAAGTTTAGTTAAACAAGTGATCGGATTTGAATTTGTTCTATAGAATTAGAGTATTGTAATGAGACTGTCCAATACAGACAAATATTTATTTCTCGGGAAGCTCAATCAACTTGTAGTCCTTATCCAAGTAATACCACTGATCATACTTGGCTGGCCTCTCCGCAGCAGGAAGAACATTAGCCTTGGCAGGAAGACCAAACTTCTTGGTGGCGTCCTTGCTCTTGACGTAGCTCTTCTTGTACTTCTTGGTGGTAGTCTGGTTGTAGTTGATCTCGTTGGAGTCAACCTTGCCGCGGACGAGATCCTGCCAGTCGCCGTGGCTGCTCTTGATGGTCTTGGCCATGAACTTGGCGTTCTGGTAGTCTCCGCCGACAATCTCGAGGACATCGTCTCCGCGGGCGACCTTGTAGTACTGATGATGTTAGTTGAGTTTGGGAGACGAGTGATAGGGGACTTACGGTGAACCAGTTGTAGTACGTCTTGGCTAGACCGGGGCGGTACTTCTCAAGGTCCTCAACGGCTGGATGTGTTAGTTTGAACTGTTACGAGGAGGGGATGTGACTTACAGTCGACCAGAGCGGCAAGGGGGTCTTCGGTATCGATAGCAATGACCTTCCAGTCAGTCTCACCACCCTGTAACGATTAGTAAACATGTTTTTGTTGAGTAATAAGGATCAACTCACATCGTTGAGAGCAAGTCCTCCCAGAACCTTCACAGACTTCACCTGGCCAACATGCGCGGGGCTGTGTATGTCAGCTCCTGTTTACTTCAAACAGAGCGGAGTACTTACGCCTCGGTGATATCGAACAGATCAATTGGGTCGTTGTCACCAGGGAATCCAGTAAAATCGTGGTCAAAGTTGGGACTCTCCCAAGTCTGAGGGATTGATCCGTAGTGGAAGGGATAAGACTTGTGAGGCCAGACACTCTCGACGAAGCGAGGCTTGTCCTTCTTGTCATCATGGAAGATGGGGTCTACAACCAGTCAGCGACATGTACATTGGCTTTGGAATGAAGCCCTACTGAGAGGCTCATCGCGACGGGTCTCAATCTTGCCGTCGGTCCATCGAGGGATCTCAACAACGTAGCTCACGATGCGATTGTTGCCCTTTTCAGGGTACAGAGGAACATCGTGCCAGAAGGAGATAGGCTGGCCATCCTTCTCGAGCCACACACGCCAGTCCTGAACATGTTAATAGAAATTCGGATCATGGGATGCGGTGTCACTGACAAGAGTGTTGCGAGCGCCGACTTCTCGAAGAGTGAACGCATCATAGTCAACAGCCTTAGCCCTAGGCGCAAGAGAAGACCCAAAGACCAGGGCCGGCAGCAAAGCCAGCTGAAACAGCGAAGAAGTAGCAACCATTGTAACTTGTCAATGAAAGAATGTCACGGCTGCGGAGTTGAGCTGCCCTGGATAAAGTTTGAGTTACATTGGCTCCCGGGAGGCTTTTTAAGCTTGAATCAGAAAAGGCCAAGACGGTCCATGGCTCGCGTGAGGCAATTCCTGACTTCATTATCCCACGCGCTCGGTGACGGAAATGGCCATGGGAATTATCGCCGAGAGAGACGGATCGCTACCCCGGCCGATTAATTTAGTGCGTGAGATCCAACGGCGTGGTCGAGGTGCTGCACGTGCATCCTAATTGTCGATCTTGAGCGACATGGGTTGTGCCAGTTGGTGATGCGGGATGGAGGCACGTGGGATTTGGCGATAATGGGTGATTGCTTTTGTGTAAAGGTGCGTAGCGCTACTGTAGGTCGATATTGTCGTAATTCAGGTAGAGCTTAGGCAAGACCAAGGTGAAATTCAGGTGAAATTCATATGATTTTATGAAGGCAAATTGATGATTTGGTTGTTCATCACAATTGACTGTGGCGGGGTGTGCTTCAGTGTCGGAGATCGCCCGACCGCGGGGCAAATAGAAGACCAAATATAACGATCACTAACCTTAGGACCTTGAGAGAAGACAAGGACTCTGCCGGAAGGAACTCGAGAAGCTTACGCAGAAAGCAACCTGCTGGAGCTGGCTGATAGCTGCCTCGATAAGGGGTCTTGGAGAAAGAAAGGAACGACTATTCTGTGTAATACTACTGGCCATTGTTTGTAGGTTCCCAAGTTTGGTCTAGTTAATGCATGAGTTGTATCCAGACACAAGGACTCCGTCAATATTCGTGGTGGGCCTGGCTGTAAGAACATCAAGTTGTTGTTGCTTGGTGATAACAGGCGTCGCCGAAGCAGTACGAAAAGAGATAGATTCTGTGGGTAGCTATGTCTGGACTCTTTCTCTACATCATCACACAATTCGTTTCTTCTTCCACAACACCGCACGATCAATTCATGCGAGAAGTCTACAACATACATACCCAAAGCAAAGCAGTTCTACAGAAGACAGCTCAAGACTACGCGGCAGAAAAAGAAGGTTACCTAAATATTGTTATAATGTTGCTTAAAGGTTCCACTACGGGCTAATAAGCTTTACCTAATCCGAATCATTATCCCAGAATAAATAATGACCCAGACGTCTTGTCTTGTCTGATAATGTTCTTTGGAATGCGAAAGGGACATGGTCCGGAGGCCCGAGCCGTAAAAGTGGATCCATCGGATCCGGACCCGGGTCAACTGATTAGACGAGCCGGTGGTCTCCAGCCGGTTGGAGATAGGAAGAAGGCTCATATTAGTATTGTAGAAAGAAAGTAGCAAGAGGGAACGACGTCAGTATATGATGATACCTCCTAGATTAGATGGCAACAATGAACCACGGTTAAGGCTGGATAACTTGGTAGCAGTGGAGACGACCGACGCCAAGCTGGGCGGCAGGTAAAGGTCTCAAGCAGGTAGTAAGTAATAAGTGACGGAGCGACTACGTACTCTGCAAAAAGTTAGTCTGCTAGTGAAGGCAATGAGAAGGGCCAGGTCCAGTCACCCAAAACTCGTGGTCCAAGTGACAGAAGTTAACTCGAGCACAATGGGTCGCCAAGGTTGCCTCTGAGCTAAGAACCATAGTAATGCATGTGTACAGTGTAATTTAGAGGATATCAGATTGTTCTAGTTGACAAGTGGTAACATAGGCGTGTGGGACAATGTGATTATGGGTAATCACTTATCAGTATCTTGCCCGTCTAGCTGTCTACTTGCAGTCAATTGCGGCAGGACTTGATGTGATCGATTGTCTACTCGAGCAAGATCAAACCTGATGGCTCTAGCTATGGTCGCGGGGCAAAAAACGATGAACTTCACCATCGACAACCATTCATGTATAGACAGCAACGGCAAAAGACAAACGACAACGGTCGGATTCGAACCGACGCTCCCGAAGGAAATAGCTACCTTTGTTTCGAGGCTATCGCGTTAACCACTCCGCCACGTTGCCAGGGTGTTTGTGGATAAAATGGGTGCCAAAAGTTGAGAACATATCGCGCGACTTCGCTTACTACGTTGTCTGCGCTGATTTGTTGAAACTTGCTCGGCTAGGCGATTATCTCCCCCACTACCCCACATCACCCGAAAACTGTCGGCATGCCTCGGCACAGCCTCGCTGCTCAATGTGTAATCTGGCGGCTTTGTGAGAGATGCTTGACATGACATTGTCTGTGAGCCACCTCGGATGAAATTCTCACACTATACGAAGATAGGACTTAACTATCAGTTTTATGATATGACATTATACCATTCCTACCGGAATCCATTCTTAAGAATAAGCTCAAGTTGTGCAAGCCATGTCCGGGATGGGTGGTCATGAGGAATCATTAGGCCATGGGTCTGATGTCGAGCAACCTAACGACCCAACCATGGTTTGGCAAAACTTGCGCGCAGCCTGTGAGTAAACAACCTCCATCGCCGCGCCAAAATTCGAGTGTCCCTGTTGCTTTATTTTGTTTGACGAGATGCCAACTGCTGTTGCAATGGTACGTACCTCTTTGTGGCTTATCGCTTAAAATAAGGTTGTGGAGCCGTGTGGTCGGCCACTCCCGCTTCTTGGATTAAGAACTCGCTGTTGAGAGGGAAGGAGAGCCATGAGGAAGAGGGCCGCACTAAATTGCACGTAGTTTCTATAATCTTAGAATAATATAACCATTAGTATGACATGAATTATTCGGAGTTCTCGGATATCATCGTAGTCTTTGTTAATTGCTGATGTATCATTCGTGGTTGACTTATTCCTTTTACTGCTGAGTTTGTTCGTTTTGCAAAAAAGCCAACCAGTCCTCCGGCCAAGCATTATAAATGCAAGTGATTAGTCCCCTAGACCGTATTAATGCTCTCAAGGTTAGTATGTGAAACATTGTCTTATAAGACTCGACCTTCCTACCTACGGGCACAGTACTCTTAAATGCCCTGATGACCGAATGGCCTCCTAGGCCACAGGCCGTGTTATTTCTTCATGGAAGGCATCGGTGTAAATAATAGGAGTGGAACATGCTGCTCTGTGTTACCTTCTCGCATCTTCCATGTACAAGTATAACGAAAAACGCAAGGGAAAAGTACTTAGTGGTAGATCAGAGCGAAGAAATTTAGTCCTGACCTGGCTCCTTCATAGATCAGTAGAGCTGCGTGGTTTGAAGATATTCCGCAGCCATCATGGTTCATGATATATCACCGGTGGAATGGAAAGAGTCGAACTGGAGAGATTTCGCCCAATTCTTACGGTACTGGCACTGCTGGACCATATCTGAAAAGGAGCATGCGATCCGAGCAAGGTCACAGAGGCTTTCTCGATGTTAAGGCAAAAAGAGAATTACTACTGTGCAAGAAAGGGGTTACATTGTGTACCACCACTCAAACAAGTCTTGGACATAAAATGAAGAAAGGTTTCTTAATACAACGCTGCATTCTCCATTCATTCTAGACCCTAACAACCTTCGACGCGACACAGTTTCGTCAAACAAACCCAGATGAAAGTCGTTCTCACTGAACCTTGTAATAACGTTTAGAAATAACTCCGCCTATTTTTTTCGTCACGCTCATGCTTTCCAAATTTTTAAGGTCAAAGTGTCATTGTAAAAGGCGATAAGGCCATCCCCTCCAAATTTCGCGATCTCCTCAAAGGAATGGCTTTCATCCAAGCACTTTCCAGGTGTATCCTTCTCGATATGCAGAATCTGTTTAAGGAAGAATTAAAAGCCTTGTCTCTCGACTGAGGCTATCTTGACGAGCAGGTTCATGCTGTGATGACTGCGGGAGAGGGCTGATAGTTAGTCGCGGTAGACGCCCATAATGACTAGCTCACGCTCCTTGTCAAAGGCCATATTTGCGGGTGTGAGAGGTCGAGAGTGAAGTGTCTGTAGGGCTGAAAGTGAGGGTCTGACTCGCTTTTTAATGTTTTTAACATTAAAGTGTTTGAACTTGTATATGCATAAGATTTATTGATGCTTGTTCGTTCAAAGGGCCGAAGTGTAGTGCATAAGGGCAAATCGAAGTACTTCGTTTTTAGCCTTCATTCTAACCAGTCACTCCAAGACGACTTGAACTGAGATTTAATCAGGCTCAGGTAGTAGATACTAGCGATTCAAGCTTTTCTCTGATGTGATATGGTCGGGTTTAAAGAGCACTGCCATGGTTATACCAGTATCAGAGTCTGGATACTTGTTCTTCAGCTCGCGCGTGAACACGACACTGGGTGTCAACACAGACGTGTAAGAAAGGCTTTGTTTTGCGAACAAATGCACTCGAACTTTGTGATCACCTTTTATGGCTGCATAGAAGGTGGCAGAAACTGTGAGGGCATCTCGGTCAACACGTCTGCAGTATACCCTCTATTACTCTCTCGGCATATTCTCGCTTTCACTGCAACTTACAAATTTCTCAAATGAGTCAGTACTTGCAGCCCAAAGCTTGAGCATGGTCCTTTTTCATATGCATACAAGGTTTTCAAGATGGTATTGTCTGCGTGTGCATTTAGAACTCTACTGCGACTGCAAGTTAACTCAAAATATACTTCCTGCATTTCCTATAAAACCCCGGCCTTCCCTCCTCTGGAACTCGATTACTTTTCACTCATACACAATTCGTTCACCATACTTCACTCCAGCTGGCAGTCTTCCATTCTACTTCAATCAATCCATTCTCCATATTCCCCTCTTTCCCATACTCTTTACCTTTCACTCCTAGCAACATCACCATGCCTCGTCGTGCTCGTTACTCAGCCATTTATCTTGGCGGTTCAGATTCCCCCATACCTCAGGTGGTATTTGATGGGATAGAAAGGAGAAACCAACAGGAATCGGAAAGGATAATCCGCGACGAAGAGGCCATAGGCCTTACCTACCTCGACCTGGTTGCTCTCGCACGAGGAGAGTTCGACGTTGCCGTTCTTGTTAAGCTTACCACGGCCGACATCAACACTTTCGTTCGCCGACGGAAGAATCACATCTTCCAACGATTCCTCGTGGAGGCAGTTGGCGTTTCGAGCAGCTGTTCCGACTGCATGGCTATGAAGCGTGTGGAAGAATGGGCACAAGATACAATGTTTCGTGTTGTAATGGCTGCTCGAGAAAACGAGGCCGATGAAGACGCCGCCTCAACATCTTCCAAGGTGCCCGATGAAGACACTGCCTCAACTTCTTCCGAGGAGCCCGAAGGAGACGACAGTGCCTCTGTTGTGAAGAGCAACGACGCTGGCGAAGATGGTCCACATTTTGAGGGCGATGACCTTATTGCCTTTTAGGCATTTGCAAACTTTTGTGTCGAAGATTTGGGAGTTTATTGAGCGTGGAGACATCATTTTAGCGCAAGACTTTGAGTTTGGAGTTTTTTGTATTTGACACACGGCTTTATTAGACATGGGTGCTGGCCACTATCATTGTCGGGCTCGGGAGTTCAGGAAGATACCACGTTATGGTCTTATAAGTTCTTGTTATTTTAGTGTTCACTTGCATATAAATTGAACACAGCTCTATTCCCATATCAATTCCTGCATCAAGCATGGAACTCTAAATTATAAACGCGATGAATTATGTACATGTCGTAAAGCAAAGAAACATCCCCTCAAGTCCACGTAAGCCTTCTCTTCTTAAACACACTGAGAGTACCACTCGTTGGCGGCGACGCACTTGTAAGGCGCCTCGCACTCAGTGGAACCCTTGTAGTTCTTGCCGCCACACTGGTAGTAGTGCTTGACGGGACCGCTGGTACCGGTTCCGACAGGGCCGGAGGGGGCAGTACCAGTGGGAACGGCGACGGGAGCGGGAGCAGTTGACTCGGTGTTCCAGCGGTAAGTGTAGGCACCGCTGCTGTGGCGGACGATGGGGACACGGGCGGTCTCAGTAGGAGTGTCAGTCACCTCAGCGGCGGACTGCTCACCAGAGACGCCGGTGGGCTGAGACTGAGTGCCGTTGTTGGGGACTTCGTAGGTAGGGAAAGCCTCGTCATCCTCGTCACAGTCATCATCGTATTCGTCGTCAGCGTCAGTGGGAACGGGAGCGGAAGAGTCGTCATCAACGGGAGCCTGGGTAGGACTGGTCTGGGTACCGTTGCTGGGAACCTGGTAGGTAGGGAAAGGAGGCTCCTCGTCATCGCAGTCCTCATCATCTTCATCATCAGCCTCGGTGGGGATAGCAGCAGGGGCGGTCCGGGTCTCCAGAGTGGTCCGGGGAGCAGAGTTGTTCAAGAAAGTAGTGGCAGGGAATGTAGTCTCGGCTTCAGGGACAGAGACAGCCTCGGACTCAGTGTAAGCGGGCTTGGTCTTGGTCTCGAGGGTAGTAGGAGCAGCAGTCTCGGCGGCGGCGGTGGTCTCAACGGGAGCAGCAGCGCTGGTGGCAGGAGCGCCAGTACCAGCAGCAGCGAGGATGCTGGAGACACTGGTCCAAGCAGGCTTCTTCTCGTACTGGTCGTTGTAGAGGAGAGCCTCACCAGCACCGCTGAAGGTGTCGGGAACCCAGCTGTACTTGTCAGTAAGACCCCAGACGGTGACACCAACACAGCCCTTGACATCGAGACAAGCTCCGACAACGTTGGCAAAGTCATCACCCTGGGTCTTGAGAGCGGCCTCGGAGGCGGGAACGGAAGCGTGACGGATGTCAAGCTCGGTGAAAGCAACCTCGACGTCAAGAGCAGTGAAGCGCTTGAGGACGGTGGTGAGAGCAGATCGAGAAGGGCTCTGGCCGACGATAAGATGGCCCTGGAAGCCAACACCATCAATGGGGGCACCAGCCTTCTGGAGGATGTCGACAATCTCGAGAGCACGCTCGGTCTTAGCGCCGTTGTTCTCGAGGTTGTAGTCGTTGTAGTACCTTAGACTGTTAGATATACACTAGTTAATGTGGCATTTCACTTACAGCTTGGCATTGGGGTCGGCCTTGCGGGCAGCCTTGAAGGAGATGGGGAGGAAGTCAGTTCCCAGAGTCTTGTAGAAGACACTGTCGCGCCACTCTCCGCTGTCATCGATGGCCTCGTTGACTACATCCCAGGCATAGCAGTCGCCCTTGAAGTGACCAACAACGTTGGAGATGTGAGCCTCAATGACGCTGGTAAGTTCCTCCTTGGTGAAGCTTCCGCTCGACACTACTCAAGTTAGAACAACTCTGAACCACAGTAACGAATAACTTACCCCAGTTGGGCAGCTGGCTGTGCCAAGTCAAAGCATGGCATCGCAGAACCTGTCCGTTCTTCTTTGCAAGATCCGGCACAACATCCGCCTTTGTGTAAGTGAACTGGCCCTTGCTAGGCTCGGTAGAATCCCACTTCTGACCATTCTCAGGAACGAGCTGACCGAACTCGTCAACGTTATCGGCAAGCTTCTTGTAAGTCGCGTCGCTCAGGTATCCGTTGTCGACGGCACTGCCAAAGTACTTTAGTCCAGCGGCCTGCGCCAGGCTGTTAAGTTGGGCCGAGACAGGGCTCGAGGCCAAGAGTCCGAGAAGAGCTGACTTGTGCATTGTGAACGAATGAATGAATGTGAGTAAAAACAAACGAACGAATGTATTTTTTTACTAAGAGAAAAGAAAGAAAGAATGGTGAAAAAGAAACCACACAAATCGCGTTCAATAATTCTTCATGGTAAGATGTCGGGCTTGTCGTCTTGATATAGGTAAGCTACACCAACAACAAACCCCGATCAAAAGAGCCCATGTCTTGATTAATCGTCCCACAAGCATACGAAAGCTTCGTCCCCTTAACCTGACGGTGAAATTCAGTCCGTCAGTCATTTTCCGTCGAGATGCCGGAGAGGCCCCTGTCCCATCTCCGCTTCGTCTCAGGTTTGTGACAAGGGTGCACTTTTTTCGGGCCACCGTTACCGAAACCGGTAATCGGGCCCAAGGTCAAGGAGCTTATCGTGGGCGAAGCTTTGTAGGATCGTCCCAGCTTGTGCTGACTGTTGGCAGATTAACTGTCGTAGTTCTTGGTCATAAACTGGATGTTCGGCAACGTCAGATTGTTAGTTCCTTGCTGGTGGATATTGGCCGTAAACCCCTTGTTCACGACTAATAGATCATGATTACTTTCTAGGAGATACCTAGCACAGGATTTTATTAGCTCAGGAACAGGTGGGAACCTTGCTGTCTAGTCTTGCCCCAGCGTCTATATATGCAGCTTGTGCGGCTCATCACCAACGATTGAAGCGCTTCTGTTCTCCTCTCGGTAAGTCGGAACTGGCCAAACGTTTCTCAAAGAGGAAGCTAGAATCAATTGCATTCTGGAATGCAACTCTTGGGTAGTATCGCGATCGGCAGTCCAGATACGTAACTGTCGATCCTCCCCTTTCGTGTTTCAGATACCCGGCGCTAGCAAACGTTCGTGTAGCTTGTTTTTGAGTTATTTCGTCTCGACACATGGAACCGTTATGATGGGGTCTTTGATGGGGCTGTTCATCTGGAGTTGTGGGAGATTGATTGATGGAATCTCGCTTGTCATCCTTAGTCGATACGAAATTTTAGAGAACAACTGGGGATCATATTCGAGAAGACGCAATCTGAATCTTGAAGCTGAAAAATATGATATGATAAATTCATTACAATAAAATGATGCGACGAATTCTATAGTGAACATTCTATGAAGCAATCCCAGTCCAATCGCATAATTAACGTGACAGTTCTATAAGGATACAGTAATACAAAGGCCTATACAAGACTTAACAGGTATTTAGCCGAAAGCGAACAGCGGCTAATTGCCTGCCTTGCCAAGGGTCTTTGTAATGTCTGTAAGCTTCAAGTCCTCGAGTGTTTCCTTCCATAGTTTCTCAGTCATTCTTTGACCGGACTCAGTGTACATAAGGACAGGATATCTATAGTATCGAATTAGCATCTATATCAACAATCATTGCATTAAAACTTACGGGCGAATCTCCCAGTCTCCATAAGATCCATGGCTCTCCTTCCCCAGCATCAAAGCCGAATGCAGATATTGCCTTGTTCCATCGACCACATTCCTTCCCAGGAAGAGATTCGAGAGGTAGACGATTGTTTGTGGCACCCATTGACCCTTTGCTTCACGCATAAGACCCGTACCTCTAGTTGCGCTGGGATTAACAACGTTGATAATGACGTCGTTTGAGTCGACGATCTCCGCAAGTTTCGAAACGCCCATAATCAAGAAAAGCTTGGTGATTCCATATTGGGTCATGCCATCAAATCCCTCTGGTGTGTCAACGGCATCAAGAATACTGCCAGCTGGTTCTTTCAAGTTCGTCCATATCCCCATATCTGAGCCGACAATGGTCAGGCGACCAGGTGTGGAAGAAAACTTGTTGCCTTTCGAGGTGACACTGTTCTTGGCTCGCAGGATGGGTACAAGAAGAATTGTGAGGAGCATCGTGTTGAGATAGTTGACTTGGAGAGAAACCTCCCGTCCGTCGCCACCGGCACGCTGATATGATAGCTTGCCGCATCCAGCATTGAGGACAACAACATCTAGACGCTCCAAAGTACTGCAGCGGGAAGCAAATTGGCGTACAGAATCAGAAGATTCCATATCAAGGATCCATACGAAAATCTTGGCTTCTGGAAATTCAGCCTGCAGTTGTCTTGCAGCGTCATCTCCTCTCTTCTGGGAGCGCACAGCTAGAATAAGTTGGCTCAAACCAAGTTGGAGAAACTGTCGCCCGCATTCAAGGCCAAGACCTGAGCTGGCTCCTGTGATGATGGCTGTCTCGCCGCTGAGGCTGACGTAGGATGGGATCTTGGGAACATTGTGAAAGACTTGCTTCCAGATGGTGAAGGGCATGCTGGCAGCCCATCTAGCATTGTTCTTCATATGGGCCGACATGATGAAATATAGTTTATGATGTTTGTATCAATGATGAAGGGAATCTGTGTCTTTAGAGATGCAAGTAACTGATAGAAATGGTGAATGTTGTGAATGTCTGAATAACTCATTTGATCGAGGCCATGCCTCTACTTGTATCCATTGACTCTCAACATAGCCACTCCCCAGATCATTGGAAAGCAAATCCATACTATCCGAGTCCCACTATTAGGAACTTTTCTGGAATCGGGATTGCTTCTCATTAAAGTTATGGTTGGCTTCCATAATCATCGGACGCGGATAGATTTCGCTCGCACAGAGAGAGACATGATCAATTTAGCGTGATCAAGATCTTTTTGGATATATGCGATTGGCCGTTGAGAGGCGAGCCCCATATTTAGCCATCTTGCGCCAATGAAATATTGTGAAATAGTTCCTGGATGGAGACCCTTTAATTCGGACACGGACTTGGAGACAAGATCGCCAGAACTAATACTACACTAGGTTTAGTTCAGCGATCCTTCGGGAGATCCAACTCCACTGTTCTATCCTAATTCACTGAGGTAGGCCCAACGTTCCTCCATCATCGCAAAGCTGAGTCAACGGCAGCCACGGATTGACCAAGAAGTTCCTCGCTCCACGTGTCGCTTTTACGGAGTTTCAGTCTTGTCCATACAGATCTGTACAAAAAGATCTAGCTATGGCCTCGCAGCTAGCCACCCTTGCCGTTAGGCCCGCGACAAGGGTGACGACATCTCATAAGGCTACGATTACGAATCTCCCAGTTCATCATAGTGATAGCGAATGGGAAGCTGTTTATCCCATAATCGAGCGCTTATACGTGCGAGAGCGAAGAAAGCTTCGTCATGTCATGGAGATAATGGAGGAGAAGCATAATTTCAAGGCAACGTGCGACACCGCCTGTCTAACTGGTTGATATCGCGAACCCGTGGCTTACATAAAATGCAGTATCCAGATGTATAAGAAACGGTTTACAAAGTGGGGATTCTCTAAGAATAAACCAAGATCTACATCTGGCAAAGCTCGCGTCACCTCAGAGAACCACAAGAGCCGAACTATCATCTGCACAAGGCCGGCTTTCAAACAGACCATGCATGTCTCCCCCAAGCTAAATCCTTCTGCTGCAGCTAGTCTGGAGTTCCTAACATGCATACACGACTGGGGCACGTCGTTCTACGAATCTGTAAACTCCCATGACTTCCCACTATCGCAAAACCGTATGCTGGCACCACCCCCCGGCGCAAAGGCAAATCGTTACGATCCAGAGCAGCTAAGCTTTGCTTTTCGAACCATCGTTGAGCTTATCAAGTGCGGTCAAGGGGTCCTAGCCGGTCGTCTGACTCGAAAAGCCTTTGTTGATATGGAATCTATGCTACACATCGAAGGACCCTTGTTCATCTGGAACGTTTTAGAAATCGCATATACCATGGCTCGTCTTGGTCAGACACGACTACTTGACATGCTTCTACTACAATTGATCGAGCTGGCGAGTAACCTCTACGATATGACACATCCTGTCGTCAAGATGCTACGCACACTACGGATGGCGACGTATACATGGCAGAAAGAGTCGAAACTATCACCGGTACCGGTTCTTGAAAAGGCCTGGGAGCTAAACGCAAACGTTGTTATGGAAAACGTCGACTCCAGACTCTTGCTCATGTATTATCGCTTGGTCTGGGACTCCTCTTGTATCAGACTACCCGCAGAACAGGTCGAAGGGATCGACAACTGGTTTGCAACATTGTATAACAAGGTCCCATTCAACGACTCTCTCTTCCAAGAGATTGTTCTTTCCAACCACCCAGATCTGTTACTCCTCGGATATGATGATGAGATAGTCCCACCCAAAGGCTACGACGCTATCAAGCAGATTTGCATCTCGGGGATCCAACATCGAAGTACCTTGAATTTCGACAAGCCTGAAATAGGTTCTCTGGTGCGAATAGGGCTGCTAAAGAGTCGAATTCTGGAGGAGGCTATAGAGAACTCAACTGACGCAGGTATACCACGACACCAGCTGTACAACATCCAACGATTCCAAGCCCGGGTCATTGCATACTTGTTAAAAGTTATCGTCGAGGTCGATTTAGAGCTCGGGTTCGACATTGACATTGCAATCGATAGGATGCGCAGCATCATTGCCATGCGCGAGTTCGGCTACTCTGCTACTGCGCCGCAGCTAATACACGATATGTGGCAGCTGGAGGCTTTGTTGCGACGGGCAGGACAACATTCCGAGGCGGACAAGATACGAAATGAGACGCTCAAGAAGCTGGAGAAGTATGTGGATGAGGTCCCTGTAGATATGGTCTAAACACTAGGATAATAGACGAAATACATGTAATATTGAATGTCTTGGGTGTATACAAACTTATATAAGTAATAATTCTTCGAATCCTTTCACTCTATTTCCTAGATACAGCTTGTCCACAGCCAGATGAACTCACAGGGACATCGGCGTCTGCAATCTTGGACGCGTTCTCAGGTGAGGAGTCGGTTCTTGGTTGATCCGACGTTGTCGACACGTGTGGATCATGAAATGATTAAATCATTCAACGCCGGGATTTGGTAGCCACCGTAGATTCTTGCTTGCTGATTTCCCCCATGTCTCATAGTGCTATTGCTCCAAATCTCCAAGCAACGCCGCTCCCGCATCGTCCAGGTTAGGATACTTAGCGAGCATCCAGAACTGCCTCCAGAACTGACGCCCATCTTCATGCTCCGGCATATATTTCCGCAGAAGCGTCTTCCATTCCACGTCGTGTTGTGACAAGCCAATCCCCGTGCATGCATATTCCCACCAGACCGGATAGTAGCCACTGTCTTCCCAGTCGATGATTCCCGTCAGGTTTCCGTCTTCAACCATAATGTTCACCGTTGTCAAATCTCCATGGGTGAAAGTGTAGGGCGTGGCGCAGGGCATGCGCTCCCGCATTCGCTGACGGGCCTTTTGCGGAACGCCCTCTAATGACTTGGCCATCTCTTCCCAAAGCTCATCATCTGAGTCAAAAGGTCCATGAGGTACGCCGAAGTCGCTAGAGAATAAGAATGCCGAGTATATCGGCTTGCCTTCTAGACTTTGCAGCCGAGGCGAGTGAAGTTGCCGAAGTTGAAGCAGATATTCGGCTACTTGCTTCGCGACCCGGTCTTTTGCAGTACTCGACATGGACCCCCAGGCAGCACTAAGCGGCTCACCTGGAACGCGTTTCGTGATAATAAAATACCGCCCATTCTCCTCACCCCATGCTTCGACAATGTTGGGAACGGGGATCGTGGTGTTTTCCCCGAGAAATTGGATATTTTCAGCGTCGAAATTGGGCGGACTGGCTGATCGCTCCTTGAGGACTAACCTAGACCCCAGCGACCACACGCCGCGGTCGCTTGCTTCATAGAAGAGCTTGACATGGCTCTCGTAGCAGCAACCTTTTTGTCGCTTGGGAGTGAAGCTACACGCTGAACATGGCGTTTCGATTGTCATGGTAGGCTGCTTTTTAATAGAAACTTTGTGCGAGGTGGTGCAGTTGAGGATAGAGGCGGCTTAAGTTAACGGGTGTCTAACCGCTGAAATGGCGGAAGAATACCAAGCCCGATACCGACCGGGCGCCTTGCCGAGGGAGTCAGATTTTGGAAGGTCCGTGTTCTCGATTTGACGTCGATAGCACGATGGACGTAATGCGTAGCAACGTCTTCATGCGAGGGTTTGTACCTTCGTTCACGTTGATGAGATGTGATGAGGCGGTGGTAGGGCCCTTGTATAAGAAGCCGAAGCCAAGACAGGAAAGGAAATGGATCACATGAGCGACGAGTGGGACGTAGCAACTGACAAATGTCATGAGATCAAGACGATTCAACCCAAACGCCGGAGTCTATGCTCTATATAATGCCTCCCCAAATGCACCTCCTCGACATGTCCTTACAAATACAGTCACTTTATGCCATCACGAATCGCGTCCCAGCCGCTCCTCGTCATCCTCGGTTAACTCGTATGCGGGGCGGAAGCTCTCCCCATTTTGTCCTTCCTTCTTTAGATGGGGGTTCGGATGCGTGTCCTTTTTACCGCCTAGACTCGTGTAGCCCTGGTCGTATAGAGGGCAATAAGCAATACCAAGATGTCGGATGAACTGGTTGTGTTAGTGCTCGGTTCAATAATGACCTGTGATCGACTTACAGCCCAAATTTGTGCTGTTCGCGCCATTGTTAGCCATTGCTCATTCTGTAGCGCCGTGCGACATACGAAACGTCGCAAGACAAAGATAACTTACCATAGTGCCAGTCAATGACTGGATGTATCCGCATAAACGACGGCCAGCCAGCGTCCGTCGGGTCAAAGTACTTGAGATTCTCCCCATGAGGATCAGTCCTCCGTGTTCCCACGAAAATAGCCTTAATGGTCGGTCGCTCCTCAAGGTATATCTCGAGTCCCTTCTTCATCGGTAACACATAACGGGCGACATCGAGGCTGTACTCGGAGCTAGACGTCTCGACGAACTCATCGATTTCGACAAAGGGATGCGAGGCGACGATGTAGACAGATTGAAGCTTCTCGGGTGGTGTGATTGCGGAGGCGCCATTGGCAGTTGAGTCGGGGTTCGAATAGTAATGGCGTCCCATGCGAGCGAGGATTACGATAAGCAGTACGAGGCCTAGAATCGAGTCAGTAGACCGTCCCAGACAATCCATGGGAGATCTCCGGATAGCAATGGACTCCAAAGAAGTCCGAAAGCCTTTCAAGACCCCAAATGGCATGCGACTTACAGTCTTTGCCCCCATTATATGATAGTGATATTTGTTCCGGTCTGCGCGCTGTCAGCAACTGTATCGCACCCAATCATTCCATGAAACGCACGAATATTTCTTCAACGTCTCATCCACAACCTCTATCGACCTGCGGACCTGCTCCTGTACATCTCGTAGTATCTGGGTATCAGGTTCCTCGGCCAGGAACGCTTCGACCTTGTCCCTAATTTCGAGACACTTGTCGCGCAAGGAGCGGGGTGGCGGGGTATCTATCATGATGGCTCGTTCGCTCTAACAGGAGACTTCGGATATGGAGGAAATGTCGTGTCGGCTTTCGCTGGAGGTGGAAGGACGGGTGGGATATGCAGCAGAGAGAATAGAATAGAAAAAGATGGAATTTGGAGATTTCCCATGTGCTTAAAGCTTAAGCTCCGGTTTCGCCTTGCGGGGATACCTACCCTCATTGTAAATCCAAGGGTACTTGATGGACTGCCGAGCCACTTTGCGATCACGTGCAAATCCTGCGGTTCTGCGACCGCATTGTATCACGTGAGGGCGTCAAGGGTAGGTGAGATAGATTGTACGGGGAAACAGCATCAATTTACTATCTGAATCTACAGATTTACGCTAGAGTCTACCTCCTAATACCTAGGCTATGGACTCTATCAATTGAGACCCATGCTATAATCTCTAGCTAGCCTGTACATTCTGGTTTTCAATCTTAAAGGGTATCCACAAAAGCAAACTCCAAACCATGCTATACTCCCAAGCCAGTTGACACACAGAATAGGCCAAAGCATAAGACGTCTTGTCCCATGTGCCAAAACTTCTTTTAGTAACGCCAGACCATCTAGTTAATCCACTCCCAAGACAGAAACTTGATACTGATACCTTCGTCGGCCTCGCGCTTCCTCCAAAAGTTCATCTTGATGAGAGCGGCAAACGTAGACGGGATAGCCCCAGCGGACTCCATCTTGGCGGGGTCGAGCTCGTAGAAGACTCGGTCTCGAGCGTGGAACGAAGCAGGCGCATTCTGGCTGTCGCGCTTGTCCGCAGCAAGATATCCTTTGGGGATGAGTTCGTCTTTGTCGTCTACAAGCATTCCGGGGATGATGTAGATATAGAGAACGCGAAGGTTGGGGATAGCAGCCTTGAAGCGCTTGAGAGAATAGGCGTACCAAGACACGGGAATGCCTCGTTCGTGAGAAACTGCAATATGTTTCAGTGCGCTCAGACCAAAGTATCGGGAAACCTCACCGGGCTTGGGAACCTTGAGACTGCCAACCGCAGTGACACGCGACAGCTGAGAGTCAAAAATGCGCCAGCCCTCGACGATGACAAGATCTCTGGCTCCGTCAATGACAACACTCAAGCCATAGCTCGCACCACGCATTTCGTACGGGATGACCTTGGAGGGCTTACCTTCGCCGTTGCGAAGTCCCATGCGCATGATCTTCTCAGGCTTGAAAGTATTCCAGGCGTGAGCGACTTCCTTGCGAGACTCATGGCAAGCTAGCTTGAGAGCCCAGGTGTTTCCGAGGGTCTGGGCGGGATCCGGATAAGGGCGAAACTGAACGGATTCCGGGGCCATATGATGGATGGTCATCTGCTGGTAAGTTCTTTCGGTGGGGTCAAGCTTGATGCAGACGAAGTAGGCGCGAGGAGCGTAGACATCATGAGCGAAGGCCCAGATGCGACGTCGAATCTCCGGGGGGAAGTCAGGGAAGAGGTGGAAAGTCTGAAGAGAAGTCATGGTGTCGACTGTCTTGTCGGAGGAGATTGATATGCGATTGTCGTAAGTCGAATACTGGGCAAAGATGAGAATAATGCCGAGGGGGTGTCGGGGTGGTGTCGAGTGAGGAATACCCGTTCTAAGAGAGGTTTCCAAAAGTGTCGAGAAAGAGAGGAAGTTTGGACCCCGGTGTTGACGGCAATATATACTGCTCGATCTCGACTATCGCGATGAATGTCTGGTTCAATGTTCTGTTGTTCAAAACTCTTGTTGTTGAACACGAGTGACGATAACTCCTGATGTAAAGAACTACTTCCACGCTGCTTGAACGTCGTCGATAGTTCCTTGAACAGTGACATTTATATTCATTCAATCTTCGAGGTCTGTTCCAGGTATTAATTCAGCAATGAACTGATGGTCGATGTTCTCGGAGGTGGTAAATCCTAGGACCAAGCATGGGCCTGTTAAAAATAGCGGTATGCAACCATGCGAATGCACTCACTACTTCAATGAGATGTACATTGACAGTTAAATTGCGCATATAGGATCTGGTGCCACTGAGCCTTTTGTTACTAAACCTTCGACTGTAGACTCAAGGCACTGACTGTTGACACAAGAGCAGACTTCACAAGGCTATCATACACTCTGCGCCAATCCTGGGCGCAGTAGCGAGGACTCAAACTATGAAAGAGAAGTAGGAGGCGTTGTTAGGGTCAATAATGTGTTCATAAGAGTTTCATCCTTTACGTTCTTTCCCAGGTTATTATTATCTAATATTTATTCTTGTTTATGTCGTGATTGAGTAAACCACACAATCGATGTCTGCTCCAGCTGACTGCGAGCCAATGTACTCCTCCTGAGTAAAAGTTCCTGATGTATTTCCCCCGTCGATGTCGCTTTCATCCATCCAAGAACAGTGGTACTGGGAATTATACCACCATAATCTTGATATGTGTATTTGCTTCGAACGTAGTCCTTCTTCCTGTAAGATTCAGGCTTGAAGATGGTAGCCAACGGGTACGTGTCACCGTTGGTAATGCTGGTAGTGAGCTTGGAAGTGCTGCTGAGAGGCGATATTCTCTGGCGCATCAGACATGACCGTATCTTGCCTCTCCAGCCGCCTCGCCCCCCTGCTGCCCATCTTCGTTTAATTCCGAAAGACTCGCTGTAGGAACCTTATCGAAGCCTCTTATCTTGTTGGTTGTTAAGTATGCTTGGATTAACTTCCATTGCGCGACACGTCCTCTGACCATCCACATGCATTGAGTGGTATCGTGCATCATGACGCGGAAACCACTTTGTTGTTCCTGCGGATCACAGGGCTGGCCGAGGACGATTCAAGTTCCTCTGTCAACAGCCTGGCTATAGACCCCATAATAATCCCAATGTTGGCCCCTGGCAGTGACGCCGGGCTTCAAGGAATGTCTTCAATTCAGCGTATTTGTGTCGCTCGAGAGCTCGACTCCTGGATGGAGGGAAATATGAGGTCTTGGTTGATCTCCAAGTTCATAGGGGCGGAAAAGGTTGGGCATGAACGCCTTCGATGGGAAGACCTTGTTGCGAGGGGATAAGCAGTGTTGGCGCAGGTTGGCGTATTTGAAGGTGAGCGTAGAGCAGAACTTGCAGTAATGTCTTGAACGCCCAGTTTCGTCAACTGTCGTTCTTTTGCATATATCTTCTTCTCATGTATCTTGCTTAGAAACTTCAGATGGCTTGAAGGTGCTTCAATAGCGACTTGCCCTGTTTTCACCCACCAACCCTCCTGGGTCCGCATAACCTTCTTCGATGTCTTTGAGTTCCTTTCACCCACATGCTGGTTCCTCGCAGAAATTCGAATGCCACGGAGTTCCTCGCAGGAGCCTAGACGCTCCTGGGTAGTCCCAGTGTGAAGGTTGGGTGTATACTATAGGGAGCCTCATCTATGAATCCAATACCCGAGCAGATGACGCATACCGTGTGCCAAACGTCATCAATATTCTTCCTCTCACTGAACTTTATCCATGGTATCTGTTTGAAAATTGGGTAAGCAGACGAGATGGTGGTTCCAATAGGGCAACAGAAGAGGTCAGAAGACATCCTCTTGTCAGTTCGAGTCAGGCTGGTCAAGAGCTGGCTGTGATCTTTGGTATAGCTAGTGATAGTTTCAATCCAGCAGCTCCAATGACTTTGTTGGCATCGCTCAGTAAATAAAGCCAGCTATGCCGTCATGAGACCTTCGGAGTGAGTACGATCTAGGCATTAGGTCCAAATCGTTGCGATGGGCCCCAATGTTCATAGCGGAAGTAATTTCCTCCTGGATTTGACGAAGAGCTTCGAGAGCGCCGTGTACATTCTGCTCCTTCCTACCCCCATCATGGCTTCGATCCTTTGCAGTCTGACCGTTGCGATCACGCTCCATACGTAGGTTGTGATCTTGGATCTTAGGGATGTCGATTTCTTATCGGTCTCTCTCATGAGTTCAGGAATCATTCGGATCCTGTATCGGGGGCTCAACCCCATTATTTTCCTTGACATGTGACGCAACTCTTGGGCTAGTTCTTCGATTGATAACACAGAAGTATATCTTGCTGCAGTAGATGCAAAAACGTCCGTGGGACCTGGGTTATGAGAAGGACCATGTTGGTACCAGTAAACACGGGTGTCGAAATGTTATCGGGTCTAAGCCCACTCATCACTTGACGCGGGATTGCTATAAACTCCTGGTTTGCATGCTTTCTGGGCGCATACCCTTCTGCAATGCTCTCAAGAAGTATTATGTTAAGATGCGTGCCAATCAGTGCGAGTGCGGCCGCTTTTTTATACTCTGCAGGATCATTCATGCGCACTGGGTATCTCTGGCTCGCAAAGGAGATATATCCAATCCCTTCTTCTCGCGCACTGGCCGCTCCTGATAGGGCTGCTTCTCTGCACACAGAGGTGTTCTTGTGGGAGTGAGATATGATGGAGGAGAGCAAGGCCCTGTGATCGTAACTAGAGGGGAGGGATATCGTATGATTAGAAGCGCGAATCGGATTCTCAAAATTTTCCATCTACTTGTGCGAACCTGCCAAGTAGTGGAAACCAGATCCTGCGAGGGGGTACACGGGTTCGTTTCGAATGATATACTACGACACTGTGGCTGCCAAGCATGGCGCAAAGTGTAACTCGGAAGGTATAGCTCTGGTGTCATCATGTTCACATGAAGAGTTGACTTGTTACTGTAAAAGTAAGTGGCAAGATCAAAACTCCCTGTGTAGATATCCTGGGCATGGCACTTCTATAGCGTAAGGATGGACTGAGTGGGTATGGCGGGCTGGGCCTGATAAACGTCATCATTTTTGTGTTGACTGATATCGTCTGTTCCGGCAGTCTTGAGTATATTGCGATGGCTGGTTCGCTTCTTTTCCCTCGCGTTCGATAGTGTGACGCGGTCCGAGTTGCCCCGGTCTGGATGTCTCTGTACAGTTCATGGCCCGCATGGGATGCTTGTGGCATCTCTGTAGTATCTCTACGACAGTATGGATGATGTGGCTCTGAGTTGGTGTTGTATATGTATCGCCTGTGCCGCTAGTCCTCTCCCCTACAAAGTAGGTCTGGACGGTCTTCCACAAAATGGGCCTGGGCGTCTCAATGTCGCTCTCCTTCGTCTCAATCTCGGGATTGCTGGCATTCCTGGTTGCTCCGATTAGGATGTCAAAGACTCGTTCTTCCATTTTAAGTGAGCCCCGAGCAGATCTCTATTGTTCGTCTTGGTCAAGTCTATGAGCTGAATGCTCGGGATTTCGATCGATGCCGCTATCATGAAGAGGATCTTGGTGTTATTGATCACTTGCAATCTCAGGGCCTTCACCCAGGTCCCCGGCATATTCCTTTTCCGCCATAGCTTCAACGATGTTGTTGAATTCATCTTCTTTGAAGAGACTCCCTATAGATGGGAACAATCTAGGCCTAGGCTTCGACACGACCTAAGTCTGGCGCTGATGCTTTAGTAGGGATGAAAATTGTCGTTAGACAGGTACTCTTGATGCCATAGGTCGATGCAGCAACCGACGTGAGGAGTGTCATGATACCTTTTCCAGCCTGATGCGTCTCCGCGTTCCAAGAGCACTGAGGGAGATGCGGTCGGTTTGATCCTTCCTTTGACGCAAGGTTTGCACTCGTTGCTTAGATTGAAAGAGGACCAACCGCACAATACGAGGACATGAAGCCCCGTGGCTCGCTGGTTGGATCGAGGCCAGTTCTATGGAGCTGATCGAACATATTCGGACTCCACTCGTCTCAACCTTGGATGCATTGGATTGCACCGCGGTGGACGTGATACCACGGTTCTCATGCGCCATGCCCGGGGACTTCGTATCGCCAACAACAATAGGGCAAGCTGTGTTAAAGCGGAATAAATGATGACCGGGTACAAAGCAAGGACACGATCCCTGCTGTACCCAGTTGGCCATATACGCCTGCAGGGCATATATATGTCCATGTATCTGCAGTGTTCCCTTCTGTTTCGAGATCGGCTTGTGAACCGTATGAGACAAAGCCCAACGCAAACCCGGCGGCTATAGTGCATACCGCTGGGCAATATATGCGAGTACAATCTGAACTGGTACTTGTTTCTCTCATCTAGATATCTCGGGTCGCACGCTACTGATGCAGCTCAATAGACTAAGATGGTGTCGGAGTAAAGAGATAAGGCCGAAGGGGTAGACCAGCGACACAAAAGTCTCTCGCGACCATGCAGGGAATATGTTCTCCAAGATACTTTCAGCCCGACACAATTTATCATAAAAACATCATTCAGAGGCGCATAGAGGTCCCCGGGCGAATGTTTGGTAACCGTTGGATAGAGGAAAATGTACACTTTCTTGCTCGGTGCTGATCCCACGGCTAAGCCAAGGTGATACTGCCGCCACGGGAGACATTTCATTAGATGTTCAAAGAAGATAATGGAATCGATCAGATCTGACTGCCTGATGAGATAGAGCTGGAGTCGCTGGCGGTGTTCCTTGATGCTGGATGTAGAATTTGTCTGGATGAGGTACTCTAGCAGAGGTATGACGGTGGATCTGGTGGATGTGGACCTCTTCCAATCCGGTCGCATTCTTGCGCCCGTCCAGGTCGTCTGGAGCTGCATTCTTGTGCCGGAACTATAATAAACAACCTCGTGAAGTCGTTTACAGTCGACGTGGTCTGCGTCGTGGTGAATCAAGAGCGTCAACTCTTCTATGATGGCGAGATGGGGTGATTTGAAGGGCACAGGTGACTCAGGAGGCACATGGCGAGGCATGGGCGTCTTGGATGAGTAAGGTATGGCTGTACTACGGCTTCCGTGTTGTTGCCCACGGACGTTCTGTAGAAGAGGAGCATGAAAACGCTAACGTCGAGGGCCACATGGAGCTGTTTCCAGGTGTATTAGCCAAGTAGCCTGCCCGATTGTTATACTAGCGGGGCCTGTAAAACTTGAATCGCAGCCATCCTTCTCTTTAAAAGGGCACGGGAAGCGGTGCCCTTTATGTGCTTTTTTGGTGCGCTTCTCTGTTTCGACCACTCGATTAAATGCCTCGAGGCATTCAAGTTTGTCCTCCAACGGACAGGTATCGTATCCCTTGATGATCCGCCCTATAATGGGATCTTGCGCTGCTTAAGGTTGTGAAGGTCTTTTTTTGCAATCTCTGTCTGGACACTCATAAGCTTCGATGATGAGTCTTGCAAGCCCTCTTCATAGCTTCGAACAGAATGTGCTCAAATGAGTTAAGCAGCACTTGTCTGCCCCTCAGATTTGGACAAATGCAGTTAGTTCTGGCTGTATAATTCGATCTGAATGATGTTCTTGTATTGGACTTGAGCATTTGCATCATGTTCCTCAACTTATTTGTCTTCGACAGGGTCGTCTGCGTTCTCATCCTCGTCACTCAGTTTCTGAGCAGCCTCTTCCTTCGCAACCTCGGGCTTTTCCCGTTCGCGCTCAACGAGAGTATCGACAATTGAGCGGAGCTTGGTAACATAGGAAGTGGGCCTGGTATGTTTCCCTTGCGCAATCTTGAAGGATCTCAGATATGAGTTTACCGATATGTGCTGCGGCTTCTTCGAACTTGGATAACAAATGACATATCTTGCTTCGATGAACATTGTCTCAACCACGGAATAATTGGCGGGTTTCTTTCCCTTCTTGCTGCTATTTTCCGTCTCCTTCATTGGTTAGCTTGCAAAGATCATGGAACGCCGTGCAGAGCAAATGCACCTGCAAGCGATCGACAAGCGCTTTGCCAATGCTGCCAACCAAGTCGTTTCGAGGGTAGAAAACTGAGAAGAGGAGTTCAAAGCCCAGAAGAAATAACTCCTTCTCCCATAATATCAGACGGGGGTTGAACGGAAAAACTGAGAGCATTAGAGTCATGGCCTCTTCCTCAATTGTCCTTGGTAAAATAGGTTGATCTTGGGAGATTCAAGTCAGAGTCCTTACTTCACTCAAGCTTTCCAGCTGGAAGAGAAAGGCTAGGCGGCGTTGGTAAGGAATCATCTCGGATGTGATAGATAGAAAGGGGCTGCGCAGGCCCATGTGCTTAGGAACAAGCAAAGGTTGGTTCGGGGTGAATATTTCGAACCAACTGATCGGGCAATCTTAAGGGAGAATGGCTGACTGATATTTGGAGGTCTTGACTTATTTGTTTCTTCCGGTAATGAGGCGTAAGGTGTGCCGCTTAAAAAGAGCAAGCTTTCCCAAGTCAAGAATGTCAGCATACCTTTTCATCGTGGAGAAAAAAAATCCACAATCTGGCCATTAGCCTCGGATTTTTTTGGCTTCATTCTGTAGAACTTCCACTCGGACCGGGCTAGTATTCGTCTTCGGCAGCATATCCTTCATTGATCATGGAGTCGTAGTAATCGATCCTATGAGCTTCAAGGTGTAGAACTGCTAGTCGCCCATAAACGTGGTTATTCAAACTCGTAACAGCATTCTGAGCACCTATAGCTTTCTGAATCATGGACATCTCGGTCTTATCAGTAACCTCGATGCCGCAGTCCAACGACCTCAGCCCCCCAAAAACGCACAATGGCAATGCGACTTCAAGAAGAAAGTCGAATTCGGGTATCAAAGGGGCACGATCGAGACGATGTTCATCTCAACTTGGCAGGGTCTCTGATGTGCTCCGGCCAATTAGGGTTGTCGCAGGTATCAAGGATTGACGTGGGCATCGTGGAGTGCAGCTCAGTCACAGCCAGTCGTGCAGCACCACTGTGACATTCCATCCAGCAACATCGTCATATTCTCCATCCTGTATCTTTCTCTGCAAGGCATAGGCCATCTGTCGCTTCATCCGCTTTCTTCCGGCGCCGTTCATGCTTCCGATGTTGAAGTAGGAGAGATAATGTCACCCAATTCTGGTAGACAAACAGGTACTTTGGTGGCTTTTGAGCTCTTGGAAGGGACTCATCCAATTCCTTCCACTTATCAGCGATGTCTGACTGTACTCTGATCCAAGTTCATGGGAGGCTACAGAGAACTCTGACAAGAACTTCAGCTTGAAGGACTCATCTTCCCACGGTTCCCGAAATTCGCCAAAGGAAGTACTGTGCCTGCAACCATGATCACGATGAAGGCGATGCTGGTCCGATTGCGAATCAAGAGCTGACGGACCGCCTGCGGGAGACGTGTTTGGTGGCGGCAGATCTGACGAGTAGGGCGTACACGGCACGAACACCGTTCGCAGCCAAAAGGAGAAATGAGGGAAGCATAGGCGCAGCTTACCGAAGTGCGCTGCTTACCGAATTCCAGATTCCTCCAAGGGAATCCTGGAGCAGGCCTTACCGGTGCAACATCGACTTGAGCATCAAGAGATGGATGATCCTTCATCTGCCAGGTAAAAGGCCCCAACACGAGGCAGAGACTCTGCAGCTTTGCGAAAAGAAACAGTCGGCTTGGAAATTTAGTAGACTCCTCAGTAATGCTAGAACCATCTTAAACATATCAAGCAAGCTGATATTCTTGCCAATACAAGTCCTAGATCCTGCACCGAATGCAAACATATAGTTCTCTATACGTCGTTTCTGCTCGGCAGAGGCTTCGATCCATCTCGAAGGTCTCCATCGGTCAGCATCATAGCCAAAGGCATCTTTATCTCGGTACAGCACCCATGCATTAACACCCACGATTATACCTCTTGGGATGTGGTGTCCGTTAACTTGTAGACCTCTGTCGTAGGGAATCTGCTTCCTGGTAGCGAGGATCGGCCATTTTCACTTGGATTCGATGTTCAATGAAGCAGTTATCCTTTCTGACAATGGCTCTTCTGCGGGAGGGACGTACTTGTCCACCCTCTTATGTGGCAGTCTTCAAAGGTAGTGATCCTTCGACGAAGCTTATCAAGATGCTTGGTGTGATCCGGGGTGCCATGCTAGAGTTTGAGCTCCTTCACAAGCTTCTTGCGAGTTTCGACCGTCATGATGGGCATCCTGTTGGCACCGATAGAGACGTTACTCGTGCCAGAAGGGTCAGAAAGACCAGATGCGTAGACCATGACTTTGTCGATTCCTTGAAAGGGATGTTCGATAGAGACTTTGTTGTTGTGCGTTTGACGACGCCCGAGGATCAGCCCCACTCCAGGAGAGCGCTCTCTGTGCCATGTCGCATCATCCACTCGGTCACAACCAGTCTCGTATTTGTCGTTATCCACTGCCCGAGGTGGCTGAGGGCGTGGGGAGTGCACCCCAATAGTGCCTAGAGGGGTCCGGACCCATCATTGATCCAGTAGAGGAATGACACAATATGAAGGAATATACCGGTAGTGGAGGTTGTATCAGACTTGGCCGTGTTTGTCGTAGCCTAGGTGACAAACATTAAGTGAACGTCACTTATTGTCTTCGCAACGGAAGGCTGTCACCCCAAACTTGTCGGTGATTTGCCAATACAGCTTGCGGAAGTCACAAATGTCGTCAAGTTCTGCTAGCTTTATAGGTATTTGTACCTAAAGGGGATGAAAAGGTAGCCGAAGCGGCCAATAAATTGGCGTATTCGACTTGTGCTCAGATGCCACACCATAAAGGTGCCTCTGGAGCAGCACTTGTGAAGAGTGACACGGTGTCTTAAATTCTTAATACTGGCGATAGATATCTCGTTGACGGATGTCGGATCTCGACGTCAGTGGAATGATAACAGATGACGCCTTGACAGCAGTGGTCTTGGATAGACCGTTAGATATCCCTCATTGCGCATGGGGTCCTTGACGTCTAGCACTGGGAAACTTGAACCGTACCGATCGCCAAAGAGAGAACTTCTGGCAGATCGGGCATTGGGCGGGAAGTGTAAAAAGGAGTAGAGTGTGTTGGATTGAATGATAGAGATGCTTTTCCTCTTCTGTATCTTCCAAGGGTTAGACCCTAGAAGGAGTACATCGATGGTCTCAACTAGGGTAAGTATTGAGGTGTAATGTCGTAAAACACTCGCTCTCATCTCCAATGTAGGAATTGGGAACATAGAGAGGACGGCGGCCTCTACCCTATCGATGTCTGGTTTTGATAAACGATAATAGACATGCAGAATTGTTTCACGAGGCTTCTCCGAGGGTTTCTCCGTCGAGCTGGTGAGTCGCTCTTCGACCTCCTCATTGACACGATATTCGACTAACGGCTCTTCTAAGCAGGACACGTTGTCTTCAGCATTTCGCTCGAATAGAAGTGCAAGGTAGTAGGACGACGTAGATATTAAATAGGGGGCGAGAAACCTAAACTTGTACCAGGGAACAAGTCTTTCTCGTTGATCTTCAGAATCATAGACGAAAGGAGTTGCCGTCCAGCATACGAACTCTGGAAGGCCGAGTCTCCAAAGACAGGAAGATTTTCTGGTTCAGAGTCGCCGGATTTACCATACGTTGCACGATAGCTCATCGACCGCGGCACTGTCGTTTCCACATCCTCTCTGGTTGATAGGTAGGTACACGCTAGTCACACTAGCTTCAGTTGCACCAGCCATCATCGAGAATCTTGGTTTTCAGCGATATGTTCCTTGGTTCTGTCGGAGGAAAGTCCGGGCGAAACACGTTGATCATGGGGATGTAATTGTCGATCTCAGGCAAGTAAGCCTGGTAGCCGCCGCTTGCGAGAAAGCGTAGCAAGCCCACGGTACGTTGGGAACAGATGAGGACGATTGTCTTGGGACTGATGCCTGACTTCTGGGTTTTGTCACCGTAGAACATGTTCTGAGCCCATTGGAAGGCATGGACGCAAGCACGGTAGTTCTTACGAAGACGGAAGGTGAGTCGTCCGGCATTTTCCATGCGATGGAAGAGGCTGACTTGTCGCTGTTTGCTAAAGACTGCCTTGAAGTCGCTGTGGTCGACAGTGACTCCATTGAAAGGTCGCGATTCGCATTTTGTCTTCTCTGGGAAAGGTTTGCGCTCTCGACTCGAGGTAAAATACTTCGGTGAGGTTGTACTTGCCTAGTCGTTCCGAATGACGTGAAGATTGGATGGCCAAGAAGTAATGAACTTGTGAGTCAGAGCTTTGTGGAAGGGACAGCTGTCTGCATTCGCTCGCTTGTAAG
This sequence comes from Fusarium torreyae, assembly GCA_027945595.1. Taxonomy (NCBI): domain Eukaryota; kingdom Fungi; phylum Ascomycota; class Sordariomycetes; order Hypocreales; family Nectriaceae; genus Fusarium; species Fusarium torreyae. The sequence goes on from JAOQAZ010000004.1 coordinate 2,023,729, forward strand.
CTCTGTCTTCAGATCCTCCTCAAATCTCTGAACCATTTTCTCGAGGGTGTTGATCGTTCGTTCTTTGATTCAAATAAAAGACCCCAATATATGACACTTCATGGTCGCATTGGCCCATATACACAAAGGTCTTGGTCGGCTCGAGGTGACCGACAACGCTGTACGATGATATCACATCTCGAGACTCACCAGTGCTGTCCAGATCAATTCTATGAAACTGATCTGCAATAGGTGATGCTCGGGTAACGCCTTGCTGAACATACGGCATCGACCGAAAATGTCAGAGTCTTCGGTTCGGGGGACATTCCGAGACTCATTTCTTTCTGTTTCTTGGTGGCTAGGACATGGTGAATGCAATTTTGGCTCAAAGTTAGAGCAATCAGGCGAGAATGACCATGATGATGTAACGGCTGAAATTCATCACGGGCTCAATATCCTTGATTTGGTATGGGACGGGGTATGGCTTGAGGCCAACTCTTATGTATGACGACCTTTGGTCGAAAGACGATATTGTTCTTGACGGTAAAAAACATCGCAATCCAGGGAATTCTTAGCCAGGTCCTTCGCCATTTCATGTGTAGTCTTTTTGATAACAGGTTCTGGGGAATCTTTGCCACTATGTAAAAGACTCCGAATGAGTGCTACATAGGGCGCATTGTCGCTTGAAGTCGTGGACAGGCAAAGGGTCTGCGTCTTATCGATTTCATCTGTCTCGTTACCACATCACATCAATAAGAATTGAATGTGTCGGGTACTGGCAATTACCATTGTTCATCTGACAATTGTGCTCAGTGAGTAGGCTTTCCTGTTGGACCAGCAGCCTGTGTGCCAGGTGAGGAAGATGAAGTTGCTCTCAAGCTAAGAGGGTCTGGCATCACGCCTCATATCATGAAGATTTAATCGAGCAAGTTGTCTGTTCTCGTCGTAGATAGACTTTCCTTGCATTCGGCTTAATGCTTTCAGCTTCATGCTTGATTCTCTGGTGGGAGAAGAGTTCTCCAGGCTGCTTGGGTAGTCGACAAGCGTGTTGACTAGTATCTCTAGAAATTTGATGGTCCGCTCTGGATGTCTGGGATAACTCGATGCGATACCTCTGCGACATATTTACGACGTTGCAGATATTTTTGCTCTGAGTTGGTTGTTGTTGGCCATGAGGGACGGCTGATTCTTGCGTTTTGCTGCTTTCTGTTGAAAATAATTTCATCCTCGTTGTCTTCAGCTGGGAGCCTTTTCCGAAGAGTCGTTCAATGATAGAGATTCTTGGGCATTACTTGGAACGCCGGAGTATTCCATGTCTGCGCCGCGCATCTGGTCGCTTTTGGAGTCCAAAGTGTAGCCCAGCAGTCGCCCAACGAACCACAGCCATGTTGTGTCGGATCACGAGATCATCGAGAAATGGCTTGACTGGGGCAACGTAGTCTTTGGTCCACTCCTTGGTGCGGAGATTGGGCTCGTACAAAGCTATGGTCTGCATCGGATCTGGATTATAGGATTTGTCCATACGAACTGTCACAACCACACATGAGAATGGCCTTCTCTTGAAACATGTCCAAATCCCTCTGCGCAGCTATTCAGCAAACATATCCTCGAAGAAACAATAAGTGTCCATCTGACTGCTTAAGTTGAGGTGGCGAAGGAGTTGACAGTTGGCGTTCAGTTGGTTCTGAACAAACAAGGGTTCAGCTCCTCGAACAGTCTCTCCTGTGAACCTCATTTAGGCCAGACCGCTCGTTGGGAACCCATTGAGAGACTTGGGCAATTGGCTCATTCCAGGGGCCAGGCAAGTTTTGGAGATACCCCCGAACGCGTTGTTGTCAAATGGATCCTTCTGTTGGATTGTGTTGTCTGTGGGAGATAGGACATCAGTCTGAATCTGGTAAAGGCGTTTGACGCAAGGATGCTGTTCTTAGTGTATGTGAGGAATTTGACGATACAGTGGCGTCTTGCTCGTGTTCTTGAACGATGCTGATTAAGACTCCGACCCTTGGGGAGTCCCGTTGGTGCTCACAATAACAACAGAGTCTCTTAAATCCCTGGTTGGATGGTAAGGCCCGCAAAGGGTCTCAAGGTTGTACACTCGTCCTACGTCTGGTCGTGACTTGTTGCCAGGCGGAAGCTTTGATGTTCGAAGATTGCTACAAGTTGGTCTCGTGTATCGATGTGGATCTCAAAACTTCCTTCACCGTTGGCGCACGCTCTGAGTTGGACTCGTAAGGCTTCAATTTGGGTTGTTTCGTGTGCTGGAACAGCTTGGTTGTCTGCAATGGTTTCAGATGAGGACACTGATCTCTCGGGACCGCTGACCCTTAGAAGCAGCATGTTGAGGAGGACGATTCATTGAGTCAAAATCGAGAGGTCTAACGTGTTCTGACCGCTCGGGGGTAAGACGTTCCCTTGTGGGTCCATTTGGTGCCAGAGATAATATGAAAGGGAAATTGACCTTCAGACAGGAGATTGAGGCATGCTATCTTGAGCAAATATGCAAGGCCATGATTGTTCTCGATATCGTCGGCTGATAGACCAGGTGGCCGGATTGATACCTTGCGGATTTCCTGGACAGGCTCTCTTGCAGCCTCTGTGCCATGGATGTGGTCCACGTAGTACTGGTAGGCAGCTAGCCCTAGAGGGGAAAACTGTGGCTGGCCAGGAAGCCGACTACCACCATAAATGTTAAACCATATCTTGCGTCATGGAGAATTGATACATCTCGGCTTGATTGAGTCGTCAGTTGAGAAGAATCCAGTTTCCAACGGCGACTGAGAAGGTTCCGTGGGACGTTTACCAGAATGGGAAAGTTGGTCGCACAAGTGATCGTATGCTTCGCAGGCTAGTCGCAGCTGCTTGCAGTCTACAAGCGCTTGACGATCGCGGCTCACCAATGCGTGCCTTGGGTTAAGCAGAGGCTCTTCGTCATGTCCGGAAGCTACGCCACCTTCGGGAGTCCATCATGCTCCGAATGACCTTTCATGCTGTGTTCAAAAACGGCATTGAATAACCAGGAACAACATCCCCAAGCGTGGTTAATCGCGCTGCCACTTGCCAATGTAAGCGTATTGATAGGTCGTACGAGCTTGGCCCGTGGCATTGGAAGGCTGCATTGTGCGTATATTGGGTCAACTGTATTTGAGCTCTTTTGAGTGATGGAATGTTCATCTGACGTGATGTTGACATCCGAAGTGCAGTTGCTAAATGACTTGGGAAGACTTTTGTTGCGTTCGCACGTTCTCCAAGGAAGTCCCAGGGCCATCCCTGGCGCGCATTTTGGACTCGAAGGAACGCGACTTGTGTTCTCGGAACAACTTCGTTGTATGGTGCGGACATAGGAAGCTCATATCTTTTTGAGATTTTACGCGACATGTCGAGTAAATGTAGCCAACGAGAGGCGGACGGGAAGGTGACACTCGTCAAAAGAATGAGCATTTTCCACAACCAAAGCAAGTTCTTGGTCGCCAAGAGTACTCTTCTGGTGTATAATTACTCATGGAGGTGATGTCCAAGGTCCAGAATATCATTTCTAGGTTCAGGGGAAACTTCTTCGGGGTATCTGGTTGGCCACTTTGCAACATGAGCTGCCTCCATGTCGTTCCAAATTTGGAGGACTGTGGAAGTTGGCTTGGCCATTTCAGGATGAGAGGTGACGGACAAATCATATACTCCATCCATGACATGAAGGAAGCCGTAGTCCAAAGACTCTGGTCCCGATTCGATCTTGTTCTCGCTGTCGAAGTCCATGCTGTCCACCTCCTTGAACCCGCCTCACGGCGACAAAGTGCTTCGGTGTATTTGGGCTGGCCTTGAATGACTTCCTTCGAAATCTAAACCTCGTTGTTTGGCTTTGCCTGCCGTTCCCGAATATCTTCGGCTCCGTAGGCCCTGTTGTTCAACTGTCCTTGTTGCGCTGCGTTTTGGGCGGATCAAGCTTCACTCTTGGGTGATGGTCTTCCAAAAGAAGTATTTGATTTGTCCAGACGCCTTCCATCTGCCTCACAATAAGTAAAGAGGAATCTTTGGATCTCCCGCCAGAGGCCCCCGTTTGTATCAAGGTTGCGAATCGCAGTTCGTCTCCTCTGAAAGCGGTTTGCGCTCTACACCTTGGGATCTGTGCTTCGTCTGGGTGTAGAGTGCTTGGGCATTTTGACTTTGATGGAGTAGGTAAAGAAGTTCAAGGCTTCATCCAGTGTCAAATGGATGTATGAAGTGAGTGCGTGGCCCAGATGAGACTTGAAGTCTTCCGTGCGGCAGCTTCGTTGCGCATGTATCGGCTTTTGTATCTCGGACCCTCTTCTTGCGCAGGTTGGTGGCTTGTGGCGATACCGAACCTATGTGAAGATGGTGGCTATGGCCTGTCTCGTACGTCGATGCATGTTTGGGTTCGTTTGAGGTCTTCGACACAGTCTGCCACCCCTCGTCCCGTTCCTCTATACCTTCCGGTGATCTCTGACTCTGCGTGCAGGTTGCGTTGGTATCTATAGAGCAGGCAATTGATAATACAAGACGTACAAAGTGGTTCTGACGTTGAGTTAGCACACATGATCCATGAAGCTTGGTAGATGGCAATGCGAGATGAACTTACTCTACTGCGCCTCAGCTAGCCAACCGCGAGGCGACTCTTGACGGTGTCATGGTGCGCCTGGTTCCTCATGGGCTGCAGCTCTCGCCTTTTCTGCCCCTTCCAGTTGCTGGTATAGCCTTTTTCGAACTCAGTCATCAAGAATGCGATCTGATAAACACCAATATCATAGGCCAAGAGTTGATAGATCGGCTCCCCCGCACCATGGCTCTCGGCTTTCCAATAGATTCGAGTCGTTTCATGTATGACTGGACGTCATAGACTGTTGGCGGTCCTCAGCTGAAAAGTGGTCAGCGACGTGGACGAAAGGCATAACGCAATTGACTGACCGATTACCACCGGAGCAAAAATCTACTGGCACAGGACCTCGTGCACCTTGTTGCCAAACTAGGAAGACGTTCTGTTGCTGATAGAAAGAATGATGGTAGAGGTGATAAAGATAGAGACGGATTAGTGCAAGTAGTCGCCGCGATGCCATCTAAATACATTGCTCTGCTTGAGCAGGCTGCGGGGATGTTTCCTTCGAGGTTCTCAGATAATGTAAGTAGCTTTACAATCCACCTGCCTTTTGCCTCAATCGAGCTGTGTCTCAATAACACCCGCCAGTACTTTGATCGAGTGCCGAGTCACCAGTGACTCGTTTGTACCTGAGGATTTAGCTGATACGCAGGCTTTGCGATGATAGCCTCGTTTTCGAGAATCTTTGGAGCCCGCCTCTACTAAGGCTTCGCTCTCTGACCTAGTTGTATGACTAGAAATGCGAGAACAACTATATGGAGGATCATTGATGGAGGAAACTTTCTTACCAGCTCGGTAGCTCTGACGATAGAGAGCCCTCTCCCTGAGGATGAGTCTACTGCTCAGGGTTGTGTCGCTGTCTGGATCACGGAGCGGCCGAGTCTCTCAGACACAGGCTCAAGTTCTTTGGTATCCGCGTGCTGTACCGTCAACCTTACAGTCGTGAGGCTCGGCTAAACGATGTTGGGCTGATCAAGAACCACGTCAAGTAGTCTCGGGCTTTGTGATTCGGTGACTGAGAGACATCTTGGCCTTGTGGAGTCCATTCAAGATGGGATAGCGTCGGGGACCATGGACGAGATACCCAGACACTAGGGGTGGAAGATCCATGTCTGGGTTCCAGCATCATCGGTGCTGGGGGTACTTTGGGGGCTCTGTCTTTGATATCCGGTTGCTTTTCCAGTCAAAGGCGCGCGGAATAGTAAAGGTGGCGAATTCGAGCTTTGTTAGGCCGATACGGCAGAGAAATATGTCCATGCTTAATATGAGCAGTCAATTGCTTCCTGAGATGGTGTCTCGGCGTCATCTTCCCAAGACAGCAAGACAGCAACCAGGAGCAAAGCACGCAAATAAGCCCTGATCTAGGCGGTGGTTTCTTTTTTCGGCGCGATCCAGCGCCTCTTCGGAGGTATATATATCATTTGTGTGGAATTCGTGCTTCCATTTCAGTGTGCGCAAGATGGCCATCGGCAAGTCAAGGGAAAGAGTAAAGCGAATCAGTCTTCCTAGTGTCTGTCCTAGAAGGTATTGAAAAGCATCCACTGCTTCTCGAATCTCAGGCCCATTTTCCGTCATGGTAACTGCAGACATGGATTAGCTGATGTCCGATTTGTCCAAGGTAAGTATCTATTATGAAAGACCTACCCGAGTCTTCATTGCTAGGAAGCTCTGCGGTAATCAGCCGCTTGTAGTCTTCTGTCAATCTCAAGTTGTCTCTCTCCTCGTTTTGAAGAGTATCTGCAACGAAAGCTTCGACCTCGTCGCCCAAGTCGATGGTAGCCACTATGAAAGACTTGCAAGTGTCTTCTATTGAATACCCCCTTAGGCATTTGGCTTTCCACAATGGGCAATACGAAATGTCTCTCAATGATCATCGAGTCACCTACCAGACTGTTCCTTGAGCGATGCAACAGCCTGTCTCGCCACCATGGGCCAGGAGGTAGCGTGTGTTCCTTTCGGCTGAATGTTGGCGAGCACTAGCGACTTGAAAGACGCTAGGAGGGGACATCTTGTTGATCATTGACCGGGTATTGGTGGAATTGTCGCTCATCAGCTTGCTGGTTTGAACCAATAAAGCCCTTAGGAACCGAGAAAGAGCAGTCGTATGCAATGACAATGCGTGGTGGTGCGGGCACACTCCGTCTATGTGTCTCGCAAGACCGAGCAGCTTCTCGAGATCAGGTCAGCAATTGGTCACGAGAATAGTGTCTAGGCGATGGATCTGGGAACGTACATTGTCGACGGGATACATTATTCCGAATAAGGGCGGAGTCTTACTCGAATGCAAAAGTCCGATATTATGTCTGGGCCAGGAACTGACTTCAGCATGGTATTCTGCTTCAGGTGCGGATTTGCTGGTAACTTCATGTGGCGTGTTCGTATTGCATTCATGAATGATATCTCAATGAACAGTGCACGCTAGACCGACCACATGGATATATAATATAGGGGCACATAATGAAAGAAGTTAAAGTGTCACAACAAGGCAAGGTGGAAGAAGCGAAAGGTATATATGAAAATTATGGAGATAGATCTCAGTCATTGGAGGTGGTTGCGGAATCAGATGGCTAAGTCATGGTATCTTTTTGGGCCCAGTGTGTTTGCGTGTTCCCGTCCGATACTATCACAACAAGCATGGCTTTCTGCGTCGGTTGCCACGACCAATGCAAGTAAACTTCACTTCCCGATACAACACGGCTTCTCCAGGCTGGTTGCCGACAAGTACAGACCAATGTTATACGCGGGCCTTGAGCAAACAGATACTTGGTCGGGGCCGTACATCTTGCGATATCAGTCCGGGCGTCGGGACCATGCATGCCAACCTCGTGCTCGACCACAACCTGGAGATTGTCTGTCAATCTGCGTATATCGACTTGCTAGGTAACTCGATGCCGCCATTTTTGCTCCTTTCGGATAGGTTGGCCATTGGCATGAAACATGTTAGAAGCCGATACAATCCACGCGATGCTACGATCGGCGCTCAGGATACCATTTGCTAGTTTCATCAATGCAAATTCTCATGCAATCTTCCTATTTCCGCCTATCGGGGCCAGTCATATTACGGAATTTCCAAAGGCTGGAAAGTGAGTAGAGGGCCGGTCTACTGCATGTCTATGAGAGGGATAACAACATGCAGACGGCCGCCCGGAGCGCAACTCCCTACTCGCTCGGCATGCATTTGCTCCGCCACGGATAACCGTTTTCCAGTATAATTGTTACTTTACACCTCATCAGAAGGCAGGCGATTTGTAAGTCATTTTGTGTTCTAAGTATCGTCCAGAAAAGGCGAGTGGCATACGAAGTGTGGTCCACGGCACACGACATCATCAACCACAACAATCCTGCATAGCCTATACGGGTAGACTTACCCATCACGACGGCAAAAAGTGATGCAACATACCAAAAACAAAACATACAACACCGGGGATTCGCTGGTCGTCACCGACCCAACTACTAATCCGGCGCTTCGCAGCTTGACTATGGGGAGAGCGGACGGGATCCCGTATTCTCTGCGAGCTTTGGTCGTATGTGACAGACAATGATACGGATACGCACTATATCCAGTTGTACAGCAAAATTCCCGGTGCAGACATCCAGAGAAGTACCTTCCAATGAGGTTGTCGCCTGGCAGCGTGACTCTAAGAGCTCGGGTGGGAGGCTCGACTCTCGACATGGTCCTTTAAAGGACTTGTCGGGAGACTGCTTCGCAGGAAATTATGGTGAAAATTTCAAGGATGATCCTCTCAGAGTCCAGAGGGAACTAGGCTAATGGTATGAGATTATTGGTGCTTTCGTCGGCATTTAGCTCATTCTCATTGTTTCTGAGTAGTACCCATCCGTCTGGCTGACCCAGGGAAGACTATGTTATTATGAGTATAGGATAGGTGAGCCAACCAGCATGATGCTTGCCTATACTGCACAACATTGGATGGCGTAGGTGGCTATTAAGGCAATCTCTTCTGATGAAATTGATTTGGATGAAATGTCTGAATATGCGAGCTATTTGTTACTTTCCTGAGATACACAATACCGCGCACGCCACCACAAAGATTTAAGGAGTATACCATCGTGGAAAATCCCATCAGGCGATAACAGGCAATCCGAAAAGTCAAACCTATTTTCCAAAACGACAAATCCTCGGGCTTTTATTGGGAAGCACAAACATAGATCCGATATATTTGGTAGTTATCTTACGCGTAGCTACTATTAATCTTCCATCGAATTTGGGAAGTCTAATATGAAAGCAAACCACTATCCCCTAACGCCATGCTCTTGTACCCAAGTGACAAGCAGATATCAAGACAAGTAGGTATCATCGCTGTAAAGACAGAAACACACTGCATCAAGTCTCCCATCTCGGCGCATTGATAATCAAGGCCATCATACACCCCGACATTACTCCCGTCACTGGTACTGTAATTATCCAGCCCATGTATATCCACGCCACAAGCTTCGGGTTGATGCATCTCCAATCCCCGTTTGCCAACCCAACACCCACCGTCGCTCCCGTAATGCATTGTGTCGTAGAGATGGGAAGTGACAGTCTCGTTGCCATCAGTACCGTGATCGCACTCGCAAGTTCCATACAGAATCCGCGGCTGGGCGAGATGAGCGTTAGGCGGTTACCCAGCGTGCGCATGACGTGGTATCCGTATGTGAGAAGACCAACAACAATGCATGCGCCGCCTACAACAAGGATCCATATGGGTATGGCTACAAACTCCGGAATCCCGCCGCTAGACCACACCTGATACGCCGTGGTGAATGGTGCAACCGCATTGCTAACGTCGTTTGCCCCGTGGACGAAAGATGCCGTTGCAGCAGTGAGAATCTGAAGTGCAGAATACATGTACTCTGCACGATTGTCGTAGTGGGCCGATCTAGCATGCATGTCTTCGAGATCCCAGTTGAGAATATTGTTCCGCTTCTGCATAGCCACTACATCCTTCTCTAGACCACGTAACAGCACACGATTGACTCTCCATGCCAACACTTTTGGACTGTTCCACGAGCCATCGGGACGGGGAGGTATGAATTCTGATGAGCGACGTGGTTCAAAATGACCTGGCGGAGTTTTAGGCGGTGTTTGAGCCGGTGGAGGAAGAATCCATTCGTCGTCTCGGTCGAGATCGGGTAACTGGCCGTTGGGTGTCTGGATCGACTGCAGCATAGTCTCAGAAGTGCGAAGATGTTCAAGCTCTTCACGAGTGAGATGGCCCTGGTAGTAGTTCCTTATACGTGGCTTGGTGAAACCTATTGGTGTTGGCGGAGGTGGTGATCGCCATAGTAGCATCGGTCCTTGGAAGATATGATACCATCTGAGAGTCCAGTCCTCGTGCATGATCCGTGTCCAGAGATAGGGTAGGAGGAAGAAGATCTGAAGAAGTGTAGTTCCAGTAGCGGTTGCAAAGACTGAGATGAGGATATCCCTCGTAGACAAGTTGATAGTGTGAATCCCTTTCCACACTAGTAGCATAGTGAGTGCAGCTACAGTGAGATAGGTGTAGAAAGGGATCGAGAAGAAGGCTCTCTTGACAGCAGTTCGCTTCGTCAGGATGAAGTTCTTGGTAAATAGAAACAGCAAACCACCAAAACATCCAGCAATCACAGGCGCAATAACCCACGCCGCAAAGATCTGCGACACGCCGTGCCATCCCCAACTAACTTTGTCGATTCCTATCGAAGCCGTAGCCGCTCCGACCAAGCCGCCAATGAGAGAATGAGTCGTCGAGACGGGTAATCCTTGGCGAGTCGCAAAAGTGAGGAAGAGAGAGGACGCCACGATGGTGCACATCATGACCAAGAGGAGAACACCGGGAGCACTGTCGTAGTGATGAGGGTCGACAATCTTTGTACGGATCGTATCTGCTACTCTCGATCCGACTGATACGCTGCCGCTGAATTCGCAAACTGCTGCTACGACCATTGCTTGCTTCATGGTCAGTGATCTCGAAGAGACCGACGTGCCGAAAGAATTGGCCACATCATTGGCGCCTACAAAAGTCAGCGATAGTTCGAGATATTCGTTAGTCAAAAGACCTACCGATGTTCCATGCATCGAGGCAGGCAAAGATAACGGTCAGGGCGAAGATGTAATCATACTGATGGAGTGCTGCCATCGCATAGGGAAGTGATACAGAGATAAGGTAGATGGTATAAGAAGCTCAAGTCATCGTGTCTCCACGACGGCTTCAGCTCAATCCATGGTTGATCGACAACAGCCAGTATGAAGCCTTGAATAAGCTCTGGCCCAAGCTTTGAAGTTGTCAAGACACGAACAGGGTAAAGTCAGACACCGCGGGGGGATGGACACTTTAAGCAGACTATTCCTCAGACCCAACGAACCGGTTAAGGTACGCTCCGTAGCATCCGCTTCAGCACCGGCGTCAACGGGCTATCTCTTGGCGTTGCAGAGTGTGCGTCTTTGCGAGGTTATGATTCGATAGGCGAGAAGGTGTCTACGATCTTGGCTCCTGTTAGTTTTCTATTGAAGAAACAGATGACACAGGGGTAAATAGTCTGAATTCAAGACCGAAGCGAGCCCTCGTAAAGAGTCAGGTTGGTTTAGCCAAGGCTTGGTTGAGTGCCGTGGTGAACTGGGGCTGTGGTGTTAGACGTTGATGGGATAGCCAATGACACGGTGAGGATCGACCACGAGGTTATCAACTTGACAGGAAACGCTCTGTCAAGCCAGCAACGCCCGAGATGACAGAAATTGCAATACATCACGTTTAAGAACTAAGAAAGCACATAATGAAAGCGCGTTGAAAGCTCTTGTTGGTGTTCTCAAACAAATCTGAATTGGCACTTGTCTTACACTCCTCAGTCTCTAGTAAAGACAAGGCTTCTTTCCCAGCACCGTAACAGCTGTTTTATCTATATAATCGGCTTTTATCTCATCATCCCAATAATAATTTTGTTGCAGCATTATAGCTGGGTACCCGAAGATATCACATCATGTCAAGATCCATGACCGAAACGTAGGCCGCACTAACAGCGCCACACCTACATATCGACACCGTTTTGTAGTTTCCCAATTGCATGCTCCTAGAGAAACCGATGTCTTTGAGCCTCCAGGGACGGGTCTGCATCCACGTGGGATGGAAGCCACCCGATCGGGCGACCGAGATGAATGCTGCGCCGCTTGCATGAGGCGATATGTCAGATATGGTAGTATTCACAGAGTTTAATTGATAGCCTGTGGTTTCATGAGTTATTGTGTCTCAGCTCATGTGAATGATTCATTACGGTCTCACGCCTCAAGTTCCAAAGTGAAGCCATCACGGTCACGGTTCACAGGGTACGTACCCCTTCATCGGGGTCCGAAATCCGGAGTAGATGCATAGTTCCCACTGTACCTCGTACTTCCAAGTTACCTTAGGTAGTAGTAGCTCTTCTTCTTCTATGCCATATTTTTGACCAAGTTTAAAGAGTCTTAGCATGTAGCTTTCATGAAATTTTGTCTATGACGATGCCGCAATGAATGATCTTGTGAATTACCCACCTCTCTTACAGAGAATCTGGACCCTTCCCCATCTGAGTGGACCCTTGCTGATCAATCTAACCTCGGCCCGTCTCTCCCCCGAGCTCTTCCGTCTGCGTCACATCAACCATCAACTTTGTTCGCCATCGCCATCATCCAATTCACGCCAACCACCAACTCAACCCTCCCAAAAATCAAAAACCAAAGATTAATTATGTCTCGCCTTCTCACCCGCCGCATCACCCCCTTCCTGCGCTCCCAACCCATCCGCCTCTCCTCAACCTTCCAAAACCGCCCAGCGCCTCCCAAGCTCCCCGCCGAGCAGCAAGCCGAATTCGAGCGCCTCCAACGCGCAGCCTCTGTATCTTCCGCTTTCCAACCACAGGAGGAGACATCAGCGACAACGCCTGCTACTTCGCAGGTCCGACATACCACGACGCCTGATAAGAATGAGGATATGAACGTGGGCTACTTCCGCGGTGCCCCACCAGAGTTCGAGGGCGACACCAACCCCAAGACCGGAGAGGTCGGCGGACCGAAGAATGAGCCTCTGCGATGGGGCGGACAAAGCGATTGGAGCTACAATGGCCGAGCGACAGACTTCTAAAGAAACTGTACTGCGAATAACATCTCTTACGACACATAAGACGGGGCGGATTTCTGGTGGCAAAACACGACTGTACAAAAATGTATCATAACTAGACGGCTTAGACGCAAAGGCTAGCGCCTTATATGATTAAAACTTGCTATTATCATGATCAAAGGGGGTATTTCTAATGCTACAAGACCTTGGTTTCCTTGCCCTGCAATGCAATGACACCAACGCCTTTTATGCCCAAGTGACAAAATTGCGATTTCCAGATCATTCATCTGTTTTCGACTCCGTTGCCGGCGCTTCAGCGGCATCGTTCATCTCCACGTCCTTCTGTTGTTCCTTTGTATCCTCTGTGTTCGTTTCGACGTCATTTGCGGTCGGCTGGTTTTCCTTATCGCCATTGACAGCATCTTGTTCTTTGTCCTTTGGATCCGTTTGTTCTGGCTCCTTCTTCCTCCATGTAGCAGATATCTCACCTCGTAACCGTCCGATCCGCTCTTTTTCTTGTTCGAGCTCGAGTCCGTTGATATTATCAAGACTTCCCTTGACTTCCCACATAGCTTTACGCATGCGCTCACGTCGAGCCTTGCCCCGAAGTCGTGCCTGCGGTTGTGCCCCGTTCTCTACCCATCGCACACTCTTTATCATGTAGCTTATGCCATCATGAACGGCGTGTCGATAGCCGTACTCTCCACCAAACTCTCGGCTTGAAATTCCGTACCGTGTAGAAGAAGCGTACTTGACAAGGCGAGGGAGAATCAAGATATTGATGTGTAAATCGCGTCGAGCTGGGATCGACATTGGTCCACTAGCGGGAGGGGCCGTAATTAGACCTTCCGAGTCTAGGTCAACAGTCGAGTTTGCTGGCTTCTTACGTCGCTTGTCGCCCGTTCCCTGGTCGAGGTCCAAGAGTGAGTTGTCAATATCTTCAGTCCATTCTCCCTTGATCCAACCGCTGTGAATGCATGCGGCAACCACGTCAGAATCGTCTGTGTAAACGTCGGTGCCCCAAAGATAGCCTCGCGAAGTGATCTCCTCTCGTGAAATTGGTGATAAATGGATTCGAGCAACCTTGACTGTCAAAGTACAGTTTTCCTTGTTCTTGATTAACTCCCAAGGCAGCGGTCTAGGATTTGAAGCAAAAGCTCGATGTGTGGGAGCACTTGGAATGAGTCTTCCGGCTTTCAGCCCTGGTTCATAGATGAAATCTCCAAGATGGTGACGTGGTCGGTTTGCGACTGATTCCAGAACGGTCTTTGATGATACAATTGTCTTTGCTTTCGGGGGAATGACTGGAGCAGCAGTTGTCGCGGGCTGTTTCGCTGGTTGATGCTGCGGGTGCATTGGTCGAGGAGGATGGTGATGATGCGGAACAGGAGGACCCTTGTCGCCTGGTGGAGCGCCTGTCTTGAAGTTCTTGAAGGGAGCAGCACCGCCCAGGGGTGCAGCGTCGGCCGGATGATGGTGATGGTGGTGTGGATGACTACAATGGTTAGCGGACTTACAGCCAGAAGACATAGTAACATACTGATGATGATGGTGATGCTGGTGAGTCTTCGGGCGCTTGGCCCTGTTCGCCGGGGTAGCTCGGCCTGAGCTTTCATCATCGACCTTGCCATCTTCGTCCTTGAGCTTTCTCCTCCGGCCTTTGGTGCCCTTGCCTCCTGCTTCTGGGCCTGAATCGGGCGTTACGTTCTCGGGATCCTCTCGCTTGGCCAGGCTTGCGTTTGTAAAAGGCATAGCGGCAGATGTAATGGGACTCGAAACCCCCATAACTCCATTACCAATTCCAGCAAACATGCGGCCAAATTCGCTCTTGATGCCCGGCTCGCCTGTTGGGCCAGGTTGCTGTAATTGCGCGCCCTGAACAGCTTGCGGAAGCGGTGATATTCTACCTTTGCGATTCATCTCCTGGATTGCCAGCAAATTACGCTGGCCGTTCGGGGCGGACGCGTCGTCGCTATTCCGATGCCTGGGAGATTCAAATTGACCAGGGCCATGAGCTCCGTTGTAGGCAATTGTCGGTGGCGGCGGCCCTTCTTCTGGTCTTCGGTGTGGAGGCTGTTGCTGCGCATGCAATAGGCTCATTCGGTTTCGGTCGGGAGATTCATAAGGTGCGGGGCCGGGTGGCATGTTCTGGCCGGGAGGAGGATGCGACACCGGGGGATATCGATCGGGCGGCGGTCCCTGGTATGCGAGGCCATGAGGAGGATAAGGTGCCGTTGAAGGAGGGTAATCGGGATGTTGTCTTTGGTGATCCATGGGGGCTCGGTAGCTTGGATCAGGGCCTGGACGACCCCATTGCGCCTCTCGTGGGTCTCGCTCTCGCATATCCCTGGGGTCTCTAGCTTGAGCGTCGCGAGGGTCTCTAATCTCTCGGGGGTCGCGTTCAGGCGGTCGGCCGTAAGGTAAAGGATTTCGAGGAGGTTCGCGGTGCCCATAATCACCAGGATGTATTGAGTGCCTTCCCGAATCGCTACCAGAATATGCGCGCTCTCTCCTCTCTCGTTCGCGTTGCTCTACCTCACCCATTCGTTCACGTTCTGCTCTGTATCGGTCTTCGTAAGGGTTAGGGCGTAGACCAACTCTTTCGGGGTTGTACTCCATGCCAGGCGGAGGTCGTCCCATCTCGTCTCGCCGTCCATATGCCTCTTCGGGTCCAGGTGGTCGCCCCATCTCCATCGGCCGAGGTGGCATGCCTGGGTAAGCCTTGGGCTGGCTGCTTGGCCTTGGGGGAGGCCCAGGAGGCAACCTGCCAGGTTCTCTTGCATGATCTGCAGAACCAGAAGGATGTCTTGAGTATGCAGATGGCGTACTGTAACGCGGGACTTCAGGAGTAGAATAATGACCAGGCGGTGAATTTCTAGGCTCGTACGGTCGCTGGTGATCGGGTGTCTGAGGTCGGCGGAATGGAGGATAGTCGGAGGCCGCAGAGTGCATTCGCGGTGAAGCATGCACTGCAGTCGCGAAACCGGGGCCTGAAACAGGGGCTGAGTGCGGAGGGAAATGTGATGGCGGAGGTTGCGATTCGCGAAGAGCTGGAGGCGGACCGCCCAACATTGATGATATTGACATGGAGCTGTTACTGCTGCCGGTTCTCGCAATCGAGCTAAGAGCTGGAAGTTCCCGACCGGAAGGGAAAGACATGGGGGGGCCGACAGCTACGGGAGGAGCTCGCGGTGGAGGTGGCCCATATGCCATCATGTTATGCGGCTGTTGAGGTGGTTGCGGCGGTTTCGCCCCCGGTTGGGGAGGCGACGTTGGAGGCGGCATTTCGCGATTGAGAGTTCGAAGAGAGTGCGTGGCTGAAGAGCCTTGCGGACGCGCGTTATTCGAGTCTTGGGTTAACTGGCGAGTGGTTGGAGGATAGAAGGTCGTGTCGGAGGGTCGTCGCTGTGCCAAGTTATGAGCTGCATACGCAAGGTTTTGATCTGGGCTCAAATTCTGAACATGAAAATGAGGATGCGACTCGGCGCGCGCGATGCCATACGATGGCTGAGGCTGAGGGGAGGCCCTGGAAGAATATACAGCAGTTGCGCTGGCCGGAGCGCTTCCAGCGGATGGTTTGTTGATAAGACCGTTGGCGGTTGATGATGATGTTGTTGGAGAAGCGGAAGGGAAAGGAGAAACAGCAGCGTATGGCGACGGCGAAAAGGGAAGCTTGGGCGGATGCCGTGGATCCATGGCGCCAATTTTTTAGCTCCAAAATTCCTCAGGTTCCAGCGCCGCCTGGGTTTAGGCTAGGAAATCCACCCAATCCTATGCCCACCCCAGAAAATCGACAAAGTGAAAAAAATGCCAGTCAGTGGAGGTGCGAGAACGAGAATCCACTCTTTGGTTTGATTCAAGCTGGAGCTGTCGAGTCGGTCTGCGCGCCAACGATGATGTTCGCGCGCAAGTTATCGAGGATAGTTTAACAAAGAACGTCGAGAGATTCTTTAAAGTGCGCCTCGAGATTATGCACAGCGGAACCGGGTAGTTGATGCAGTGATTCAATATGCGCGCGCGCAAAGTTCAGAGATGCAAAAGTCAGGAATCAGAGGCTGTGATTATGCGACAAAAGCGCGGCGGTAAGCAAATGCAGTAGGCAAACGCAAGGGACACACACATTAATGCGACACGTGCCAAAGCAATCTTCTCCAACGACACACAACGTGATACTGACGAGGTTTAGATGGACAAGATCTCGAAAAACTGGCATGTTCTGCTCTTGTAGGAGGCAGATATCTCTCCGCACAAAGACAAACCACACAAAACACCAAAAACAAACCTTGATGCGACTTCAGGTTTGTCTAGAGGCGTGACCAAGGACATTCGCCCAATGGATCGTCTTCTTGTTGCAATACGCTGCTGTGCCCTTACACAACAAAAACGATGACTTACCGTACTGTACGTGTGCCGGTCTAGCTCATCATGGCATGGGCGCCAGGACCCGCGCCGAAAGATGGGACAGGGATGGACAGGGATCGGTGGGCATGGGGGAACGCCAGGGGAGGGGGGGAAGCGGTGGGCGCTAAGTGGGCAGTGAGACATGGATGAGCGAGTGACACACACAGCACACACACGATGGGCAAAGACCCTGTTTGATGCGAGGTTCGATGGCATGGCATGGCTGGTTCAAGTTCGATGGTTGGGAGGCCAGGCCAGCCCGGGGAAGACGGGGACATGCTGTTTGTTCAACGGCCATATGCAGTCGACACCCATCGCATGGATGGAAGCTCCAAACAATGCGCGATCGCACCAACAACAGCTGACTCGGATCGGAAGCTGGTCGAAGCTGGAACTGGAAGCTGGAGCTGGGCTGGAGCTCTTCAGATTGCGACAAGCTCAGCTCTTCGGATCATCGCGTTGCATCCAAGCCAGAGATACACCTGCAAATACAACAGCCTCTTCGTCACGAAGCGATTTCAACAACAAACACCTCAAATACATGACAATGGCATCCTCCCTTGTGGCTTTCCGCTTTCCTCATGATTAAACCAGTTCATCATGCCCATGACGCCAGAAAGGAAAATCTCCAACAAAAAGCTTTCGGGCTAAACTAGGCCCAGTTCGCCCCAAGCCTTGTCTGCCGTCGCGTCGACGAATAGGAGCAAAGTGAAATACCCTCCAACAGCAGGGGTCATGTGTTCAGTTCAGTTCAGTTCCACTGTCCATCTCGGCCGTGGTTCTCCTCACATTTCATTCCCGAGACGAGACTTGAGCTGTCTCATAGCTGATTGTTGCTGTAGCCGTAGCAGTATGTTGTTTTGATATTGACATGCACGGATAGAA